>OY728159.1:1386278580-1387528580 GCA_963277665.1 Viscum album
ATGTATGGTCACTCCCATTTGGCATCAAAAGTTGGTGGCTTCCATCCAGGTATCATTAGAATTATCAAGAATAATATCAATTTACATTGATGGAATGAATGGATACATACTTTATTATTTAATTATTTTGTTATCTTTTTTTGATTCCCCTCCACATTGTGCAAGGCACAAATCTCGTTCTAATTGTGGGAATCTAATTCATCCAGACAGTTTTTTACAATCTTGAATGGAATCTGTTGATCATAGATGGTTATGAGAATCTATGGTAAAGGATTCTCTATGGGTAGGTCTGCATCTATTCTATACACCAGGGAATATGGGTTCACCTTGGTAGAATTACGAGTCTTTCTCTGGTAAGCCCATGGAGTGTTGGGGTATTTTTTCAGCCATATTTTCTTGTTCTAACACAGAAGCTATTTTATAATATAAGATAGGGCATTTTTTAATTCTTATAACAACCCATTTTCTTGTGCATGATAGCTAGAGGTGTAATTAGAATACATATTATACTTTGCGTAAAATTTCTTTAACTCAGATGCCCAAACTTTGGTACCGTTATGGGTGAGGATGACATGAGGGATCCCATAGCTATGTATTATATTGGTTCTCATGAAATTAAATATAGAATGCTCCTTGACCTCCTTGAGCCTAATTTCCTCTACCCACATGGAAACGAAACCCATAGCTATCAGGATTTACCTACATTGATGACTTGTTATTGGTGGATATGGCCCCACTACATCGAGTCCCCATACTACAAAGGTCTATGTGTAGTTTGTACTATGGAGACACTCTGGCAGTTGATGTACAAAGTTAGAATGGATTCCACATGCATGATGCCTCTGGGAAAACTTGATACAGTCACAGAACATGTTGGGCCAAAAAATATCCCAATCATTAGATCTGATGTGATAGTTTCTTGCTTTCATGATGAGTCTTGTAGGAATAAGCATGATCTTTATCCATAAAATGATAAATATCGTCTCCGTGAATGCAAAAGAGTAGAATCCAATAAATACCATTTCAATAGAGTATCATCTCAAGACTAGGACCACTCAGGAGGGTGAACTTCCCTTGGAAACAATGGACTCACTCACGTTCTACTCGGTCTTTCAAGAGATTACCATGTTGGATATACTCCATAAAGTGAGATATCTATTCATTGGTCTCCTCCAATGGGGTAGGGGCATTCGGGACCCGATGTAGAGGTATTTCCAGTAAGGTGGCTTACATGCAGGTCATCATCATCATTGGGTGTGACATGAGAAATTACCCTTTGATGCACCACATGGATAATTAGATCATCCCGGATAGGCTCTTCAAGAGATACGACAAGGAAAGAAAAGGCATCATCTCAGTCGTTCTGCGATCAAGGGACATGAGTATCCTCTTAACGAGAAGAGTATTAGGCCAACAACAGATGAGTACACCCTATAAAGTGTAAGAGCTCTAACTTCTTGACGATATATTCATCATTGATATACTTGTTGGCCAGTTTATAGTCCCATTTCAAATGAAGCTGGTGAATATCATTCTCAATGTTCATTTCTAGAACAGTGATGCGGGCTTTGTACTTGGCCACATTGTTGGTACCATCTTCTGATAATAATAATGAATAGGGAAGTACATCTTGTATAGGAGTGGTGAACATGATACCTAGCTCTACCCTATTATACATAGGACCATTGAGCCTTCTTCTAGATGGATAGCGTGAAGCTCCGTCGATGTTCATCAGCCAATATAGAATGGCTTGATCCACCGAGAGGATTGCCTCATTTGGAAATTCAAGATCTAGATACTGGTCTGTGGGTGCTAGATGGGTGGCAAGAATGTATTCCTATTCCCGTCCCTTGATTTCCTTCATGGGAAAAAACACGATGTCAAAATTTTGAAGGATAAATCCCCACCGAGAAAGATGTCATGTCATCATGGGAATGTTCAAAATGTACTTCAGCGGATCCACTAGGAACACCAGCTATATCTCATGGCGTTGAATGTAGTGTTAGAATTTATTCACTATGAAAACCAGCACAAGGCATCTCTTCATGATATAGGAATATATGTTCTCTATATCTAGGAGCATGCAACTTACATAGTATAAATTACTATATGTCCCCTCATTGTTCATAAAGGGGAGAAGGGTGTCGATGGACCATTCCAGAGTGGTCACATAGAGGACTAAAAGAATTTCATAAATAAGTGACATCAGAACCAGAGGCTATTACAGATACTGGATGATTTCTTAAAAAGAAGTATGACACTCCTCCTCCCACTGATAATTGGAAGCTTTCATTATGAACCGAGAAATTGTATTACACTTTCCAGCAAGATTTTCTATGAATCAGCTTATGTAGGAAATGTGACACGAGAGCCTCTGAGATCTCGAATATTTCTTGGAGGAGGAATCTGGTTGATATCCCAAATCTTATCTGTAATGATATCAATGCCTATGTATCTAATAAAAAAGATGAGATACATTTCAGAGGTGACCCTGAAGGCACACTTTAAAGGGTTTATCTTTATATGGTGGGAAAAAAGGATGAAAAACACTTTCTCAATATCCGTGAGGTGGTCCCAACATTAGAGATATTTAGCCACCAGATCATCTACGTAGCATTCAACCAATGTCCCAAGAATCATCTTGAATATGTGGCGCATGTCATATTGATAGGTGGTACAGACATTATTTACACCAAAAATCCTTTCATAGTAGATAAATTTACTTTGTGGTTCCATGATGGAATTATAATCATCATCCTTTGGGGCCATTTAGATTTGATTATATCCAGAATACTCATCTTTGAAGGACAGATCTTGGATCCTAGCGGTGGCGTCAATTAGTATTTCTATTTCAAGAAGGGGAAAATAATCCCTCAGAGGGTGACAATTGAGATCTCATAAGTCAATCTAGACTCGGATCTATCGGTTCTCATTCCTAACCAGAACAATATTATCTAATCAAATGGGGGTACTGGTCCTCCTTGACGAAGTTTAATTTGATGATCTTATCAATCCCACCCTCGACCATGAAACCATGAGAGGGTTGCATCTTTCTGGGAGGATCATTAAACCCTTGATGGATTATTAGGAGGACGAGGTGGTGGAATGCGACCAGAGGATCTAAGGTTGACATCTCACCCTAGCTCCTGGAAAATATATCTTGATGTTGTTTCTTGAAATACAAATATTTCCACTACTCTTCTGAAGATATGGTTGTGTTGATCAACATTGGATTCAGGTCTATCTCGATGCTGAGGTTCACCTGTACCATCTCATCGACCACAATGGATATTCCCTCTTCGAATGAGGGAGGATAATCATGAATATCTTATTCATTAGCCATAGAAATAGGATCATCAGCATGAGGCAACTCTTATGAATTGAGTGATCCTGATGGGACAATATTTCCAACCTGTGTAGTTGTGGAAACCACATTAGGGGACTCCTACACAAGTTAAACCATGGAAATGAAAAGTGTCAACCCAATTCCATCAGGCCTTCGTCCCAAGGGGCCAGTTATGAGAATATCAAAACAATAGTGGCACGTCATCTTGAGATGGTTTATCCAAGCCTGATGAAACAAGAAAGTGTGATCAATTTATGTTTCCATGGGGCATATATCCTTATACCTTATTGGTGTAAGGGGATATGGGATTACCTGGTCCTGATATGTGTAAAAATATGAGTTGTTCTTACAAAATTCCTTATACTTGGGAATTAAATTATCCCACTTTCTTGTGACAAAAAATAATTTCCCCAATTCTGGGGTTGTGTCCTCTATTCGGTGACTCGGTAGGACGTAGCCATCATCCATTTCCTTGCACAGTCTAGCCACAACAGTGGTGTGTTCAACCTTATATGCCTAAACCTACTTATCATTTTTCTTGTAGTAGTCAGCATATAGGTTGTGGGCTTCACAAGAGTAAAATGGAGATTCATCACCTCGGACTATGACTACGTGGAAATTAAGTGAGTACTTAAGGCATTGGTGATAAGAGGAAGGGACTACCTCATGCAGGTGGATCCATCGTTTACCCATATATTCATTGTAATAAGTGTCCTGTGAGTCAAAAATAAACACAATGATAAAAAATAGGGCACTAAAATTGATCTAAAGGTGTTTCTTGCCTACATGTGTCTGGTCCGTCCCGTCATAAACTTGAATCATTAGGTTAGAGGGCCTCATATCTATTTTATTAAAACCCCATCATGCGGAGTGTCCGAGTTAGGATAATATTGATCCTATAGCCTATGTCAACCAGAAAAAGTTGAATCACCATGCCATTGAACTTTCCAATGAAGTACAGTGGGCAGATGTTCACCTGTATAGGAGAACCATTATCTTCTCCATATAAATAGTTGATGGCCCGACATTCTACATGCTCAACTTCCAGAGCCTGGAAGGCTTTTTTGGGTGTTACATCTATTTCAAACTAGGGAGGTCTTTAAAGACTATGTGAGGGAATCATGCATTTCTGAAGATATGTGGGTTTCCTCGTGGATTGAGAGCCTCACTAGAATGCCGGAAAGGTTCTTGAGGAAATCTTACTTCCGCACAAGGCACACACTTCCCCCAATATGAGGTTGCTCAGCTGTATAAGGAATGATGGGTGCTCTTGGTCGAACCAAGAGATTCTGAATGGTGTAGGGGGTTTACCACTTCTCCCTACTTTAGCCACATAAAGTGGCTATCGACTGATTACCATGTGACTGAGGACCATTCACAATGTAACATGGCTGATCATAGCATGGTTGTGGTGTCTGTTCTTTTTCAAGAAGTACAAACTGTAGAGGGGTGAATCTGATGAAACAAGATAAGAAGGATGCATGTGTAGAGATCTACAATGGGTCTACTGACTATTCTTAGTGGAATTCATTACATTAATGGAAGCACTGGCCAAAGAATTCTAATGATTCACGTACCCATGGCTTCATCGATGCTGGCACCGATTGCGGACGTTTGGAGTGTCTGACTTGAGCTCTTCATCATTAAGAACCATGTAAGGGTTTACCAGTTCGATTGTATTGATTAAAGCATCCCCTAGGTAATTTCTTGAGGAATCCTCCATAGTTGGGATGATTTTTGGGGCAATTTCCATCTCCGGGTGCATGAAATTGCAGAGTATGGGATGGGTTTGGCACATGCAGAGCTCTTTTTTACCCATGCATCATTAGTGCTTATTCCCCTAAGAGGACGAAGGATGAGATATTGATGAAAAGGTTGTTGAAAATGTAGCGTACCTATTTTTTATGGACCTTTATGATTTAAATATCGATGGATAATAACATGTGCATGGGTGACTACCTTTCGAGCCATCTAGACGTCGTATTTTTGAAACTAGTGTTTAGAAACATGTTGTGATTCACCCTCATTGTCACTTTTAGTCTTAATAAACTCACATTCCACTTATGTTGGGGCTAGAATCAATCTGACTGTGTTGTTATTGACCTGGTCTTGGATCTGGTATTTAAGCACATATCACAACTTGAGTTGTGGTGATGGAAACTTTGATAGGGGTATTAGTTGGGGTGATCAGTGAGATACGTCTCTTCAGGCCTCTTTAATTCTTGAAACTACATGATTCCATTGTCCAAGGAACATCAGAAAGAATTGGAAACTATAGACTTATTAAATGATTAGGTCTAGTTCCTATGATATGAGAAAGGAGCTCTAGGATCCTAGACTGATGAGGGGCTAGCAGAGAATATCAAGATGGTGGAACATGATAATATCACCTATGTGGTGGTGGTGCATTACGTGGGGTTCCATCTGATTTTGATGCGGGTGCTGTTGAGTAGGAGCATACACCAATGGTGGTGGGCCTTAACAAGTCTATAGAACTAGCTCTACTAGAGACAATTACATCTACCTTGGGGAATCTATTTGTGATAACGTGATGGTACCATCCTTAATGTCTCTTATTACGGGTGCTACAAGAGGTAATGGATGTGCCTTCTTGGCTTACTATAAGACTGCTTCAAAATGTTGATCTTGCTCAGAGAAATATGAGAACACACCTGGGATGTTTTTTGAGTTATGAGAGAAGGGACCTGTTCATATTTCTCATTCCACACACACATCATTATCTACTATTCCTACGTTAGTAGCATATGAAGTGAATATGTGAGGCCATTCAACCTAGTGACAATGTCTATAATGCACTCGTCAAACCTGCTCATTCACATGAAGAGGTCAGTAATACTCATCTTCAGGCTCATGGAACTGAAGTGGCAGAGAAAGTACTTATGAATATCACTGATGAAGCCATTGAACCAATGGGAAACTAGTTGTACCAGAAAAATGTGGGCCATTCTAGTGTATGTACGAAACACCAAAGTGTGACATCCTCCTGCTACTTTGGTGTTCCAATAATGAGTCCACACTTAGAAATAATGTGGGGCAGATACTATAGTGTATTTCCCATCCCATTAAAGGGGGAGATTGTAAGATTTTTGAAACCTAGGGCTTCTGGAATATCATCCACCCATTCTGTATATGAATCTCCAACAAGAGAGATTTCCACCATTCTTGTTTCCAGATCCTCAAGGAAAGAATCAAGTGTTTTCATTGGATCATATAGAGATGTTTCTGATCATGATGAGGGTCCCTGACCATAAATTTGCTTCCAGGTTCTTCAATGTGGAATGAGGGCCCAACGGATCATGGGGAGACTAGAAAAATTACACAAGGAACTGCGGGAATAAACTACATAGAAGGTGACGAGACATGTGGGGCTGCCGGTGGAGCCTGATCCAAGACCATAGGTAGGTCATCACACAACGTAGGAGGATTTTGTGATGCATATCATGACCCCTTTCCATAAACATTGTCATATACCCTATCAATATGGGCAGGAATTTGATATCACTATGAAACAACTCCCTGGGAGGAAATTGTACCCGCTCCCGCCCTTATTACCTTATTTGAGGATTACCATAATGAGGTCATAATTCCACGGAATTCTTAACAAGGATCTCGTCAACCATCGTTTTCTGTTCAACACATTGTTGACCCAACTCCACATTTTTCAGGCCATCTTCTGTATTTATCACTAAGATAGATGGGTTGGAGGTTTTGAGAGTCTAATTTTTCTCTTTTCCATTTCTTGGGTCTCGAAAAAGAGTCAATGACTCAGAAGATGCATGAACTCCGGGAAACGTTCATTGTTGGTGAGTATGGAAACCTAAAAGGTAGGTTGTGTATTGTACTACCACAACGGGATTCTATTATTCTTTAGAACTTATTCCAATGCCCCCTTCAGGGTATGTCCCAGGAACGACCATGTACATTATGATGATTCCAATAGGCATATCCTCGATATCACAAGGTGAACCAAGGTGGTGTAGGATAAGGATAAAATGTAGGGTAGCATACTACCCCCATCCACAAATCTAAACATGTTGGGAAGCCTATTTAATAACATTTTGGATAAAAATAAATCTGTGAAGGCATTATTTCTTAAGGGTATGATGATTACAAGGCGGCACAGGGTGCTAAGAAACATAGAGTACGACCATCTCAAATAGGAAACACTATTGGCCAATGACGTCGAACTGTTTTCGAAATTTTGGGTAAGCTAAACTCTAATAAGGGAGGTGGAAATGTGTCATCCCTAAGGTTCTATGGAATCACAAAACCTCATCCTTGGTGACGAACTCTGGAATTTTGATGTTTTCCATTACAATTGGTCGGAACATCTCTGTAAAAATAGTCCACTACAAGAATGTCCCACAAAATTCTCTGCCCAGACTCAGTATTCGGCCCTTGATTGCACCATTCATTTATTGGGGGCGGTTGATGGACCAGTAATGATATTGATGCAGATTGTTGAGGTGGTAAGATGGTCTGTTGAGATTATGAAACAAAAGATGAAAATCCACTCCAACTTGAGCTACTTCCCGGATAATGCACTGATATCACCACCACATCCCTATAGGATGGACTAATGATAACTTCTTCTTGAACATGTGATATAGTCAATGACAGTGGTTCACACTATTTCTCAACCTATATTGGCCCTATACCCACTCTATGTGATCTCTTGTTGAGGTAGAGATTAATCACGTTGATGATAATGAGGATTCCACAGACATGACCTAAAAAGGTGACAAATATTCCACCTCCAATATGTATCTTCATAGGTATGTAGGGATCTGTTGGAACACACATTATGGAAGGAGGAGTCTTATAATCCTAGTCCCTACCCCATCCCCGGATGTAGAGTATCGGGGTGAACATTCCATCATAAAATTGAACTCCTATTCATAATAATAAAAGTAGACGTTTTTTGTGGTTGGAGGCCAATTAGGAATCTTCCTCAGGAGCTGATGACCCACCCTCCTACCCTGGGATGGTTCTTTAGGGAAGGGTAGATTTTTTTACATGTAGTGGACCTCCTATTTGGTTGGTTCTGGAGTGGCGGGGAAATCCATTTTGAAAAACTAGGGAGCGAGGATAACCTGGGAAAATGTTAAATTGAACATGGGGGGACCTCTGTGATTTTGGGTAATGCAGTGGGGATGGCCTCTACCGGAGCTGGAAATAACATGGGGAGGACCATCATGGTGATCTTCTATAGTGAAAGAAGGACCACCATGTTGGATGGCTCTGGTAAATGTGTATGAGGAGGGACATTTTATTGACCATATTGGATAAGGGAAAGTCCCTTGCAACAACCATCGATGTTGTGGGGAGGGACTCTGATAGAGTTAGTGAAGACATGGGTAACCCTTATGGTATGTGACTGGGTAAGGAGGAACCTCGCATTAATATCATGGTAGGGCAAGTAAATTTTCATACTTGAATCCAAGGGCACATGGTGGAACTTTATGATGATTGTCAAGAAGATGGGGAGGAACTCTGCTCTGGATGATGATCATGGGATGTGGAGGACCTCCATGATGGATGCCAGAGTAGGGAGGACCTATAGAACATCAGATGACGGTACATGCAGGACCTCCATACTAAACATCATAATCAAAGGTCATACCATGACAGTTGCTGTTTACACCGGTGACCAGAGTATACTCATAATGTTTATGATGTGGAAGGTACATCACTCCAGATCTGGCATGGAAGCACTCCTTCTTCGAGACAGATAAGTGTCCATGCTCTGGAACTACTGGGGGCCAATAGCACACACCAGTGGTGACTCAGGCCATAGAAGCTGTAGAATATGATTCCCCCTGAATGGAATCTTCCTAATATTGTCCCTGACATTGATGCTAGGTCAGCCAAACTAGAGTTGTCTATGTAGGTGTATGGACCACCTGATCCTCAGTTTATGGGACGAGTTGGAGACGCTAATACTGCTGGGTGGGAGCCCTCCTCGACATCTCCCTAGATGATTTCATAGCCAGGAAGACTCAAGAATACCTTAATTTATCATTATAAGGTATTGAATCATTAGAGTGATATAGGGATAGTGTCCCAATGATATTGGATGTTGAAGTGGGGATTACTGACTCCCTGTATGTACCCTAGGGGTGGTGGTGTTAATGGGGCACAGAGGCCTCCAAGTCTTCGTGGGACACATGCATTATTTGGATAACCCCTATTGATTGTATCAATATATAATAGTATTAATCACCATCATTTATATACATTCATATGGTGAGATGGGGTGTGGTCCCTCGACAACTATTCATACAAAATTTGTCTCATAATAGATAGTGCCGTACAGGACTGCTGTGTTGGAATTTCCTCAGCCACTACTTCTATGGGTAAGATTTGATTGGTTTCCTTTAGTTATAACTTAGTTCATGGAAAGAAAGAAAATTCAACCATCAATACAGATAGTTGTAAAGCGTTTCCCAGTGTCCCAACATCATTCATTCTTCCATGGATGGATAGAAAGATCCACATTGGAAACATCACAGACCAGAATTCCCAATGATTAACTACTCGGAGCTTTGGTGAGTTTCACACTAGGCCCAATACTTTATTAGACGGTCCTAGAACCAGATATCTAGATCTGGTGACTGGATTATCTACTGATGTCTCAAACTCTTCGAATCCCAATGTTGAGAAGCATAATTTCATGTTGGGTTCACCGTTTTTTAGACTCTTTTGCCAGGGGGAATGAATCCATCTATAAGTAGGGCACATACCTTTTCCCCTGAATTCCCACATTCCAAAGGCAGGAGGAATTAATCAATTCTTAAAAGATGTTTCCTCATTGATCAAAACAAGATGATAGGATTCAGAACTCTCCTTCCAGGCATTTCTTCTCAGAATTCATCAACTATTCTACATCTCCATTAATGATTAATACTGTATTCATGAAACTCTTCTTGATGTTATATCTTCATGGACACCAGTTTATTACACTACATCTGTCAAGACATTCCATGGGGCCATGTTAGGGGAGAAACCTTTGGTTATGAGAGTAGTATTGTTGGGCATTGATGGCATGTCTGGATGCTTAAAAAATGGTACAACTAGATTTCATCCCCTAATGATAGGTATTCTCGATGGCATGGAAGCCTGATTTCTGCCACATTGAATGTGGGGAATTATATGCCATATTAATTTCCCTGATATTTTCCATGACTTCCCATGTTTAAAATGGATTATGTTGTGAGTTTAACTTCTATGAGAGACATATCAGACAGATTAGGACACTAATGGAAATGGATAAAATGGGTATATCCCTAGGAGGGAGAACCTTGATGGGTTACTAGATGGGTGGATTGAGACTCCCTATAAGGATTTATTTGATGTGGTATGTCCCATATAGTGATGATATCACACTGTGAAGGCTGATTTGGAGAACTCAAAGGGATGGTCATATGATGATTGGGTCCCCACGAAGGGGACTCTAAGGAATACCATTAGAAAGGATTGAACCTCATGGAGGGTTTCTATGTACCCTATATAGAATACCTGGATCAAAACCCACATAGATCGAGAGTATAAGTCATGGGATCTGGGTGTACAGAACGGACAAAAACCTGAAGACATGTTGGGGATTAAACATGGTTAGTGGAACGGGTGCTAAAAAGAGAAATGAGATGAATAGGGCATACACATGGTTAGCTGCACATATGGATGACATGATTTCACAAGGATATGGACACCCAGATAAAGTCAAGATGGAGATGGATGATGTTCCCAAAGGTGTAATATATGAGGATGGAACCGAGAATCGATATGATTTTGGCGGTGTTGGGATTTATTCTCAGGGATGTTTCCTACATATCATTGTGGTGGGGAATCAAATTACACATAACAAAAGAATGGGGTGATGAGTCACCAGATTAGGCCGCTCATGAGAATGGATGGAAGGATGATACCTGAAGGAAGTAGAAACTTAAGGATAAGGCATGATATTCCCAAAACAGAAAGGACTAAGGGAGAACCCATGATTGGACATGGTTGATGGGATTAATCCATAGGGTGGAATTCTACGTATCCCCGTGATAGGGAATCAAATTAAACAAAGTTTAGGATGCATAATAGTGCCATGGTGAACACATAGGATATAAAACTAGAGAGAAGACAAGGATTATGCAGGTTTTGAAGCCCATCGCAAGAGGGACACTCTTGGTTGGAGGATTATTGATTGAGTGTAGGGCTTATGCATGGTTAGGTAACAAGGAACTGTATTGACACCACTAAGGGGTAGACCATGGATATGGGTCCCAATAATGGGGACACTGAAGATGACCAAATATTGGGTTTTACACTCACGGAGGCTTCATATGTACCATGTCTGAAAGACAGGGATCAAAACACATGTAGTTCAAAATCATACAGTTTAACATCATGCGGGATGGAAGGGGCATAAAATTTAAAGTCATATAGGATGAGGGTTGAATGACGTGAAGAGTTTTTAGGATTGATGGATGATGAGATTGAACCTCATGGAGGATTTTTACATACCATGATTGAAAATGGAAAGGACAAATGTTTATGTAGTTTGGAAAAGGGGCTCAGGGATTACACACTACGGTGGATCATAGATGATATCAAGGTCGATTCCTAATCTAATCTCACATGATTCATGCTCAGTGTGAGGAATAAGTGGAAACAAAGACCTAATGATCACGTCGTAGAAGGTGAATCCACGAGGAATGGATTGGGTAATAGACAAGCTTAGAGGCCTATAAGAAGAAGATCAAGACTTACTCTAGGAGGGAGTCTCGAGTAAGGGTCTAGATGTACGAAGAGGTTATGGCCACCGTACAAGGAGGACCCTAAAAAGACAGGTAGGGGATTACATAGAGACTGCCCGAGGTGTTCATGAAATCAATGTGCAAAGTGAGGGGGAGAGAGGGTTTTGGTTCACATCCCCTTCATTACCCTCTTTATGATTTTCAATTATGCATTGTTCACAGTTTAATGTCATCTTTCGCGGATGCTGGTGCTTGGAATTTTATCATCCAACATCTAGGAAAATGAGGATTCACTCCTCACACATAGGATGTATGTAACATGTACCCACCAACTCTTGATGGATGGAGACCACAAGTAATTCCATATGTTGGAACATGGTTTTGGAGTGATCCATTGATGGGCTAATGTTAATGTTGATATGAAAAGAATAAATATCCATTAGACTGCCTATGTGAAGGATCATGAGGCAATGCAATGAAACACGAGGCACCACTTGAGGGACCTTCAAATCACTGTGTGAAAGCCCAAAGGGATGCGTGGAAGAAGTAAATCCATGATAAGTATTTTTTGTGATATAGGAACGCGAACATTGTACCTCAGGACGTGATATCAAAGATGTACTAAAGGTTTCACATAAGAAAGAAGGATTTCGGGAAAATATGAAGGCCATGGTGAAAAAGGGATGATTTGTACACAATAGGGGATGATTGTGTGCAATATGGTACGATTACATGAAATAGATAAGGCTTTTACATAGTAGTAATGGGGTTCATGCAATTGGTGAGGGTGGAATGGAATTGCGGACATTTTCCAACAATAGGGTGGGATTGCACTCAATAGGGACGTTTGTTTGCAAAGGGGGCATTTTTCATGCATTTGTCTTAGAAATAATGGAGATGTGAAAGGGTCAATCCCATCCTGGACTTCCTGAAGGCAGACCCCCTCGGAGACCTCTTGGAAAAAATTTAGTACCACGAGGCCATGTTTATTACGCGGAAGGGTTATATTACACGCAGGGGAGACAGTTTGAATTATTTATCTATCGGGAAGGGTGGGGGTGAACATTTATTTTTGGGAGATTTTTTGCAGTGGTAGCACAAAATTGGGGTCTGAGCATAAAACAACACTAGATTGTGGGTCACATGAGAAGATTACACACAAATATGGGCTTCTGGTGGGCACAGGTTTGGCCATCTTGGGATTAGTGCGCATAATATTTCCACTTGGCGTGCAATATTGCATGAAAAACATTTGTTTTTGGGTGTAGGACATGAATTTTCCATGAAAACCCTCGATTCATCATGAGATGGTCTAGTAAAAAAAATATGCCTTCAGTTTTCTCATAAATCCCAATTTTTTTGCCACAATCAGATTTATACGCCTACAACATGTAAACAATTAAATTTCATCATTGGAATTTTAATATCTCAAGAAAAAAACTAACAAAATAATATAATTCAATCAAAAACAATCTATTAATACATATGAAAATAAACCTAAAATTATGAACAAAGAACAATGCCCATGACATAGCATAAGTGTAAGAAATGTCGTATAAAAAAGAAATTTTGTCACACAATGTCCCATAATAAATTATGTTCAAGTATTATGGAGTTCATTAGGAGAATTAGGCATGAGAATTTAAATATTTGTTGTGTGGAAAGAAAATGTAGGGACAATATAAATTCTATACATTCTTCATAATTCAATTATAATCAAAGGTTATTAATCAAATTTCCAATCACATATGGTATCTAACCATTTAAGGAATAGAAAAAAGTTCATTCCATTTTTGAACACACCAAGGGGTGGTCAAAGGCATGGTAAACACCCAATTAATGGGTTTCACCATTAGAGAAGGTCACAATGAAAAATTAAATACATTTTATTAAAAATAATATCCCATAAAAAATTTTCACTAGAAGGTTATGCTGAGAAGCATAATTGTGTGTCAACTAAATTGAACTAAATTGATGGGAAAGAGTATATACAACCTTACTGAGATGTAGTTGTCCTCAAATAGTCCATTTTTGGAAAATTATTCATCCAAAAATAGAACAAATAAAATAATTTTACAAAATCATTGAAAATAAGGAGAAATATGTCACACAAATATGGCCCATATGATAGATTAGATCACTAGAAATAGAAATTTGAAGATGGTGGAGAATACTGAGGGATTTTTTCAGCATTCGACTATGAAGAAATTGGTCCATAGAAGAGGGAGATGTCACAAAACCAAGAAGGTGGTGAGGGAGTTATCCACTCATGAGAGGAAGTGGAGAAATAACCCTAGAAAAGGATATAGATGAATGAAATTGGGTTAAAACCATTATTAAATACAAAAATTGTGTATTTCATCAACTAAATAAAAAACTCACGGATTGGACAAATGGTTTGGATAGACTTTGTGCCAACCATATTCATGCTAATGTTCAAGGAGAATACAACCTAGTTAGTAACATTGTTTACCTAACCCTTCACAAATAGTGTATTTGGGATCTATCCCAAACCACTGATGCACCACAAGGTCGTGTACCCCTGGCTGCATGGTTGTAGAAAAAGTGTGTGGCCTAGTTTATCTTTGACCATTACAGTTATTTTTACATAGATCAAGACCTAGATTCACCTAATACTCCAATTACATGATTTGGTATTATAAATTGGTCTCTTTAAAAAATTTATTCAAAGGAATTTAACGGATCGTAGATTTATAAATTTTGGGATGTTATAAACCCGCATCCTTAAATTAAATCATGCCTGAGTTTCCCTTCTGAGGGTGGTATCACTTCTTCTAATAAAGTATCTAGCCACTATGTGTGTACATCACCCTACCTCTCTCAGGAATCCTCCTGAACACATCTTTGCATCCATAGTACCAAAACCATATAGAACTGATCTACCTCGGAGGACATTTTTTATACGATTTTTCATATGTATCGAATTTTCCTCAAAGGATGCATCAGATTCCTACCCAATATCCTCATTATCAAAATACTGATACATGTATGTATGATACTATAAAATCATTAATACGTGGAATAAATCATGCATGGATCGAAAGAATTAATAAAATAGAAATCAAAAGGCTACTAACCCAACCATATAAATGATCTTGAAAGTCCCTATATATCTCGATTTTAAAAATTACATGTATTATGATTATTTTTATGACCCAAACTAGGGGAAACTTTAATAAAAACCTTATTTATGACATTGAAGTCCATAGGTTTGTGAGGAAAATTAATATATAACGTATGTCGAGACTATGATATATCCATACACATCAGAATTAGAAAGAATTTCTTCATAGTCTCCTACAAAAGATGATGACACAATAATGTTTCCTCACCTACCTCAAGATATAGTAGAGGTAAATGACATGTACTATCATATAGAGCCTTGTATGGAGCCATCTGAATTGTTTCTTTACAATTTTTTTAAGAAAACTAAAATAGAAGAATTGTTTTATCCCATTGTTGACGCTCCTTTCGTCACAGAATCTAAAGATCGGAAAAGGGAATATTTGAGCTCAAAGTGATTCAAACATTGAAGAAAAAATCAAATATCGACAAAGGCATGAACAAAAGATCAATTGCAACTGCACTGCGCAAGTTATCTTACTGTCGCGCAAGTACACTTGTGCGACGCTCTTGGTCACGCAAGTGACTTGCGCGACTTAAGTGGTAACCGCCCGGTAACCGCCCGTGGTCTTCTCCTGCCTATAAATAGACCCTGTGGGCCCCCCATTCAAAGGATCTTTATCCAGAAACTCGGATTGAAGCTCCCAACGCCCAAGTCTCTTCTCAAAGCTTCCGGAACACTTCTAAGGTTATTTCTTACCTAGAACGGAAGATCTAAAGAGAAGAAGGAAGGCCTAAGTGTTGAAACTTATCAAACACTTGCGCGCCGATTTATTTCCTTCAATATAACTTGCGCTTCCCTTTTCTAGAAGAACCTCAAGAGGATTCTAAAGGGTTTAAAAAAGATTCGCTCAAGTATTTCAATGCTGGTTGAAAATCGCGCAAGTACACCATGTGTCGCGCAGGTATACCCACGCGACCAATACTTGCGCGCCCACAAAAGGCGTGCGCGCCTTTCAAGACTTGCGCGCCCCTATCTTTTTGGGTGCCCATCTTTCCCAGTTTACCCCTCTTAAGCCATTTCACCTTTCCTTTTCACGATTTAGTCTTCAAGACACTCTTCAAATCCATTTATGGCATGATTTCGTGATTTGACTTCCTTATCTGAATGGAATTCTGTGGAATATCTCTCAAAACCTAGTGATTTAAATATCATTATGTCACTAATTATGGAGAGTTCATTCATTTAACCTCATACTTTAAGATGAGAGAATCCTTAAATTGGGTCTCCTTTTTTTAGGAATAATCCCCAGTTATAAATCCTTTAATCTGGGCATCCTTCTTTAGGAGTAAGCCCCAAATTCTTAAAGTTCCCAAAATTGGGCATCCTCCTCAGGAGTAAGCCCCAAACCTTAATCCCTAACCTGGGTCTCCTTTTCAGGAATAAGACTTAGTCATAATCTTGGGCTTCCTTTTCAGGAGTAAGCCCCAAGTCCCCTAACCTGGGCCTCCTTTTTAGGAGTAAGTCCCAGTCATAATCTTGGGTTTCCTTTTCAGGAGTAACCCCCAAGCCCCCTTAAATTTCTCTTAACCAGTCCTAATTTACCCTTGATTTGGGTTTCCTTTTCAGGAGTAAAACCCAATCATAAGTCCCCTCCTAACATGGGCATCCCCCTTAGGAGTAAGCCCCAAGATTTGAGTATTCAAATCTCCATGAAGCACATATAACTTTATGGACCATGTTCATGGATTTTCTCCCTAAAAGTAAACCCTAAACCTTCATCTATCTGGGCAGTCGTACATACATAAGCCCCAAACAAATTCTTATGATTGCATCTTTCATGGCACAATTGTCTAATTTTTACCAATACCTCTTGTTTCACACACCGAGCATGACTCACGTGAGCTTAGAGTGTAAAAGTAATTATGACATTCTTCTTTGAGCCATCAATCATAAACATAATACTCCATTTACTGGAACTACGTGGGTTCTGATTCCTTTTCCAAAACAAAGGATACGTAGGTAGCCCATTTTTGGGTTCAATCCCAACTTTGAAATAATCCCTGTCCTTCTGAATGACGATAAACTTCAAGTGCCCCACTGAGTGGCTTTAAAACCAGCCTGGTCATCATAATGACCAAGATACTTTTATATAAATGTTTTGAAGGATACTATTGACCAAGAATCTCTAAAAAGATATAGATGATTCTCTATTGATGAAGAACCTCGAATACATATAAAAGATTCTCTAAATTTCTTGCATATTTAATCATTGATTGTTAAAACTAAAGGAAAGCACATTTTATACTAGGTAATGTAATAAGGATTCACGAACATAACTTAAATCTATAAAGAGTGTCCCGGAGAAGACAATAATTCCCCTCAAAAAGGTGGGTTGAGTCCGACCTCCCATCCACTCGACCAATGCAAATTCCTAAGCCTCATCAGTCCTCGAGCTAATGAGCGCCTGCCTTTGGAAAGTAGGTCCAAACGGATGTGGAATCATTGGATGTTTCCATCTAGGAGGTCATCCCCGAAATCCGTACAACCGGAAACATCCAATGATTCCACATCCATTTGGACCTACTTTCCAAAGGCAGGTGCTCATTAGCTTGTGGACTGATGAGGCATAGAAATTTGCATTGGTCGAGAGGATGGGAGGTCGGACTCATCACACCTTTTTGAGGGGAATTATTGTCTACTCCGGGACTCTCTTTATAGATTTAAGTTATGTTCGTGAATCCTTATTACATTACCAAGTATAAAAATGCGCTTTCCTTTAGTTTTAACAATCAATGATTAAATATGCATGAAATTTAGAGAATCTTTTATATGTATTCGAGGTTCTTCATCAATAGAGAATCATCTATATCTGTTTAGAGATTCTTGGTCAATGGTATCCTTCAAAACATTTATATAAAAGTCTCTTGGTCATTATGATGACCAGGCTGGTTTTAAAGCCACTCAGTGGGGCACTTGAATTTTATCGTCATTCAGAAGGACAGGGATTATTTCAAAGTTGGGATCAAACCCAAAAATGGGCTACCTACATATCCTTTGTTTTGGAAGAGGAATCAGAACCCACGTAGTTCGAGTAAATGGAGTATGATGTTTATGATTGATGGCTCAAAGAAGAATGTCATAATTACTTTTACACTCTAAGCTCACGTGAGTCATGCTCGGTGTGAGAAAAAAGAGGTATTGGTAAAAATTAGACAATTGTTCCATGAAATATGCAATCATAAGAATTTGATTGGGGATTATGTATGTATGACTGCCCAGATAGATGAAGGTTTAGGATTTACTTTTAGGGAGAAAATCCATGAACAGGGTCCATAAAGTTATATGTGCTTCATGGATATTTGAATACTCTGATCTTGGGGCTTACTCCTAAGGAGGATGCCCAAGTTAGGCGGGGACTTATGATTGGGTTTTACTCCTGAAAAGGAAACCCAAATCAAGGGTAAATTAGGACTGGTTAAGAGAAATTTAAGGGGACTTGGGGTTTACTCCTGAAAAGGAAACCCAAGATTATGACTGGGACTTACTCCTAAAAAGGTGGCCCAGGTTAGGGGACTTGGGGCTTACTCCTAAAAAGGAAGCCCAAGATTATGACTGAGTCTTATTCCTGAAAAGGAGACCTAGGTTAGGGATTATGGTTTGGGGCTTACTCCTGAGGAGGATGCCCAATTTTGGGAGCTTTAAGAATTTGGGGCTTACTCCTAAAGAAGGATGCCTAGATTAAAGGATTTATAACTGGGGATTATTCCTAAAAAAAGGAGACCCAAGTTAAGGATTCTATCATCTTAAAGGATGAGGTTAAATGAATGAACTCTCTATAATTAGTGATATAAGGATATTTAAATCACTAGGTTTTGAGAGATTTTCCACAGAATTCCTTTCAGATAAGGAAGTCAAATCACGAAATCTTTCCATAAATTTATTTGAAGAGTGTCTTGAAGACTGAATCTTGAAAAGGAAAGGTGAAATGTCTTAAGAGGGGTAAAATGGGCAATATGGACACCCAAAAAGATAGGGGCGCACAAGTCTTGAAAGGCGCGCAAGTCTTTCATTGGCACGCAAGTATTGGTCACGCAGGTATACCTGCGCGACACATGGTGTACTTGCGCGATTTTCAACCAGCATTGAAATACTTGAGCGACTCTTTTTTAAACCCTTTAGAATCCTCCTGAGGTTCTTCCAGAAAAGGGACGTGCAAGTTATATTGAAGGAAATAAATTGGCGCACAAGTGTTTGATAAGTTTCAACACTTAGGCCTTCCTTCTTCTCTTTAGATCATCCTTTATAGGTAAGAAATAACCTTAGAAGTGTTCCGGAAGCTTTGAGAAGAGACTTGGGCATCAGGAGCTTCAATCCGAGTTTTTGGAAAAAGTTCCTCTGAATGGGGGGCCCACAGGGTCTATTTATAGGCAGGAGAAGACCCCGGACGGTTACCGGGCGGTTACCACTTAGGTCGCGCAAGTCACATGCGCGACCAAGAGCGTCGCGCAAGTGTACTTGCGCGACAGTAAGATAACTTGCGCGGTGCAGTTGCTGTTGATCCTTTGTTCATGCCTTTGTTGATTTTTGATGTTTTCTTCAAAGGTTGAATCACTTTGAGCTCAGATATTCCCTTTTCCGATCTTTAGATTCTGTGACGAAAGGAGCATCAACAAAAGTCCCCCCTCAGAGTTGGATCCAGAGAGAAATGAGGATTTGACTCTGAGGAAATCGAATCCATACAAAGGAAAAGGGTGGCGCGGAAGTCTTCAGTGCGCAGAGGGTGGTGCGCAAGTTTGCATCGCGCAAGCCTTAAGCGCTCTGGGTACAGCGCGCAGATAGGCTTCCTGGCCTATAAATACACCGCTTTTGGCCGTGGATAACATCTGATCCCGAATTTCTTGAGCTCTCACCGCGCAAGTCTTCCTCGTCGCGCAAGACTCTTTTTCCACTGTTTCTTCGCTGCCGCGCTACTCTCAAGGTAATAGGGTTTGCGCAGTGATACATGCGCGATAGAAAATTGCGCGGCACATGTAACACTTGCGCGACATCTCCATACTTGCGCGCCTTAATGCCTTAGACATTTTTTCTGAATTCTTTCACAAATTTTTATGAAAAAATAAACCATTTAAGAGTTTAATTTATTCAACTTCTGTGCAGATTCAATGGCTCTTAGACCAGGATTAATTGATGAACTGGAAAGCAAGCGGATAGATGATATGATGAACATTATTGGCCATGATTACTATGATATCTGTGACAGCACTTTCCCAAATTTGGATAAGTACTTGAAGAAATATCATCTTAATTTCCCACAGAGCATCTACCTGTCTCTGTGTGGTCATGGTCATCTGCAAGGAGTCAATGTTCCAAATGCAAACAATTATACACCTGAGATGCAGCTGCACTGCTTCTTCTCTATTTTGGTTATGCTGTGTATTAAGAGTAACAACAATGGTGTGAACATTCAAATTCTTCCTCCATGTCATTTCCTTGTAGATATGAAAATGGAAAACCCATGGGCTGAAATGTTTTCCACTAATTGTTGGTGGAGAGAAGAAAATCATGGTATTAGAGCAATATCTGAAAAGAGTACTCTCTCCAAATGGCTCTTTACTTCCAATGCTCCATTCTCAAATCCATGTATCCATCTTCCAAGTCTCTTGGACAGAAACAGAGTCACTGTTTGATCAGCCAAAAATTTTCTCACACCGCACTCAAGAACATCCTTTTACAATCGTTCCAAGAAGAGATGGTATCACTGCATCTCTTATTGTTTCCAGTTGAATGAATGAATTCCAGGTGGTTGCTAATGAATCTCGGGATGCTGTAAATCAAATGAAGTGTTATGTTGAAAGCCTCTTGAAATTATCGAAAAAGAGAAGAGACTCCAGTCTGTGGATGTCCTTCTAACTCTTGTGTATCAATGAAAAACACTTTTGTCTTCAATCATTTGTACCTGCATTTTTTTCACTACCTGCTTCAAATTTACTTAAGCCAATGGGCCTAGTAAGTATAGTTTGATTTTTACTAGGATTATTACAAATAATCGTACAAACTTTGAACCTTTTAATTTCTCAATATTACCTAAATCATACAAAAAATGTATATTTAGTGAGCTGGAACTTGACTTTTATTCAGAGTTCCTTTTTCTTTTGTGTGGGCAGTTTAAAGTCATGCACGCCAGACATAAAGGAGCTTATGTTTAAGTTCGAAATAGCTTTGACCGAAATGGATTAAAATTGATTCAATTCCTTGACAATTTATCTGAAAACATATTACCATACTCAAGTATGAGAGAAAATATGTAAACTATGGCTTAAGAATATTTGAATCCGAGGAATGATATGAAAAAGAGCTAAAATGCATTAGAAGAAGTAGTTTCCAAAAATGTAGTTACTATTATTTAACAAAACCCGTTAGGGGGTTGAAATATGCAGGGCCACCTATGGGCATTGGCTGCATGGTCAAATAAATAGCATCTTTCGGCTGACAAGTCTGTTATGTGGACTATTTATGCAAGGCCACCTATGGGCACGTGCTGCATAGTCAGGTAAAAGAACTCCCAAAAATTTACTTTCCTAGTGCTAAAAGCCAGTGAAAGTTTACGGAGATTCAAATTTTCTAAAGTATAGAGTTTGTTGTATGGAAAGAGGTACTTGAATATGGAGAAGATATTTCCGAACAAGAATATCAAAGAACTGGATGAATATCACTCCTACGAAGGTCTGACACAAACGTAGGGAAGAAGAATAAACCATAGACTTGAATACTTTCAGATCATGGAAAAGGATATGGGACAAATATGTTAAGGATGGATATTTTTTGCAGATCCCTACATACTGTCGTTTAAGTCAAATAAGGACAAAAGAGGCATTCTTACCAAAAATGGAGTTACTATTATTTAACAAAACCCGTTAAGAGGATGAAATATACAGGGCCACCTAAGGGCATTGGCTGCATGGTCAAATAAATAGCATCTTTCAGCTGACAAGTCTGTTATGTGGACTGTTTATGCAAGGCCACCTATGGGCACGTGCTGCATAGTTAGGCAAAAGAATTCTCAGAAGTTTGACATTTTTGTGACTAGAAGTCATGAAAAGGGTTATGAAGATATGAAAATATTTAAGGTTAGGATTATGACGCATAAAGATGGGTATTGTCCAATGTATATAGAGATACATAGGTCAATGATAACCATAATCATGTTGTGGCTGGGTCCTGAGTTGAAATTTTGGACTTCACTTCGTATCTCATAAGAATGAGAATCAAGCCATACGTAGTTCTTGAAAAGCAGTTTAACGTCGTATAGGACGAAAGTATGAGAAATATTAGTTTAGGGTCATAGAATTCGGACCAAAATAATGAATACACAGTGTGTGTTTTCATGAGGACTTTTCAGCCAAGGGACTGAAAGTGAAATTTGGGGTTAGGCCCAAAAGACTTGGGGCTGGATTCGAGGGATACTCGAACGTTCCTACGTATCCCATAAGGATGGGAATCAATCCCACGTAGTTCTAGAATTACCCTTTGTACAAATTTGGTTCGTACAGGTTAAGGGTGAAAGGGTACATTAGTGCAATGATGGTTTAACCTGAGATAAAAAGTTTAGGCATTACCATGTATGCACGTAGTCCTTTGAAAATGAAACATGATTTTAAAAAAAATCAATGTCAATAATGGTTCCTTCTCAAATGAGGAAATGAAAGAATATTGTATTTTATTGTCGTACCGGACAAAAGTGTTGTATAGTTTAACATCATATAACAAGGACGAAAGTGAATCAATGTAAAGATATTGATTCCAGGGGCAGTTTCACAAATCAACATCATATGAGATGGTGGTGAACCGATGTGAATAGATTGTTTTTGGGCTTGAACCTTGGGAGGTTGCCAACATACCCATCCTGGAGGGCAAGGATCAAAGTACGTGTAGTTCAATTAAAGAATGAATTAATGATCAAGTTGTTCTTGTGGACAATGATCTAATAAAAAATGTTGTTGGGACTTACACATGGTTAGTGGCCCAAAGGGAGTGTTATGGTTGATGTTCGCTCTAAGCTCACGTGAGTCATACTCGGTGTGAGAAACAAGAGGTAATAACAACCTTAACGATGCACAGTTTAATGTCATGTAGGACATAAAAAAGGGACTGTGCAGTTTAAAGTCTTGAAGTTAGGACTATTGGTGCTGCACAGTTTAGTGTCATGTAGCAGGGACAAAATACAGTTTAATGTCATGTAGGACCTATCAAGGATTTTCTGTACAATTTAGCGTCATGTAGTTAGGACGATGGGGATAAAATAGTTTAACGTCATATTGGAAGAAAGTGCGAATAGTTTAAGGTCATATGCATGGACCATGGATGGTGTAGTTTAATGTCATGCTGGACCTTTGATGATTATATAGTTTAACGTCTTTCCAGACGTGAGGGACTTTTATACAGTTTAGCGTCATGTAGTTAGGACGTCACAGTTTAACATATTGCTGGACATAAGGGATTTGCAAATAGTTTATGGTCATATACATGGACCAGGGATGATGTAGTTTAAGGTCATGCTGGACGGTTTAGGGAACTTTTTCACAGTTTAATGCCGTGTGGGACGAAGTTGTAGTTTAAAGTCATACTGGAACATTGCTGTATAGTTTAACATCATATAGCAAGGGCGAACTGGTGCTGTACAGTTTAAAGTCATGTAGCTAGGACTAAGGTGAACCAATATGAGGATATCAGTTCTGCAGACTTTTTACAGTTTAACATCATGCTGGACGAAGAATGTTCCACACAGTTTAATGTCATGTTGCTAGGACACAATATAGTTTAATGTCATCTTGGACAAATAAGGAACTTCTCTATAGTTTAATGTCATGTAGATAGGACATAATACAGTTTAGTGTATTGTAGGACAAACATGAACCAATGTGATTGTTTTGGATCTGGGAACAATATTTTGTGTTTATACAAAATACTTCTTCAGAAATCGGGCATTAGTTGGAGTCGTGATGTGTTCTACATCCATTGAGATTAGAGAATACGCTCCATTGGAGTAGACCTTATGTATTGAATAAGGTCCTTCCCATTTTGGTTCAAGCTTGGGAGGATTCTTTCCTGGTATCATTGGTGCTCTGAGAACCAATACCAATTCTCCCTGAATGAATGAACGAAGATGAACTTTTTTGTTAAAAGCTCGTGCTATTCGATTCTGATAGATTTCCAAGTGGTGCAAAGTGCACAATCTTTTCTCATCTAACTGTTCCAATTCATTCAACCGCTTTTGGGATTGCTCATCTGTAGATAACTGATCACAAATGGCTATTCTGAGTGAGGGCAATTGAACTTCAATTGGAAAGACTGCTTCTGTTCCATATACCAATGAATTTGGAGTTGACCGCGTTGCATTGCGAGTGGTAGTCCGATATGCCCATAAAGCATGAAAGAGTTTATTAGGCCATGACCTCTTATCTTTATCCACCATCTTTTGCAGTATATTTGAAAGATCTTGTTGAAGGCTTCTATCTGGCCATTAGCCGCCGCATGATATCGAGATTAATGGTTGGACTTAATGTTGTATTCTTGATACAATTTCTTTACCTCAGAAGAACAGAAGTTGGTTCCGTTGTCCGTCAATATGGTATGAGGGACACCAAATCTAGTAATGATGTTAGACTTGATGAAGCTAAAAATGCATTTAGAACTGACTTCTTTGAGAGGTACTGCCTCTGCCCATTTGGAAAAGAAATCAGTAGCAGTAAGAATGTACTTAAACTGCTTGTCCGTAGCTGAAGGGTAAGGTCCCACCACATCCATTCCCCATGTGGAAAATGGACATGAGTATTTAGCTGTATGAACCAACTCTGGAGGTTTATGAATGAAGTTGGCATATACTTGGCATGAATGAAACTTCTTTGTAAAATTAACACAATCTTGTATCATTGAAGGCCCAAAGTATCCAAGCCTTCGAATTTGATCAGACAGTCTATGTCCAGACTGGTGGGCACCACAGACTCTTGCATGCACTTATTTTATGACAGCCATTGTCTCTTCACCATCAATACATCTGAAGAGAACTCCATCAAAACCATGTTGGTAGAGAATTTTCTCGAGGTGGTTTGGGCTATCATAAAGAGAAAAATTGACCACACGTCGCTGAATTTGTTCTTTCTCGGTTCTATCAGGTGGAAGTGTTCCATTTTGAAGGTATTCCCTGATAGGTGACATCCATCCTGTAGTATGACCATACGGTTCAGGAATGAGACTAATTTCATTAATTTAATCTGTTCTGACTTGAACATAAGGTGAAATTGCACGACGGTGGGCAATACAGATGGTTGTGTCGTCCCGATTTGGATCTGCTAAAGCTGTGGCTATATTAGCCAGTGCATCAGCTTGAGCATTTTGTGATCTTGGGACATAAGAAAATGTCGGTTCTTAAGGGAATTCCGACATTAACTCTCTGACGTAATCATACAAAGGGATTACTTCTTCTTTTATGATGGCATAATCCCCATTGACTTGTTTGATTACCAGGTCTGAATCACCTTTCACCTTTAAGTGATTCACTTGTTCTTGAAGCGCTAATTCCAAGCCTGTAACGAGAGCTTGGTATTCAGCTTCATTATTGGTACCACCTTCCCACAACAAAAAGGAATAAGGTAACACTGCCTTA
The DNA here is from genome assembly GCA_963277665.1 of Viscum album. NCBI lineage: Eukaryota > Viridiplantae > Streptophyta > Magnoliopsida > Santalales > Viscaceae > Viscum > Viscum album. Next base: position 1,386,304,449 of record OY728159.1, read on the forward strand.
TCTGGAGAAATGAACACAATTCCTAAACCAACTTTGTTAAATTTAGGATTTTCTATTTTCATCCCTGTTGTACTTCTAGAAGCACCATCAAAATACATTTCCCATGTTTGAGGACTCTCTTGAATAGAGAAGACTTCCTCATCAGGGAGTTCGATATCTGAATACGTGTCTTCCACTGAAAGATGTTCAGCCAGGAAATCAGCCAGAGCTTGGCCCTTAATTGCCTTTTGAGACACATACTGAATGTCGAACTGCTGTAGAATAACCACCCACCTTTCCAGACGTCTTGTAAGAATTGGACGACTAAGGATGAATTTGAGCGGATTATTACGAGATTCCAATTGGACCTCGTGATGTTGCAGGTAGTGTCTCAGTTTCTGAACTGAAAAGATTAATGCTAGGCAGCACTTTTCAATACTTGAATACCGGGTTTCTGCTTCAAGCATAGTTCTACTGAGATAGTATAGACTATTTTCATTCCCAGCATCATTCATTTGAGCGAGAAAGGCACCCAATGATCACTCTAAAGCTATCACATAGAGGATAAGCGGTCTACCCTCAACAGGTGGCATGAGTACTGGTGGACTCAAGAGGTATTTCTTGAGAACATCAAATGCTTCTTGACATTCTTCAGTCCACTGGTAAGTGACTCCTTTCTTCAATAATTTGGTAAAGGGTAAACTTTTGCCTGCCAAATTAGCGATGAAACGCCGAATGTAGGATAAGTTTCCTTGAAGTCCTCTTAATTATTTCAAATTCTGAGGAGGTGACATACCAAGGATTGATTTGGTCTTCTCAGGATCGACTTCAATACCACGATGGCGTACAACAAAGCCGAGGAATTTTCCTAAGGTTACCCCAAAAGCACATTTTAAGGGGTTCATCTTTAAATTATGTTGTCAAAGCTTGTGGAATATGACTTCCAAATTAGCCAAGTGATTAGAACGTTGTTTAGATTTAACCACCAAATCATCTACATAGCATTCAACAAACTTCCCTAAAAGAGGTTTGAAGATACGATGCATGGCGCGTTGATATGTTGCACCTGCATTCTTTAAACCAAAGGGCATCACCCGGTAACAAAACACACCTTGAGGAGCTCTAAAGGCTGTATATTCCTCATCTTCTGGGGCCATTCAGATCTGATTATATCCAGAATATCCATCCATGAAATAAAGTACTTCATAGCCAGCCGTCGCATCAATTAAGAGTTCTGTAATCGGAACTGGGAAATCATCTTTAGGACAATACCGATTAAGATCTTTGAAATCGATGCAAACCCTAATTTGTCCGTTCTTCTTCATTACATGGACAATATTAGCCAACCACTTGGGATATTGAACTTCTCTGACGAAGTTGGATTTGATCAGCTTATCCACTTCAGCTTCAATTTTGAAAGCATAGGTTGGGTGTGTTCTTCTCGCGGCCTGTTTAAAACCTCAATGTTATTTTGGTAAACCCAAATGATGAGTAGCAACATCAAGATAAAGCCTAGGCATTTCTGTATAATTCCAAGCAAAAATATCTTTATTTTGCTTTAGAAAAGAAATATAAATCTCTTGCTCTTCAAGGGTCATGGCCGCACTAATTAAAGTGGGGCGTGGATCTTTCTCTGTACCCAGATTTACTTCTCTGAGTTCATCCACAGTGGTAGAGATACCCTCTTCAAATTCTGGAGGAGCATCTCTAAGATCTTCCTCTTCCTCTTCATCATGTGTTATTTCTTCCGTTTCTACTTGCAAAGTAGATGAAAAAACAAAATTCTCATCATCATAAGAGATGTCTAAATTTTCACATTTTGAAGAAGAAGCTTCCATTTCCGACTCTATTGATGATAAAGGGTGTTCTTTGGGAAATAAAGAGGAGATGATGGATCGAGAATCGACATCATTATTCACCTCTGGTGTTGCTATAACTTATTCTGGCCTGATTAGCGAAGTATAGACTTGTTGGACTTCATTACCACTTATGCTTTCATCACTGCTTGGTTAAAAATTTCTCCCATGTTGTCTAGCTCGATCGCCGTAATTGACATTATGGATCATTCCATAAGAGTATTTTGATTTGGGCATATTTTTTCAATTTGACTGATAGGTAACACATAATCTGTACTCATATGTGAAAATGGATTTATTGGAATTTTCTCCAAACCATATAGAGCATTACCTTTGGTAATTTCCTTCATTGTAGATTTTTCTCTTCCCATCATGTGATAAAATTCCGCCTCAATGTATTGAGACTCACATGTCTTGAACGAGGCCTTATCACCATACAATGTTCCGACTTGACCATCGAAACAGTATTTGAGACATTGATGGTATGATGAAGGAATAGCTACATGCTGATGTAGCCAGGGTCTTTCAAGCAAGATATTGAAAGGTGAGTCTTGATCAACAATTGTGAAATCCGAATTGGATACAAGATCTCCAAACTGAGTTCTAAGTGTAACTTCTCCCAGTGGTTCTTGTTCATTTTTATCATATCCTTGTAACATCATGGTAGAAGGAGATAAATCAGATTCCGTGAGGCCCAATCGACGAAGTGTACGAATGGGCATGAGGTTGACTCTTGAACCATTGTCAATGAAAGCTCTTCGAACATCTAGACCATTGACTTTGCCAGATAAGTACAAAGGTTTTATGTGCCTATGCACACCATCATCTTCATCTTTATCAGTAAAATATATCACTGCATGGCATTCTGCAGGATTATTCTCTATGTGATAGAATTCACCTGCAGCAATTTCAGCTTCAAAATCCTTGGAAGCAGATGCTTTGGAAGCTAATGCATCTTGTATTGAAGCTGGGAACATCCTTGGTTTTTGAAGATTAGACTGATTAGATCCATTTACTTGTTGAGATAAAGAAGATGGAACCTTTAATCGGTCTTCCAAAATAACTGTGCCAAAACTGAGTTGGCCATTGGCAGAAGTACTTGATTGTTCTTTTTGAGCTCGCTGAAGGGCTCTACCACGAGTTTCTGCTGCATATACAGTGCTAGAAGGGGTAAAATTAGAGTAGTGGCTTCGGAAAGATCCACGTCCTCCCCTGTACCCTGAACCTCTAGAGCCTCCTCGGATTCCCTTATTTGATACAGGGAATTCAGGCTCATCAAGACTGGAATGTGGATCTGTTAATTGAATCATATTAACAGAACCAAAGATTAACTCTTCTTCTGATAAAGACTCTGCCTGGTTAGCCTGTTTAGGCTGTGCCGTTTGGTGGGACGGTGCTCATGGCTTTGAAGTAGATGGCATGAAATCTGCCAGAGTCAAAGACAATTTAGGCTTTGATACGTACTCATCTTCTCCTAATTCCTCTTTCTTATTTGAATTGCACTGTCCTTTTGAGGATCTGCCTTTTGATGGAGGCTTTACTGCAGCTTTTGTAGGAGACACAATTGGATTCTTCAATTGTGTTCGCAAAATGGAATGGGTCCGATTGATTGTCTTTCTGACCATCCAATCATCATATTTTTTCGCAGTTTTTCTTTTGACTTCCTGCCACTCGCCTCCTTCCTCTGGATCTGTAGCGGTAATACACACTACATGAGATGAAGAACCCTTCAATTTGACTTGTCCCAAGTCGACCATCTTTTGTAGGAGGTCTTTAAAGACAAAACACTCCTGGATGGGATGCCCCAACATTTGATGAAAGGGACAATAATTGTGACGGTCTTCATCTCCTTCCTTGTTTGGCCTCTTGGGCACTGGTAATTGAACCAAATTATTTTCCAGAGCTGAAAAAAAGTAACCAGGAACTTGGTCACTTCGGAAAGAGTATGTTTTATTCTTCATATCCTCAAATTGTTTTCGTCGTTGATCTTTTTGATCATTTGGACGAAACAGCCTTTGTTGTTGGCATTCAGGAGGTGGAGCCCTTCGAGAAGATGAAGGTTTTGAAGTAGAAATAGGTACATGTGCTTGTTTAAGAATAACTGTAGTAGTTTCCGATTTACCCATTCTCCTTCCTGGAGCTGATGGAATTATACGAGATTTAACCTTAGCCTGTATATGGGAATCATCAATCTGTTGAGCGATTGAAGTACGGTCTCGAAGCCCTCCTGTGTATTTCACAGGGATCAATGGCGTGTGTAATTTGTCACGCAAATTTTCCACACATATTGGCAACAATTCCTCCTGAGGGAGTGTTAAACTCAGGGAATACGTTAATCCCTTCCAACGAGTAATGAAATCAGAGACTCATTCATTCTCCCTTTTCTTGCAGTTTTTACGATCGAAAACTGTCGTTTTTCGCAAAGTTGAGCTAAACTGAAGAAGTAATTTTTGACGAAGATCCTCCCATCCGATGACTGACCGGGATTTCACGCTTGTATACCAGACAAAAGATGGTCCTTGCAAGGTTCGCACGAAGCATCTGAGTTTCACTGCTTCTTGCTGCTCTGGAGTTCCCATCATAGGATCACAACAAGACACGTAATGCGTCAAATGTTGTTCGGGGTCGCCTGATCCATTGAAAGTAGGGAAAACAGGGTTTCCATAACTGGATGGAGGAGAAATTGAATCTACCCATTCAGGGTAAACTTTCTTTTCAGGTTGAACTTGCGCCCGTTTCCCTTCCATAGTTTCTAACCGAGCTGTTAATGACTCAATAGTAGTTATTAACATTTGAGAAACATCAGGTTGAACTTGGTTTTGGGTAGGTGCGATGAATGGAGCTTGGAAAGACGTGGTGGTTGGTGCTGCAACTGATGGTAGTTCTGCCAACCGTTGTTGCGTTTGACCCGTTGGATTAGACCTCTGAGGGTGTACTGATAATGGAGGATATTCCTGATCCATCTTAGTAGTTACAACAAATTCCTTTGGCTGTCGCACTTCAGCATCCTTAAGAAGAAGACTACTCTGAAGTAGTTCTATATTCAGCCTTCTTAATTCTTTCATTTCATCCTCCTGTTGTGCAAACCTTTGCTCTAATGAGAGCGATTGACCTCCTTCAGATGAAGGGTGAGAAGTAACCTGATTCTTTCCATTCCCCTTATTAGATCCGTTTCGGAGAGGGGGAAGTGGGTTACTTGAAAGAATACTCAGATTTTGGGTAAGCCTTTGATTACGTGTGCGCACACCTTCTTCATTTAGGTCTGTGTGCGCAACTTCTTGAGCGGGAACCTCTTCGTCTGATCCCTCTGGTTGAGCCTCATCTGGTGAATCAGCAGCAACGGAATTGATGACATTAATGGATGCATATTGCATGGAATCCTTTCTATCAGCATTTCTGTGATATTGTCTTCTTCCATGTCCATGATGAGACATGGCATTCCGTTGACTTTATCCCTCAGGAACTTCTTGGAGAACCGTCACTTGGAGAGAATCTCCTGAAAGCTTGGCTCTTCGTTCCGCTTGAGGCTTATTCCCTAATCGAGAGAATACTGACTTTCTCTGAGGGAGGGATTGAGGATTTGAAAAAGTCCCCAGTCCGGTGGACTGGGGATGTTCCTGCTGCTTCCACTCAACTCCTCGAATCCCATTTGTTGACTCTGAGGGTTGGGTTAGAGAAGTCCCCAGTCTGACAAGATGGGGTGTCTCTTGACATGCTATGTCTGAGATCTTCTTAAAATCTCTCTTGATCTTGCGAATCTTAATTCAGAAATTAGCTGGATGCATTAAACTGTATCCACTTTTATCACCTGGTTCAACAGACCGTTGGATGATTTCCGAAACTTCTGTCATTTGATGACGTGTTTGCTCCAGACGAGAGGCTTGTGCAATATTCTCGCCTGCTCGATGTAGGAGTAATTCAACAACTTGTTCTCTATATACTTGATTTTGAGAGGAACTAGTTGAAGCCTGTACTTGAGCAAGCTTTTGATTATGAACAAATCCCATTGACTGTGGCCGGCCATGGGCAATAACATTGCATGAGACCATTTTCGGCGGGCTTTGCTAACTGGAAAGAACTGTGAAATGTAGTGCTCCGTGAACACCCCATCCTCTGATATGAACATCAAATAGAGCATTGTCAATTAACTGACGCAATTTTCTTAGTGCGCCAAGGCATGAACGTTGAAGGGTTCTTTGTTGCTTTTCAGCCAACAGATACCGAGAGACTGATAGAGATGCCAAATCAATCTGGCATTGTAACCCTTCTATTATCTTAATATGATTTTCATAATCACCGTAAGATAATACTTTCTTCTTCAATTGAAAAAGAGTCTTCCATATGTTGAGACGAATATCATGGATTCCATCATCCGTCAACATCTTTGGAATGTCGTACTGGGAGTCAGCCAAAGGCCAAAACATGACTAGTACTTCACCTTTTGCCAGTTTTTTCCTCATGTTCAGCATTTCCTCATTATCATTAAATGAAGATTCTTCTACCTATTTTGACCAGAGTTGGTGTTTCCTTGTTGCTTCATTGGATTCAACAAGATTGGTAGAGAGATCACTATTCTTGCTGGAAGATGAATGACCCAGGGATGGTTCGGAGAATAACCTGAACCCCAAGCTATCTTCTGATGGAGAAAGAGTTTCACCTACCAATAGTAAAGAATCAGACATGACTGGCTTTATGATTGAAAGTGCCTCGAGATAAGAGGGCTTTCTCGCCACTACATTGCCTTCTGAAGAATTTTCGAGACAACATGAATCACTACTGCAAAGAGGACTTTCGCAGCGAAGTTCATCACCATGAGGAGGACCGTCATGATGGGTTACAGTAAAAGATGAAATCTCTTGCTCCTTGGTCTTCTGACCACACAGAGGGTTCCTATGGATCTCATCTGAATAAGAAACTTCAAGATTGACCGAACTTTCATGAAGCAAGCCTTCATGAGGAAGTGTCTGTTGAAGAACTTCAAAATTAATGTTCCTGTTATTGAGAACTGAGGGAGTAGAATCTTGAATTCCGACAGATAAATGTCTGAGGGCTTCAAGAACTCCAGCATCGAGCAAGGCCTTGTTGCAGATTGGCCTTTGATCTCCTGACTGTGCTGGGCGGATCTTTTTCTTAGATGCCTTCTTACTCACATTAGAAACCACTTGTTGACGAAAGTGGTTACTCTGAGCAGGTGTATGTGCCTGATCGGGAAAGATGGTCAGGTTAGGCTGACGATCTCTACTCAAATCAGGTGTATGTGCCTGACTTGGTTGTCCGTTTGATATGGGGGAGTATGCCCCATAACCTTCTTGGACTGGAACAGATGTGTGTGTCTGTTCCGTAGTGAATCGTTGATGTGTCACTCCATTTCTAGGGATAGATTTATGTGTCTGTCCCTTAGATGATGCTCAAGCTGTTATGATATCCTGGCAAGCATCCAGAATATGAGCAGGAATTTGCTTCTGCTCTTTCACCATTGACAAAATATGTTTGGTGACTTCAGCCGCCGGAACGGGGATATACGTCCATTCCAGGCTTGGAGTAGGTGTATGTGCCTGCTCCTGTCCTCCTTTTCCTGTCAGTGAATCCTGACAGTACTCAAGTGTGGAGGCAGAGAGTTGAGTCTGCCACCTGTTTGTCGTCGGGGCTTTCCGACTGACTTCTCCGTGCGCTACCAAGTGAGACTGTTGGTATGCTTGATCAGTATTAGCAGGTGTATGTGCCTGCTGATTACACTTCGCCAAACGCGGTTGACGAGATCCATCATATGTAGTCAGACGAGCCTGCTGACTAACTGGTGATATATAAGCAGGTGTATGTTCCTGCCTATAGTACTCCACCGGGATTGCCTGGCGGGATTTACGTGATGCTGCCAGACGAGTCTGCTGGACAACGGAATTAAAACGGACAGGTGATTGTGCCTGCTCGTTGTTTGCCACCAAGTTAGGTTGGTGGACTTCTCCGGAGATGGCAGGGATGACAACCTGCCTAATGTTAACCGGATTCCGTCTCTGGATGTTCATCTTGCCTGCTCGGGTTCGAGGAACCTGAGCTGAATGCCTGGAGTCGGTACCCTCATCATGTTGAGGCGCACTACCGCACGAGTCTGTCGGCGATTGTTGATGGGAGCCCTTGGGAAGGACTCCTGTCTTTTTGATTTAAGGTCATGCGGGACCTGCTCATTCACTTCCTCAGAGTAAGGGAGTGAATGGAAATTGCGTTCTGGGGATAACGACCCGAAACAGTTGGAGACGGTAGTTAGCACCGCCTGCTTCTTGATCGCTGGCCGCCGTTGTCCGGACGACCAGGTAGAGTTGATAACTTGGAGGGCTTGACGAGCGGCCTCCAGAGTTGGGATAGTACCGTTGCGACGGTACTCCTTAACCAGTGCATTAGAAACCCAGTGTTGAAGACGTTGAGTTGGTGATGTCATCCTCAGAGCGGACGACGTTCCAGCAGGGGTAGCAGCATTGGTTTTCACAGTAGTAGACCTCACAGTAGAGGTGTTCACAGCAACAGCATTCACAGGGGTGAATTTAAGGAAAGCCATTTTGCAGAAGATCTTGAGAAAAGAGTTCCTGTTCCATATAACAGACATAATCAAGGTGAATCCGGCCACTACATCTTTTGGATGATCATATGTCAATGATTGCTTTTTTGGCCCAAGGGGCCTAACAAATAAGAATAACATCACTTTAACTTGGTTAAGGATTCACGTCGGGTTCACCATTTTTGTTTCCTCACGGATTACGGGGATGACCTCCTGGACGGAAGATTCAAACATTCCGATCGGTTTCTAGCGGGTTTGTTCGTAGAACCGGAAACATCCAATGATTCCACATCCGTTTGGACCTACTTTCCAAAGGCAGGCGCTCATTAGCTTGTGGACTGATGAGGCTTAGGAATTTGCATTGGTCGAGAGGATGGGAGGTCGGACACATCACACCTTTTTTAGGGGAATTATTGTCTGCTCCGGGACTCTCTTTATAGATTTATGTTATGTTCGTGAATCCTTATTACATTACCAAGTATAAAAATGCGCTTTCCTCTAGTTTTAACAATCAATGATTAAATATGAAAGAAATTTAGAGAGTATTATATATGTATTCGAGGTTCTTCATCAATAGAGAATCATCTATATCTGTTTAGAGATTCTTGGTCAATGGTATCCTTCAAAACATTTATATAAAAGTCTCTTGGTCATTATGATGACCAGGCTGGTTTTAAAGCCACTCAGTGGGGCACTTGAAGTTTATCGTCATTCAGAAGGACAAGGATTATTTCAATGTTGGGATCGATCCCAAAAATGGGCTACCTACGTATCCTTTGTTTTGGAAAAGGAATCAGAACCCACGTAATTCGAGTAAATAGAGTATGATGTTTATGATTGATGGCTCAAAGAAGAATGTCATAATTACTTTTACACTCTATGCTCACATGAGTCATGCTCGGTGTGAGAAAGAAGAGGTATTGGTAAAAATTAGACAATTGTTCCATGAAAGATGCAATCATAAGAATTTGTTTGGGGATTATGTATGTATGACTGCCCAGATAGATGAAGGTTTAGGATTTACTTTTAGGGAGAAAATCCATGAACAGGGTCCATAAAGATATATGTGCTTCATGGAGATTTGAATACTCTAATCTTGGGGCTTACTCCTAAGGAGGATGCCCAAGTTAGGAGGGGACTTATGATTGGGTTTTACTCCTGAAAAGGAAACCCAAATCAAGGGTAAATTAGGACTGGTTAAGAGAAATTTAAGGGGGCTTGGGGTTTACTCCTGAAAAGGAAACCCAAGATTATGACTGGGACTTACTCCTAAAAAGGAGGCCCAGGTCAGGGGACTTGGGGATTACTCCTAAAAAGGAAGCCCAAGATTATGACTGAGTCATATTCCTGAAAAGGAGACCCAGGTTAGGGATTAAGGTTTGGGGCTTACTCCTGAGGAGGATGCCCAATTTTGGGAACTTTAAGAATTTGGGGCTTACTCCTAAAGAAGGATGCCCAGATTAAAGGATTTATAACTGGGGATTATTCCTAAAAAAGGAGACCCAAGTTAAGGATTCTATCATCTTAAAGGATGAGGTTAAATGAATGAACTCTCCATAATTAGTGACATAAGGATATTTAAATCACTAGGTTTTGAGAGATATTCCACAGAATTCCTTTCAGATAAGGAAGTCAAATTAAGAAATCATGCCATAAATGGCTTTGAAGAGTGTCTTGAAGACTGAATCTTGAAAAGGAAAGGTGAAATGGCTTAAGAGGGGTAAAATGGGCAAGATGGGCACCCAAAAAGATAGGGGCGCGCATGTCTTGAAAGGCGCGCAATTCTTTCGTGGGCGCGCAAGTATTGGTCGCGCAGGTATACCTGCGCGACACATGGTGTACTTGCAAGATTTTCAACCAGCATTGAAATACTTGAGCGACTCTTTTTTAAAACCTTTAGAATCCTCTTGAGGTTCTTCCAGAAAAGGGATGCGCAAGTTATATTGAAGGAAATAAATCGACGCACAAGTGTTTGATAAGTTTCAACACTTAGGCCTTCCTTCTTCTCTTTAGATCGTCCGTTCTAGGTAATAAATAACCTTAGAAGTGTTCCGGAAGCTTTGAGAAGAGACTTGGGCGTCGGGAGCTTCAATCTGAGTTTCTGGAAAATGATCCTTCGAATGGGGGGCCCACAGGGTCTATTTATAGGCAGGAGAAGACCCAGGGCGGTTACCGGGCGGTTACCACTTAGGTCACACAAGTCACTTACGCGACCAAGAGCATCGCGCAAGTGTACTTGCGTGACAGTAAGATAACTTGTGCGGTGCAGTTGCTGTTGATCCTTTGTTCATGCCTTTGTCGATTTTTGATGTTTTCTTCAATGGTTGAATCACTTTGAGCTCGGATATTCCCTTTTCTGATCTTTAGATTCTGTGACGAAAGGAGCGTCAACACCCATGGACCACCAAAATCAAGTATATAGAACCAAATAATATCCAATAACACCTATATTCTATCATAAAACTACTTTTTAGTCATTGGGTGTTATGTGGTACTCAAGAGAACCAATAATCCTAATTACTCTTGAAACCCTTTATAGACCCTTGATGTAAACCATGAATCTTTGTCTGAAATGATAGAACATTGAACATCATGAATTCCTAGATGTAAATTCTCAATAGTTCATCATTTATTAATGTCTCCCAAATCAGTAGGAAGTGAAATACTTTGGTAAATTTATCAATGATCACACAGAGGACATCACTATATCAAGGAGACCTTATCAATCCTTTCATGAAATCCATGGTGACTTCATCCCATTTAAAATCAAGAATATAGAGAGGCATTATAAGTCTATTAGATTGTTTGTTCTACTCCTTAAGTTTCTTATAGGTGGATCTCCGAGTAATGAATCCAACTATCTACGTATTCATACCTATCCACCAATAATGAAAATGCATAACTCTGTTCATCAGGTAAATCCTAAGAAGAAACTATATACGAATCATGAGATACCTTCATAAACTCTTATCGTATATTAGAAGTAAGCCACCGAAACACATGGTAGAGCACGATATCACTATCCTCAAAACCCTTATTTGGAGTTAATTTCTCTCATCTGATTCTCTCCCTCATAATCTGATAACTAACACATCTAAACTCGTTCTTAATGAAAGGAGGTCATTTTCCGAGATGATAAGACTAGTTGAAAATTTTGTTCTTGAACCTCCTAATGTTCCTCAAAAAACATATCCATCATCAGAAAATCACTTCTCACCACTATGAAATATTGGGTATGAGTCTTGTGAATCAATAAAACACTAAAAAAATTACCCTTACCAGGGGTATAATAAAGATCAATGTCATATTATTGCATATATTCAACTGACCCATACTGCCTTGGATTCAAGTCTCTTTGAGTGGAGATATAGTTAAAACTTTTATGAACCTTATAAACAATGAATCCCTCACCCAACATGAAATGTCTCCAATATCATAGAGAATGAACCATGATTTCAATATCATTCATGGAATCTAGTAGACCCATGTTCAAACCCAGATGAAGGTGAATTTCTGAGTATTGTAGCAGTAATGTAAAAATATTGTAGCAGACCCTGTTTTTTACTGTAGTAGCCATAACTATTAACTTTATTTGGGCCTTTGGGCCACTGGTTTTGGCCTACGGGTCTCAAGGACATCCGTTCATCTATGGCCTTCGATTCTCTAGGCCTTCAGGCCATATAGGCCATGGAGTAGCCCAGTTCACACTGAGAAATTCCCTAAAGAGGATCAGATAAAGAGTAGTAGTCGCCAGAGAAGATCTTACCAGATTAAAAGAATGAGAGGGTATGGAAACCACCATTAGGACCAGGCACCATGCCACATTGCATGGGAAAATTCTAGTCGATCTGTAATGGCAGGTGTGGAGTGAGGAAATCAATGATGTAGAAGCTGTGGAGGGGCAGTTCGAGTGGGTTGGAACTATGGGTCATGTTATGGGAATGTATGCCTATGGACCTTCGGGTAATGTTACTGGCCTTTGAGTCATGTTGGGCCTTGTTCCTTGGGCATGTGGGTCATGTAAGGGGTCCTCTTCAACCCCTAAAAAGGGGATTATTCATAATAAAATAATCATACAGCCTTCGGGCCATTCGAAAAATCACCTAGCATTATAACTACAAATATTCTAATTCTTGATGCATAAAAATAGAATATATAAATTCTTCTCGAGTATGGAATAATAAGAATCAGATCCCATGAAACCCTTCCATTTTACTCATAGAAATATATCACTCAAACATCAAAACATAGGAAATGTACAGTATTCTTAGTCATGGACATATGTAGAGCTTCACGGTGGGGATAATTCATGGATGAATTAATTGTAATATCCATCAATCCTTAAGAATAATTGTAGGTTAAACCCATTGTGATTATTATCCTAGGAAACAATGGAACTCACCCTCTCTCGGTCAATAGATACACCTTCATCTTATGTGTTATGTCATGAGAGGTGAACCGTACAAATCCAAACGTGGAATTTTCTAAGATTCACATATAGCTGGTACTCTCTTAGTTCACTCATCATGATATCAATATTGATTGAATGGTAGTGTCTAGTATGTGAGTCCACCATGATTTCAACTATGAATACCACCTTGCATGAATCAATTATTGGGTGGAAATCATGATTCGTCAGATCCATAATGAATACATGTGTGTTTGTTATGTCTAATGACATTACCATTTACTCATACTAGACATACCTACTATAGAATTATGAATCTAGTATATATAATGGACTCATGTGAATCCCCTGGTGATGTTATAGGCATAATAAAACCCTTATCCTCTAAGTCTTCAAGATTATTCATAAATTACCAGAGCACTGTAGGTTCCATACTCTATGGAGGAATGAAAATTGGTGCTGCACATGGAACATTCAATATGGTGAACTCGAAATCAATCTTTGGAATAAAGAACGGGAAATTGTCAGGGAATACATCCCTGAAACAATATAATATAGGAGGGAACTCTCCCAACTACATTTCCATATCACTAATAAAGAGACTCACCAATTGTGCTATCTCTCTACCAATCCATGTATGCTTGGGTCTATCATGATCTTCCTTGATATCACATTTCACTTATGAAAACATTTTATTCCCTTTAGTGATGTGAAATACAGTTGTCGGTGATAGAAATCCACATGGGCATGATCCGGCACAAGCTATTTTATACCAAGAATGTCTTCAAAGTGTGTCATATCAAGGACAATGGACCTCCAGATGAAACATCACCCAACTATCATAAGGGGAAACTCCAAACAATGGCTCAAGACCTCTATTCTAACCCCTAACAATGTATTGAGTCTTATAACACTAGAAAAGTTTTCAATATAAAGACAACGAAAATAAACAACCCATTAGATATGAAAGAGTGCCATTCACGTGTATCAAATAGGAAGAAACTAAAGTATATTTCACTATAATATTACCTCTAATCATAGATGAAACTGGACTGTTCACCTTAGGTTCTGGATATGATACATACATATGTATTAAACATCATCCCTAAGATACCACCTAACTAGCCTAAGTGAATCCACTCTGCCAGTGCTAAAGCTCTCAGGCTTGACTACCTCAACCACAAAAATTACTAGCTTGGAAATTCGGTAGTAGACTAACATCTAGCATGATGTGGAGTCATAGATCCAATACTTGTTATAGTTTCAAGTATGGATCCCATAATATTTGATGTTGGATGAAGAGAATGTAATAAATGCTGATGATTACCTATCTTATTATAGTATCTAAATTTGATAAGCTTCATCATGAATTGAGGCTTCTTATTTGATTGTTTTCCACACTGATGAAATTCAATATAACTATTAGTGAATGTCACCTAACTAGAACATCCCACACTTGCACACTCGGATAGGTTCTTTCTTCACCAAGAAGAACCACCGCGCTATCTCAGAAGATAACAACCCTAGATTATACTGTCATCCTATCTAAGACTTTGTTAGGTAATTATATCCTGGGTTATTATGTATATACCATTATTCAAAAGAAATTAGTTCGACTATGACATCACATCATGCACAATACATTCATATAAATTACTCAAAAATATAAATATGTTATTAGAAATCCCCTTACAATTATGGTATCAACTAAATCATAAGACTATTAGTTAAAAATAATCAAATAAAATATTTTGTTTAAATTAATATAAAATAATTCTTGGTATAATATATCAATAGTTTAATTTTATCACCATGAAAATTAGTGAATGGAAGATTTTACATTTATATAAAAGATGTAAAAAGATTGATGAAAATCACTTACATTGATTCTGAATTGTCATGCTTATACTCTATCTTCATGAATAATAAAATTATTTTAATTATTCATTTTATTAAGAACATTTTACATGTTTACTATTGCTTTTATTTCACTGATAAACTAGTTATCTATAAATACAAACTCAATTTGGTTTATGTTGGATGTTTTGACCATATTTGTCTTATGTCTCATAACTAAATTTGATATGTCAACTACTGCCAATGAGGTCATTATTGAAAAATATGCATAATAATAAAATTTAAATAATTATAACATTTTAAATTCAATTCCTCGTTCTAAATCAAGTAGGATACATGGTTAAGAATAAATAACCAATGTTGTGTTCTGGGAGATTATAGATCACATGTACCCATGAGCAACGCTCAAATTTTTCAATGATAATTATTTAAAGATTGTAAGTAAGTTTTAATATTCTACTATGAATATTATCATGTAAATATTGAAATATTTAAAATTATATTCTTATATGTAACATTCTTGTGATGTGATTATTATTAAATAATAATCCATCGCTTTGAGGAGGCGGTTGTCCACACATCCATGAATGACATTATTACTTCTTCTGTGTAAGAAATGGAATTAAAAAAATGATATGATATATGTAAAGTTATTTAATTTTTCAGGTATATCATAAATATTTAATTTATATTCTTTATTTTTGATATATTTTACCTTAATATATTCCATTTAAATCATGAATGAATCACACATGTTTGGTGAGATGGTAGTCTAGACAATCACAGATGGTCTTATCATATTCCTAAAAAACATTCATGAAGGTATCAATTATATAACAAATGAATAAGAATAAAAAAATTATAAATATAATTTATATAATGTCACGACGCGTCCCCCGAGGCCCGTACTGTGACATCCCCAATCCCGTCTTCTATAGGCCAGGGGCTGGCTACTAGAACCAAAGGCATAATTCCCAAAAACTGGGAAGGAATTTCCTTTATGAACTATAAAAAAACAAACAGAGGACACAGATGGATAGAAACCACAATGTAAAATGTATAACCAAAGAGTACTGAAAGAAAAAGGGGCTGGAAATACAAGCCCAACTGTAAAGTACAAGGAAACTGAAAGTACAAGTACTGGAAAATGGCAAAACGGCTCATGGATCATCCACCGGGAATTATTACCTGAAGGGTAGGTACAAATAGCCTCCACATCACTCCACGTTCGTCCGTCTTCTCTATGTACCGTCATGATGTGTGGTCCACCTCCGGGTACCGTCCAGTCCTTGTACACACATCCTCAGTCAACACTATCCATTTTTTTGCATCCAACACAATGAGGTTCAGAAATATCTTGTTAAGGGGTGAGTATAACGATACTTAGTAGGGACCCTGAGACCACCAAGGTCTCTCAAAATCCACCAAGGACAAACCACAGAGTATAAAATCAATGGATATCCATTACTTTGGTATATGACCATACATATACCTAAGTTATCAAGTAATATGTCTCAATCATGAGGAAAACATAGAATTCACTAAATCATCTCACACAAGTATACAAATTTTGTAAGGAGTTAGAGACAATCAGATGTAGCCACTGAATCATCTATTCTGTCAGAACCACAAAGGTTCAAGGAACAGAAATCAGAACGGTCGAACAAACACAAGATCCAGGAACTATAGTCAGAGCTATCATACCCACACAGGATCCATAAAAAAACTATTCTGTCAAACCCACACAGGATCCTGGGACAGATGTCAGAACTGTCAGAACCACACATGATCCACGAACAGTAGTCAGAGCAGTCAGACCCACACAGAATCCATGAACAACTAATCTGTCGAACCCACATAGGATCCAGGAACAGAAGTCGGAACTTTCGGATGCACACATGATCCAAGAACCGTAGTCAGAGCTTTCAGACCCACACAGGATCCAAGAAAAACTATTTTTTTGATCCCACACAGGATCCAGGAACAGAAGTTAGAACTTTCGGACCCACACAGGATCTATGAATAGTAGTTAGAGCTGTCGAACCCATATTGGATCCAGGGAGAACTATTCTGTCAATCCCACATAGGATCTAGGAACAGAAGTTAAAGCGCAACCAGCCACAGGGTTTCCAAAAAACACTCTTGATTCTGGGAGGGTCTGCTCCTCAAGCTAACTACTGATACATCAACTTCCATGAAGTCCCATGAAGTAGTATCTCAAAGGTCTGCTTCGTCATAGGGGTATCAACGTAATAGATGACACTTCAATCAAACGCCCGATCTGTGATTTATTAACCTTTTAGTCCCTGGGGCCTGGTTGGATTCGTGCATGATCCAACCTAACAGTATCTAAACTGTACCCCAAACCCTGATGGGGTAAACATAAAGGGACCTTCTCTCTCCAAGAATACCAGTGATGCTGACGGTTCATCAAACGGTTGTCCGGTGCCAAAGATATGGTCAATGGAAGTAAAGTATAGTAGTGCCTGGGTCCGGTCTGACCTGGTCGGATGGACTCAGCACATCTTAGTCTTGGCCGACTCGGTCGATGTTGATCCAATCAGACCTGTTGGGTCTGGCCGGGCCCATTGGGTGGTCCAGCCTGTTAGGTTTGGTCCGTTCTACCCATCAGACTATGAGGGCGGTTCGACATGGAGGTCGCCGCGAGGGTCATGACTCGGCCTAGAGGGCGCAGCCGGTTCCGCCATCTGCATTGCAAGTGAGGCCGCAAGCTGGCTTGAGAGGCCGGAGCGGCTCTTCTGGGAACCAGGGTGCTACCTGGGTAGGCCGACGTGGTGGCCAGATAGGCCGGGATACAGGTTGGGAGGCTGACCGGGTGGTCGGGTGGGCGGGGCGGCGGTCTGGGCAGGGTGGGGGTAGCCGGGTAGGCCAAGGGGTGGCTGGGTGGGCTGACGGGGTGGCCAGGCAAGTCGTTATGCGAGCCAGTTGGCGACTGGTTCGGCCGGTGGTGGGGCAGGGTGCCGCTGGGGCGGTGCGGTTCACGGAGGCTGGGGGGGGGGGGGGCGACAATTGTCTTCCACCACCTTCGTCGCCATGCCAAAGATTGCCATAAACAAGATCGACGGAGGGGTCAGGCCATGATGGATTGGCCCGCACCCTCCACGCTTAAGGTGGTATCCAGAGGCTCACAAGTATGAATCACAAAAACTCTCGCTCTTCATTTTGAAAGAAATGAAGAACATGGAAAAAGAACATACTTAGATAAAATTTAACCCCTACATTTGATTCTTCGTTCTTTGTTCGCTGAAAGAGTCTCAGAATGTAGAAAAAAAAGATCGTCATTCATTGCATCTGCTTCACATTTCCAAACCTGAGTTGCATCGGCTGTGGAAGATGCTCCACGTCGGTAGGTGTATGAGGAAGAAGTCGAAGAAGGATCGTCACCAGAATTCTACGTTGGATAAAAACGTTCTTCATTCTTCATTCTTCATTCTTCGTTGGGATATCTCTAATCCTCCCAAGCTCTCCTCTCAAAACTGTAAAGGTTTCCACTGTAATGAACAATGCCAAATAAAATAATATTAGATTGACTATTATTTATGATGTTAGCAGAAAATTCCAAAACAATGATTTAATTAACATGGCTCCCCTTAATTAATTCACATGAGTTGGCATGAGTTAATTAGGTGAGTTATCACCAATTAAATTAAAGGGGAGGTCAAAATGGTCTCTCTCAATAATGAGGGAGAGTTGAGAGGTTTTACTCTCCTCCATCAATAGGGGGATAAGCCCCGTGTGGTCCCATCATTGTAACCTCTCACGGGAGGTTATGTTCGGGTGGGCCCCATCACCATAACATATCATTAAAGGTTAAGGTGTGGTGGTCCCACCTACAAATTCAATGAAAAGGTTTTAACCACCAAAAATCCACATGACTGCTCAAATAAAATAATGATATGCTCACACTATTTTATTACTTTCCATGAAAACTGAAAAACTATTTTTTAAACTCAACTCACTGTCGTCGAAGTGAAAGTCTTATTAAGAGAATATCGGTGCTTTGAGTTTAATGGTGCCCTTGGATTTCAATTTCGATCACCGGTTCAAAGGTTATAAAAACTCTCTCATTCTTTTATGTAACGTACCTGAACAAAACATCAAAAATTGATTCCGGGCACACCAGGCCTCAGAATCACGCGACATCAATTTTCACGGACTTGCAACGTTCCCATGTATTTATGAAAAAACTTTCCATGGAAATTCAGGGTCCTTATATTCTCCCCACCTCAGGAATTTACGTCATCGTAAGCTATAACTCGAACTAAGGGAACAAATGGGGGTACTGAGCATGCATCTAAACCTACTGCTCCCATGTGCTCTCTATGTTCGATGATGTTAGAAGGGTCGGGCTCGTATCTCCTCAGCTATGATACAAGGAAGATGTCATGCACCCGGTGCAACTAAGGTGGAAGAGTTAAGCGGTATTCCACCTCGCCAACTCTACTGAGGACCTGGAAAGGTCCGATGAATCTCAGAGATAAAATTCCACCTCGGACAAATCTTCTTAGACCTCAACGAGGTGAGACCCGTAGGATGACGTGGTCGGTATCCTCGAACTCCATAGGCCTTAGTCTCTTGTTAGCATACGTCTTATACTTGGTCTGTGCATTGTTCATCCACTCCTGGATGATCTAAACCCTCTCAGTGGTAGCCTGTACCATCTCTGGTCCCACTAGTGCTAACTCCCCTGGGTCAGTCCAGTAGAAGGGTGATCTACAACGGCGACCGTACAATGCCTCGAAAAGTGTCATCCCTATGGTGTAGTGATAACTATTGTTATAGGAAAACTATTCAAAAGGTAAGTAATCCTCCCAGATGCGACCGCAGTCGAGGACACATTCACAGAGCATGTCCTCGAGGGTTTGAATGGTCTGCTCGGTCTGACCATCTCTCTAAGGATGGAAGGCGGTGCTCATGTGAATCTTTGTCCCGAAAGCATCCTGAAACCCCTTCCATAGCCAGGAAGTAAATCATGTGTCATGATCAGAGACAATCGTTAAAGGTATAACAAGTAAACGCACAATCTCCTACACATAGAGGTTTCCCATGCTCTCAACTGAACCCTACTCTCTGAATGGTAGGAAGTGGGCCGTCATGTTGAGTCGGTCGACGATCACCCAAATCGAGTCATGATTCCTAGATGTATGTGGAAGACCCGTCACGAAGCCTAGGGATATCCCATCCCACTTCTACTATGGGACCTCTAAAGGTTGGAACCAGCATGTTGGTATATGGTAATCCACCTTCACTTGTGAACAAGTGAGGCATCGAGAGACAAACTTGATACTTATTTCTTCATCCTCGGCCACCAGTGTTGTCGTATGAGGTCCCGGTATATCTTCACCACTCCTAGATGTACTGCTAGAGGGGATGTGTGGATCTCCCTCAACACTTGCTCCTAAGGTTCCACTAGTACCATGGTACGTCCTCTGAAGAGAATGACATGCTCCCCACCTTCAGAAAATCTTTCAGGAACCTGCCCTGTGGATATTTGAGCACGTAGTGTCTTGTAGTCCGCATTATTATGATGTGCCTCCCTAACTCGCTGAAGAAGTGGGGAGTGATTGTAAGGGACTGAAGGAAGGCTGCTCCATCTCTATCCACAAAGGATATATGCAAAGTGGCCAACAGCTTCGTCGCCTCACCTAGCAGCTGTATACCAGATCTCCTGCTGAGAGCATCTGCTACAACATTCCCCTTCTGAAGACTATAGACTATCACGAAGTCATAGTCCTAGAGGAACTAGATCCATCGTCGTTGACTCAGGTTCAGTTCCTTCTGATAGAAGATATACCTGAGACCCTTGTGATCTGAGTACATGGTAAAACGTTTTCCCATAAGTTAGTGCCGCCAAATCATCAAGGTGAAGACCACTGTTGTTAACTCGAGGTCATGGGTAGCGTAGTTCTGCTCGTTCTGTCTCAGCTGCAGAGAACCATACACGATCACTGCTCGCTCCTGCATCAGGACACATCGGAGTCCGATCCGTGATGTTTCACAGTAGACTATGTACCCTATGTCTTACTTTGGAAGCCTCAAGATGATGGCACTATTCAGCCTCTGCCTCATATCCGGAAATCTCTGATGGCATCTCTCGGACCACATGAAGGGTTCCCCCTTCTTCGTCAAGGCTGATAGTGGTGCTGAAACTCTGGAGAAGTCTAGTAGAAACCTCCAGTAGTGTCCAACTAGGCAAAAGTCCCTCTCCCGTCGGGGATGTAAACCTAGAAACAAATTTTTAATGGATGTCCCGAAACTCTGCCACTTCTGATGAAAACAAAAATCTCCTACACATGAGTTTATGCTGTGCTTCTAAGGTTTCCTTTTTTCCTCTGACCAAGGAAAACCTCATTCCAAAGTTCAAGATAAACCAGAACCTTTTTTCCTAATACAACCAATCTGTTTGAACTGTGGATGTCAATTCAAAACCCATACTAACGTTGTAAGGCCTCGACGCTGCCACCAAGAGGTTCCAACTGAAACTATCGCCTCATGGGTCAGATCATACTGTCGGCAGAAGTGTGATTATTGAGGCTTTTCACAAAGGTATCTCCATATGTGAGGGTCATGTCAACTGTTTAACCAGAATATCTAGGTCTTGGAAAAGACTATTGGAAGGAAGGAATGATTGTTACTTAAGTATATTTATATGGTAACTAGTAGTTGACCTATATCATACGTTTAATAATTCCTAGAGCCCTCAAGTCGCATTCATTTACCACATGAAACTTATCTCTTCTCCTATCCTCCAGCTCTCTGATCCTGGCGGGGTCCACAAAAAGGGGTGGTTTTAAAATGTCAAAAAGTACAATACCTCATGCTGCTCTCCTAGATCCGCTTCCATGCCTAATACCCTACAGATTCATATTTCCTTTAAACATCCTATTCCTGAAATATTTTACCCTCCCAAGTCTCTGAGACTGGATCCAGTTCCCTGCTTCCCACTACTAACATAAACCTGTTGTATCCGCTAATCCAACAAACATTCAACCACAAAGTCTCTCTATAGATCCCTAACATAAGTAGGAATTCATAGAGGAAAAATTGTTGGCTCATATGTACTTAAATACACCTCGCTCAGAGGCCTGAGCTCTAAAGCACTGATCGTATCATATTCATTGAGTAGAATGAATGATCAATACACCGTAATGAATACTCAGCTACCAACATGTTTTCCTACCGAAGATGTAAAAGTTCTAGAAAACTCTCAGCCACCACCTCAAGACAGTCCTTAGCTTCCTGTGAGTTGGGATCACCTCAAAACCTGAGGGGTATCTGATGCTGAAACATATATAAGGCATTAAGCCTTCAAGTGTCCTCTACCTGTACGGTCGGTATTAACTACAAACCAATGGGAAGTTATATAGCTGGCACATTACCCGAAGATACCATCTCAGGCATCAGTCCACGTACCGAAGCCTCATCACTATGCGGACCATCATCATGATCACTCTCTGAAAAAGACTAGTAGCTAAGATCACCATCTGCTCTACTAGTGTTTCAACTAGGCGGAAAAATCTAGTAATCACATCCATCCAGTCCTCTGCTGCCTGGGAATCTATCTCGCCTCTAAACCTCAGAGGCCTCTGCCGCTGGAACTCGTGCAACGTGCTTAGTTGGCGTGCACCATCTGCCAGTGCGGCTGGTGGCATCTTCTTCCCAACGGGTGGTGGTGCTACTGGTACACACACAAAGGTGCCAACATAGTAAAGGGGACCTTCATCAGAGCCTCGTTTCTCGATGGTCCATCATCATGTACTCTCTCAGAAACCCGAGTTGGCTGTCTATGCAGCGGCATCTTGATAAGGAATCGGTGCGCCGCGGTCAATATGTTATACCTGGTGAGATGAATCAAAGAGATCACAAAGAAAACTCTTGAAACACACATTCAATCAGTGTTTTCGTTCATTGAGTCAGAAATCAGAAGTCAGGGTCCCGGTGTATGGATACGTCGGCCGCGACGCCAACTTTGGACTCCCTAAATTGAAAAGCATAGTCAATACCCTTAAAAATATTATTTCACAGAAAATATCAGAGTCCTATGTTCTACAGTAGAACCGAATCCTCTGATAACAATTTGTCCTGAACCATCCCCAAGGGCTCGTACCGTGACTACCCCAAGCCTGCCTTCCACAGGCCAAGGGCTGGCGACTAGCACATAAGGCGTAATTCCCTAAAACTGGGATGGTGTTGAATTTATGAACTATAAAAAAACACACAGAGAACACAACTGGATAAAAAACACTATGTAAATTGTATAAAAAGAGTGTTGAAAGTAAAAGGGGTCGGAAATACAAGCCCAACTGTAACGTACATGGAAACTGAATGTAGAAGTACTAGAAAAAGGGAAAACGACTTCAGGATTGTCCACTGGGAAATCCTACCTGAAGGGTAGGTAAAGATAGGCTCCAAAGAACACTACATCCATCTGTCTCATCCGTGTAACATCATGCCGTGTGGTCCACCTCCGGGTACCATCCAGTCCTGGTACACTCATCCTCGATCAACGTTGTCCATCATCTACATCCAACAAAATGGGGTGCGGGCATAGCCTATGCATGGGTGAATATAATGATACTAATTAGGGACATCGAGACCACCATGGTCTCTCAAAATCTACCAAGGTAAAACCACAGAGTATGAAACCAATGGATAGCCATTACATAGGTATATGCCCATACTTATACCTAAGGTATCATGTAACCCATATCAATATTGAGGAAAAAACAGATGTCACTGACTCAACTCACATAGGTATATAACATTTTTTGAGAGTTAGGGATGATCATATGTAGACACTAAATAATAAATTCTTGCAGACCCACACAGCTTCCAGGACCATAAATCAGAATTGTCGAACTCACACATGATCCATGAATAGTAGTCAGAGCTGTTGAACCCACACAGGATCCTGGAAAAACTATTTTTTCAAACCCGCACAAGATCCAGGAATAGAATTCAGAACTGTCAGACCCACACAGGATCCATGAACAGCTATTCTATCGAACCCGCATAGGATCCAGGAACAAAAGTCAGAACTGTCAGACCCACACAAGATCTAGGAACAGTAGTCAGAGATGTCAGACCCACACAGGATCCAGGAACAGATATTCTGTCAAACCCACATAGGATCCAAGAACAAAAGTCAGATCTTTCAGACCCACAAAAGATCTAATAAAAGTAGTCAGAGCTATCATTCCCACACAGTTTCTAGGAACAACTATTATTTTGAACACACAGAGGATCCAGGGACAGAAGTCAGAGCGCAGAACACGCTTTATTACGGGAGGTTCCGCTCCTCATGCTATGTTCCGATACATAAAATTACCCAAAGTCCCACTAATTAGTATCTCAAAGGTCGATATTGTCATATGGGTCTCAACGCATCAGGCGACGCGTCAATAAGACTTTTGGTCTGCGAGTTATTATCCATTTAGTCCCGAGGCCCAGTTGGAATCGTGCACGATCCAACCTGACTGTATCAGAACTGTACCCCAAACTCAAATTGGGTAAACTTAAAGGGACCATCAAACACCAAGAATACCAGTGCCACTGATGTTTCATCAAACGGTCACCTGGAACCAAAGATATGACCAAAGGAAGTAAAGGCCTGCAGTGGGGCTGGGTCCGGTCCAAACTGGTCGGACTGTCTCGCCCCGTCTTAGTCTCGACCGACCCGATCATACTAGTTCGGTCTGGACCGATTCATTGGGCGGGCCAGCCTGTTAGGTTCGCCCTGATTTTCTTCCCTTATCCCAGTAGACTACGAGGGCGGTTTGGCATGGAGGTCGCTGTGAGAGGTGCGGCTCGACCGAGAGGGCGCGACGGGTTTGGTTCGAACACTACCGTGAGGGGCGCGGTTCGGGAGGTTTTGCCCGGAAGGCTAAGCTGGTTCGGCCAGCGGCGCCGCGAGGGAGTCCGCGGGCTATATCGAGAGGCCAGTGCCGCTCAAATTATTCAGCCCGGAACCGGGGTGCATCCTGGGGAGGCTGACAGGGTTTCCGGGTAGGCCGGGCGGCGACTTGGGCAGGCCGGCGGGGTGACCGGGGAGGCCGGGTGGCAGCCTGGGATTCAAACAATCATTTTCATAGTGTCCCATCTCCTTATAAATATATCATTTAACATTATTTATTTATCTATTGATGTTACATTTACTAGATCATTTAACCTTTTCTACACACATATAACAATCTCCCATTTCATTAATGCATTTTATTGGATGGTCCATTCCACAATTATCACATAATGGAAATTTCTTAGTTCCCTTCGCCTTCATTAAATACTCACCTTTTCCCTGATTATTAGAAGACCTATTATTATTTTTATTTCCCTTGAATATATTGGATCTATAATATTCCATCTATATTATTATAGAAACTAACACTATTTCATCCTTTGTTGAAAATGATTGAAAATTCAGTTCCCTTTAAAGACATCGATTAAAGACGTCAAAAAAATTATCAATCTTGTCTTCCAAATCAAATATGTGATCTGTAACATACCAAGAAAGTCTTTTGAATGTATCCCCATACTCTGCAACACACTTGTCTTCCCTCTACTTCCAGCTAAGAAATTTTCTCTTCATTTCAGTCCATTGCTCATGAGGGAAATATTTGTGACAGAATAAATCCTTAAAAGTTCACCATTGAATTTCTTCTATTTCATCTTCCTCTATGGTATTCTAGATCAAGGACTACCATTGAGCTGTATCACCCATGAGTCAATATAATGATAGTACTACCTTTTCATTTTCAATGTATCTTAATTCTATAAATATCCTTTCAAGGGACATGATCCCTTGTGTAACATCCCAGTTAAATATTTAATAAGACATTTTTATATTTATTAACATTTGTAAACTAAATATTAAGTCTACTTTAAAGGGGACACAAGGTTCGATGGCATACACGTTATGAAACAATGGGTTTCTTTGAAATCTAATGTTGCACACTAATAATATAATATTATTTTAAATGGTAGTTAATGCCTAGCCGTTGTAATGGTGTGAATGAACATGAACTAACTAAAAAATCATTATACATTTTTTTAAATGTTTTTACATTTATCCAATAAAATTTAGAGGTTTAAAATGTGAATAAATCGAATTTTATGCATAATTTTGATTAAAATGCTGATTTACGGCCTTTTAGTGGAGAACCCAATTTAAATCTAATTTTGGTCACTTTTATATGTTCCTTTTGAAAAAATAAAATTCTTCTTTAGATTTGGGATATCATAATTTACTTTGTGTAAAATCTGGACATTTTTATGATAAAATTCATCTTTTGATGAATAGTGAAAAATACATTATTTTAATTCAAAACTTCCTTTTATTATAATTTATTTATAGAATTAGATTATATTTTTAAATGGTTTGAAAGTTAAATTAGCTTATATTTTTACCATTTAATCCATTTTTGGTCATTGGAATTAATTTTACTTTGAAATTTGACATAAACAAATGTCAATATTTTTATAGTTATTGTTTCTTAAAAAACATGCTATTTGTTTTGACAAGGGGAATTAATTTTAAATTAATTAATGCAACTTATAAATTTTGAATTTGATAAAATATAAATCATTTTTGAATGAGGAATATAAAATATATCTTAGGATGAAGTTTTGGTATATTTCTGAAAAACTTCAATTTTTCATGAATAGTAAAACCAATTAGTAGTATTTTAAAAACTGACTTTTTCATTTAAATGTAATTTTACCACTTCTGTGAATTGAATTTCGAAAATCTAACATACATGATCGTTATTATTAAGTAAAATGTGGTTCAATGAGATGAAAATAATTTTTGGTGAATAATAACTTTGGACTTTTATTTACCGTAGTTAAAGGTAAATAGGGTAATTTAAGGTAAAATGTATATTATAATAATAAATAATATCATTAACACTTATCCTAACCATATTGGATGAGTCATGGCCGACCATGTGCATTCTTGGGTCGATTGTGGGACCCCATGGAGCCACTTTATAGTGATAATAACTCTTTAGATTAATTAATGTAAAGTAAATACAAAAATGACACAAACAAATATCTTTTAGTAATGTAATTTTTACATGAGGTTATATAAGTTATATTTTAGACTATAAATATTAATTGGAAAGATAAAAATATTTCATATATCATGGTATTTTTTGTATAATTTTTATACATTAAATAAATTAAATTATTGATGACACAATAATGATGCAGTGTTTACCTCATTAATAAATGGTTTAAATAAATAAGATTATAATTATTAAAATATTATCCAAAACATGTCCAATTAGGATTGGATGATTTTATGTAGAATATTAGTAATCTTATTTTCTAATTTAATGTTTTTTTGACCTTTTGAAACCGAAGATATGTTTAAAATTAAATAATAGTTTCACACTTTCCTAAAGAGCCCCTCCACTCCCTTATACCAGAAGACCACTTCTAACCCATTATTTACACATCTCAAGCCTTTTGGCTCATCCAAACTATGCACATTTAGGTTCCCTACATCCCTTTCCTCTAACTAGAATCATTAACTTAGAAAAAAGGAACTTCAAAAAGTCTTTTTGGTTTAAACCAAATGGAGTTTCCCAAATTAAAGGTAACGATTTCTCTTAAATTCATTTCTTTTATTTTACTTCTCCAACCCCAACAAATATTTTTATTCCATTATTTTGTAACAACACCAGTATCTTAAATATACTAGTATGTCGTTATAAGAATTATTTGAGCTAAACTTCCACAGAAATCCATCTAATGAATGAAGAACATAATTGTTCTGTGGATGGAAATCTAACACCTCACGAAACGATGATTTTTTGATTATCTACTACCGCCTCTTGTGGTGGCGATTATGATGGCATTGTATTTATATATTATGTATATTATGTTTATGTTTTATCTATGCTTCTGTAATTTTCATTTAAAAACCCACTTATATGCTTTCCAATATGTGCGATCACGATAATTTCATTTGAGGATGTGTGGTCTACCGCCCCCTCAAGGTGATATGATTCGTTCATTACATTCATTGAACGTATAAAGGAAAGAGTTAATAAAATTATGTAAAACATATATCATATGATATTATACTAGAATTATAATATACCTATGTATCATTATGTTTTAATTCCATTAAAATACAAAATAGAAATGAAAGTAGCGTTCATGAGTACGTACGGCCTACCGTCTCGATGAACGGTGCATTTCATTTCTTATCTCAAAATGTTATGTTATGTTATAAATAAATATATATATATATATATAATAGATATATAATATATATATATATATATGATATCTAAATCATTTATATCATTCTGGATATAAATTACTTTTAACCACATTGAAAAATTGTAATTATAATAAGTTCATTTTTGACTCAAGTTCTGAACATCAATAAAATATCCAATATGAACTCAAATAATTAACTAATTGTTATAGCAAGGTGATAAGTGATATAAAATGAATTATAAAATTTAAAAGTGTTCTTAATCAATTAGAAATTAACTTATGTATATTATTTAGGAAGAACAAGTAACACACAAGACAATTTAGACTTGAGGTAAGGGGTTTCTTATCTCACTTTTAATTTCATGAGATTTCAATTGTTCACCACTTATTTATTTCATGTGGTGTGTGTACCTCCCATGATGTTATTCCTTTTGTAATATAATTTAATTTATGGGTATTTAAATCATCATTTTATGATCATTCATTCATGGGGTTATGTTTATTATGTTAGTAAATCGGTAAGGGAATTTCATGTTTCGATTTCCACTCATTGTGTTTAACACATACTTCAATGATTATTTTACTCCATGATTATGTGTTCAATCACTATTAATTATTTTTGTAGTAATTTCCACTCCCCATTTTGTGGATATAATTTTGATATATATAATGACTCCATTGATAAATTCTCAAGTCATCGATATGAACATTATAAGAGTAATTTTAACTCAATCTCCATTCATTGAATTAAACTTCCAAGTCATTAGTGTTGTTTATACAAGAATATGTGTGAATTTCCTATGATTTATTTACACTAAATATCCAATCATATTGAGTGTATTTATATTTTCCACACATAATTATGTCATTGATTTATCCTTAACCTAAGGATACAGTCTTTATAAGGGATTTCATCTCAATTTACATTCCATTGAGACATATTTGATGTTATACACAAATTCACTTTTATATGGTGTATATATCGTAATTTGACATAGTATATCATGAAACCCTTTATTATCATGATATTATAATGTTTTTATTACCTCAAATATTGGTATTCAAGCATCTCTCATTTGGTTAGAAACTCTAACTAAAATAAATGTTTTAAATGTTTCCATGAAAAAGGGGGATATTTCTCTCAAATAGTTTTGATGGTGATTTTAATATAAGTCAATATACTTAATTGAGGTTAATATATTACAATAAAATCATCCATATTTTATTTAATGTGTTATGTTTGACTATGGATGTGCTATTTTTATACCATTCACGGTTTATGGATAAAGTATTGACATTTAGTATGCTAGTTTCAATACGAATGTTTATGTTATTTTTAAACCTTTTCATGTGAGAAATGAATTGGACTTGGTAAGTGATGGATGGAGCCTGCTATAGCTCATCGATTCATCGGTATGTCTCATTAGACAATCTAGTGTCTTGTCACAAGACCTTGACAAAATCTTATTTGTAGACTTGGCACGAGGCTTTGACTATGTGGTTATGATGTCCGACATTATGTATTCAATCATTATGAGAGTAGATATATATATTTCATGTGGTTATTCGACTTGTAGAATACCAATGAATATATTTTATTATGGAATTATTTACTCATCTCATATTGCTGCCATAAAGTTTTCATGATTATTATTTGTAAAGGCATGAATTTTCAATTATTTACCATACCTAATGTTTATGTTATATTCCACTGTATTTCATACTCTTACTGAGAATTTGAGCTCACCTATTTCCCATGTTTAATTTTCCCAGGATATGATGATGTTAGTTAGGAGTGACTTGCAGGAATAATCTTGGAAGCTGGGATGTTTCTATTGAAATAAATTACTGTAGTTTTTCTTTTCAAGTTGTAATGTTAAACTTATGTATGTATTTGTTTCCAAGACTAATAAACTAATCGGTATTTCGGGACTTGATTCCTTATAATCATGCCAATATATTAAAATAATGCAGCAGCTCTTGGATTCTGGGGTCGGGGCGTTACAGTTGGTATTAGAAGAAGTTTAGTACAAACCTTGGAAGCTAGATTTAGATAAACTTTGAATAGAGCACATAGCCCTAAGATAGACTTTGAGGATTAGTAAAGAATAACTTCTTAGAATTTTGGTATTGTAGAGATTTTGTGAGTTTTCCAAGAAATACATCTCTGTCTGGATACAAGCAGTTAGAGGCAGCTCTGCAACAGATGTACCTAGGGGTAAAACACAAAAACACCACATTGAGCTAGACTCAAACGAGAACTAGTGAAAGACAACGGGCCTTTCTAAACTATTGGTTATGACACTGAAGGGGGATATGATTTGGTAAATTCACAAGATTAGTATGAACCATTATAAAGAGAATAAAAAAAATCCCCCTATGAATATATGTTGGGAAATAGATCGTTGATAACCTAGATTGAATCATATGGTACCCCAAGTTTGGATATATTGTTCAATTAAAAGATTATCCTACTATGCCTATTTTTTACATTCTTATTAGATAAGTATTAAAACTCCCTAATTGTATTTTCTTTTTGTTAGTTAATACATGGAGGGAGAAAGATCACAGACAACTCTTCTCTCACTTCCTGAAGAAATACTTACAATTATTATCTAGAAGTCATGTGAAGATGATGTTGAAACTTTTTCAAAAGTATAGTTTACATGCAAACAACTTTATGAGATATACCTCTAGAATTGCAATATTCTTTCAAGGATCAAGTACTGACTGTGGGATAGTATTGCACTCTCAACTTTCTTACCACGCTAAGCATGGGAAGTACCATCAGGGTCATTTCAAATTCTTCACTTTATCTCAAAATTATGATGCACCAAATGATTTTCTAGATGTTGTAGAAGAGGGAGACCTCCTAGCAGCCTATATGTATCAAATTATATATTAATGTCTTTTGGGATATACAAAAACTGATTTACCAGAACCTGATTTTTAAATATTTGAGGATGAATCGATATGATTTTTTCTAAAAAACATGTTAAAAATGATGTCTCATAATTTTATATAAGAAATACCTATTTTTTTATGATGTATAGATGCTTCCATAGATATTATCCAAGATGGATGAGGAGTTTTTGGGCAATGGAATTAGATTATTTTGAAAAATTTCTGAGGTACCATTGTGACACATGAAAACTCTCTACCAAAAGGACGTTTTTCCAAGTCTCTCTGGAGTTCATGATGTGTTCCATGTATCACTAGTTAGAAAATTCATGCCAAACCCAACTCATGTAATCACCTATGAAGAATTAGAACTGGAGCCTGATCTATCTTATTGGGAATATCCTATCATAATTCTTCATACCAAAGATCACGTGTTGAGAAACCGGATGACTTGTCTGGTAAAAGTTCTATTGAGAAATCATATGATGGAAGAGGCAACATGGGAACCTGAGGAACATATGATGAAGAACCTATGTGGAAATAAATGGATGGTGAAATGTTTAAAATCCTTAGTGCTCATTATTGATGGGATTAATTTGTAATAATTTTCTCTTGTATGTGTAACCCTACAGTTTGTTATGTGAAAATTCTATTTTATGAATAATTATCTTTTATATTGTGGATATATATATAAATAACTATTTGGATTTATATGATCCTTGAATTTGAGGTAATTACATGTTATTAATTTTTGGGATAAAAATTTGAGGTTTGAGATAACATTTGTGGTTAAATTGTGTTATGGTTATTTTGAGGAACTTATATCATTTTGGGAATGTTATAAAATATAGTTTTTGAAAAAGGGAAACATGCAAAACGTGTGACAACCCATCTCATTAGAAAAAGGTGTTGTAATAAAACCCACAACCATAGTGTGATCGGTATTTATCGCCTACCACTGGACTACGTTAAGTCCCTGGTTAGTGTTAATAATTTTTTTAGTTAAATGATTTTATTGATCAATAATAAGTTGATTTCGGATGTAATGTCTTATTAAATGGATTTCGTTAGTATATGAAAATGATTTGTTGATTAAGTGATACATGTTTAGATTTATATTGTAAGACTATGTGATTAAATCCTTTTATGATTTGGGTTTCAATCTTAGTTTGGATTAATTTGAAAAATTTTATAGACAGTTTTTTATTGAATAGTCATTGTTGAACATTGGGTATAGTTTGACAAATTTTGGAGACTAAGAGTAGTTTTTATGTTTTTTTAATATTATCCTTGTTGGGGATTATCTAATCTTGTACTGACCATTTTTTTAGTTGATGTCTAAAGATAAGGGAAATATATATAGTCCATCTTTTGTGGATAACGTGATTCTCTAGAAGATGATTCTTGTGCTTTTGATGTGACCAAATCTTTTTGAATGCTCATTTTTTGGAGAAAATATTATTTCTTTGTATAAAATTATTATATTTCATTATGTTCATATTCTATGTAGTAAATGAATTCCTCAAAATTATGAAAAGTAATGTAAAAACAAAAATGTTGTTGGTTTACATTTCTGACTGGGTAATCAAATACCGTTTAACACATCATAAGTTTGTGATTTTCTGGTGGTTATCTTTCTCCTAATAATGTTTCTATCACTTTCCATCAGAACATGACCGTTTGTTATCTCATCCATATCCATGTTTTTCTACATGGATTTATAGTATGTGTTATCTAAGGTGACCTTTTTTACTTCTCTTTCTTTCTTTTAAAGTGATAATTTTATTGACCATATTTCTGATGTGGGACTTTCAATGAAGTTTACGAGCCCAATTTTTTTCAATTGTGAGGACGTAATTCCCAAAAGGGGGTAGGGATGTAACAGAATAGGAAAATAAAAAATAAGACATTATTATATTTGTTAATATTATTTAACTAAATATTATTTCTTCTTTAAAAGGGACGCTATGTTTTATGGAATACACGATATGAAACAATGGGTTTCTTTGAAAGCTTATGTTCCACACTTATAATATAATATTATTTTAGATGGTGGTTAATTCCAAGTCGTTGTAATTGTGGGAATGAATAGAAATAAAAAAAATAATTATACATGTATGTTAAATGCTTTTAAATTTATCCAGTAAAAGTTAGAGGCTTAAAATGTGAATGAATCTAATTTTAAGAATAATTTACTTTAAAAGGTTGATTTACTGCCTTTTAATAAAGAAACTTATTTAAATATAATTTTTGTCACTTCTATATGTTACTTTTGACAATATAAAATTGTTTTTTAGAACTGAGATATCAAAATTCACTTTGGGATAAATTTTGGTATTTCAATGATAAAATTCATCTTTTGATGAATAGTGGAATATATATTATTTTAATTCAAAACTGGCTATTAATAAAATTTATTTATATTATTAAATTATATTTTTAAATGGTTTTTAAGCGTAATTATATTATATTTTTACCATTTAAACCAATTTTGTCCATTGGAATAAATTTCACTTTGAAATTGGACATAAACAAGTCTCAATCATTTGATAGTTATTGTTTCTTAAAAACACGCTATTTGTTTTAACAATGGGAAATAATTTTAAATTAATTAATGAAACTTAATAATTTTTAATTTGGAAAAATAGAAATAATTTTTGTATTCTGAATATGAAATATAGCTTAGGCTGAAGTTTTTGTATTTTTCTGAAAAACATCAATTTTTGATGAATAATAAAACCACTTTGTAGTAGTTTAAAAACACACTTTTTCATTTAAATGGAATTTTACCGCTTCTATGAATTGAATTTTGAAAATCTAACATACATGGTTGTTATTAGTATGTAAAATTTGGTTCAATGAGATTAAAATAAATTTTTGTGAATAGTAACTTTTGACTTTTATTTACCGCGGTTAATGATAAATAGGGTAATTCAAGGTAAAAAGTACATAATAATAATAATAATAAATTACCGTAACACTTGTTCTAACCTTATCAGATGAGTCATGTCCGACCATGAGAATCCTTGTGTCGATTTTTGGACCCCATGGAGCCACTTGAGAGTGATAATGACTCTTTAGATTAATTAATTTAACGTAAAGGCAAAATTGGCACAAAAAAATATCTTTTAGTAAATTAATTTTACATTTGATTATATATGTTTTATTTTCAACAATAAATATTAAATGAAAAGCTATTTTTTTTCTATGTCATGGTATTTTTTTATAATTTTTAGACATCAAATAAATTAGATTATTGATGACACAATAATGATGCAGTGATACCTCATTAATAAATGATTTAAATAAATAAGATTATAATGACTAAAATATAATCTAAAACATGTCCAATTATGATTGAATGATTTTATTTAGAATATTAGTTATCTTATATTCGTAGTTAATGTGTTTTGGACATTTTGAAACCGATGATATGTTTATAATAAAATAATAGTTTCACACTATCCTAAAGAGCCCCTCCTCTCTCT
This sequence comes from Viscum album, assembly GCA_963277665.1. NCBI lineage: Eukaryota > Viridiplantae > Streptophyta > Magnoliopsida > Santalales > Viscaceae > Viscum > Viscum album. The sequence goes on from OY728159.1 coordinate 1,386,338,736, forward strand.
TATAAAAGGAGACCACTTATAACCAATTAATTACACCTATCAAGCCTTTTTGACTCGTCCAACCTCTACCCAATTAGGCTCCCTACATACATATCCCCCACCTAGAAGCATTACCTTAGTCATTAGGCACTTCAAGAAGTCCTTTTGGTTCAAACCAAAGGGAGTTAACCAAATTAATGGCAACCATTTCTCTTACATTTATTTCTTTTATTTTACTTCTCCAACCCAATAAACTATTTTTATTCCATTATTTTGTTACAACAACAGTATCTTCAATATACTAGGATGTTGTTATAAGAATTATTTGAGCTACACTTACACAAACATCCATCTAATGGATGAAGAACATAATGTCTCTATGGATGGAAAACTAACACCTCACTAAACGATGATTATTCGATTATCTACTACCGCCTCTTATGGTGGCCATTATGATGGAACTATATTTATATATTATGTATATTATGTTTATTTTTTATATATTCTTCTTTAATTTTCATTTAAAAACACACATTTATGCTTTCCAATATGTGTGATCACGATATTTTAATTTGAGAAAGTGCGGACTACCGCCCCCTCAAGGTGATATGATTCATTTTTGAAATTCATAGATCGTATAATGGAAAGAGTTAATTAAATATGTAAAAAATATTTAATATGATATTATACTGGAATTATAATATACATATCTATAATTATGTTTTAATTCCATTAAAATACAAAATAGTAATTAAAGTAGCGTTTATGCGTACGTACTGCTTACCGTCTCCATGAACGGTGCATTTAATTTCTTATCTCCAAATGTTATATACTGTTATAAATAAAAATATATACCAGACATAATATATATATATATGATATCTAAATCATTTATATCATTCTGGATAAAATGTATTTTTGACCACATGGACAAATTGTAATTATAATAAGTTCATTTTTGACTCAAGTTCTGAACATCAATAAAATATCCAATATGAACTCAAATAATTAACTAATTGTTATAGAAAGGTAATAAGTGTTATAAAAGGAATAAAAATATTGAAACGTTTTCTTAATCAAGTAGAAATTAACTTATGTTTATTATTCAGGTAGAACAAGGAACACACAAGACAATTCGGACTTGAGGTAAGGGGTTTCTTATCTCACTTTTAATTTTGGGAGATTTCCATTGTTGACCACTTATTTATTGCATGTAGTGTGTGTACCACCCATGATTGTATTATTTGTGTAATATAATTTAATTTATGGGTATTTAAATCATCATTGTATGATCATTATTTCATGGGGGAATGTTTATTAAGTTACCATATCGGTAAGGGAATTTCAAGTTTCGATTTCCACTCATTGGGTTTTACACATACTTCATTGATTATTTTACTCCATGATTATGTATGGAATCCCTATTTATTATTATTGTAGTAATTTTCAATATCCTTTATGTGGATATACTTTTTATTCACATAATTAAGCCATTGATAAATTCTAAAGTCATCGATATGAACTTGATAAGAGTAATTTGAACTCAATCTCCATTTATTGAGTTAAACATCCAAGACATTGGTGTTGTTTATACAAGAATATGTGTGAATGTACTATGATTGATTTACACTGAATATCCAATCATATTTAGTGTATTTATATTTTCGACACATAATTATGTCATTTATTTATCCTTAACCTATGGATAAATTCTTTATAATGGATTTCATCTCAATTTACATTTTGATGAGACTTATTTGATGTTATACACCAATTCAATTTTGTATGGTGTATATATCATAGTTTGACATAGTATATCTTGAATCCATTTATTATCATGACATTATAATGTTTTTATTACCTCAAATATTTGTATTCAAGAATCTCTCATTTGGTTAGAAACTCTAACTAAAATATCAGTTTTAAATGTTTTTAAGAAAAAGGGGGATATTTCTCTCAAATAGTTTTGATGATCATTTTCATCTAAGTCAATATCCTTCATTGAGGTTAATCTATTACAATAAAATCTTCCATATTGTATTGAATGTGTTATGTTTTCAATGGTTGTTCTATTTTTATACTATTCATGGTTTATGGATAAAGTATTGACATTTCATATGCTAGTTTAAATATGAATGTTTATTTTATGTTTAAACCATTTCATGTGTGGAATGAATTGGACTTAGTAAGTGACGGGCGGAGCCCGTTATATCACCTTGATACATCGATAGGTCTCATGAGACAAAATAATGTCTTGACATAAGGCCTTGAAAAAATCTTATTTTTAGCCTTGGCACAAGGCCATGACTATGTGGTTATGATATCCGAAATTATGCATTCCATAATTATGAGATTAGATATTGATATTTCATGTTTTTATTAGACTAGTATAATACCCATGAATATGTTTTATTATGGTATTATTTACTCATCTCAGATTTCTACCATAATTTTTTCATGTTTATTATTTGTAAAGGCATGAGTTTTCAATTATTCACCATGCCTAATGTTTATGTTATCTTCCACTGTATTGATTACTCTTACTGAGATTTTGCGCTCACCCCTTTCTCATGTTTCATTTTCCTAGGATATGAATAAGTTAGTTATGAGTGAATTGCAGGAATAATCTTGGAAGCTAGGATTTTTCTAATGAAATAAATTAGTGTAGTTTTTCTTTTTAAGTTGTAATGTTGAACTTATGTATGTATATTGTTTCCAAGACTACTAAACTAATTGGTCCTTTGTGACTTGATTCCTTATAATCATGCTAATGTAATACAATAATGCACTGACTCCTAGATTATGGGGTTGGGGAATTACTCCCTGATCAACTACCACTATATTAATAGTCCCACTAAAATATTGGGGCTTCTCTCACACGAAATGATCCAACACAAGTGTAGCATGGTTATTCGTCACAACCTGAGTATGTTGTCCCAATATGGACATGATCTGATCTCCTCCAACACTGACTGTTTTGTCTTTCTTAGTGTGGTAATCCCTACATTGTCTGTGGTTATTGATTCCCTTTCTCCAATTAGGATAAATCACTAAAAAATGGAATACACTAAACTAGATCACAATGCATAAGTTCTCAATAGAAAACACATTAACATAATTTAAAAATTTATGAAAAACTATTCTATTAATCATAAAAATGGGTTTAATTTACATTTAAATCATTCATATGAGAATTTAATGAAAATGTGAATTATCATAAGCATATCCCATAGGAGTGTCAAAATATGTGCACTGTAAGGCCCATTGTCATGCACCAGGATACCCCAGGTCAAGCCCGATACTCCTTGTCGATTTTTTCACTCCAATATACATTTGTGTCAGAACATATTCAAATTGTTCTATCCAAACATGGATAATTTACCAAAATTCTAGGACGTTACTCTATGAGTTTGTTCAATGTCTATCTTGTGGTTATGTTCCCTAAGATTTTTTTTCTAAATCCATCGCTCAATGTTTCTAGTAAACTTCTTCTAATACCAACTATATCACCTCGTCCCCAATATCTTGAAGCCATCACATTATTAAATTACATCGGAATCATAATATTAAATCAAATCTTATAGGACCAATAAATTTATTAGTCTTGATGAAACTAGATAAATAAATGTAAATCATTTTACATTAGGAAAGGGAAAACATTTAATACAAAACAAAAGGTAATAAACTATATCCATGAGAACTCAAAAAATAATACATTATTCATAACCTAGGGATGGAATATAAATGATTTGGGAGATCAAAAATGACTTGTAAGGGTTACATATAGAGGAATCATGAGTCAATAATAAGCGAATCATAATCAATTCGACATAATGAATATGGTAAGATGAATAAATGGAAAACACATGCCATCAATAAAATGAAAATTATAATGCATCCATAGAGTTTTTCAAAGTGAGAAACTCATGGAAAGAAATAACTATATAATGAATAAAGATAATGAATATTTTGTGGACAACATGTACCTAGAACATGAACCATAATACAATCGATATAGTTTAATTTTGTGGGTAGATACCTGTCCGGTTTTGTTTTGGAAACAAACTCAAAGGATTTGTTACCAAATGATTTCTCTAATGATACATGTCAATGAATTTAGGGGATATATCATGACCTACCCATTACCTCCAGTATAAATAATTCTTTATACAAAAATTTATTACCAGAACAATATTCATTTTCAATATCCATATTGACTACATGATACATATTCATCATCATTTCCACACTTAAAGTAAAAATCCAAATAAAAATCATATGTATAATGGGATATGGCTATGATTATAGTAATATAAATGTAAAAAAAGAATTATGGATATATAATATAATTATAGTTTCAAAGGAAAAATTATCTCAAAGGGGATGTAGATATTCTACATAAGAATGATTAAGTGCACAGTTCCATGTAAATCAAAATGAAATGGAAATTGAGACAAAGTCCCTTACAACATTTTAATCAATCAAAATAATAATAATAATTTTAATTAATGAATACCATCAATATAAATATAGTAATGATATTATATCCCAAAATTTAGTGAACATACACCCACAGAAGATATAAGTGGTGAGTAATGGAAATCCCATAGAAACAAAAGTGAGATGAGAGACCCCTTACATTATGTCCGAATGTGTTTTTCCTTTGATCCAAACGTCCTGGATAGTCAAAAAAATAATTTAATTAACTAATTAATAACATTATATACATGTATTTGATTCATTATTGTTTTAATAAGTTCATTTATGGTCTTATTAATATGTTATAAGACTGAATTCTATTGTTCTAAAGTGTTCATTTACTTGACTTCTATGATCTATTTTCTTGACTACGAGTAATGATATTCATGTGGAAATGATATAATTATTCGTAATTGTAATTACATATTTTTATTGAAAAAATATACGTGTAAAAGTTTATAAGTATTATTTGGATATATGGTTTGAGCAAAAATCATTTTATAAAATTTTAATGATTAACACTTGGATAATTTTGATGGTTTTTCGATCTCTATGAAGTCATTTTGTTTTATATTTAAATACAATGTGCACAGAATAATTCCATAACATTAAATAGGATATATTAAATATATAATGATATTTTTTAAACATAAAAATGGTTTCATTACCGTAATTTATGATGGTAATACAAATTGAAAACCCATCATCCTTGAATGTGATAAATTAACTCATCTCAGACAATGTTTTCATTTTTAGTATAAGAAGATGGGGAAAGCGATATGATAATGAATTATTCCAATATAATAATAAAATTATAGTATATGTATGGAACTAGAATTACCAATTAATTTTCATTATGGGGGGTGAGGATAGAGAAATAGTATAATGGAACTTGTAAAAGAAGTTGAAATGAAAATGAAGAGAGGTCTACCTCTTGAGTACTATTCATTGAGAATCTATATAAGGCCTTTGTTTTGGGAATTTTTATGTGTCCAAAATGTCTTGGAAGTGGTAAAAGGGAATATGATGTCTATTGGGTAGAATGTTGGCAAGGATCAAAGCATGAATGGTGTGAGAGGAAGATGGTTGTGAGGGGTGGTTTATATAAGAGATAGGAGGGTATTTTCATTATTTTAATGATTAGTTTATTATGTTTCCTCAAGACTATTAATAGTCTTTCTTCATGTGACTAAAAATTGTAATTATTTAATTTTATTTCTAACTCATGGTTTATTATATCATCCACAATGCAAGGAATATTATATTTCTCTTTTAACGTATTTATAACGTAATTACCTTATTTTACTATTCACCCAAAATACATGTATCTCCAAAAAATCCCAAAAAATTCCCCGTAATCATTTTTCAATGTGTAGAATAAAAAATTTTAATTCATTTTGTTAGAATAATTTTCTAGATATATGAATTTTATTTTTTGAATAAATATTTATCTGAAAAAATAGGGATTTAATCTTAAAATTAATTTTATAATACCTTGAAGACTTAACTATGGTGTTATTAAATTATAAAAAACATTAGGAAAATAAAATATTGTCCTATGAATTCATTTTTTTTAAAATTAGGTTTATTTTGAGTTAAATTATTAATTAACATTTTTTAATTAAATGTTTATTACTCACAAAAATACCAATACACAATTATCAATTCATTAAAATATTCTATCTCATTTATAAGGTGCCTAAATTTTATTTATACTTACATGGGTGAGATTACTATTATTAAGGGGAATATTACTATTCATAATAGTAAAATAAGTTTCATTAGGGTAATGTTACTACTCATAAGGTTATTTTACTATTCACGGAAAATTAAGTTGATCTTAACGGACATTAAATAACTTACTAAACGAAGACTTGTATATACGTTTTTCAAAATTCAAATCACAGAAGTTGAAAAATTTTGTTTAATGGATAGGTTGTATGTATCTCCAATAACCTAGTGTTGTTTCACAAAGACTCTGGATTGCATGCATTATAAGTTATCTAATTAATTAAAATTATTTAATAGGAAGCATACCATAAAACATTGGGGTGTTAGAGGCCATCATTACAGGCTCATACTCCTTCTGAATTCAGTTTATCCATGTTTGGAAGTACACATTATGAGATCATGAAATATGATAATGATTCATATGTATCATACAAACCCTTTCTATGAATCTTACACCTCGTCCTCTATAATTACTGATGCTAAACTACATGGATCAGAACTTTTCACATGACCCAAAATGGTATGACATGTCCCATTAATTTTTACTGAAGTACATGTGTTCTAATTAAATTTTAAATTATACAATGGAATTCCTCATTAAAATGAATGATACAGACACAATAATCACAAATATCTTCTATAGAAGAAAATAAACCCTTTATTTTTTTATATTAATGTCATTAAAATATACCAGCACATAAACCAATATTACTAAGAAAGAATGGGTAATAAGATGAAAAAAATTAAAACATACATGTGTTCACTTAAATTTAATGTCATAGATGTGTATAGATACTCACACAACTAGTTTAAAATGGATGATTAAATAGTATGGTATAACTTCACATATTTGGTCATGTAATGATACGCCAACATTTCATAATTCAAAAATAGAGTTAATGTATAAGAAATAAATTCCACTAACATGGTATGGTTAGCACGAAAAACCATCCTCATGAAAAATGTGGGTTCTAATTAATCATTATAGTGGAACCCCTGTGACCACCTAAATTTGGAAGTATGGTCCTTAGTGAGTTATACATATGAAATAATTTTGGATTTTTTGTCAAAATATATTCATCCAGATGTAAATATTTTTTTTTAAATATTATCATGCTTCTATAGTTAGGAATAGATCAAAATATTTTTTTAAATGCTATATAGAAATCGATGTTAAATCATTAAAATATGTTAAACCATTAAATTTTTATTTTTTTGATATCCTTTTGGAAAATTTATCTCCCTAAAATAAATCTAATTTTTGTAATATAGATTATTGTGGTCTTAACATTAAAACCATAAAATAGATACTATTTCAATGGGGTTCATTTTTTTATTCTATTTTTTCATTTTGAGTACCTAAATTTATACTTTTTTCTATTATATAATGTATGGTTAACCGAAATAATATCCATAAACAATTTATGCTCATTAAATCTATACAAACTGTCTAGTTACCACCTTGAATTTTGTTTCCCCAAATTCACACCCTTATTTAGGAATCATGAAATGTGAGACTAACATGATATCCTTAAATGGTGTCAAATAATTAGTGTGGGTTAGTTTTCTAGTTCGATCTATCCATTTTAAATTAAAAAATTCACACACATCTTCATAAGATAAACATCAAGGTATTGGAATATATCATAATATAATCATTGAATACAAAAATGATGGAGTCTTGGTATTGTTGAATGATCCATCTAATGATGGACAGTAACAATTATGGTACATTCATCAAAATAATTCATCATCGGATACTCATAAAATTCATATCTATATTGAAACAGTATCATTGTTATATTAGCTTCACTGGCCCTAACATGGTGGTAAATAAAACATAAGTAAATTATCATGAACCACCAGGCTCCCCTCAACATATCAAATAGATTATCAATAATTTTTTACCGATAAATTTTATTAACAGTTTTATGATTTATAATTCCATAATCTATGAATTGTTTAAGGATACCATCTATCATACAAGTGGAAAAAATTAGGTCACCGTATACATATGAACTATAAAAAATAAATCAGTTATCCTCAAAATCATCACGTAGCACCATTAAGATTTTCAAACTCAACCAGTGCTATATAGGAATGTCTTATCAATATGGATTTTACACCATGATTTAGTTAAATATAAAAATGAATCTTGTTATTTAAAGGAAGGGAAGGAACTTCATTTAGAAAAGCATCATCATCATGATACACTACGGTAGGATGAAAATATGATGTTTTCTAATCCAAAAAATTCTATATTCGCCAACAGTTTGGTAACGGATGAAACATCACTATGTTCTTGTTTCACTACCCTTTCATCTAAATCCAACTCTATGATCAAGAAATGATTTTGCCACTTTGGTGGCATAATGGTCACTAATATTTGAAAAAAATTGATTTTAGATTGGTAATGATTCAACCAACCTTTCTAAAAAATAATATCAAACCAAGTCGTATATTGAATTATAAAATTCAACTAATTTATTTAACCAATAACCATTACATAACATTATGGACTTATCAAAATTTAATTTACCTTATTTCATAAGGGTTTTTCAATAAAATTAATATAATGGTGTAATTTAACCTGAATTTATAAACTTATAAAAATGTGTGGAGACATGAATGAATAGGAAGAAAATGTATTAAATATGAAATATCATAGATTTTATTTAATTAGAAACATAAAATGAATAGTGGAATATCCCACTCCACCTGTAGTTATAAATTGATCCACCTTATAAAGATTTCTTACCTTACATACTATTCCTTGCATATGGTTCTATGACATTTCTAGGTAACTAAATGATTTTGGTTCTATATTTGTTTCATATGATCCATGTCCATATCAATGTTTGACCTCCCTACCACCTTCCAGGATAAATTTTATGTAAAGCAGCAATGATGACCTTTCATTCCACATCGATGATACACCATAATCATTTTCATATAAGACATAATATAACTCCCTTTACATACATAGTATTAACAAATGAATGAACCTCCTCCCAAAGAGTTTGATGAATATCCCATACTCTACTATAACTGTCTATTGAAGCCGTTGTTCCTTTCCTCCATCATTCATTTACTAAATCAAAAAATGGAATAAAAAACACAACTTGTGAAGCTACCTACTAATATACTAAGAGACGTAATTAACCATCCTCATTATTCTCCACATATTCTAGATCTATCATGAAGTCATTATGGATCACATAATAGTGTTTTGATCGGTAAAAATTTCTAATAAAAAGTGTAATAATTTGTTGGAGACCAATCTAAGTATTTAAAGATTTTAATTCATTATTCTAATTTAAAATATTTTAAAATTAATGAAACTCTACATATTGAGAAGTAAATGAAACCATTTTACACGTTCCATTGGGATGATCAATTAATTTATATGCCTAATCTAGATTTACTGAATCATGGAATAATTCCCCACTAAAAAGCTCCACTATGGATTCCCATGTTAAACCATATCACTATCAAATTGATTCATCATCTTCAACCACCTTTAATCATGTCCCAAAATCACGAACACAACCAATTTCACATATCGATCAACTAGATTCTATATCAAAAAAATGATTCCCTCAATGGTTTATATACAATTTTCATAATCCTATGGGTATCCATTTCACCAGTGGGATATGGTATTCGAAATAAATGAATCTTGAGAAAAAATTGATTATTGTTCGACAACACCATCGTGATCCTTTTACAAAAACATGCAATAACTAAAAATATGGAGTATGAATATATTTCACTATCATTAACTCTTCGAACTATAATAATAATATCCAATAATACCATCCTAAACATATGAAAAAACTATAGGAGTATCTTCACTTATGAAATTATTCTGATGAACATTCATAATTTATCCAAAAATATAATGTTGATGAGGTATTATCAGCAACTCAAAAAAATATAAATTTATTCATGAAAATACATTTCTATAATGTTCATTTAATTTATACACACATCCAAAATATATTTATATGTATACTCAAAGTATTTTTTTACAAGATTATAATGGGAATATACCATATAGATCTACCTAGGTCCAAATCCAATTCTTCTTCATATTTTTGTTAGTCATAGTCCAACAAACATATCAAAACATAGAATGATCAAGTGGAAATAATTCAAATGTATGTATTGATATATAATATAATAAAATATCAATGATTTATGTTGGTATTTAGTTAATTAATCTCATGTTAATCAATGAAGATCATATACAAAATATTTGGACCAATGTTCCTACACAATATTCTTGAACATGAGAACATATCAAAAAAATTAAAAACATGCATGAACTGATAATAATCATGAAATAATAAATGAAAATTCAATAACATTAGTAACATCATAGAAAACTCTGATGTCTAAAAAATTTGATTTATCTAGGTACTAACGTGACTCTATAATATATTACACACATAGATTATCTCATTTCTACAATCCTATAAAAAGTTAAATAATTAAAATGGGGAAGCCTAATTTGATTTCACATTGTCACAACCCAAACAAATCATGAAATAAGAGAATTTTGACTATTACAGAGGGCATAAATGATGAAGTCAGAATACTATAACCAATATAAGAATATAAATATATCAGAAACATTAATAAAAACACACGCACACAAACACACATATATATATATACACATATCTTTATAGATGATTCTAATAAATAATGTAAAATAATAAAAAATAGAATACACGTGATACAAAATATCCATGGGACTCCAAATGTGGTAAGTCCAAAAAATATCATAGAAAAAAAAATAATAAGATAAATAAAATACATAAACCTTCATCATTCAATCATGATGTAACCCATATCATATAAATGTCTCCTACTTAGCTATAAGGAAATAGTTTTTTTCAATTAGTAAAATACAATACCATAAAATCTTCAAATCTATTAAGATGCCCATGGTTGGTGTCAATATATCATAGTTGGAAACAACCAATTCATATTTAACATATTTAAATAAATATATGATAATCTATTTCATAATTATAAATTAAAATATCAAATATCAAATCATGTATTAACCCATAATGCAGTGACCATATTCCATGATCCCCGACTATATAGTCTTCAACACCAGGCTTGAATGAAATGTGGACCTACTCCCCAAATCAATGTTCAACATTGATGTAATAATTACATTACTATAATTAAAGGAAATTAAACCTCCACATTTAAATAGTAGCTACAAGAATCATCCAAAAATTCATCACCTCATGGTTGTTCCTCTTTTACATAATTGTACATACATCCAAGACACTTAAATCATTGTACCTATACTATTGGAAAATGATGTTACTCATCGATATTAAGTGAAATAATTATGAATCATGGACATATTCAAATGAAATATGGTCATTACCAAATCCGGAGAATGTTTAATGATTTTATGATAATAATAATTACATCTAGATCCTTATTCCACAGACCAGAATATCTATTATATACTTTTAAGAGAAAAATAGAAAATTCGGAGAATATTTATCATCTTATTATCTCATTTTTAATTTAAAAAGGTTTTGTATAAATCATCATAGAAGGAATAAAGTATAATAAAACTATAAGTCCAATCAATGATGTTATACTAATCCACATAAAAAACATGAATATCAAATTTATTAATGATATCACATGAAATAAAAATGGGATTCAGGAGACATTTACTCTCACAATATGAAGTGTATAAACACCATCCATACATTCCAACATTGAAATGAACTAATGTGACATATTTTTATCATGAATTAGTAAAAATACCACCCCAAAATGTCAAGATAAATTTATTTAATCGAGTGTTTATGTTTTTAGTTTTAGAGTGTTATGAAAACTTTTTAACAAAAAGACAATTTCATTCTCATCACATAGTTAGTTACTCTGCTACAAAATAACATTAATCAATAATGAGGTTTCAATGTCTCCCAAAAATTATATATACCAACTATTCTTCTAGAAAAATCACATGTAATAAGTTTATCCATAACCTAGATTAATGGATACCTGACAATGGGGGATCTCAAATCCTCATTAAGGGTGAACATAAGAATTAACTATTTGTTAATCATAAAATACAATAAGAGGCCAATAAATAATTTAAAAGTAATATTTAATACATATAATACTATAATATTTTGATACTAAAATTATAATATTTCATTGAATTAAAATTAAATTGAAAAAGTCACATGGATAATAATTACTAGTTACTTTTAATGAAAATCAAAATTCCAAAAATCTAATTCTATTCAATATAACAGCACATCATGATAATAAATATCATAATATTTCAATAATGGACATTTTTATTTGTTATGTTTTGTTTTGGGAAGGATTGAAATATAATACATGAGCTAGTTTGTCTCATTAGACCTGTAAATGCATTGATAGAATATATAATGAATGTCCCCAACTTTTTCTACTTTAGGCCCAATGCATTAACAAATGAATGATATAAATATCAACAAAATACATAATCATCATTCCATATGAATCAGTAAACACCCATTCTAATATATCAACATAGATTACATCTATAAATCGCTATTAACTAACGTGATAACAAGGATATAGGCTATCTAAATAATGATAGTGGATTTCAATATATTAAAAATTCAAATGTCCATTGTAATCTTCAAACAACCATATTTAAATTATAAATATATGGAATTACACATTATAATAAATCAATAAATGGATTGAAATTTCATATATAATAATACAATAAACTAATACAATATAGATTAATGGGTATACATTTCAGTACCTTATTTCCCCAATAATTATTTGTATGGAATTTATTTTAACACTCATCAATCAATGGAAGGATGTTTTTAGTGTTACCAATAGAAATGATTTTAATGAAAAATTTATCCAGTAATGGATGATAATATTAAAATAGAAAGGTAGTTATAGATTTATATGTTTTGATCACACAAAAGGAAGCTATATGAGTTTATTTAGAAGGTAATCCATTAACAATATATAACCCAAAAATTTGAAACAAATTTATAAATCAAATAATAACTCATTAATTCAAATTTAGAAGAAAATAAAATAATTATAATAATATAGTAAGAATAAATATAATATTAGAGGGACACCAACTAATTTAAATTTAACTAAATAAAATATATTTATTTTCCTTATAGGAAATAAGGATGTGAATACACCTTATAAATGAAAATATGGTGTGAAATATTAAGACACTCTAATGGAATTTAAAATGAAACAAAGAAACCCTTAAAGAAGATGATAACTTTGAATCATATCTCCTCTATTGAAATGTTCTGTAGGGAAACATTAGATGTCATTAATAATATTAGGGTAATGATAAAAAATATTAATGATGTATTAGATACATTATTCTGAAAAAAATTGATGAATAAGAAATATATGTCAGGAAATGAAATTTGTTACAAGAAACACCTTACAAGTTTAATAATATTTGAGGAATGCATAATTTGATAATGAACATATAAATAATTTTTATAGAACTGTAGAATGGAAGGAGTAAATGACATAAAAAATGTTCCATAGAAAAAATAGAAATCATTGAATAATTGATGTCTATAAGATTGTTCGTAACCTAATGAAGGGATGTTGGCTAAGAAGAATCCCTTATAGGAAAGAAAATTGTATTTTTACTAACTCATACATTAATTTTTTCACAACAATTAAATAAAATGCATCTAATTTATTAAAAAATTATTAATCAACTCCTTATAAATAATCATAATGTCTATATAAATTTATAATTATTCTATAAACTTATATTCGTTAATTATTATCTATTTTCAACATCAAGCATTGGTAATCATGATTATTTTAGAATTTTTTGGAAACTAAAGATATATTTTTATTTATTCATGAAAATTAAATTTTCATTTGATCATAGTTGGTGTGAGTAATAATTCATTATAATTATATATAATGTTGTAATTTCATTATATATTGCATTTTTATCGAACATAATGATGAAATTTCACATGTACATTTTTAGTGATGTTTCATGAATGAACATTGGTCACATTATATAATTGATTATAAATAATTTAAGGATTCTAGAAAAAAAATTAAATTTTTATATTCACATATATATCATATATTATAAAATTTTTCCAATATTCATCAAATATATTATATTCTTTTATTGTTTAAGTTGGTATTTACATTTACCCAAACATGAAAAAAATATTATTACTCGATAATTATGATTAAAAAAATGGTTAATTTTAAGAATAATATCATAATAATATAACAATAAATGTATTATTTAGATAATTTTAATGTGTTGAATTATATTTAATGATACATAAATTAATAATAATGAATTTGAATAAAAAATGTGATATATTTCATCATTGTGGTTGTAGACCACACAATGAATGGATAATATTTTCATTTATCAATGAATTTGAGAGAAGCATGTGGATTAAAAATGTTTCTACATAATAATTATTATATTATATATTTGAAATTTTCTCAAAAATTTCAACTATATAATTAGTGAAGATGGGATGTTGTGAAAAATGATGTTGTCACTTCGGGAGGTGGTTTTCTGTAAAACACCTGAAGGACCATTTTTTTCATATAAACCATAAAATGAGTTTAATTGTTATTGAAACATACAAAGTCTACAATAAAAAATATTGATAAAAATATATTGGAATTAAAATATAATATTTAAAAATTTCAAAATAAATGTGATCATTTGGGGGGGGACTTACTCAGATTGTGAACTTGGGTTTTCTATTTGATGGATCAAAAGAAATAGGGACTATAAGAAAATATATTATGATAAAATGAATTTCAAGGGTAAATGTTATTCTATAGTAAGGATTAAGGTAATAATTTCTTGGGGAAATCAAATCATAAATTATTATTGAAATGGCTTGGGAAGGACCCATTTTATAAGGTTTAATAATAGAATGTTTATAAATATATCAACCAAATATAATTATTGAATATAATTAAAATGTATAATGGTTAAAAAATTGAAAATAAATGAGTGGGTGATTCAATGGGGAATAAATTCCCCAAAAATTAATTTCCCATCATGTTTTAAACATATTTGAAAGGCCTTTACTCATTTAATGTTCTCATTTACCAGTTTCATCCTTACCATGGAAACTATTTTCACCTAAGAAAAATAATATTAATATACAAAACATAAATTTACCTTGATTAATATTTTTTACCTAAAATTTAAAATTTTTAAATAATTTTTATTTAAAAAATTTATGTTTATAAAAAATAATTTTTTCCTTTATTCTAATATTGTGTATAAAAACTTTAAAAGAAATTTGTTTATTTTTTGTAAAGAAATTTATATGTATGATAAATTTGTAGATTATATTTTTTTCATGAATTAAATTATTTTATGGTAATAAAAAGTAATTTTTTTGTGATTTCAAAAATATATATAAACTAAATTTTAAAAAAAATATTATTTAATTGAATTAAAGGAATAAATTGTTTATTATTAATAGTTATTATCTAATCTTGAAAAATGATAAATTTATAAATGATATATATTAATATATATTTTTAATACATAAAAATTATTTTATCAATTAAAATATTATATAAAAAACTTGTACATTCCTATATAATGTTAAATTCATAAAATCTGCAGTTTGGTAAAAACTGTAATTATCACTATTTTTTTATAAAATCTACTATTTTTGAAAAATATAAACAATTTATCATAAATATCTATTTTTATGAAAAATATAAAAATTATTTTCATTTATAAAATTAAAAATTTAAATGATACAAAATTTTCAATCAAATAAGAAAAATTAAAAAATGATATATTTTTTATAGGAAATTAAATTTTTAAAAAATATTATCATATTCCTATTTTTATTACATATAAATTACTAATAACATTTGTAAAGATATTTTTATAATAAAACATATATTTTTTAGGAAATATATAAATTTTTTAAATATTTTATTTCATGAAAGGTTGTTATTTGAATATTAAATCTGGATTATTTGTTAATTAGCCTACATAATTTAGTTTATCAATAAAATATATTTCATAATGACTCTTATTAATATTTCTAATAATACTTTATAACTTTATTAATTATTTTTTTACATTCCAATTATATGGAATAATTTTAACAATAATATAATTTTATATGGGTAATTTCAGTTTAATGTTCTATACTGAGATAACTATTAACATAACATATATTTTAGAGAAATAAATAATGAAAAAATGGGATTTTGTATTTTCCTTTTTAAAAAATTTAATAATCAAAATTTAAATTTTGAATAATGAATGAAATATTTTTTCTCAATAAGTGAGACATGAATTTATATTTACTCTCTAATCTTGTTTCTCCCACGTTATCCTTGGTATGACTAGTGAACATATTTTTCCTACATAATTGTAATATAATAAAAGTAAAATATTAAATTAAACATTTCATATAAAAAAATATTTTAATGTGATTACTATTTTTAATAGGTTCTTTACAGTAATCCATAGTAGGTGGTCCTGGCATAATTTTCAAATGTGATTTTACTATCATGTAAAATATGATGGATAGTATTTGATAAATTCCAATACGTTATGAATATCACATGAAATATTATTAAAATAAGTATTACATGAATTTTTCTCAGAGCACAATATTATAAAAATCATTTATGGATGGTATATAATCATGGTATAAAATGATTGTACCACAATGTAATTTTTTTAATTATATTCTACTCATCTATGTTGACATTGTCTATTCGATCAAATTTGGGAAATGATATAAATATGAATCTCATAGTTCTTAAGTGGGAGATTAGTGTTCTTCATTCCATATCAATATAACAACCCTTTTTCATACCAGTGGTTCCATAGTATATCCCATATCATGGAATTTTTTGGTGGTTATCATAATTGAAATAACTTGTATTGAGGTATTCCATATATAATGTCAATGTATTCCAAATTTTTGACACTAAATTATTTCTGAAAAAAAAGATAAAATATATTTAAATTCAATGTATAGGAGGATCTCCAATCAGTATCATGATAATTAGGTTTTATATCTGATATTATTTTTACATATATGACATGTTTCACTTTTGTATGGAATTCCCCTTGGTGATTCTTATCAAATTATCGACATGAGGAAAGTTGAATATTATGTGATATATTATGCTTCTCACATGATATTCCACGATAGCACATACTTATATTTTTCTGTGTATTTGGAGACTCAAATAATTTCTCATCTTTTTTTAAAAATTATTGATTATCAGTTTGGAACGATCACGTGATTTCTCTGTCCATCATCTATCCTACAATATTTCTTATGACACCCTAATTTTCTATAAATTATGTTTTTGATAAATTAAAATTTTCAGATTACATATGTTACAAGAAAAACCATTTTACGATTACATTATATGAAACATCATGTTATGATTTCACTATATGTAGCACTGTCTTAGTTTGGATTACATGAGACAATGAGTTCTAACAAAACCCTTATATATTACTATAATTAATTAAAGATGACCTTCATTATCTAACCATTAAAAATTGTGATATGAATAGCAATAAGTACTTTTAAATATTATGTATAATTTTTTATATAAAAAATGTGTTCATAAAAATTTAACATCACATTTGGTAATCTCTTTATATGTTTCGAAAATGTTATTTTTAATAAAATATTACTTTTATAATTTTTTATGAATACTAATAAAATTAACAATTTAATAATTTATAATATTATTTTTATTACATGAAATTAAATATTGAAATAAAAATAGAAAAATATTATTTTAGGCTGAATTTGAGAGAATTTTTTTGGAATTTTTTTATATTAATTAACAGTGAAAAAACAGAATTTTATTTGAAACCTTTCATTTCGTTAAATACTATTTTAATGATAGTGAGATTTTTAATTTGTTTTAATGTATAATTATTTCAATTATACATATATTAATAAATTATAGGTCATTTTAATATATTTAATATTAAAATTGTATATAATAATATTTCAAACATTTGAACATTTTCACATTAATAACCCACATTATCGACACATATGTAAGATTATTTTTTAAAATAATTATTTTATTTGCAATTTAAAAAATGATATTGAAAAAAATTGATTCCATATTTTGGATTGAAATAAATTTTATTCTATAAAAATGAAAACACATTTTTATATCAAAATTATTATTTAAAAAATTAATATTAATCACCTTAATTAAGAGAAAAAAGAGTTTATAGATTGACTAGACATTAATATTAAAGGAAAAAATATTTAAACATGTCCCACACTATTTTTATAACCATTTTTGTATATTTTCCTATCTAGGATCATGTTTGGTCTCATATGGGGGCCTGGTGGAAGTTTAAAACGTTGGTACACCATACTTATTTTCAAAAATAACTAGTGTATCATCTTTCCCACTTATAAAAGGACACCACACCAACACCGGGTTCCCTATACTGAAATCCTAATGCAAGAAACATTGAAAATATTTACCAAAATCTTAAACAAATGATCATATGTGGAAAAAATATAACAACATCCCTTACATTGAACCACCTTTGATACCAATTAGTTATGAACTAAACCAATAAGGATTGAGTCAAAATGACCCCAATCCCACCTCAATTGGCAAGGATTTCACGATAAGCTACATAGGGAATTACTAATACAAGAGTAATATTTATTGTATACCTCTGTTCACACACAGAATCATCTCCTTGAATATTTTTGTATGAATAATAGTAAAAGATACAAATTGTGGAGAATCAAACATGTATGCAAAACCTCTAGGATGTACAAGAGTATGACCACATAGTATAAAAAACATAAAATTAAATGGTGAATCAAAAATTTTCCCATAACTAATAAGACTAGAATAGGAATATACTAAGAAATTCTGGTTCCATATCTCAAAACCTCAAACAGTACACATAGTCATATTTAAAAGGGTATCCCTATTCTCCTCTATAATCGCCACTAGCCCATATTTCATCTTCATAGGACCCAAAACATGCATGAAAAACTGATACAGGGATGAGTATATACATACCCTATAGAATGACTCAAAAGAGGAATATAAAGTAGTAATGGGAATGATATTAAGTGAAAAATAAACCCCTGTAAATAGTGAAATTATAAATAATATGTTGGGAAATATGCTCATAAAAGAAAGCGAGAACATAGAGACCAAGGATCTATATCTCACAACCCAACCCCTGAATGGTTGCTAACATTAGTTACAAGGGTCCATAAATGTTTCCCAACACCTCACCTGTCTGAGTAAGCATCCATTCGCTCTACACCTCCCTATTATGTCTCATAGTAGAGGGTCACAATCTCTAGGTAGAGTACCCCAGACCAGATATGACTATGTGGTTCCAGTCAATGGGTAATGTACCCATGAGCAGACTCTGTAAGAGGGTTCCAATCTAATAGTCAATAGAGGACACATGGCTTATTCATTTGTATCATGGAAGTCTAATAGTCGATGAACCATTACATGTATCCATTGGAGGTTGTCACTCAGATGCTTGATATAGAACACATGCCCTACCCAATGAAAATGTGACAAATTGATGGTTAATGACCAATGCCCTATCTCAAAAGGGGGTGTCACTATAATTCTAAATGTCTTAATCCCTCTCTCCATATGATGGTTCCACAATGATAGATTGATAGAGGAACAATTCCATGTCCCAGTATGAGAGTTCCACTCTAGTATTGAGCACACCCATGCCCTAACACGACAGGAGGGTGACACTCTAATACTGAAAAAAGGTCCCATGACCTACCCCATAGGATGGTTCACTATATAGATTAATAGAGGACCAAATCTTTATCCCAATAAGAGGGTTATCCTATAATCACTCTGATGTTGCTTACTGTTCAATATCATCATTGAACACATATTAATGATTCTTCACACCCGAAATTTTTTGTATCACATATAAAAAGCCACCAAAAAGGAAACTGTCAAGTTATATGAAACAAAATCAGGATAAGCTACTTGGTGGGAAAATATGAATAAAATTTAGGGATATATGAGATATATATTTTCTCTAAAACAAGAAGGTACACGATATGTATGGGGACCCACAAAACACGTGTTCCCTCCATTTTTTCTATTCATGTCTCTTCTAGAACATATCTCAAATACCATGTAGAATTGAACATTATATAAAGGTACTACGCCTCATGTCATATCCAACTACAGTCCTTCTCTTTCTTCATACCACGCTTGTTTATACCTTCTTGGCCCTATGTACTCTGATACCCGACATGTCCTCCCTCACGGGGTCCTTACTATATCCTTAGACCCAATTCAAGTATCATAGCCATGTGTCAGTACACAACATATTCATTTCGATTCCCATTTATGTGAAATCTTATAGTACATTATATACCTCTAGAATATATTCACAAAATGTGTGTGGATCCCAAACTGTGTATGAAAGTTTTCCACCCGAAGTCCCTAGGCATTGACGGTATAGCCTAAACATCGTCTGTTCATTGGAATATGTTGTCTATATTATGGTTTTTATATAATATCAAATTTTCTCTAAATGATCTAGATTCATGACCACCACCATGATCACATGCTGTAGACCTAAAATTTCTTTGGATTCCATCTTAATCCATTGTTTTTAGACATCTGTTTTCTAGAAAATGGATTATAATCAACAAGCACAAAGGCCACATGCCACCGTAGCTCTTCACATGTCATTCTGATCATTCCAAGATCCCAAATGCATAATAATCATCATATGCATCTCGAAAATCATCCTAATCCGTCTTCTGATCCGAAATCTATAAATCAAATGTGAATATTCCTTGACCCTATGGGACCAATCACTCTTGATCGCTCCCACAAATATCGTACAAGACCATATAGTCTAATCAGGGATGATTGTAAATAAAAAATATGGATAATGACATAAAACAAATGTTAAAAAATTTTATTGGAAAATTATTATAGGAAAATGAATTATATTGATGATATATATGTTGATAAAAAATTTCATAATGGGTAAAATTGAATAATGAATTATGACCAATACATGGGAAGATTCAAAGGATAAACATGAACGTATGTCACAAGAAAGAGTTAATCATTCTCCATTATTTAATCATATTAGTGGAAATAAAAATTTTATGATTCCAAAAACAAAAATTTATTGTATTATGAAGAAAAATCTTACACTAATGAAGGAGGAAAATCTGTTGTGTTCCTAACAATTGGATTTTCCTTGTTCCAATTGATCATTATCATTTGAACTTGATTCATAAATAACACACGGTTGAATTACCCTATCAATGATCCTACGGTTATGAAAATATCCATGTATATCAACCATAAAAAAATATTTATAATTTTTTTTGATTTAGTTAAATTAAATTAAATAAAGGAATTACTTAACTAATTGAATTTTAATTCACCCTCCAACGTTCTTTTTATCTGAACACCCCACCCCAACAAACATTAGATAATGCATAAGGTAAATAAGCAATTATGTATTAAATTATGGTATCAAATATTAAAAATAAAAATCCATTTATGTTTTATCACACAATTTATAATAAAACATGAATGTGTGATAAAAAATAATTTAATTTTTTCCTAAAAATAATTCTGGGCACACTAGGCCTCAGAATGGCATGCCCTCTCGATGCCTGGCTGAAAAAATATTTCTATATGTAATTCCACATCCTATAAGTGAAAAATAACCCTAAAAAATTATAAAATGAATTTTTTAAATTAAGATTCAATTTTTATATCATAATTTCAAAAATATACTTGGATGAATTTTTGGTATTTTTCTAAAATTTTATTTTTTTGATGAATAATGAAATATATTGAAGTTAAATTTAAAAAAATGACATTTCAGATAATTTATCATTAAAGATAAATTATATATTAATTTTTCTTAATTTATAATTGGGTTATTTATAAATTTTTTAATAAATTTTTTTATTTCAATCAATTTCATTATAAAATTGGATATTAACATATTTCAAAATCTGGAACATTATCGCTTTAAAAACCCTCTTACTCAAAACATATTTAGGGTCATTTTTAAAATATATTTTTCACTTATGTAAAGGAAATTTATAAAAATTTATTGTATATTTGAAATAAATATTATAGAATATTTATAATTTGTTGAACTTAATTTTTTACCATAATTATTTGTGAAAATAGTTAAATTTATGAACTCTATTTAAGAAAAAATATAGTTTATCGATGGACTAAAAATTAAATTGATGGAGAACACTGACCTAGAAACACATAAAAATGACTTTTATGGACATATTTTGACCATTTCTTATATAATATATATTTTTGTCCCTTATGGGGTCCTTTGATTCGGTAATAACAATGGTAAACCTAGCATCATTTCAAAAATACCATGTGCGTCCTCTCCCCCACTTATAAAAGGCATTCCTCTCTCCTCTCCTCTTAAAAGATCTCAAGAAATATTTTAATTAAATTAAATCCCAAATCCCATCAAAAAATAACCCACCTAATCCTAGAAGCCTTATATTTGATATAAATTCATACTAGGTCCGATTTTAGTGGAACACTAAGGATGATACACGAAGAATAGCTAACATTCATCAATGAGTTTTTTTGGTTTATTCCCACCACCACCTCATTAAATTATTATTATATTATTATTAAATAATTACCAAACTATATTACATATTAAGATATGTTTTTATTTTATGTAAATCACCTATTATCATACCCACTTCAGTCAAATGGGTTACAGAATCATAGTGTGTGTGTCTCACGAACTACTGCCTCATGAACTAATGTCATCTATTTCTTCATTACCACATATCAAGGATATAAATATTCATGAATTTATTGTTTATATATTATTTATATGATATTTATGATCTTATTAGGATTTTAAATTATTATATCACACACAACATCATGATTTCTGTTTTTTGTTACATGTTAACGTCATTCATGTGTAAGATGGACCATCGTCTCTTGAAGTGATGTGATTCATTCACACATTACATGGAGTGTATTAAAGATTTGATTAATAAAAATATGTGATATATATGTTATTAAAATAAATTTGTAATTATAATATATATATATATATATATATCATTTAATTTTCTTTATTTCAATCCAACAAAAAAATGGACACCATATTCATGCATACGTATGGAATAACTTTTCCATTAACGGTGTATTTAATTTTATATCGCTAAATGAAATGGACTAGTCCTAATAAATTTATACTTAATATATATATATATATAATATTCATTTTATGGTATGTATTTTATATATTATTAAATTATTATGTATGTAATAGGAAAAAAATAACATTTTAAAACACATATTAAAAACAAAGTTGTTAATACCCAAAAATGTATCTTTAACATGGAAATGTTATAAAAAAGGTAATTAATGGCCATAAAAATAATAAATGGAATGATATATATTAATATGGAGATTTTATAGAAACAAGATAATAATATATTTATTATAAATGATGTTTCAATGAGTTAAATGGGAATTAAAACATTAGGTAACAGATGTCCTTCTAACTTTTTTTCCTAGTGGCACAAATTCCATATTCACCACATGATTCATTTATGTAATGTATATACATATAATGAATGAATTTTATGAATCTTGTCATTAATAATATGGTGATTCATACATCCATTTTATTATCTCTCTTTCACATTGTTTACGATTTAAATTTTATCAAATCAGTATGAGTTTTTTATCGCTATTTTTCATTTTGAGACATAAGTTATGGTATGCACCTATATTTATTCAAGATGTATATATATAAACCCTTTAAAATTTAATATCATTAATTTATTCAGCCTCATTATATTTTATGTTTAATATTAATATTTTCCATTATAAGGAATATGATTCAATAATACCAAAGTGGTACAGATTTACATTACAATATAATCATTTTTGAGGATTATTTTTGCTTAAGTAGCCAATTTTTTAACCCCATTACCTAGATCTAAATAATATTCATGAATTTTAATGACATAAATTTATTTATTATATAATCATGAAATGGTACAATTTCTCCACTATCATTTACCTAATATAAATATAAATATTCTTTCATGAAAACTCGACTTTATTTGTTACTTTGGTTGGAAATATGTTATCTTCCAAACCATGATTTCATAAAACTATTTTCAAAATTTATTTATTATTATCATATGAATTTAAAATAAAATTTTGCCCATGTTTTTTCAATTTTTTGAGCTGATACTTCAAGTCTTTTTATATAACAACCAATATTTGGCTTATAAAAAAATGTAAAAAATAATTTTTTTACATGAATGGTCTGAACATTTTTCTTATTTCCATGAAAAGTCATTTATTTCAAAATTACATTACAATTTATCATGTGTCTTATTGAAGACAATTTTTATTGATATCTTTGATATTTCATACAAAATTCAAATTATTTCAAATTTATAATTATTTTCATATGAATTATGTTTTAAAAAGTGTCATTCATAGTGGAAAGGATATTTTTCTCATGAAATGTTTTATTTGATAACTAAAGATTATTTTCCATTTATTATAAAATATATTGGTGTTACATATTCAATATAATGAATATTTTAAATGGATACTATTTATATTATTTCTCTATATGGTTTATTGTTATGATTACATTTTTGTAGGAAACATATTTCCCCTTATTGAGTTTTAAAATGAAAAATTGATTTTGAATGCAACTTATTTTCATAAGCTATTAATTGGTGAACTGATTATGAACCCTAACTCTTTTACAATGGTTATGATATGATGAAATGTTCATGATACCAATTTTACATCATGGTTTATGATATGATTATTGTTTATGATCTTTTCATATATATAAATATGATTTTTATTATGTTATAGGTGGAACCCATATCTCCCTCAAATGCACTAAATATATATTTATATCTAAAATTATTGAAAGAGATAGAATGGGGGTGAAACCAGTTCAATAATACATGGATAAAACATAGAGTGAACTAGTTTTAGTAAAGTATTCTTTCCACTATGATGGTCTCTATAGAATGACTTAACTAATATGGAAATGATTTTCTATGCTTGATTATAGGACAAAAATTCCCATCCATATTAAAATTTTATTCTGTCATGGTATATATATAGTGATTTCATTTTTATTCATGTATTTTGAATATGAAATATATTTTACATGATTTAAGATTAATATCGTTGATATAAAATATATTATATTCAAACATTTTTCTCACATTCTCGTACATTTTTTCTCATGTTATTCTAATGAATATACCTTGATTACACTTTCTGAACATCAAATATAACACATTATTATGATTGCATTACCTAATATATGAAGAAATTTAATATGTATGACAATTGAATGAGGGGTGATAGTTGTGATGAATGTTGAGGAATATGATGTAGGTCACTTATGTACTAGTTCTAAAATTTATATATTTCAAAAAAAAATCTAATATGTTATATTACTCAAGTATGTGATTATATGATGTATTAATTATTCCAACCAAATGATGTAATACCCATGTATGATAAATCTAGGTCACTTTATTTCTCCTTTGAAAAACATCACATTATCTATAGAATCCATTGATAGATTGGTTCCCCTAGGATCTAACCATTAATAAAACCAAAATTATCTAGTCATGAATTATTAATACCATAATTGA
Source organism: Viscum album (assembly GCA_963277665.1). Taxonomy (NCBI): domain Eukaryota; kingdom Viridiplantae; phylum Streptophyta; class Magnoliopsida; order Santalales; family Viscaceae; genus Viscum; species Viscum album. Next base: position 1,386,364,709 of record OY728159.1, read on the forward strand.
ATTAATTTATGATAATTACAAGATTCATATAGAATCACAATTTATTAATCTTTGAAATTATTACATTCGATTTATCTTGTAAATAAATAAATATTGTTTCAATCTCTATTTCATTATGTTGGGATCATTTATATTTCAATACCTAGTTAAATAACATAATAAATCCATTATTATTACATGTACATAGAATGTTGTTACCCAAATCATATAAAATAAGTATTTATATCTAGTTTAATAATCATACCCACACTCATTATGAACCATATTATAGATTGAGTTTTTACTAAGCTATCATTTTTAGGTCGATTTATGTTCGGTGTATCTATTTAACAACTATATCAAAATCATAATATCCAAAAAAACGATTTAATTACATGGATACCCACACAATATCAACATTACCAAAATATAAGATATGTTTTCCTATACATATAAATATCCTTTTATGTTGTCTCTATTTTTTTTACTAATGTTCTCTTATTCTAAACATGATATGATTCAATATTATCTCAAATGACATAATGTGATATATATGTCATTGAAATAGTTATTAATAAGATCATATCAACCCTTAGGGAAATTTATTATTATTTATGTATCATCAAATGATTACATATTAATTTATAATGCTATCTAAACCCACATTGGAAACCAAATTTGAATCCATATACATTTTCTCCCAGAATTTGATTCTAATGAACACATTATTTATATATTATAATTGAAATGAAAGTAGGTGACCCAATTTTAATATATAATAATTACACTATCAAATAAAAATTTTGAATCATATATATTGAAACAATGTTTTAGGTAGATATTATTACAGTGTTAAAAAATTCACTAACATAAAAAATCTATATTATTTCTCAACAATTGGATATTTTTATCACTATATATGAAATTACTTATTAAATATTAACATTGTACAAAATATAAATAATAATAATAAAAAAATTATATTAATAATATCATATGTAATACATTTTATCATTACATGTAGGAATATAATCATAAGATGGGGTGAGATAAAATGGTTAGTACGGTAAATCAAATGTATTACATTCATTGTTGATAAATGGGAATATGATGAGCATAAAAATATGGTAGAAATAGATATTAAAAATAATACACTAATATAATGAAAATTAATGATTAATATATCCACGAATAGCAATCTAAATATAAATATCACATTTATAAATGAAATTAGGTTCTATATTAATGAAACACATAATTCCAGAGAACTAATTATATGGAGTATGCCAAGAAGTTATAATGTTAGACATCACAAAAAAACCATCCTTTCTCTTCATCTATGAAATATTATTTCCTATGTTTGCATAAGAAAAATTTACAATGATATAGTGTATCATGACAATGATCGATCAATTGATGAGAAAAATAACAGGAAAACTGACCTATAACAATTTTATGCCCAATTCATTCACCATATAAAATATATGAATATAAATATAATCCATTATCAAATTTCATTTGAAATTTGTAAAAAAAATATAAAATATAAAATAAATGGATTCCCTATTAATAAAATGGAGAATATAGGCATAATAAATCCATAGAGATATTTTTATTGGATAAAAATTACATAATTACCTTGTAATAATATTCTACAAACATTCGTTATAAAATATTCCCACTATAAATGTTTGAAATTTTCCTAATAAATGAATTAATAGTATTTATTATAATTCCTTCCAAATACTAACAGATTTTGTAAATATATGTATAAAGTTAAAAAAAAATTCCCCTTTTATTTGATTTATATAATAAAGGTTAACACCAATCAATCAATGGATGGAAAAATTTAGTGTTCCCAATATAATATTATTGAATGAAAAATTATTTTTATAATATAAGTTTATTTTCAATGAAAACTATAAAGAATTATTTCCATGAGAATAATTTTCAGAAGGAATTTTTTTAGATTATTAATAAAGTAATCCATGGAAAATATATTCCCCTAAAAAGGGAAAAAATTATAAAAAATTATTTAATATAACAAATAAGAAAAATTGATATTCAAAAACCTTTATGTTAATGGTAATATTAGAATGAAAATTACATATATTTAATTAAATGGAATCTAATGTAAAATATTCTATATACATGATGTTTGAAGGATATTTAATAAAACATATAAATGAAAAGAAGTTGTGAAATATCAAACATGTCACATGGAATAGAATATATTAACAAGAATCCCATAATATATTGGAATATTTTGAATCAAATCCAATCGATGGAAATGATATAATATGAATCATAACATAATATTAATAATAATAGTATCATTATAAAAAATAAGAAAGGTGGTAGTGGATATACCATTATAAGAAAAAAATGGTCTATAATAAGAATTTTAGTATTGAGGAATTAAATTTGATACAAAATGATTCTTATAGGTAATATAATATTCAATGTAATAATTTTTTGGTAATAAGGCCATAAAGAGTATTTTTAAATACAAATATGCATACATTCCGTTTTTAGTTTCATTTTCTTCCAGTGTAGGATCTCTTGTAATGTTAGCATGTTTTTGTGTTAGGTGGTGACCCCCTAGGTCACATGGAGGTGCGTTTGGTTGCACAACAATATTTTAATTTATATTTTACTGTTTTATATTTTTTCAGTAATTTTTATTATGTTTTGTTTTATTAATGGTAAAAAATCATTCCCATCTATTTTACTTGATGTCCAACACTAGATTCCAACATTTGGGGATTGGGAATGCCCTTCCGGTCGTGTCGTGGATGGGCTCAAGTGGCCAGTTCATGATGGACCTGAATTATTTAATGAAAATTGAATATGATAAGGAAGGATAAATTGAATTATTATGTCATAAAATGTGATTTATGTTTATAAAAATTATATTTTCTAGGTCATGTAATCATAATAGAGGGAATACTAGTAGATTTAGCAAATATTAAGGGTACCGAGAAATGGCGTAGTCTAACCATTGTAACTGAAATAAATTGTCTTATTGTGAGTGATGTATATTAGATATTCTTTGTGTGATATTAACCGTAGTTAAAAAATATTGTAATAATGTTAACACAGAGAGTATATATATTACTCCCAATTAAATATTGGTAGGAAGGATGGAAGGATATCATTAAAAGGATATTCACTAAACTAGTGCTCAAATGACCTTATAGTGTAGAAGGGTATTAATTTATAATGATTAACAAATAAATTGATTCAGAAACATCCTCTGGAAAATTCAAAAATTCAATTCTTTATGAAACCAAGCAGTTGAAATGTCAATGAAAATTTTATCAGACAAACAATTTGTAATTAATTAAAGTTTTATTTTAATTGAAAATTTTGTGGAATTATCATTAATGCAATAAATGTGATATATACCCTATAAATAGTATTATGAAATATATATCATTTAATAGTGAGTTAAACATTTATAGGGGATATTATTTGAGTATGTTAATGATTATGAATACATAATATATTATCACCCTCTAATGGTAATTAAGTTTACTAATGTTCTGAGTGTAAAATTCTACTATACTCCATCCATAATGAAGAATGAAAACAAACCAATTATCATGGATTTATAGAAGATGAATGATGATGTATTAATGCGAAGATATAAATATTATATGTCCCATCTGACCAATCATCCATTGATTTATGTGATGATCGAAGTAGCCTAGAATGTTTATGTGCATGTACAAAAAGGAATAGATCATTCTGAAGTGAAACATTGATAAGTATTTAGTTTTAATTCTTAGAACCATGATATTTTTCCTATCTATATTAAAATTAAGGAAGGATATATTATGATACAAATAGTATTGAGTCTCAATCCACCCCCAAAGAACCCATATGTATAGCTATTTGAAGCATAACAGTTTGTAGGATAACCTTAAGAGGGAAACCACATACTATATATCACAATTAGTGGTATGTCAAGAAGCTAAAGAAGGTTAATAGAATCCAAATTGTATGATTCATCCATTACCCATACATATATATAAATTTGAAAATATCAACATGTATTTTATAGTAGGACTCCCCAAGAACAATTAATTTCACATTTCCATATGGGTTCAAGTCGATCAAAATAAAAATTTATCACATTTTATTAAAATTAAATAGGATTTATGTAAGGATAATATTACCTGATATTCATTAACAATAATTTATTATTCTTATATTATCCGTATCTATTGTATCTGATCAATATTTGAGGTTTCATATTAGACTTTGTAAATTTCATCAATATGAAATATGGATTAAGATGAATATTGAAATCTAGTACCACCATGAAATTGATTATAAATCATTGTTAACCATTCAAACTCTTTAAGATATTCTATGGTTCTGTTAAACTGACTTCCATGTATGATGGGATCAACATCATCCACTAATACTATACTCATATAAAAAAAATTTAGATTACACCATCTAAAAAGAACCATATTAGGGTCAATATGGGAATTTAGGAAGGTCTTTAACCAGATGGTGTGTAGTTGGAGAGGGTAAGATGATAGATTGTAAACATTTCTGAAAAATAATGGATATGTTTCAAATAATTCAGCAGTATATTAATGTAGAACATATTTGATAAATGTGTTATATATATAATCATCAATAATATCTAGAAGTTAATCTTTCTAATAAGATATTTATATGAATATCACATTGGAAAATGGTCATGGAAATTGTAATGAATGAGACGATAGGTCCTAGATAAATTCCTCCTAATATCATTGATTGTGTTAATGTTGAAGGTTATCTCATAACACTCCCCCATCACATCACTAAAGTGAATCATGTCTTAGAAGTATCTTTTTTAAGGATGAAAATACCATATAAACCACATGTACTATACTCAAAAAAACTATAATTGGATCTTGAACTCCCTTGTAAAGAAAAAACTATAGGGATCATGGTTTGAAGAGAAAATATGATATGAAATAAGTCCTCACATATGGTCAAGGTGATTGTGGGAAATGCAGGAGACATCTCACTTGACAACTATCTTGAGATCTTCGGGTTGATGATCCATGGTAAATCCACTGGAGTGTTTCTTCGATCCTAAGAACGAATTCCTTCCCCCTTGACAACGGTGGTTATGGGTGGTGGGAACTCTTTAAATCTTGTGGATGCAGTGAAGGAAAATGTGAATAACAAAAAGGGGAAGTCTGAGGGGTTTTCTTCCTAGAATAAGATGTTTTTTCGATTCTCAGTATGAATATGATTCTTTATATAAACAGATTACCAAAAGTGGATCTATTGTATCTATGGAATCAAGTCTGAAAATTTTGGTAACCCATCTTCATGAATGCCGGTTCTCCCTCCTCGTCAGGTTATTAAGCATCTTGATTGATACCCCTTTCAGGGTGGTTGAAGTGTGGGTCAATCATATCTGTGTTTGGGATTCATTGATTAGAGATTAATATCAACGAGGAGAGGTACTTTTATACTTGTTTTACTTTGAAGGAACATAACAATGTTTCTTGGATATTTGGACTAGTTTTTCTGAAAATAGGTTTTGTAATGTTTAAATAGAGGGAAATCTTAGAAAATTTATATTGATTTTAATAAATCCTTCACCCAGACATGGATTTGAATTAAGGGTTTTAATTGGTTCTTCTAGCATCTGTCAGTTTTGTTGGAGGTTCTTCTACTGTTGGTTTTCTGATTAAGGTTGATAAGTAAACAAAGTGACTTAAGTGTGGCCACTTTCCTCTTGTATTGGTAGAGATTAATTTATCTCATGTTCTGATTGATACAGTCTTCCTTGTTGTGGGTGATATTAAGTTAGATATAGCTATACAATATGAGTGGTTCCCTAGTTTCTATAAGTATTGTTTATGCATTGTACATTCTCATGTGAAATGTCAAAGGAACATGAAATACTCTCTTTGTAAATCCTTGGGACATGCCCCAGATGAGTGAATAACGAAATGAGTTCACCATAAGGTTAATAAGAATGTTTTTTGGAGGAAATATCCTCACAATGTTGGTACTTCCTCATTTGTCAAGGTTATCAAACAGGGTCTTCCAATCCCAGTCGGATTGCCTCACCAACCTACTAATGCTACTTTTCTATTGGTTAATGGTGGATCATTGGAGTAGGATACCATTGGAGTCACTAGAGTTCTGGATAACAGGTCTTGAGATGATGTGGTTGAGGAGGAGGAATTGAATCAATTTGAGTATGAGGTTGTTATCCAGAATGAAGTCAATCAAGAGTTAGACCGTGCTGCACAACCTTCTACTTATAGGATGGGTAAGACGAAGGTTTTGGATGATGATGTATTCCAATTGGCGATTCCAAAGAATCCGAGGTCATTTCAAAATATTCACGATGAGGTGTAGGTGGCGAAGGTGGATGCTCGTATGGAAATAGTGTCTTCAATGGTGTGCAATGATGCTGCAGTAGACGCTGATGTAAAAAAGGGGGTTCAATATGGTGTGGAGGTGGTAGGATCTTCTTCTATTGAGAATCATGGTGATCAGCACAGTGCTCTAGGGGGGGGGGGGGCTTCTCAGATCTTATGAAACTCATTATGGTTCTAATATGGTAGGATCCCCCCCCATAAATTTGGAGGAAGCTGCTTTAGATATTTTCCCTAGTGATTTATAGGAACTCATACGGTATCCTACTCTGGTTATGGATCAGGGGGGCTAATCTAGATTTTGTTTCTATGGATGCCTCTAATAATGTGGAGTTGTGAGGAAATAAAATGACAGATGTTAATTTCTTTTCAATGTTAGTGTCTATTAATACTTCTGAGTTTTATTTTCTTTATATTGAAGGAATTATGAATGAAGGATGCAGTAACCAAATACTCTCCTCCTCGACACCTACTTTTGTTGATGGTTTGGTGCCTTTAAATTAGGTGGACCAGCCTGTTTATAAGGCTTCACAATATTGTGTGGTTTTTCATGGATCCAAGGATGAAAAGGAGGCTCCTCAAGATAAGCTTGAATAGTCTACTCATAGTAATTCCATCCAAGATGATATTTACCCTATCGAGGTTGTGCATTCACGGTTGCATAGAGAAGAATCCCATAATGAAAATGACTTCCACACTATAGAGTTTCTGGTGATGGACAATGAATTAATTATGAAACGGGTAAGAGGGAACCATCCAGAAAATCGGGGAGGATATTAGGCTCATGGTCTACCCATATAATGGTAAAACTTGGGTATCTGATGTATGTGATTCATTTTTAATTTGGGTGTGTTTTTCACATGAAACCATTTCATCCATGTTTGTTGTACTTATAATCATTTTTAACAAAGTTTTTTGTTAAAGTGTTTGGGTTCTTGAACCCATGGCCGAGCCATTTTTAGAATGCTCAAGGTTATATGGAGAAATCATATGTTTTACATGGATTTATTTTAACCTATAGATGTGATGGAAAAAAGTACCATTTTTATTACCTTGTAATAATATTTTGTGAATGCGATTATTATAAGAGGGGATGCATTTAATGAATTTTGATTTAAGTAATTTCATTTACCTAATTAAGATAATGATAAAAATATTATTTGGCATCAAATATTGAATAGAGAATAAATTATAAAATTATCAGAATATCCAATAAATATGTTGGTATAACTAGAAGTAACCGCCTCATAAAAAATATTGAAAATTGTACAATTTAATAGAAGAGAATTTATAATTAAAAATAAATATTTTGTATTGTTATAATTTTTTGTATCTATATAAATATAATATTTTAAATATTTTTGATGCTTAATTTTAAAAATTTAGAATCATTTTACAGTTTATCAGGGCCATATTATCTTATAATAATTTTTTTGTTATTTTGATAAAATAATTTATTTTAAGGCGGATTGTAAAATTTTATTTTTTTGGAAATACCATTTATTTTAATACCAAAATTGTATATAAGGAGAAAATAAAACATAGGAATTATTTTACAGGATAAAATATATTACATTAATATAAAATTAAATATATAAAATTTATATTTTCCTCAATTTCAAACATATATATGATATTGTAGATCATAAGTCATATTAAAAAATATTAATAAAAATAATTTTTAATTTTTTTAAAAAGAAGGACTATCAATTGAAGAAAATTAAATTGTTTTTAGATTTAATATTAATTGTTATATCATATCAAATAAGGTCCATAATATTTATAGGTCCAACGATTATTTCTCCATAGAAAAATACTAGTTATCCAGGTTAAATAATTATTTTAGACGAATATTTCTTTTCAAAATATTTTTAATTTTTTTAAAATAAAAAATATATTTTTAATTAAATATATATTATCATGTTAAAAAAATATTAAAATGATTTAACAATCATTTTACAAGAAATCAATGTAAAATAATATTAATAATACATGATTAGTGAGACATATTTTATAGAGAGAAATTGTTTTCAACACATTATTTGTTTTGATTTTAGAGTTTAAATCCAATTGTATTGAAATTGAAATGGGTTAAATGGATCCAATGTTTTTAATAACCACATATATATTATTTAATCTGGGTAATATTTCAAATTTTGTCTTAAAATAATCGACATGATTAAATGTTATTTAAGAGAAATAAGTGTTCAAATGACCAATAAAAGGTGGTTGAAATTTGTTTAAAATTAAAATAAACATAGATATTAATGTTTTTTTAAAGTTTTTATATCTTACCTATTTGTATCACAAACCATACCACACATAACCCACAATAAGTGAATTCTCTTAAATATTAAACACTACTTTACATTCCATTACATGGAAAAGTACATCGTTTTAAATAATAGTACTGGGTCACTTCCACCCTTTCAATAATACACTCATATTTTGATATTTTGTACAACCCATTCTAGAATTTACACTCCATGAAGTCATTTTCTTATTTTCTATTCCAGGGTCACTAAAAAACATCCCAGTTCCCTAAAATCAAATTCCTTCACCGAGTGATGGTTCAATTTATAAAAATAGTAATGACATCATTGTTTTCATTTTAGTCTTATTATTTCATTTCTAAAATTATATTCATAGTATAATGATTATATAAAAGTCATTAATGTTTTGATATGTTATTTGAAAAATGGTACAACCATTATTTATTCAGTTTTATTATTAGAAAAATATTTTTGTAAGTGATATTATATGGATTAATGCCTCCACGATGCTAAGATTTCGATTTTTCACCACCACCCCTCAAAGACCAGATTAGTTATTATATTAGGGAAAAAATAAGATTTATAAAATTTATAAAGGATTATTAAATGATCACTAATTATCGACTTTCACCCTTATCATTTATTTGGAAATATATATATTAATCAAGTGTTGTGCTGACTACCACCTCCATTTATAAACATGTTTTTCCCTTCACATATAAACATGGATTGTTTTAGATTATAGTTGATAATCATATCTGATATATATATATAAGTAATATATATCATTAATATGTTTATTTTTTAAAAATACAAAAAAAATATTGTTTTAATGTAATCTATCAATATCGATAAATAACACCACATGAGTACATTATCATTTTTATATTCATAAAATATAGCAATAATCAATATGTACTATTATTATAAAATTAAAATTAATTATAACAAATAAATTTATGTAAATATAATTTTTTATATGATATTACATATGATGAAATTTATGATCAATACTACTTTTATAAACACAATTCAAAAAGTCCATGATTATAAACTACTGATGATGAAACGAGATTATAACAATCTAAGAGATAAAGAAAGTTATTAAATAAAATTATAATTAGAAACATAGGTGAATATATTTTTGAAATGTTTTATTATTATTTATATCTTTATTACACTATATATTAATACACATCTATGAAATTAATGGGTAATCGTATGTTTCTTACTAAATCAGGATCCTTTCATTGAGTTATACTATTTAATACGTGAACATTTTATTTCTAGTAATTTAAAATTAATACGATTTAAATTATTTATTTATTATAAGGAAATATGGGGTTTTCGTCAATAACATTTAATATTTATAGTGATCATTTTCTATATAAAATAATTGATATTTTTTGGAAAAACACTTATAACTATGAATTTTGAAATGATGAATTCAAAATGTTTTCAACATGATATTATTGTTATTTTGTTTTCATTATAATTAAAATAACATGCCAATATTGGAGTTATGTTTTAGGTTTTTTCTTATATTACTATATTATTGTGTGTTTAATTTATGTTAACAATTTTTTATTTGAATTTAATTAATTCATTATGTTATTTGGATGTTTTTTGAAACTGATTTCATTTTCAAGGTTTCTGTACATGATGATTTTGATATGTCATGAAAACAATTTCAAATCATGTCGGTATTTAATGATGTGATGAACCTTTATTAAGTGAAAATAATTTATATATTATGATATGGGTTGGGCCAACATATCCCTCTAATTAACTGGTTAACCGATTATATCTCATTAAAAATATATTTTATATGAACAAGTTGGAATATTGATAGGTTTATAATGTGTGTTTATGAAGGATTTTAACTCTACTCCCAATTATTATTTTTAATTGGTTCATGGGTATCCATTTTCATATCATTAATAAATCTTATGTTTAGGATTTAGCACCATCATTTTGATATTACATGTCCTATTTTATATAAATCGTTTGTTTATTTTTTTTCCTTGTTAAAATTATTATCCTTTGAGATGTTAGATCAATATTTATACTTGTGAATAAAATATAATAATTAATTCTATTTTAAATCATATTATTTCTTATAGTGATTATTTTTTTATATTTAAGATCAATTAATTATGGTTTCTGATATGTAATAGCTTACTGAGAATTTGAGCTCAGCCCTTTCATGATTTACCTTCCCATGTTTTTATGAGGTCAATGAATCATGGAATGTATGATATCAGTGTATAATTATAAATATATGTATAAATCATGTGAAATATGTTTTATATATATATATTCTTTATGATATTATGGTATTAGGTCCTTGGTTGTTGTGGGTATTCTGGTTAAAATAATCAAACAATGCAGTGAATGTGATAATTTTATATGTTTTTCATAAAACACTGCAATGCTACCATCACATAATTGAATTAAAATATTTATATTATTATTTATTTCATATAGTATTAGTATATATTTTCTCTTATTCATACACTATATTATTTTATATGATTATCAATGTAGGTAGTACAACTGAACCAAAAATGAATATATAATAATTATAGATTGATAATAATTATTAATGCATATACATTTTCTCATAATATGATTACCAATTCGTAATAATGATATTATATAGGTACTTATATAATTGATAATAATTTATTAGGATGTATTAATAAATAAATATAAACCAAAATAAAAACTAGGATTGTAAAATAATGGGGGTGGTAGTCGAAAAAACACACATTTAAGGTTTTCATTTATCAAAGAATCAGAGGTAAATAATTTGAAATAAAAGTGTATAATAATTAATCTTATTTTATTATATATTAATAAATATATTAATAAATATCAAACTTATAGTTTTTTGAGAGTGTTGGTGGTAAAAATCATAATTCCTCTGTTTATGGTTGAAGTACCCTACAAAACACACAAACAATAGTTTCATATTTTTAATAGAATATATTATATGTTGTTTATAACTATACCAATATAATATAAAAATTATTATAAAAAATATCAATTAAATTATATATGACATAGAAAAATATCTTTGGGAAAGTAGAAATGTAATAAAAATGTAGTTAGGGAGAAAATTAGTGACATTAATGACTTGGGAATTCCCTTATGACAATCCTTGTAAATGGGATTAGTAGGATAATAAATTTAACATGAAGGAGAAGAGGGGTTTTTGTGGATTCTGGTTGATGGAAAAATTTTATTGTTCGAAAATGAATTTTTTAGTGGTATTTATGGGATATTGAGAGGGATGATTTATAAGTGGTATGAATTAATTTTTTTAAAATATTTGTTATTAATATAATGAGAGAACATATCTCACTTGAATAGTTTATCCAATAAAGGATATCAATTTATTAGATGATCTAATAATTTTTATATTCCATCAACTGTTCATTGTAATAGAATTATTCAACATGTTTCTTTGTCCTTTGCAATAAAATTTCTGAGATGTACAATTTTTGGTTTTATAATGAAATCCAGTTTTTACCTATGTAATTTACTTTTAATTGTTAAGAATAAAGTTTTAATTGTTAGGAAATTTTTAGCAACTAATTCCAACCGTGGAATAAATTTTATCTTTTACAAATTTATATTCTTATAAAAATCAATTTTTAAGATTATCGAATTTGATGACCATGTGTCTATTTTTAGAAAAAAACTATTTTCATTTTAAAAATTAACGTTTAAGATAATTTTTTAAAATTTTATTAATTTAAAAGATATTTCCTAGGGTAAAATAGAAGAAAATAATTTTTTTTTATATTTTTAATCAATAGAACAACTAAATGTACAAAAAATAATATTAAATTGAAATAAAATACGCTAAACAATTTTTATCTAAAAATATTATATATAATGAATTTTTTTTAATTTTTTATGTTATTTTAAAATGTATAGTTTTATTTTTTTAATAAATAATTAAAAAATTAATTTTATTCAAATATATTTCAATTTTTATTTTCAATTATATGCTCATAAATACATTTGTTTGGTAAAAAAATTATTTTTCACTAATCACCTAAAAATAAAGTATTTATGAAGAATAAAAAATCATCAAAATCTAAACCTAAAATACTGAATTTAATAATTATATATTTTAATATATAATTTTTAAAAATGTGAATTTTATTAAATAGAATCATAAAAATTAAATTATAAACGTGTTCAACATAAAATAAATTTTTTGATGTTAATTAACTATTTTAATTATTTATTACATTTAATTAATAAAAATAATTTTATTAATAAATTATGTATATCAATAAAATATTCAATATATAATATATTTGGTATCATAAAAACACATAGAAATTCTATTTTATTTTTTTTACCATTTACAGTATGACTTAGTCTTGTTTATTAATTTGAAATAATCATTTTATTTATCAATTAAAAATCACATATAGTGACCTTTATTTATATTTCTATATATATTTTACAATTACCTTAAATATATTTTTTAAAATTTTTTTTTGGATTCATCATAATAGTTTTATACTAATCCATAGTTAATTGTGGTTTTATATTGCATGTAGAACATATTATTAACGTCTGTTTTGAGGAAAATTAATTGTGAAATCTTATGCTCACGTGACATATAAATACATTCATATAATACATTAAAATTCATATAATGACCCATAATGTTTATGACGTCATACATCAAATGGTTTATTTCATAAAATACATGTTTTACTACATTGATGTATATGTAACACCAAAGATCTATAAATGATTAAAAAATATTAGAAATGGATTCAAAAATTAATATCCATAATGAAAAAAATGAATATAGATTCAAAGATATTGTACATATCAAATTAGATCAACTTCCAATGATAGATATGTATTTGATTATGAGAGTGATATAAATTATATAGATCTAGTCACCTATTATAAAAATATTCCAATGCCACTAAATATTCTCTATGTTCCATAGAGAAAACTACGATAAGACATATAGATGATTTAAACCCAGATAAAGATTGTATTTTTTTTAGAATGGGTCATACATACCTTACAAGAGTCAACTGAGACATCCAATAATTGATTCTAGAGGAAATTTGATGATGCAAGATTCTTCAACTATATAGGGTTCCTCCATGTCATTATAATTGATTGAGTATAGTTAGTAAATAAGATGAAATAAAATTGGAACATCAGAGGAAAATTAATGGGCTAACCCTACAAATGATTCAAATGGAACTCCCCATGTTAGCATATTAGACTCACTATCCTTATTAAGGATAGTCCTCGGTCAGTCATATGATACTAGAAGAGACGTTGTATAGTTCATATACCACTAGCCTGTTGGTGGTTCCTCATGGGTTACCCAATAGAATTAACGGTTTGTCCATAGACTATGTAACCTATTACATTTATCTTGTGGTAGAGGGAAATCTAGCTTGATGTACCCCTGTTTCATGAATGGAGTTTGTTAGTTCAAAAATCATTATTATTTTGATTCTTGGTCCCTAAATCCTGATAAAAATTATCAAATTCATAATATAAGATAACCCATATATATAAAAATTTAACACATAATGCACCAAGAAAAATCTTGGACACTCTAAATATTTTTAACTTATACCCTTTTTCAATGCATATTATATATCAATATTTAAATATATTTTTTGATACAATTAAACATCAAAAAAAATTTATATGTTCTCATAGATATGTAATTGGATTAATATAGAGATGCGTCACCAACCATCACCTTTAATGTTGCTTGGTACCATCGACCAGGTCGTCTAGTTCCACTTACTAGTCGGTTGAGGTGATAGTTGTCTGGAATGAAACATCATAAAATATACTAGAAATTATAGTACAACTAGATAGGATATGATAGAGGAGGTATCCCTATGATCTTCATAGAGTGACCCTCTATAAGGGGTCCACCCGCAAGCCAGTTAGAGAAACAATCTGTCTGTAGGTGGATTCAAGTGTTAAAATTAATTTTTTGATACACTATAACTTCCCATTGATGTGGAAATTTGATACTCACATAACTATACTACATCAAAATATATTAATATTAATTGAATGGCTCATTTATGGTATATTTGAATCACTTATTCCAATAACCATAATTCTTTATGACTTGATCGATCTTGACACTCTCATTCTCTATGAGTAAATCATTTTAAAAAATATACTCTATATCTCGCGTTTCATCAACGATTTGTGTAGTCACCACCATATCTATGGATAGTGATGTTTTATTATATGGATTTCAATAATTGTTGTAATTTATTTAGCTGAATCTAGCTAAATGTAAACTCACTATAAATTGGATATAAATTTATCATTGGTATATATTCTATAGTGGCATGTAAAATATTTTTCTATCTCTTGTAGGGTTCTTATAAGATCGTAAATCTATAATAATAATGTGATGATTTGTTGATGGTTTATGGTATTTTTAGTACATGGGAATGGATTAGGTTTAAATTAATGGATTTTGTAGTCAATATTTTTGGTATAGGAAGTCCCTACAAAAAGGGACCTTTATATGAATTTGTTTCATATTACATGAATGTGTGTGTATTCCTACACCATATGAACCAGATATGATGATATATACATGTGGGTACATGCCTGGAAAATGATAATTTTTTTTATTTTTAATAATGTGTCATTATATTTTTAAGACAATATATGGAAATATAAAATGACTATGGTAATTGTACTTAAAATATTTGGATTACCATTTTCTATAAATTAGATAGTTTTCTCTTTAGTTGTGTATCTTAGAGGATTTGAGTGGAGGTCTATACCTCTAGATGGAATGTTCGTTTGAATCAGATACTGAATCATTTACTAGATTTGGTAATGAAAATTTACTTTTTGATGAGGTCTATATTTAGGATGACTAAACCATTATATTGTGGTGAATGACATTGTTCATGACTATAGTTCCAATTATATAAGAAAATAATTTGAATTAAAAAATCAAGTAATAGTAAAACAACCATGATGTAATGATTGGATTTTTGAACCCAGTGATTAGTCCTTAAATAGGGAGTTGTAATTTCCCATAATGGTTGTAATGGAGTTATTCCATAATGGTGGTAGAAGGATATGATAAATACATTCAACATTTATTCCATAATGGTTCAAATGATGTTACATATAGTGTTCATGGTATCATTTTTATGGTGTGACGACTAAACAAATTAGATAATACATACTTATTTTATTGGTTATTTTGGATTATAAATTCATATACTATTTCACCAATGTTATGAAGGCCTCATTAATTTCATACTAGGTTATACACACACTCAGCATGGGAATCATGATGCACATTCATATTATATGATATGATATCTAGATATGTGAAAGGGCCCAATATTTAGATGTTGACCAGGTGGTGTATAGTGGATAGGGATGATGATGCGAAAGAATTTGGATTTTTTTTAGTGTTATTTGTTTATTTTATTATTTAATTATACATTGATCTACATAATACATTTTGGGTATTTTTTACTTGTATAAAATTGATGACTTTGTTAGTGTATGAAATAATTTTCTTCATTATAATATGAAGAAATGATGTTATTTATCTATTTATTTTTTATGTTACAATTGAAATTTTTTTTACAGAGGGAATAGCATCCCCACATAACTATTTTGGACCTTTTATTTAGTTGACAAACTCCCATGTATGGGGAGATGTAATCGAGGACATGGAGAACACTAGTCGAACATTGATAATTGTGTACGATATTATCAAGTTGAGTCAATGTTGTTTTACAAATGTTTCCATCATTAATGTGTTTGAGGCATGGCATAAAGAATATTTGTTGTCTATAACATATGTTGGGGAGTCACATAAAGTTTTTTCAAGCTCAGATTCAACGTACATTCATGTGATAGAACTACAGTAATAGGTTGTGCTTTTATTTTTTCATGATAATCATGAGTTATGAAATTCAATTATACATTATGAAATTTGGTTCGTTAATAGATCTTGATTACATATATAGTTTCACATTTCATACCTATAATTATATTTTATTTATAGAGGATTAATTTATTAATTTCATGTAGAATTATTTAATGTGTTAATCTATGAAATATTTATTTTTAGATTTGAATTATTTAAACTAATGAAGATTTATTTTGATATGCTTATGAGTATAAAAAGAATTCATGTGTAAAATACTAGACTTATTCCCTTAGTAGTGCTATATGGTTTAATTCTTGTAGATGTGGGTAGACTCATAAGATGAGTCTTCATGTAGTGATATTTTGTTTTTTCATATATATTTCTAAACTATTGATGCCATTTATTATATTGAATTTTTATCTAGGTGATATTTTATATTTTATATAATGCTAGATTGATTTTTTATTTCAATACAACAAGTTGAGGTTGAGTAGGATGATCCCGCAGTGGATCATACATCCAGAGAGCTTCCAAATTTTATGGAGGGTAAAACTCAGCATTAAATATTAGATTCTATAAAATTACACATATCATAAGTTCATTAGGATGGATTATTTTAAATAATTCAATTTTAGAGTGATGGTACATATGGGAGGAACAATATGGTAAATGTTTTTTTATTTCCATATTTTCCATCCCTATTCCTTCTAGGTCACTAGAGTAACCCATGACTCATTGGAATAGATATAAGTGATTGAGTAAATCATTCACATGTTGGAGACTGAAAAACATTTATTAGTTTATTTGGTTAATTTATACTTTGGGACATACCCCATGCTGCTATTTCATGATGAATCAGGTTTTGAGGTGTGACATTTTTAAATGAGATACCATCAAGAACCTTTTCATTAAAGGGAATAATTTTTTATATTCTGAATCCAGACCCAAAAAAATAATTCATGCACCTTAGAAAGTAATGATTACTATTTATAATTATGATTCTCATTTTATGGATTTAATTTTCTTATATTAATATATTCACATGGAATGAGTAACTTATCAAAAAAATATCCTTATTGTATTCTCCCATTTAATTTATAATTTCCATATGATCACAAAGGAAATATAGAAGTATAATGTATTATGTCTTCACCAATATTTAAATGGATAGGTTAGTGGAATCAGTATCACGGTTTGGGATTTTTTTTGATAATTCAGGAAAATAATCATAGATATCATGCTCTATTGAAGGGTGAGATAACAAGTTCATAGTAAGTGATCATCATCTTTCTATATGGGAGGAGGTTGTACCAATTATTATATCAATAGGTATATTGAGAAATACTATAACTCTTGTGTGAAATTGATTATGGGGTGTCATGGATGATATAAGATAATTCATTTTCATTTCATTTGTAAGACGATACTAGAGATGAGAAAATGGTGGTCAGGATTGGATATAGGTATTGAAACTAGAAAGTGAATGCACACACTGCAAATTTCAATATCACATGAATGTTATTTCCCCATGAGTAATGGATTTTGATATGATGTATGAATGGTTTAAGAAGTTTAATGGGGTAAAATATTTGGTGTGGAGAGACTGTAAACTATATTTGGTAATTTTTTAATTATATCAGTTGTTTCTTATATAATATTTAATATAGAAACTTCCTATTAAATAATAAATTTTCATGAATTTATGAGATTATACATTTGATTAAAACAACCATTGATTCACATTGTTCTGTTATACCAATTGAAAAAGGTATAGATCATATATAGATATTTATATATTTTTTATACTAGATTATTATTATGGACATTAGTGTGATTTCATGATTCTATAGATTAATAACATCGATTTCATTTTTAGCATGGATAAGTTTACTACATACTATGATGAGAAAAATTATTACCAAAGTCGAGTTAACATTACCAATATTAAGAGAGAAATACATTTTATCAATGGAGTGTGTAATTTTGAATAAATTAGAGTGGTATAGAACCATGCATGGGAGGTCCATCATAATTCTTGTGGTGAGTATAGTTTATGGAGAAGATTGTGGAATAGTGTTATCCCCTCTTGTTTCCATTGTGTATATTTATCATTATTTTATTCTAAATGATTTCACAGGGCTTCATCATAATAAAGCGATTGAAATATTGATTTAACTCATGATAAAAATGTATCCTATAATTATTACATGTAATTATATTCCTCTAATTATATTGATAGAAATAAATTTGTATCCTATGGATTTCGACCAAAAAATATTTAATCTACAACACAATTCCCATTAAAGAGTACCAGTATTGTTCTCTAAGAAGGTTAATGAAATCCTTAAACTATTAATGAATTATATGAATATGTATTCATGAATAGTAATAAACATGTATTCATTAACTATTATTTATGATATATTCAATAAGTTATGGGGATCTAGGTTCTTCTCCAAGATTGACTCATGTTTTAGTTACCACTATCATTAGTTCCAATAAAAGGAAATACCCAAGAGAGTATTTAGGAGAAGATATAGGTTGTATGTGTATCACATAATGTGTTTTGTGTTCGTGAATACTCCAATATTGTTCATTGGTATCAGTTATATGACTATTAACCCAAGCATGTACTCTTTCATAATTTTATACATCAATAATTGTTTGATATCTTATTATAAATTGGATCTATATGTTATAAAAGTGATAGTTTTTTTGGGTACACATTGATCTCATATTCATTAATCATTTATTATAAACATTATATTAGTTCATCTAAGATGTACAATTCGTCGTGAATTTTATTTATGAGATATAAATATGTATTGAAGTGTATAATGTAGGGAAATTTATATCATGTGCATGAAAATGGAATGTGTAACTTATTTAGTGATATCGTTATTTGTAAGGATTCTATAGATAATTCATTCAGGGAATATCCCATATTGCATCATTAACTATGCAATGACTTGAAATTATTTACTAAAAATGGATTTGAAAATTTTTGTTTTACTATTTTAAACAAAAAATATATATCTATTTATTAATGAAGTACGTATACATTTAATTTTACCATCGTGTTTGGACAGTTATATTACTGTTGGCTTATTATTACCATTTTTCAATATGAATGTTTGAAACTATAATCTTAACATTATGATTATTGTTTATAAATAGAAATGTAAAGAGTTAATTATTTCATAATGAAGAGTTGATGGCCTGATCCAGAAGAATTGGTATGTAAGAAGCCCATTTTTTGGAGCTTGGGAAGGTCATAGAGTAACTAGTCTTCACTCTAGACAAATCCCATACTGAGCTTCAATAAGTTATGCTTGGACAAAATCCCCTATAGGAGAAGTTCAAGACAGTGGAGATTACCACTCAGACGATGTTATCCGAGCTACCCCAAGAGTCTATCTACATCTCAAACCTTATCCTTAGGTCATATGAGGTTTTTATAAGTGATTATGTTTCAAGGCCTAATACAATAAAATTTTAATGCCTATATTTTACAAAAGAATTTATTTCATCATTTAAAAATTAAGAATAATTTAAAAAATTAAATATGTCATTAATTGGGGAAATTTTTATACATTGATATTATAGGGGAAAAAGTGTACATTTAAGTGGTTTTTCATTCTTAGATAATTATTATGTTAAAATAAACATCATTTTTTAATTTCAAATTTAAAAATTAATAAAGGGTGAGTTTGTAGTTTTTTTCTATGAAGTTTCATATTTTCAGAGAAGAGGGAAAAATAAATCATTTTTCATTTATATAATTATTATACATTAAATAATTCATAAATTCAAATGTGTTATGAAAAATGAAAACACACTTTCAATCATTAAGATAATTAGAGTCTGATAAGATATATTTAATTTTCTGGTGAATATTAACTTGAAACTTAGGAATATTAGTATTACCCTTATAAATAGTAATATATACAACATATTAGTATCCTCACCTAAGGATTTATAAATATAATTTATTCATCTTAAATGGTAATGTGATATAATTATATCGCAGTTTTAGTAAATAAATATTTTGGAAATTATTAGTGATATATTAGGATTTTATTAATCATAATTGTATATTTAAAATTTAAAATTAATATATATTTATAAATAAAAATAATTATCATAAAATGGAGTTCATTTTTGAATTATACCCATCAAAAAAATTTACAGTTAATTTTTGGGATTTTGTAAAATAAGTAATTTTTTTGTTTGAATAGTAAACATAGAGTTCTGAGTTTTCAGAATGTTTAATGACATCATTAATGTTGTAATATTGATGTAAAATTTATGGTTGAATATTGTTGATTAAACTATGATAATATCATCCCAATTGGGAAATACCATGGGCATATACCATTGGGAATCCCATGTTTTTTCAAATACCACTACTGAGGTGTCCTCAGAAATTAACAAAAAACTCCCTCACTTTTCCAATAAATACCCAAAAAAAATTCCATTATATTTCATTCACAATTAATTATTCTCTATTATGTGATAATATTAGTTCCAAAGGAGTCCTCAACACCCCAAGGTCCTGATCATCGATTTTTCAGATTCACTCTTCATGGAAAAGAAAATCACAACTTCTCTTTTCCTTTCAGGTTCTCTTTTTATTTGTTAAATCATTGAAATTTACATATCATGTTCATCTATCCATTTAATTATAAAACATTAAAATATTAATATTAATTAATTAATTTTATACCATTTTCCTACTCTATTTAATGTTTTCAAGAACAATGTTTAAAACTTTTCATGCTACACGGTATTCATCTAATTTTTTTTTCTATTTTTATCATGAAATTATTTTATTTTATTTTGAAAATACCCAAACTTCTATATTCTCTAGTGATATTGAAATATATTTAAAAAGTAAAAATTTTATTTCTTTATTAATATACAAGAATCATCCCTTCTTTTTTCATGGGATTAAAATGACAAAAGAATCATGTTTTTAAGTATGTTTTAAAATGCCATGATTTTTATATGAAACCTATCTCTTTTAATCTCAATGGATTATTTATGAGGCATTTTTATATTTAGTTATCTAAAATTGAGTAATAAATATTAATTTTGTTCCCTTATAGTGTTCCAATGAATTGTGTAAATAATTTAATCTCTATATTTGATATGTTTTATGATACCTTGGTGAATAACCTTGGTAATTGTCATGACACATTGGTGATAAAACATGGTGATATGCATAATAATGAATAAATTTAATGTTTTAGCCACATTTATATGATATGAAAAATTTTATTTTATTTATTATATGCCACATGTTATCTTTTTAATTTTATAATGATATTCTTTAAGTTCTTATCAATATTTCTTAGTATCATTTCAAAACTACTTCAATTTTTTTCATTTTTTAGAAATTTTGATCACCCCTTCCATTGATGTATGTCCCCAGGTTTTGATATGCGATAAATATACTAGGGATGAAACATGAAGAATCCATTAAAGTTTATTATAATAATGTTTTATGTTTTCATGTATAATGAACCTTTTTTCCAAGACACTAAACATTTAAGAATTAAATAATTGTAAAATTATAAATAAAGCTATGTAATAAAAGGCGAGATTCCATAGTTGGTATAAAATGATAGTTTGATTATTTTTGATATTCAGATTTTATAGCTTTAGGAAGAACGCTATAAAAAATTTTAAATATAGGAAAAACATGGTTGTATTTTTTTGAAAAATCAAGTAAGTGGGTTTCGAACCAATATATCTCTTTTTGGATTTAAACAAGCGGTTGTGGGTCCAGAAAAAATGTGTCTAGGGATAAAAACAACATCACATTGAGATAGACTCAAATGATAAGTGATTCATGAAAATGGGCATTACCGCACTCCTGGTTTGGTAATCCTAGGGGATATGTTTGGTTTATCACAAACTTTTAATGAATCATTATGAAGGACATATGTAGTCATTAATTCTTTTTAATGAACAACATGTTTAAAGACATCATGATATGACAGAAATATTCCTTTGGAACTATTGGATTATTAAATGTAACACATTTCCCACTAATATGTTCATGCTTTAGAAAATGGAGGGAAATATGAGAAACCCAATAAATGGTGAGCATAACAGACCATGCACTGACGACATTATGATGGACGATAGAATGGAATCCTTTTTGAGAATGAGGAATCAACTAACTCATGTTATGATAAATAACATGAAACAAGCTGAGATATCAAATTTCCCATGAGGGGAACAAAGTTCTATCGAGACCTTTATGAGTCAACGATTACCAACTTTTATTGGATCTATCAACCCATTGATTAGTGATAAGTGCATAAGCTCTATCGAAAATATATTTTCTATACTCTGTTATATAGAGTAACAGAAAGACACCCTATATGTGTACCTCTTATAGGGAGAATCTGGTTAGTGGTGGAAAATGGTTCAAGGCACAAATCTAAGAGGGAATATTGAAGCTATAGAGTGCGATGAGTTTAAGGGAACCATTTTTAAAACAAACATCCCCCGTTCAATACAAATGAAAATAGATATGGAATTCTTAATGTTGAACAAAAAGGAGAATGACTATGTGGGAATATATGAGATTAACATCCCAATACATTCGCACTACACCTATTTATTTTCATGTGTCGTAAAAGGAAGGTTGATAGATTCTTTAGGGTACTAAGAAAATATCTACGAAAGTATCTTTCAAACTGAGACTGTGAAAAATATAAGGTGATCGTGTGGATTGATATGAAAGTTAAATGGAGATCAGTGAGACCTAATGCTCTCACAAGTTGAATGAAAGGAAGAGATATTTAGATAGAAACTTGTGGAGGATCATTGACTACGGTAGATAAATAAAGCAACTGAATCATTCCACATGCAACAAATGTGGGAAGAATAATCTAGGGAAAATCCCATTTAAGAGTAAGAAATGTTACAAGTGTGGAAGACAAGGTCATATTACTTAGAACTATCATAGTGAGATGAATAATTAACCTCACAACACTAATGAGAAAGGGAAGTTGGTGCATGAACTACCTAAAGTCCAATGCCTCATGCGTGGACATCATTTCCACCTTACTAATCATTACCCAAATCCAAGGGTATTAGATGGGGATTACCATCGATATGAGAATAGGCCAAGGGAGAAAAAGAAATTATTTTTCTATCATGATGGTTGAATTTGAAGCTCTAAATGATGTTGTGGATGGTACTCTCATTGTTCTATCAAAACTATAATGTAAATTTTTTTAATCTAGTTCAACACATTCATTACTTTCTTCCATGTTTAAAAAAAATAGAGAATCCATCACTAAAATACTCGAGGTAGAGTTATCAGTTAAGAATATTAATGGGACTATCCAAAATCCAACATCATATAAGATCTCTAGTATTTTTTTGGTGAGAATTATCTGAGCAAAAATCTAGTAGTCATCCCAAATCAATAATTCAACATTATACTAGGGATGGAATATCTCTCAATTTAAAATTATAAAATCAAATGTATAAGAAAGGAAATATTAGTAGTCTTGAATGGAAAAACAAAACTTATCTTCAAAGGAGATATATCACGACTTGACATTTTTATAGAAGAACCACCCATATCCTTCTTACTAAAATGATCTGTGAATATTAGGAAGGAAATGAATATATATGAATAGAGAATGTTCTCATCATTTAGGAATACAATGTTTTATTTACTGAGGAGTTACCTGGACCTCCCCCCCAAAAAAGAGGTAGATCTCCCTATTGATCTCATGCCCAATTCCCAGAATATTTAAAAGACTCCATATATAATAGAATATGTGGATTTGGTGGAATTAAATAAAAAACTACAAGATCATTTGGAGAAGGGGTTTATACAACCATGTGTGTATCCTTGGGGAGAAATTGTTCTCTTTGTGGTGAATATTGATAGAGCATTGAAGTTATACAGTGATTATAGATAACATATTGATTTAATAGTAAAGAATATGTATCCTCTTATAATAATTGATGATTTATTCCAACAGCTCTGTGGGGCTCAATTATTCTATAGGATTGATCTTCGATCAGGTTATCATAAATCGAGGGTGATGAAAGAAGATATTCTGGATTATTCCATTCGATCAAGATATGGTCATCATGAGTTTTTTGTTATTCCCTTCAACATGGATAATGTTCTTTATTATTTTTATGGATTTTATTAATATAATCATTAAGGAATACCATTATAAAATTATGGTAGTTTTTATTTACGATAATAGGATGTATTCAAAATGTATTGTGGAACATGAGGATAATATAAGTGTTTTAAAATCTATGGAAGGAGAGGTTATTTGGAATGTTTAGAAAATTTTATTTTTGGTTACAAAATTTTCTTTATTGAGGAACATTATAACCAATGAAGTAATGTTAGTTGAAACAATGAACACAGGTATTATAGGTAGTGGCATCATCATACAATAATAACTAATACTCATAGCTTCCTTGTATTAGTGGGATTTTGTGAAAAAAATCACGACTTTTTAGTACATTAAAAAGTTATCACAAAAAATGGGTCAAATGCATCATTACAATGGAGTTGGAAGAATGTTTCCATGAACTGATGAAGAGGTTGGTTACTGCACATGTATTAAATCTACATTCTATCATAGAAAGAATCATTATATTTAATGAACCATCTCTAAAATGGATTGCTTGTGTCCTCATAAAAAATTGTACGATGATTGATTATGCATCTCAATAGTTGAAGAATAATTATCAGAACTATCCTACAAATGATCTTGATATGGATATGGTTCATTTTCTCTATGATGATTAGGAGGCACAATCATTATGGCTATAAAGGTGATATATGCATATACCATCAAAATTTGAAGTATAATTTCATGAAAAATGAATTGAACATTATATCGAGGAGATGGTTGGAAATTCCTAAAGACTATGATAGTTCATTTCATTATCATATTTTATTATAGAACAATGATATTGATTAACTAAGTAGGAATGGACCTATTGTGCTAGAAATGATGGGGATTCAATGGGAACCATTGATCAAAGACTTAGTAAAACTAGAAATGTAAATCGTATGGGAAGGGACAACATCAACCCTATCCCAAATGATTTCTCAACCTTAATTGAAATTGATGATCTAGAAATATCAATGGTAATAACCATTGTTATAGAAGAAGATAGATTCATTGAAGAATGCAAAGTTACCTCTTTTCAATATTAATCAACAAGGTTTACTAAAATTTCATACAATTCTATCTGTTCCATCTAATTTGGAAATAAAGAATGAGATGATGGATGATTCTCATATATCTACATTCTCTATACATCATGGAAGAACTAAAATTTACTGGGACCTTCAAGATCATTATTTATGGGATAACATGAAATGTGATATTGTCAGCTACACTATAAGGTACCTAGTGTGTCAATAGGTTAAGGAAAAGAGAAAAATTCCTAAAGGGGTATTATAACCACTACCTATACCAACTTGGATGTGGGACAATATCCCCATATAATTTGTCAATGGTCTCCTGATATCTTCAAAATTAAATAAAATGATATGTGTTATATTGGAATGTCTCACAAAGACTACCCATTATATATATATTTTAAGATTTCTATCCCGACTAGCATTCCATGATATACATTATTGAAGTGGAAAGGCTGCATGGAGTTCCAATTTTTATCGTATCTAATCATGATCCAAGGATCACATAAATATTATTGAGAATTATTCAACATGTTCTAACTGCTGAATTGCATTTTAGTATGGTATATCATCCAAAAATTACAACCAATCTAAAGGGAAAATTTAGACACATGAGGAAATGATAATAACATGCCCAAAGGAATTTAATGGTTGATGGGATCAATATATCCCTTTAGTCAGGTTCTTGTACAACAACATCTTCCATTTGAGCATTCAAATGTCATATTGGGAATCTCTCTATGGGAATCGACGTAGATCTCCTACTTGATGGGATGAATTTGGTGAGAAAAATCTTTTGGTGCCTGATCGGATGTAAGGGACGATGGAAATGGTTCATTGCATCCAACAACACATAAAGTCTACTCAGAGTTGGAAAAAGAGTTATGCTAACATACATCAAGGGGACTTGGAGTTTAAATTAGGTGGAAAAGTATTCGTTTCAAATTTGACCATAGAATAGAGTCATGAGGTATGGGAAGAATGTGATTTTATCCCTAGGTACATTGTCCCTTATGAAATAATTGATCATACAGGAGCATTGGCCTATCAACTTGCACTACCTCTAAAACATGCATATGTTCATTATGTTTACCATGTATCTCTCTTGAGGGAGTACATACCTGAACCTTTGCATAGAATTAATCTGGAGGCGGTAAAATTGGGACATGAACTCTCTTACGAGGATAATCTGATGGAGATCTTGAACCGTAGAGACAATGGTTTACTCAACAAGACTACCCACCTCTTCAATGTTTTTTAGAGTCACTAAAAATATAAATAAGCGATGTGGGAACTAGAGGAAACAATGAGACAAAACATCCCTCACCTTTTCTCAATTTTGATAATGAGTTGAAATTTCTGGGAAGTAATTTATTAAGGGTGTTATAATGTAATGAACTGTACATATTTAGTAATAAATGTTTTTGAGAAATATTTGATAAATTATTTTACGCAACAAAAATATATCCATTGATTAATGATTTTAGTATATTATTAATGTGACCTTCAGTTTTCAAATATTATATGACCATTAGTCTATTATGAAATTTTTTTAATATGACCATTTGAAACTATACTATTAATGTTATGATTATTGTTTATAGATTGAAATGATATGGGTTAATTATTGAAGAAAGTAGAGCTGATGGCATCATACAGTATAATGTGGTCGTATAAATCTCATTTGTCTGAGTGTGGGAAGGAGGTAACATCCCTATGATTCTCTCATGACCAAGACCAATCTATTATTAAACATGATATCCTTGAACGAAATCGACAAATGGATAATTTCAATTTAGTGGCTATTGCATGTTGGGTAATGGTATCTGAGCGCCCCAAGAGTCAATCACCATTTCACACTTACCCTTTGGTCATATCTGGGTGTTATGATAGTTTATGTGTGAAGTCCTTGGTCACTTAAATTGCAACCATTTATTTTATATTTTTTTATTTCATCGTTTCCATTTTATGAATAGTTTTTCTTAATATAATGTATATTTAATTTATAAAGGATTGATAAACATATTTTATAAGTATAAAATTGTACATTTCTTGTATTTCTCATACATATAGAATTATTTTAGTAAAATTCACATAATTTTTGAATTGAAAATTTCATAATTTATTTAGGATTATGTTTTTTTTATTTTTCCTATGATGTTTAATATATTTCATGAATTGTGAAAAATACTGCATTTTTCATTTAAATAATTATTATTCATTAAATAATTGTTCCAATGAATTGATTTTCAAAAAAACTATCATAGATTGTTGTAATCAGTAAGATATTTATATTCTTATATGATCAACATAATATTACATTGAATAATAACATGAAACTTTAGAATAGTAATGTTACCCTTATAAATAATCATATGATCAGTGGAATAGTAACCTCACCTAGGAATGTATAAATAAAATTTTGTCATCTTAAATGGTAATGTGTTGTAATTATATAATATTATAAGTAAATAACTGTTTTTGAAATGATTTGTTATGTATTAGTATATTTTATGAAACTTAAATGTTTACACACACAATTAATAATTAATATAATTTTTAAAATAAAATTAATTTTTATAAAATGGAGTACATTTTTTAATTCTAAATGTCTACATATGGTTATGTTAAATTTTTGGGATTTTTGTAAAATAGTTGAATATTTTGGGAATAGTAAACATACAGTTTTGAGTTTTGAATATGTTAAATAACATCATTAATGATGTAAAAATTTTGGTTTACACTTTTGGATTAAAATATGATAAATGGTGTTCCACATGGCCAATAACATTTAAAAATATAATGGAAATGCCTGTGGGTTTTTTAATACCCCTTTTGAGGTGTTATAAAAAATTAGTAAAAGGCTCCCCCAATGTTTCTATAAATAATAACCCATTTCTCCATTATATTTCATTCAAAATTAATTATACTAAAAAATCTGATTGTATTACCTCCCAAAGAGTGTCGTGAAGGTGTATTCAAGCCCCCGTGGTCCTGATGTTTGAGTTTTTGGAGTCACTCTTCAAGGTAAGAGAAATATCAACATCGCTTTTTCATTTCAAGTTCTCTTTTTTAAGTGTTATATATTTAAAATTTCAATATCATTTTCATAAGTGATTATTTATTTACATTCATTGTATTAGGACTAATTTATTAATAGGATACCCTATTATCCTATCTTTTTAATTTTTTATAAAACCATGTTTCATACCCGTTACGATGTCAAATTTTCGTCAAAAAATATCTCTCTTTTTATCAAGATATTTTTTTACTTTATTTTTTGAATATCAAACCCTCTATATTATCAAGGAATTTTCACATGGATGTAAAAATTTTATATTTTAATTATGGTATTAACATTAATAAAACCAACCTTTCTTTTCCATGTGTTGAAAATTATAAAAGCATCATCATTTAATGATCTTTTTAAAATGCAATGATTTTGATATGAAACCCATCACTTTTATTCTCCATGGGTTATTTATGAGATTTTATATTATGATCTATGTGTCTCACATTTATTATTACATATTAAGTTTGTGCCTTAGTATTTCTCCAATGCATTGGGTAAATAATTTAATCCATATAGATGATAATTTTTTTGATACCATGGTGAAAAACCATAGATATTTTTATGACAGCTTAGTGATAATCTTTTATGATAATATTAGGAATGAATAAAATAAATTGTTTAGCAACATTTCCATGTTATTATTAATTTTAATTTATTTATGATATGCCTCATGTTCAATTTTTTCATGACATCGTGATATTATTCAATTTCATATCAATATTTATCAATATCACATTTATAGTGTTTCGCTTATTTCCAACTACTTGGCCTTCAGCTCACCCATTCCATTGATGTATGTCCCCGGGTTATGAGATGAAATCAATGGACTTATGAAGAACCCTAAAGAATAATTTCAAGTGGATAATAATAATGTTTTATGATTTCATGTATCATTCACCTTTTTCCATGATACTATACATTAGAAGATCATATGTTTGTAAAATATATTTAAATTTATGCAATAAAAAAGTGGGATGACATAGACAATGCATGTTATAAAAATGGGGGTTTATTTTGATTAGGTAAACAAATACATGCTGTATTTTCAAAAGATGAGAATAATATAAGATGCCTCCTATATTTTGATTCTATCAATGATTGGTATTTAATATGGTGTTTTCTAAAATGCTTCCTATGTTCATTATAGATTTGTTTTGATGTTAAAGGATTAGGTTGTTGGTTATCGATCATATCAACTATATCCCTTTGAATTAAACGATCATACTCACAATCAGTTATCAGAAATGGATGATGATGAATTGAAATTTTAGTAAAATTAACTTTTTATTGAGATATTTATTATTTATAAATACCAAAAGTGGTTATGGAATATCATCCCTATTTAATACATGAACCATTTACTATGGAATTGGGTTGAGTACCTATAATTTATTGACTTTTATCATGATTATGCTAGTTAAATGGTAATTTCATAATATATGATGTATTTAATGTGACATAATATCATAGGTAATGATACTTATAAAAAGAAAATAACCTAAATTGATTTTTAGGATATTGTTTGATGCATGAATATGATGATAACATGGGGATAATATGTGATTTACATGTTATCAATTTGTAATTTGGTGGAGAAAAAAAAAGATAAGAGATTGAAAATGTATAAAAATAACATTATCTACATCCATGGTAGGATTGTGGTTCCTACTTCTATGATAGAAAACCTAATTAGGGGATCCTATGCACTACATTGGGTGATTCACCTTTGATCGAAATAAATTATATATATATATATATATATATGTATATAATGACATTTATATTGGATGAGTAAGGATATGTATATTTTAGTCAATATATTTCACATCCCAAAAATTTATAGGAATAAGTATGAGATTCAATTAAAATGAGGATTAGTTCACCCTCCTCAAATAGAATTTTTGAAGTCAGATAATGTGGATATGGATTTTGATATAGTGTTATTTAAGAATTCAAGAGGTAGATATATGATATAGGTTATTCTCAACCACCTAAAAAATGATTCCCATTTCCTTATAAAACAATATACTCACTCAATGGATAAGTTAGGTTATCTTTACATATGAAAAATTATACGACTATATGGTCTACCTTTATTCATAGATTCTGATTGATAGATTAATTTCATGTTATTATTTTGGAATTATATAAAAATTGAAAATGGTCTTATCTTATAAATGATGGAAAAACAATGGGGTTTAGTAGACCTTATAATAAATTTAACAATATATTATTAGACTCAATTAAAATTAATTTAGTTATTTTGGAAACTAAAAATAAAATAACATAAAATGGGAATTTATATTGAAGTTTCATTGAATGTACCCATACTGTACTCTTATACTTATATTCCTATAGATAAAAAACTTGTTTTGTATATTGATTTATATATGGGAATAAATATTCGATTAAAATGTAATATTATTTATATGTATAACCAATACACATAGACTTTTATTTGGAGTCACAAACAGAAAACATAAAACAAATTTAATTACTAACTTTAAAACATGAAGGGTTCTGACTGTTGTATCTAAGAGTTATTAAATAAATAAATAAAATTGTTTTATATGATAATTAATAATATTTTTTTAAAAAATAATGTTTGATGATAAATAATAGTTTAATCAAAATGAACATAGAATAAATATTTATTCAAATAAAATAATCAAAAGTAAATTTTCATGAGTGTTACATCAACTCATCATACTGATGAAGTAGTTATAAGGACCCAACCATAAAAATTACATAATATTTGATTAAGTTAATAATTCACATTAAGGATATTTAAAGGTTTATAGATTTAGAGAATTAGGTCATAACATATACATACCAACTTGAATATTACATGTAGACAGTTCTACTCAGTATCCATTCTTTCATGAATTAAAAAATCTAAAAAAGAGAAACATGGTTAGTTCTATGTTTTAAACAACATGATTTTCCCATGATCGCATCCTTGAACATATTTAACTTTATCACATATGAAAAAAAATTAAAAAACATGGGCTGAAAAAAAATATTCATAAGGTATACATAAAGAAGGAAAAACATTTTGTTTTCAAAACATCATGTAAACCATGAATACTTTATCATAAAGTAATACATTTTACCCTGAGAGAAGTAGAAAAACACTTCACAGAATATAATATCATTACTTACCCTTTTTTGTAACCAAATTATTTCCATAATACCCATTGAAAAATCATATATCTTATAAAGGTAAATGTGGGACATAATCATACTGAAATTGAATAACCATGTGGTTGACTTACACAAATCATTCTTACAAATGGAATAGTCATACAATGGAATTCCTTAAAAAATGCATTAGAGGATATAATTTAACCACCCATATTTGTATTATCACATAACTACCCATCATTTGGTTTGTCTCTTAACCACCCATCATTGGTTTATCATGTAACCATACGTCAAATGTCCATTTACAATTATATAATCATAACACATAAAATATCAACATTTCACTAATTAAATTTCATATGAAATCACAAGAAATCATTTCAAGATATTGAATTATTCAATCCATATTAAAAACCATTTTCAATACAAAAATACCAAAACGGTAATGTGGTATTTCTTTTCCTTTTAAAAACACCAATTCTTATAGATGAATCCAAATAATTATTATGGCAGTGTAGTGGTCATTGTCTATGCATATGTTAAAAACAAACCATTTTTGTTTAGTAAAACACTTCGTAGAAAAATGATTTCCTATTAATTAAAGTAAATTTCAAAGGGTTTTATAGACCTTATAAAATAATGTTGTGTATAAATGAAAATACACCTCTATGAAAGAAGATTGAGACAATGTCCTTTACCTTGTGTCTGACATGAATTGTTAATTCATTAATTTCTTAAACAATAAACTTATATTAATATCTAATTGATTTAGATCTATTTTAAATTTTATTATTCCCTTTATATAACTAATTACCTTTCTTTAAAAATTAGATAATTATTTGAGTTCATATTGGACTTTTTATCGATGTTCAGAACATCTGTCAAAAATGAACTTGTTACTATTATAAATAGTCCTTGTGGTCAAATGTTCGTTACCTATAGTATGATATTAATGATTTAGATATCAAATATATCCTATATATCCAGTATATATGTATTTATAATAGTCCATATCATTTGGATATAAGAAATGAAATTCACCATTCATGGAGACGATAAGTCGTACGTACGCATGAATGCGACTTTCATTTCATTTTCATATTTAATGGAATGAAAACTAAATGATAGATAGGTATATTATAATTACAGTATAATATATATGTTTTATATGTTACATAAGGTCATTAATTTCATCCATTATATGTTCCATTTATAGTGTGAGCGATTCATATAACTTTGAGGGGGCGATGGTCCACACTTCCTCAAGTGAAATTTTCATATTTATAGGGAATGAAAAGAATAAAGGTATGATCTAAATGATAAACAACGAACAATTGAGAAAAATAATATATCGTATATATCATATATGATTATTGTTCTATCATACTGGCCACCATATGATGTGGTAGTAGAAGATTGAATAATCATCGTCTCGTGATGCAGTTGTTCACCTTCGATAGAAACATTATATTCTGTACCCATTAAACAGAGGTGTGTGTAAGTGTATTTCAAATAATTCTAATAAAATAAAATCTTATATTTAAGATATTTGTGTTTTCATAAAATAATTCAATTAATAGAGCTTAGGGGGGGATGGAAAAGGAAAATAAAATAAAGGATCTTGAGAGAAGGCATTACCTCAAAATCGGGTAACTCCTTATTATTTAAGATAAAAGCACTTCATAAATATACATATACCAAATTAAAGGATTCTACGAAGAAGTTAGGGATGAGGGGATAAGATTTTTGCATATTTTGAATGAGAAAAAGGGGCTTGATAGGTGTGATGAAGGGTTAGAGGTGGTGTCCTTTTATAAGATGGAGGAGGGGCACTTTAAAAATGTTTGAAAGTATTACATTATTATAAATTGATTTTAGAATTATAATAACATGAATGTGATTTATTTATAATATCATATGATTATGTATCTAAATACTTTCATACAATGTGTTTTAGACATGTTTTAGTTTAAAAAATGATCCTTATCATACAACTTTAACCCTTAGTAATCTTATTTAACTTCTACTATGTCTTCTTGTATATTCATAATATATGGGTAATATAGTTCCTATAAAATTACAGGAGACCCAACATGTATAATTAATTAAAATTTTAACATAATATGTGTCTATTTTCCAAATAAAAGATTTTTCATACAATTATATTATTTAATAAAATATTAATTGATTCAAAAACTCATTTATTTTAATTTTATACTATTCATATCATGTCTTTTTAAAAACCCATTAAAACTTGACTCATTAGAAGAAAAAGAATTAATTGAAATATAAAAATTCATAATAATCCATGAAATTTTTGTATGACATAAAAAGTTTCAAAATATATTTATATTAATATTTATAATCTCATTTATTTAAATCATTCAATAATAAGCTAATGAGTACATCACCATTGTGTCATAAATAAATTAATTTATTTAATGTCTATAAATTATAAATAAAATATCTTGATGTAGGAAATATTTTTAGTTTTACAATGACTATTTATATTTCAATAGATCACTTATATAACCCCATATAAGTTTTTGTAGTAAAATATAAATGTTTATGTTATATTTTCCTTAAAATTAAATTAAAAGTAATTAAATGTACTTTTCACACAAAATTGGATCAATGAGGTCCTAAAATAGATGCAAGGACTCTCATGGTTAGACATATCTCATCCAATAGTTTTATTACATGTTTAGGGTAATTTTATATTATAATAATATTATTTTTTACCCTTGTTTACTAGATTTACCCTTTAACCATGATAAAGAAAGTATTAACGTATGTTACTATTCAAAAATTCTAAAAATAAAAGTAAACTATCTATATAATTTGGACATCCTGATTCAGAACAAGGAATCCATTTTTCAAAATTCAAAACACATAAGTTGCAGAAATTAATTTCCATTGTCAGAAACAAAAAGCGTATTTTTAAGAAATAAAAACTACTAAAAGATTGACATGTGGTTATGTCCAATTTCAATGAGATATTACATAAAATACACTAAACTGGATTAAATGATAAAAATATAATATAATTACACTTTAAAACCAGTTAAAGGACAATCTATTGATATAAATATACTAGATGAAAAGATAGTTTTGACTTAAAATGACATATTATTTACTAGTCATTAAAATAATGAACTTTATCAAAAAAACACAAAAAATTTAACCAAGGTAAATATTGATATCCCAATTAAAAATAAGATGTTTATTTTGTCAAATAGAACATATAAATGTTACAAAAACTATATTTAAAAAGGGTAATTAATCAAAAGGTGGTAAAATTAACTTTTTAAAATATTTTAGTATTTATGCTTAAAATTGGATTAATTCTAATTTTAAGTCTCTAATTTTTTTGGAGAAATGTAAAGACATTTAACAAATATGTATAATAATATTTCATTTAGTTATGTTCATTCTTGCTAATAAAATAGCCAGGATTTAATTACCATTTAAAATATTATTATTTTATTATTTTTCAATATGACTCATCATTGTATACAACATAAGATTTCGGAGAAATCCATTATTGTGTGTTAGGTATGTCACTGAAAATACCATCCCCATTAAAGTAAAGATAATATTTAATACATAAATATTAATAAATATGATAATATCAAATTCTTTATTTACCTGGGATGTTACATCCTTCCCCCATTTTTTGGAAATTACGTCACCAAAAATTCAATTCACTTATCAAATAAGTGGTGGTATTTATACCTTATAACATTTTCAGATTACCATGTTTCCCCTTCATCCATATGGTTTTTAAAAAAACCCCATATCCTGATAAATCAACTTATTTCGAAACACATTATATCTGCGCTCATGAATCTGGACTGATTGTTCCTCATAATAATGATTATTTTCAAAATGAACTACATATTGACTCAAAACATGGGATAAATATGGAATATAGTTTTTTAACATTAAAAAATGAAATACATTGTGTACCTGGGATAAATTTTAAGGTAAATCCACTCCGTAAAAAACTGATCAAACATTCTCCATAATTTCATAAGGTCCAACTAACCATGGAATGAACATCCCATTCTTACCAAAAAGCATCACACTTTTCCACGTGATACTTTGAAAAAATACATGATCAAATACCCCAAAAGAAATATTCTTCTTACGATTATCTACATAACATGTCTTCCTGCTCCAAGCTATTCTCATGTGTTTCTGTATCAACTAAACTTTATTAGTCATCTCTTCTACCGATTCTGGTCCCATTAGTTTCCTTTCACCTACTTCATCCCCAAATGACTGACTTAAACACTATTTTCCAAATAATTACTCAAACGGTTCCATATATATATTGGAATGAAAATAGTTATTATATGAAAACTCAACAAAATAAATATGTTGGTCCCAACATCTATAGTAATCCATTTAAGAAGCATGTATCATATCATACAATGTCTGAATTGTTCATTCTGGATGACCATCTGATTGAGGATGAAAAGTTGTAATAGAATTTCATTCTATACCCAATGACTTCTGAAGACCTTTCCAAAAGTTAGAAGTAATCATGGGATCACAATCAGATACAATAGAGAGGGGAAATCCCTATAACCTGACTATCTCATTAATATAAAATCAATAAAGGTGGTCTTGATACAATGTATCTAGAATAGGAATTAAATGAGAAGATTTATCCCATCGATCAACAATAACCCATATTTCATTAGTACCTAGAGATTTCATTGGTAATCGCACTATAAAATCCATAGAAACATTTTACCATTTCCACACTGGAATTAGAAAATGTTTAATCCTCCATTTTATAACGTCCATTCTACTTTAAACTGTTAACTTGTTAAACAAGTCCCAATAACGTCACCAATATCTCTTTTTATTCCATCCCATCAGTAAAACTTGCAATAATCTATGTACATATTAATACTGCTTGGATGAACTGAAAATAGAGAACTATGACATTCTCATAACAACACTTTCTTTAACATTGAATGATATGGTACACAAAATTTATTCCCAAATCTCTAAATACAATTATTATTAATGTAACATTAAGGTAACTTTCCATTCTAAACCGACTCTAAATTTTTTTCACCTCGCCATCTTCCTTCTATGATTACATAATTTTATCTGATATATATGATTTCATTGAAACCTAAAAGAAAAATGTTTAATATCTTGCACCAAAAACTTCTATTACAATGTTCATCAAATCATTAATCAAAGGATCTTTTTCCAAACGTAACATGCATAATTTAGCATCACTTTTTTGACTCAAATCACCAGCCACATTATTTTCTTTTATTGTATGGTAATGAATAGTGTAATCATAATCCAAGATTAATTCCAGCTATCTCCTCTATCTAATGTTCTATTCTTTCAGAGTGAATATATACTTCAATAATTTGTGGTCTTTATATATTTCACATTTTACTAAATACAGATGATGCCTCCAAATATTTAAAGAAAAAACAACGGTATTTAATTTCAAATCACATATAGATTAATTTAACTCATTAGCCTTCAACTGATGTGATGCATATGCAATTACCTGA
This sequence comes from Viscum album, assembly GCA_963277665.1. Taxonomy (NCBI): domain Eukaryota; kingdom Viridiplantae; phylum Streptophyta; class Magnoliopsida; order Santalales; family Viscaceae; genus Viscum; species Viscum album. Next base: position 1,386,402,287 of record OY728159.1, read on the forward strand.
TAATTATGCATTAGGACACAACTAGGTCCTTTCAATGTAGCATTACTATAGATAAAAAATTCACTATATCTGGAAGGTAATTCGAAAACTAGAGAATTCCCTAATATTATTTTCTATTCATGAAAAAAATCATCACATTATTTTTTCCAAATAAATATAACACCTTTTTCAAGTTAACACAGTTAGTGGGATAGATAACCATGAAAAATTCATAACATAAATTTTTAATAGCCTTCCAAACCATGAAAACAACGAATCTCGTTTATATATGTGGGTTTTGGCAATTATTCCTCAACTTTTGTTTTAGCAAGATGAACTGTTATGCCATTTTTCAAAACAACGTGACCATGGAATGTTATTTGTTGAAACCAAAACTCACACTTTCTGAATTTTAAATAAAGATGAATTTCATTTATGGTTTTCACGAAAAAAAAAATGACTTTAATGTTCCTATTAAATTTTGGAATATACCAAAATGTCATCAATAAACACAAAAAATCATATCCAAGAACTCAAAAAAACTTATATTCATAAGTTATGTGAATACAACAGGTGCATTGGTTAACCCAAAAATAATAACAAAAAATTCATAATGGCCATGTCTGGTTGAAAACGTAGTCTTCGGAATGTATGCTTCCTTTACATTCGCCTGATGGTACCCAAATATCATCTCAATCTTCAAAAAATAATGAGGTCCCTGGAGCTAATAAAATAAATCAATGATATGAGGAAAAGGATACTTTTTCTTAATAGTGATATTATACAAGGCTCTATAATCAAAGAAAAATCTCATTGAACAATCTCTCTTTTTAACAAAGGTTGTTCACCCCATGGGGATGTGCTAGATTGAATGAAACCTTTATCTAACAACTCCTGTAATTGATTCTTTAACTATAAATGTTCAATTTCATCCTTTTGATAAAAGGGATTTGAAATTTCATTAGCATTAAAAACAAGGAAAATAGTAAATTCAACTTCCTGCTCTGGTATAATACCAGGAAACTCATTATGAAAAAAATTAAGATACTCATTTACTACTAGAACATCATTAATCTTAATTGTTCCTTTTTTCTGAGCAATATGTGCAAGGGAACATTAATTTTCATATTTTACTAGTTTCTCAGCTTCTTGATATGTTATCAGAGATAAGGGTTCATTCAAGTACAAAAGGTGAACGTATTTCTAAAAATAAATGTCTTTATCTCTATATTAAATCCTACCATGGTAAACATAATTTAAATCCGTTCCAAAAATAACATCAAACAATACTAGAGGATAAAAAACAAGGTTTGTAGGTAATGTTTTTATACAAATAAGAAATGGAAGTTTAATATAATTTTTGTTTTCCTTAACATTTCCCCCATGTGTCTTTACCATAAGTTCTGGATTTATTTCATGAGGTGGAACACAAAATTTACATATAAATTTCTTAGAAATGAAAGAATGTGTAGACCCTGGGTCAAACAACAAATTGTCATAATCCGAAAAAACAAACAAAGTACCCGATTCCACTTCATTTGATGGTCCAACATAAAATGTAGTATTAGCAAAAGATTTTTCCCCACCCTTCTTCTTTTGATCCATTTGGTTTCAGCCCCAGGTAATCAACATTGAACACAAAATTTCATAATGCCCAAACTTATTACAACTAAAACATATTATCACTAGATTTTCATTTCCTGCTTGATCATCTTCCTTATAGTTATGAGCAATATGACCAGTCTTACCACACTAGAAGAACTTTCCATATTTTGAGAGACATTCTATAGTATTTTTTTTACCTCAATTCTAACTAGATGGAAATTTAATTGTCTTACCTCCTGGATTTTTTGATGAATACTTTCGCTTTGCATGACAACTGGACAACTTTTTTTCTTTCTCTCATGGTAAACCTGGTCATAAAAAATTTCTCTTTCTACCTTCTCATCAAATTTTGAAAATTTTATCATAGATTTTGAATTCATGATAGGATAATGATATCCGATATCTCAGATTTAGTACTGAGTAAAATTTATTTATCTTACTATCAAGATCTCAGATGAAATATGAAGAATACCTTACCAGTTGAGTGAAAGTTTCTTCATAATCAGCCACTGAGTCATCCACCAACCTAAATTCTCAGATTTTTTTCCATCATAAGTCTCTAAACCATAAGAAAATATATCTCAAGAAACATAATTTTGAATTCATCCCAACTGAGAGAACCAAACTCTTAATATCCTTGATATTTTTAACCATCGACCACCACTGATCTGCTCTCCTTCAGAAATATAAACATCACAACTAACTTTTTGATTTTATGTACAAACAATGACATCAAAAATCTTTTCCGGTTCTTTGATCCATCATTTAGCATGAATAGGGTCAGATAATCCTCTGAATGATGGGGGATGTTTCCTCATGAAATTATTCTCTATATACATGTTCCTATGTGATTGATCTGGTTGATCTTAGGCATGTATACCACCATCATTTATAGCTTGAGTCTACTATTCCATTACTGCAACATACTTTTCATTTCTGATTCCAACCATCTAGGGATGCTGATTTGGAAGGTTATTCACCTCTATATTCTTTCCCAAATCTGATTCCTTGTCTTCTCTACGAAAACCTATTCTAAACAAACATATCTTACCCAAAGAAACATGGTAATCTTCAAATGCTATATCAGTTCAATTTGACCATAACGTAAATATAATTTATGGGCATTCTATTAACAAAATTCAAATTCCTAATGTTATTTAAACCAACCTATGACATCAACTATAAGGACTCAGACATAAACATTACATAATCTTGAATTATGTAAATAGTTCACATTGAGGATCCTTTAAGGTTTATATATTTAGAGAATTAGGTCATAACATTAACATAACAACACAAATATTACATGTAGACACTTCTACTCAGTATCAATTTTTTCATAAAATAAAAACACTAAAAAAGAATCATTTTTAGTTCCATGTTTTAAACTACATGACTTTTCCATGATCCCATCCATGATCCTATTCATCTTTAGGTCCTGTGAAAAACATTTCAAAAACATGGGATGGGCATAAAAATCTCAGTAAGGGATACATAAAAAAGGAATATTGTTAGTTTTCAAACCAATATGTAAAACATGAATACATGATCCCAAATTAATTCTTTTCACCCTTAGAGAAGCCGAAAAAACACTTTACTGAATAAAAGCTCATTTATTACACTTTTATAACCAAAACATTACCATAAAAACCATAGAAATAAATATATATCATATAAAGGTAAACATGGGACAAAATCATACTTATATAACAACCATATGGTCAACTTCCAAAAATCATTATTACAAATAGAATAGCCATACAATCGAAATCTATATCAAATGAATTGTAGGTTATAACATAACCAAACTCCTTGGTTTTTTCATGGAACCACCGATCAATTGGTTTATCAGATAACCATCCATAATTTGTTTATCACATAACCACCTGCCAAATTTCCAAGTACCATTACATAATCATAACACATAAAATATCAACATTTCACTAATAAGATTTCATTTTCAATAATAACAAATCATTTAAAGATATTGAAATATTGAATCCATTTTAGATACCATTTTAAATACCAAAACACTAAAAAAGGGAATAAGGTATTTATTTTCATTTCAAAAACATTAAGTATTATTGAGGAAGCCATATAATGATTACGTCAGTGGAGAGGTCATTGTCACCGCATATGTTAAAAAAATTCCTTTCTCTTTTAGTAAAATTAATCATAGAAAAAAGATTACCTTTTAATGAATGTAAAATTCAATGGGGTTTAAACACTGTGTATAAAGAAATTTATGTATAAATCAAAATATGCCTCAAAGGAAAGAGAATGAAACGAAGTCTCTTAACTTGTGTCTGATTTGATTTGTTCGTTCATTAATTTCCCTAATAATAAACTTATATCAATTTTTAGTTGATTTATAACCTTTTTCATGATTATTATTTCTTTTATATCTCTTATTACTTTTTTGAAATAATTAGTTAATTATTTGATCTCATATCATACATTTTGTTGATGATCGGATCTTGAGTAAAAAAAGTACATGTTATAATTATAAACTGTCCATGTCGTCAAAAATACATTATCTCTAGAATAATATTCATGATTTAGATATCATATAAATCATATATATGCAGTATTTATGTATTTATAATATTCCATTTCATTTGGATATAAGAAAATAAATTGACAATTCATGGAGGCGGTAAGTCGTACATACGCATAAACGCTACATTCATTTTGTTTTAATATTTAAAGGTGTGAAAACTAAATGATACATAGGTATATTATAATTCCAGTATAATATATATTATATATGTTACATATGTTCATTAATTCTATCCATAATGTGTTCCATGTATTGCATGAATGAGTCATATCATTTTGAGGGGATGGTAATCCACACTTCCTAAAATGAAATTATCACATTTATACAACCTAAAAATCATAAAGGTATGTTATAAATGATAATTAAATAAGAATATAGATAAAATAAATATAAAATATTTCATATATGATTACAGTTCCATAATAATGGTCAACATAAGATGTGGTAGGAGAATATTCAACAATCATCATTTCGTGGGGCAGTAGTTTTCCGTCCACCGAAACAGTATATTATATAACCATTAGACATAGGTGTGTGTAAGTGTAGTTCGAATCCATCTCATAAAAAAAAACCTAGTATATTGAAGACACAATTTTTTTTATAAATTAATTGAATAAGGAGTGCTTAGGTGGTTGGAGAAGGATTATAAAATAAAGAATCATGAGAGAAGACATTAGCTCAAATCGTGTATCTCTATTTGATTTAAGCTAAAATTCCTTAATTAATTTCCTTATAAACAATGTAATGATTATAATAGGAATGGAGTTCTGTTGGGAGCTTATTTGGGAAGAGTTTGAATGAGACATGGTGGCTTGAGATGTGTGATTATGGGTTAGAGGTGGTATCCTTTTATAAGAGGGAGGAGGGGCACTTTAAGAATCTTTGAAAGTATTATTTTATTATTAATTAATTTTCGAATTATAATAAAACAAAAGTGATATATTTATATGATTAGATGGGTATGGGTCCAAATACTCCCAGACAATAGGTTTTAGACAAGTTTAGGTCACAAAATTAACCATATCTTTTTGCTTTAACCCTTAGTAAACTTAGTTAACTTTTAGCATGTCTTCATGTATATTTATAATATATGGTTACAATAGTTAAAATAAAATGTATAGAGACCCAAAAATGGATCATTAATGACATATGAAACATAATATATGCCATTGCTTCAAATATTAGATTTTTATGACCATTATATCATTTAATAAAATTTTAATTTATTTAAAAACTCATTTTTGTAAATTTTTATACTATTCAAATCATGACATTTTAAAAATCTATAACAAAATTATTAATTCAAAATGAACATCATTATTAAAATATATCAAGTCATAATAATCGATAAAATTCTTGGATGGAATAAAAACATTCACTTTTTTTAATATTTATAATCTAAATTATTTAAGTCATTCATTAATAAGGTAATCACTACATCACCATTATGTCATAAATAAATTTATATATTTCATATTTTAAATTTGTGAATTAAATACCATGATTTAAGAATTATATTTATATTTCAAATGACTATTTCTAGTTTAAGATATCACCTATATAACCCCATATAATGTTTTTAAAAAGATACATGTTTTTGTTATATTTTCATTAACATTGAATTAAAAGAAATTAAATGTAATTTTCACAATAACATTGCTCCATGGGGTACTAAAATCGACCCAACGATTCACATGGTCATATTTATCTGATCAAATAGAGTTATAACATGTGTTAGGTTAATTTAATTTTATTTTATAACTCATTATTTACCCTTATTTTCCGGATTTACCATTTAACAATGTTAAATAAAATATTTACTGAAGTTACTATTCATAATTTCTAAAAATAAAAGTTACTATTTATCAAATTTATACCTCATGATTTGAAATATGGAATCCTTTCTTTTCTAGTTTAAATCAAAATTGTTTCAGAAATTAATTTTAAATTAAATTCCATTGTGAAAACGAAAAAAGTGTTTTTTAAGAAGTAAAAACTATCAAAAGAATGATATGTGTTTATGTCCAATTTCAAAGTGAAATTACTTCCAATGACCAAAATTTGATTAAATGATAAAAATATAATATAATTAAACTTTAAAACCAATTAAAATGACAATATAATCAAATATATAAACTAGATGAAAAGACAGTTTTGACATAAAATTGAGTATTTTTCACAACACATTAAAAAATGAATTTCAACAGAAAATACCATAAATTTACCCAAAGTAAATTTTTATGTCCCTCTTATAAGGAAAATGTTTACTTTTCTAAATGGAAAAAATAAATGATACAAAAATTATATTTAAAATTGTTTCTCCGTCAAAAGGCTGTAAAACTACCTTTTAAAATTATTAGACTGTTTATGTTTAAAATTGGATTCATTATCATTTTAATCCTATAAAATTGATTAGACAAATGTAAAGACATTTTAAAAAATGTATAATAATATTTAATTAGATATTTTCATTCCAAAAAATACAACTGATTGACATTAGAAACCATTTAAAATAATATTATATAATTATTTTTTTAGTATGACTAAGCCTTGTGTGCAACATGAGATTTCAGAAAAATCCATTATTTCATGTTGGGTGATCCATCACACATGGATTCCCCTTTAATGTAAAATTTATATTTAATTTAAAAATAATAATAAATATTAAAATATAGTATTCTTTATTTACTATGGATGTTACAGTAGTAGTTGATTCTCTCTAAGTAGAGTCCTTGAGATATCATTAGAAGTGGAAAAAAATTATAGGATCAATTAAAGGTTCACACTGTATGAGTTCCATTTATATCATTGATTTGTATATATAAATATCATTGAATAAATACATGAGAACTCTTTATAAATTATATAAAGCTAAAATAGTTATAGATAACACCTTAAAATAGTTAAAATGTTTCAAAATAATAAACTCAATTCCAACGAATTCTATCAATGAAAAAAATTAGATATATAACCTAATTAGAATTAAATAAAATACATCATTTATAGTTATTAAAATATGTTTATGAAAATAAATAAATTAATAAAACAACTTACATTATAATTTTTAAAATAATTACAAAAATATCACAAATATATTTACAATAAAATGTATAAATTAATTCCACAAATATAGAAGTGGTGAAAATTTTAATTCAAATAATAAAAATAATTCGAACATGTTTATAAATAATTAATATTAATTCTAGAGAAATAAAATCAAATTGAGCCCCAAATATTAAAAATAGAATAACACATTATATATAATTAAATATAAATTAAAATGTGAATTATAGAATTATTAAAAAACTGTATGAAATTATAATATACTTTATTATAAATAGTACATTATCTATAAATATCTTATAACTAAATAGAATTTCATAAATAATAATTACAAACTCTTAAAAAATAAACATATTTTAAAAATAAAAAATAGGGAATGCTTAATTTTTTGAATAAAATTAAAAAAATAAATACCTTTTTAAAGAAATGAATTCACTCCTCATGGTCAGAAGATTAAATAGTAGTAGGTTTCCAATGTTAAATGCAGTCTTATTAGAATATATGACTTACAGTCATGGAAATTATAACTAATGTTCCTTAGTTGGTTTACATCTAGGAAAAGTATCATGTTTCCTATTATTTTAGGGTTTTCATGTTTGATATTCAAGATGATGTATTTTTGGGTCTTTCAGCTCAAACCAATTGTGTATTGTATTTAAAGGTATTATAGATCGGACCCTATTATTTCTATAGTTTAGGGCCCCCTAGATGAGACTTTTTGGTGTACTGTTGTTTATGGTATTCTAGCTTAGACATTTGGGATTACCTATAATTTAAAGTCTTAATGCTATTACTTTTATAGAATATGGGGTTGGGGGACCAGGGATGACTCAAAACACTATAAGGTGTCGAGTTCCATGGTGGTGTTGTTAGGTCTCATCAGTATAGGAATTATTTTCTTACAAGGAGGAAATTCCTTTATTTGGTGGGTAATACCCCTTATAAATTGATAGAACATTCATTAAAACATTATCTCCACTCTTTTCCAAGGTCTATGGTATATTTATGTAATAAAATATGGATGAGGGATAAATACTAGGTATACAAGTCCCACCTAGATTGTTGGAGTGTGGGTGATATATATCATAACAATAGAGCTTGAGTTTGTGAATATGGGATGGGGTAGACATGTCGGCTTATCCTATAAAGTTTTGACATTTTTAGTTCCACATTAGTTTTTTTGGGACTAGTAAGGATTTGAAGTTTGAGTCATGTAATGAGGATATACCTTTACATGGTGGATCATGTCCATTAATAATCAGTATCATGGCCTAGAAAAGTTGATCTCTAATTTATTCCATGGGTCGTGAATGATATGTGAAGACTCAAACATATATATGATAATGTTGGGTTTGGAAGGAAGGAAATATTTGAAGGGCTCTATCACACTATGGAAATCCAACTCTTATGTTATGATGCTTGATCCATGCAACCCATGGCTTTGAATCATGAAGTGTGGTCCATCAATGGTTCCGGAACAAAGTGTCACATCCTAGCATTGAGATATTGTAAAGAGCATGGTGATTCAACATCGAGGATTTAGGGTTGGCATGAATAGTCTAGAATGGATTTTGTATATTATTGTCTAATGTGCTCAGGTCATGAGTAAGGTTGGGGATGTCACAATGGGGTTATCTTAAAACACTATCGGGTAGTATGTTCCCCCATTATGCCACCGGGATCACAAGAATTATACTCTCATTTATGTTTAACAATGATGTCATATATTGGCATTTTGAAAATTCCTTCTCTATCAGTAACATCAGCTAAACCGAGAGATCACTTTTCTTTTTGAGCGGTTATGAATGTTTTGCAATGACTGCAGATTCTTTAAATCATGAATTGTTATTTATGAAAAATATATGATCCACAAAAGGTTTAACCAACCTAAAAGTGGTTCCACCACCTAGAAAGAAAATTCTTGTTGTGAGGATATGTGAAAATTAATTTCTATAACTTTTACTTGGACTAGGGGTTCGAGTGAGAATAGTGTATATTTTACTAGGGCTATAGAGTATTCCATATGAGACTTATGCATATTTTTCTCTAGGTTTTTGCCTAAAATCTAGAGTTTAAGAGATTGGATGGTAGATACTTGATTGTTACTCAATTTTCAATTTGTGGGGTTTTCAAACTAACATGTTTTGTGTCTCTTTTACTATGAGTTTAATGTCTTGTGATTTCAAATATTATAGACTTGAGTTTATGATCCTAAAAACATTACAAAATATCATGATGTTTATGGTCATAGTTCACTTGGACCTAATATCAGAGTTGTTACACGAGAGGCTAGTTAGGATACCCAAGGTTAAATGTACTCCAATATCCCTCTAAGAAGGAGGTAGAAATGTTGTAAATCACTAATCGAGTTCCTCTAGTCATGAGAAATGATATCGAAAAACCATACCAAGCATGTCCCATAACAGCCTAAGATGTCTGGTTCTTCCTCGTTGGTGTTAGGAACACAATAATTATCAAGTACTTTATTTTAGACCAATATGTCACTCGTTGGTGGGTCTAACTCCATTTTTTGTTAGTACCATGTCCAACAGAGAGATCTATTTTCCCATTTTCAAGGGTAATGAAAGGCTTAAAACTACTTGAGTCATACAAGATGTTGAATGTGGCAAATGTATTGAGGTGATTTTGAAAGATGGTGGATGCACCACATACCCTAGTTGATTGACATATGTTTCTTATTGTCCATCGGCAAGGAATGAAAAATAGGAAATTTTATGCACATTTTACTGTCATATAGTGGGGACGTGATTTCCTCCACATAGTTTAACGTGTTTCAGTAAGGACATACTCCCATTTAGTTTAACCCCATACAGTAAAGAAGTAATTTCATTATGTTTAACATCATGTGATAAAGATGTACTCCCACATAGTTTAATTTCATGCGGTATTGATGTAATTTAATGTATTTTAACTTCATCTGGTAAGGATGTACTCCCATGCAGTTTAACGCCTTCTGGTAAGGATGCAGTAACTGAGTTGAAAGTGTATAAATGGTGTGATTGGGCCTAAATATAGAGACTTGGGCATCACTATGTATCCCAATAGGATGATAATCAAGCCACAAGGAGTTCTGGAATGGGAAATACTCCATGTAGGTCTGACCCATACATAGAGGTGGGCATTATTTCCATCAACCACTATAGCTGGGGCCAGGATTTACGATCCTAGCATCCCTAGCTATCTCTTTAGGAGGACTATCAAGACACATGTAGGTCATGATGTTCCATGCAGTTTAATGTGACATGGGAAGAACATCGACAAACTAACATGAATGAATCCAAATTTTGTGGTTGGGTCCAAAGATTGAGGCATGGTCATCACTATGTATATAATGAGAATGATAATAAAACCACATATGGTTCATGGAGAACCATGTATTTTAACATCATGATGTAATTAAATCTACCTTGCAGTTTAACATCATACATAGAGGGATCGTGGTATGCCTTTTATAGGCTCACATTCAAGACCACAATAGACCAGTTTTGTATCTTTATTCCTCTATTTCAAGGCTAATCCCCAGCATCAATTCCTAATCTCATGTGTGAGAATCTCGGTGTGAGAAACAAATAATTTCAGGGGTTTACCTATAATGAAGAGAGAAAAAAGGGTACTACATGGGAATTTTTTTATCATGTAGCTGTTGGAACAAGATATAGAATTCAGACATCCCTACATATCACATTTGAAAATGAAAATCATGTCATACATAGTTCTAAACAAAACATGACATTAACATCATGTGGATGTGTTTTAGGTGGATCTATGTAAATTGACATGGATATCACTACTCTGTGCAATTTTATGTCATGAAGAAAAGACATTGGTTGTGCAGTATAATATATTGTGGTAGGATGAATGTGGCCAAGATGTTTTCCTTATAGTTTATTGTCATGTTTTAAGGGTGTATTCCGATGCAATTTATCATCATGCGGTATGGACGAATATGGATCGAACTTAAAAATGGTAATGTTGCGGTTTTTAATGAGAAGGGATGTTCGGGCATCACTATGTATATCATAATTAGTGAGAATCATTCCATATGTGGTTCTATAATTTCCATGTATTTTAACGTCATGTATTGAGTATAGAGTAGATCCATCGTGAATTGATTGGAACTTTAAATTTTATCCCAAGATTGGATATCGGGCATCACTACATATCTCATGAAAATGATAATCCAACCACACATAGTTTTGGAGATCCATGATGCTTAATGTCATGCAGTGAGGTTTAGACCCCATCGAGGATGATTCACCTTGTTCATGTAGGGAATCCATTGTAGAAATTCCTAAGCCTATGTGATCCATCCTTTGTGGGAGAAATACGGAACCAAAATGGTCAAATTTAGGACATGTTCATTTTGTATCATGTGGTGGCTAGGCCAAGATATAATCGATTCATCACTAAGTATCTCTTTTAAAAATGATAATCACATGATACCTTGTTCTAGAAATATATTTATTTTAATGGAATGCAGTAAGGACGTGTGGGACTCTTCATGAATGAAGATGGTTAGTGTGGTTATGTGTAGTACCCCATCATGTAGTAAGTACTTTGGATAACACTTTGTTAAAGGACAGTAATCCAATATAGAGACCGATGAATAGAGATTCAGACATCACTATGTATCTTGTGATGACTGGAATCAGGCCACACGTAGTAGTAGAAGAACCATGAAATTTATCATAGTGTTAAAAGGATGTGAGACATGTAATTAAATTCCTGGCGGTATGTATGAGATCCATGCAGTTTAATGTCTTATGGTAAGGATGTAAGTCGTGTAGTTTATTTCATTATGATAAAGATGAGATCCATGCAGTTTACTATATTACGGTAAAGATGACATCCATATAGTTTAATGTCTTTTTTCAATGAAATGGCCCATTAAATTTTAAGATCATTTGTTAAGGATGAGCTCTGTATAATTCCATGTCACGTGGTAAGCATGATATCTATACAGTTTAACATCATGTGGTAAGTAAAAGCTCCATACAGTTTAATTTCATGTGGTTCAGATGATAATTGTATAGTTTAATGTCATGTGGTCAGGATAACATCCTTACAGTTTAATGTCATGTGGTCAGGAGGAGGATGATTAACTTATCCTAAGAGTGAATCCTCTAAAAGATCTCAGGAAAATCCTATGAAAACTGCATGAGATTTTGGATCTTCCAACACTGTCATGACTAAATATACATGTTCCTCCAACCGATATTTGAAGGCAAAGAAACATTCTATTATGTTCCTAAGATTTTGATGGTAGGGGAAATTGTGTCATTGGCCTGTCATCCCTGCCTCAATCGTCATTCTTTCCATCAGTACCAATATGAAACCATTCTCCATGGAATAATCGAAATACCACAGATCAGGATTATCTTGGAAGGAATATACATTTCACTACCATTCAATAAGATATTTTAGAGCTTACCACTTATCTCGTATGTTATATAGGCCACTATTTCTGTTGGTGTATGACTGATTTTGGAGTTTGGGGTACAGATTTCCAATGTTCTTTTATCTTGGGGAAGGTTCTAATCCATTGGGGGTGTTGGATAGCATATATGATTCCCATTAATAAAAAGGACCTGGACCTCTTAATTTTTCATAGAAACACCTAATATTAAATGGTTTCTTGAATATCATAAATAAAGGAGGTGAAAAATATAGAAATTCCCATATCCCTATGGGCTAGATTGAGGTGAAAAAATTTCAATATTTCACCTGATGAGGGGATAAAAAATATAAAAATTCCCCAAGACCTGTGTGCTAGGTCACTTTACTTCACGGATGGTCTTAATAGGTGGAGACTATGTCATTATCTTGAGGTAGATAACTCAAGATTATTCCCAAAATTATCTCCCATAGATTAATATTCTCTTCCTGGCATTGATTGATATTTATTTCTATAGAAATTTACATGCCATCCTTGAGGTCTTGGCTCACAGGATCTATGAAAGCACCCTTCTCTCTATCAGTGTCAGGGTGAGTGGATGATGATGGGAGAAATGAGGATAACCCTATAGACTGAATAAACTATTTAAACAATCCATTTAATCCATTGATATTATCTGATAAAGTTACAATACAGCGGAAACACCTTCAATAGATGTCTCATTGATACATGTGAGCCTTCTCGCTCTTGTTCTAATAGTAGAAGATATGATAAAATATTTTGAATCATATGACTCAAAAGGGTATGACTGTACCCTTATGGATTATTCCAATCTAGATCTTATGAGGTTCTTTTGGATTCAACTGATATCATATTGAATCATAAATAGATATGTGGGTTCTCCTCCCTCATGGAGTATCTCGTTTGACACGTCGGTGCCTGATGTACCATTTGGGGGGTCACTTCACATGATACCATTTGGGGGGTTAGTTCCTATGATAGTAATTTTTTTTCCTCTCCCATGATGAAGAAAATCTCAAGGTATAATATGATAACAATTACCCCATCCCAATCTGTTGTGGTGATCCCTTGGATTCTTTATTCACTGAGGCTAGTTGTGATGAAGTAAGATTCCCCGGGATAACTATGATATGAGATTAATTATGGACCACTGTTAGGATAAAAGGTTGGACCTCAGACATATTGATAGCAGTAGGAATACTGGCCTTCCCTAGAGCATATTTTTTTGGATACCTCATGTGGGCTCTCCTACTAGGCGCCCAATCCTTGATAGTTGGTGTAGGAACAACCTCTTATGCAACTACTTATGGATTCAAAGACATATATTGATGATGTTGATCAGAACCAATAGGAACCTACATAGGAACCACTTGGTAGATTGTGTTGTCATATTGAACAACCTCATCTTCCTCTCTAACATAGGGAAGGGGAATATTGATGCATTCCATCAATAGCTTCCTGAAGCGGTAGAATGTGGCTACAAGGGCCACATTATATCTTGTAGCTTCTTGTGGAAAAGATGGCCCGCAGGAAGTCATTCTACAAAGGATTTCATTGGTCAATTTAAGAGTCTTGTGGGATCTATTGATGAGTTATTCCTAGACCAATATGTTTTACATTCGATGATGGATGCAGTCTGTTAGTGGAAATGTTTGTCGAGGATTCAAGATCAAGTATCTTGTCCATTGATCTCGAGATCCATTAACACATTTTATGACATCATTTCGATAGCAAGTAATCAAAAAAATATTGAGGAATATAATATGACACCTTATTAGTGTATAATCATATATTTGAGTACATGTTCAATAAATTACTATAATAGTTAATGGGTAAATAGGCAATACGTTCTTTTTACATGATGTTTATTGTGGTTAAAAGAAACATTTCATGTTCACTGGTGTAGGGACCCGAAGCTTGACGTACATGGACATTACATTACTTTTGCGGAATAATTAGTACATAACAAAAACACACACACAAGGATCGTAATATTTTAGTGTCTTTGGAAACTCAGAATATAATCTTCTAATCGTGGTGAAAGATCTTCAACATCTCCCATAAAGATATTACATTTTTATTACATAAAACCTTTCTTTATATCATGGGGAAAAGAAAACATAAAAGGGTGAGCTCAAATGCTTAGTAAGGGTAAACAAAATAAATATCAATCACATCATATTCATAAGAACGTAACATTTTAGAAATCTTAACCTGCAAAAGAGAGCATAATTTCATAACATGGGATAAATCATAGTAGTGAAATGTAATCACAATAATCATAACTTAAAACCTTAAACATTGTGGCATACACAAATAATCATAGAGAATCAATTATTATTAGTCAAGACTCATTGTCATGACTATCTTAGTGGACAAAGTCCATTTCTGAACCGAGTCACCCTCGTTTCAGTCCTGTTTCACTGAACCGGTATAACCTACCATTCCAGCCATGTCTATATAATGAGATATAAAATCTTTACCCAATGCATTGGAGGGATATATAGGTCCCACCCTTCTCTTAATGATACCATTCTTATGTGTGCCACAAAATCATAAACCATACATCATTGAATAACCCATGTAATAAAAATGGGATTCTTAAACATCGTGACATCATAAAACAATTCATATAAGATAAAGGAATTCATAAATATAATTCCATCACAACATAATCAAATCAATGTAATAATAGGGATAGAAACAAGACCCTTTATTATCTTAGACGGAAAATAATGTTGATAAAACACTTGAACTCCATTATTGAGGAAAATATCCTTTCTGCTTTAAAAACACTTTTCCTTTCTTAACATGTCGTACAATTATAAACTAAAAGAATTTGATTAAAAATAGACTTGAAAATTTCTAAACGAAGATTCTTGGAAGTAATGTTTTAAAAATCCATTCATGTTGTATAAGTTAAAAAAACATTCTTCTCGTACTTTTGTCAGAAAAGTCAAAAAGTACCTCGTACGAAAAACGATAAAAAATTCCGTTCATATCTTTTAATAAAAATTCACCGAAGGGTAAAATTGGATATAAACTATTTTATAATGATGTAAATATTACATATTGAGGAAACATGTATGTGTATGATAAAATACACCTCAATAAATACTAAAGCATAAACAATCTCAGATAAAAATGAGATTGTGATATTTCCCTTACCTTAGGTCTGATATACTTTGTTCGTGTCCGAAACTCCTGTATAATGATTTAAATAATGTTATTGACTTATTCCATAATCATAAATATTTTTATGATATCATATTTGGTCATATTCTTAGCTTCTTAGTAGTAATATTTCATTGCTACTTGTTATTCGGGTGTTTATAACTTTTTGTTCTTATGTGTGTTTTGTCGAATAAATTCGTATTCTTCTCTTTAGGTTATAGATACCTAATTTCCATAATGGTATTAGCGTAATATATATCATATTCATTCATTCAATTCATTTATATAATCATTACGAAATGAAGATCATGTAGAACGAGTCGCATCACATTGTGGAGACGGTATTCCGTACATACGCACAGGTGATGATATCATTCCTATGTTCTTGGAATTGTATTGGAGGGTATGTATACTATTTCAGAATCAGTATCACTTTATAATAGTCATATATAGCCATTATTTACACAATTATACCCATCCAAGTATGGTGGTGGTGGAAAATAGATTACACCACGGCGTGGAGACGGTATTCCGTACATACGCACGTGCGGTGATTTCTTTTTCCGTAGGATGAATAGATGGTGAAATAGGGTTGTTTCATACATATAATAACATATCAGTATATGAGTGATACTGATGTTATTAATTCAAAATGAAACAACAAAATAAGGAAAAGTGGAAGAAGAAATAAAGATGAAATAATCGGTAACGGACATTAGCTCTTCATTGAAGTGCTTCTTTGAGACCTCCTTTTAGGGCACTAAAATGGGTCTTTGAAGAAGACCAGAACCTCTAGGATGTTTCTAGGGAAGTGGAGAGAAGAAATTTTCAGGGGTTGGCCGAGCTTGAAGGCTCAATGTGGTGTGAGGAAGAGAGGGAGGAGGTGCCCTTTTATAAGGGAGGAGAGGGGCACCTTTGGAATAACTAAAAATATTATTTTATTTTAAAGTCAAGTACGGTTTTAAATAGCTCCAAATTAATTTATTTCGAGACTAAGGTGGGGATCGGTAGAAATCCTCTCATCTTATAGAGTTTATACAAGTTTAGGTTCCTATTTTAACCTTATAATGTAGAATTAACATTAAGTTAAATAATTTTACTTTTACCGTGTCTACTTGTGTTCTTATACTATAAGGTTAATAAACTTACTATGTAAAGCCAAAAGAACCCCAAGTTGTTTATTATTAATATATAAAACTTTATCTAAGTCATTTGGCCGAACCTTAGATTTTTAGGAATAAAATAACAATTAATAATATAATATTTGTTTTAAAAACTATTTTATGTCAATTTTGACCCTATTTAGTAATTGATTTTTGTGAAAATAATAACAGATTGATAAGTTCTAAAAAAGTTACTTAAATGAATACTAACATGTCATATTAACCTAGAAAATTAGTGTAATTCATAAAAAGTCTCAAATTACATTTATTTTTGTGTTTATAACATCAATTATGTCAATATTTCATTAATAAGATAATTACTGCATCATATTTGTTTCATAAATAAATTAAATTATGTAATGTCAAAAAATTACAAATAAAATACCATTATCTAGAAAATCTTTGTATATTTCTAATGAATACTTATAGTCGAATTTATCTTATGTATCACACCATATTAAAAATGATTTACTTATTAAACTTTGATTTTAACTATTTTAACCCTTCTTTAAATAAATTAATAATAAATGTCATAATCTAGTCCATGTTGGCTTAATGGTCGTATTTTATTACTAAGGTTGTTTTTGGTCTAACTACACTTGTCCAATAGAATTAGGACATGTGTTAGTGTAATAATAATATCATTTTTACCCTTAATTACCGTATTTACTTTTAACTGTGGTAAAAAAGGTAAAAAGTTACTATTCACCAAAAAATTATTTTCATCTCATTGAACCACATTTTAGTTACTGACATCAATCGTGTCTCTCAGATTTTCAAAATTCCATTTACAGAAGCGGTAAAATTATGTTTTATGAAAAATTCAATTTTTTTAACTACCACTTAGTGGTATTGCTATTCATCAAAAATTGAATGTTTCCAGAAAAATTCCAAAAATTAGTCCTAAGCTATATTTGATATTATGAACTCAAAAATGATGTCTATTTTACCAAATTCAAAACATATCAGTTGCATTAATTAATTTAAAAATTAATTCCAGTCGTCAAAACATATAGCGTGTTCTTAAGAGATAATAACTATCAAAAGATTGACACTTGTTTATGTCCGGTTTAAATGTGAAATTACATCAAATGACCAACATAGTATTAAATTGTAAAAATATATTATAAATATACTTTACAACCACTAAAATTAATAATTTATCACTATTAATTATTTCGATTGAAAAAGTTGTTTTTAATTAAAATTTAGTAATTTTCACTATTCATCAAAATATGAATGTTATCCGAAAATTACCAAAATTTCACCCAAAGCTAATTTCAATATTTCGAATCCAAAAATGAAGTCCATTTTGAAAAATAAAATTTACAAAATTTCAAAAAGTGGTTATTACTATTCATAACGGCTAGTTTTAATAATATTTTAATAGCATATCATTGTTTAGCGAAACTCGGTATTGCGTACAACACACGCTATCGCGGAAGGTCGTGCTTGCATGTAATGCAAGGCAAGTCAAGGATTCATATTGTGCAAGATTATTTTGGTGTAGCATACAACACAAGATATTAATGAAATTAAAAAGAATGTTTTTTTATAAAATCTCGGGCTGTTACATTCTACACCCCTTAAAATGAATTTCTCCCTCGAAATTCGTCGGGGTTATAAATTGATTACTACTCAAAAATTTATTTAATAGAAACCTACATCGTAAAAAGGAATACCAAAACATGGCTTTAAAAACTAAAGTATGAAATGTAACGATTACCCAAATAAACTAATCACTAGGTTTCCACATAGGTGAAAATATGGATATGGAAGAGAAATCTAACCATCATGTTCTGATGGAGAGTGGTAGAGAACATGGCTATGGAAAAGAAAGCAATCAAAAAGCAATAAATTTGTGGCGATCTAAGGTACCATCTGATTTATCAGATATAAGAGCACTAGGACAACATTTTTGGTTTTCAAGATCATTTCAATAAAGTTGATGAAATTGGAATTAGAAGAAATACTTTCGTGATTTTGGTATAGTCTCACCATTTTTTGTTCTTTGGATAATTTCCACTTCATCTCTTAAAGAAATGAAGTTGAACTTGTCATTCGTGATGTGTTAGAAGATCATGTGATAGAATGATGGGTCATTCCATCTGTCTCAAACAAAAGGTTAGAAAAGTTATCAAAAAATACATAAGACCATCTATAGTGAGACTAATCATATATATTTCCTAAAATGGACTTATACTTCATATATCATACTGCTTAATATAATAAAACTAGTTTCTACTAAACAGGGACTTCCTGTAGGCCAGTGGAAGGTGATAAAGGCCAGTCGCACTTCAGTTGTGGGTTCGATTCCCACAGCCTTGTCCGATGCGATGGGCTATCGCCCGTCCTACAGGTTGTCCTTTTTCTAAATCAATATTACTATAACATCCGATGAATAATATCGAAAAAATTTCTATCCTTAAACAATACTAACTTACGTCCAACATAATCCATCCCAATCTTTAGGCTTATCCAAAATTCTTCGGTCCAAGCTCATAGTATAAAAATGATTACTTGAAATGTCACATAACAATCACATGAATGCCATCATTTATCCCCCATATATCAGAAGATATATCTTGTTGGTCAAATTACAAACATGTGAATACCTTAATCATGTATTCTCTTGAAGAATGAATACCCATTGAAACTTAATGAAAACATGAATGTAGTCAAAAGATAACACTTTCCACATACCAAAATCCAAAAATTCTATATACTCAAACCATGATATAACCTTCTCCTTATATCAGTCATGAGATCATGAATACCATCAGACATTTAATTTTCTCCTTATCCCTTCATTATGCGCATATCGTCTACATTCCAAAAATATTTGAATAACCTTTCATGGATACTGGTACCATTAATCATACACTTTCAAAACTCAAGGAAAGACAACAATGTAACAATCCTTAGATGTATATTTATTCCATAGTACCATGAGATTACTTATACAACATTACACATGATAAACATGTAATCATTCCACTACATTCTTAAACCATTGATCAAGCTTCAACAATTCTTTCATCTCACATATCATTTGTAGTCTCTTCATCATCATCAACATAAATAATACCCATACGACCATACTGATTCTCTTCAGAAGACTTCCCCTTAGGGCATTGGTTTGCATAATTCCCGCACATTCCACATTTAAAACATTTAACCATTGTTGATGTCGTAGCAATACCATTATCCTTATCCCTGGTGTTAACTGAACATTTTCCTTTTCACTTACTGGCTTTGTGTCCTTCTTTTCCACACCCAATGCATCTTCCAGTTCCTTTGAAACATTCTCCTTGATGCCTCTTCCCACATTATTTACATAGGGGAAATTGAACATTCTTTCCTCTATGATCATCATGAAACTTTATCTTTCTCTTATTAGCCGAGTCAGGAAACTTACCAAATTTTACTTTATTGATTATATTATGAGATTTCTGATTCGGAATAATAATTATGTTTGGACATCCAAATCCCATTTCATTTGGTTGCTCGTGAATAATATCATTCCATTGTCAATCATATCCTATATTTTCGTGAATCATCTTATTTCCATCAATTTTCTAAAACCCAAAAAGAATAGTGTGAGAGGTAAAAATCATAATAAAGGGGGAGTAACTTCAATATCTAACATCTTTGGTTTAATCTAATATCGTTACTATAGTTCTAAAACTAT
This sequence comes from Viscum album, assembly GCA_963277665.1. Classification (NCBI taxonomy): domain Eukaryota; kingdom Viridiplantae; phylum Streptophyta; class Magnoliopsida; order Santalales; family Viscaceae; genus Viscum; species Viscum album. The sequence goes on from OY728159.1 coordinate 1,386,422,959, forward strand.
ATCCTATACATATACTTATCCTTAGGGACATCCCTAGACATGCCTTAGAAATATCTCTAGGGATCTCACTAACGTTCTCGCATCCTAGTTTCCATAGGTTGACTAAACCTCCCTCTGATAACAACTGTAGGGACCCGAAGCTTGATGTACATGGACATTACATTAATTTTTCGGAATACATAGTATATAACAAAAACACACACACAAGGACCGTAATAGTTTAGTGTCTTTGGAAACTCGGAATATAATCTTCTAATCGTGTTGAATGATCTTCAACATCTCCCATAACGATATTCCCTTTTTTTTACCTAAAACCTTTCCTTATATCCTGGGGAAAAGAAAACATAAAAGGGTGAGCTCAAATGCTCAGTAAGGGTAAAAAAATAGATATCAATCAAATCATATTCATAAGAACATAACATTTTGGAAATCTTAACCTGCAAAAGAGAGAATAATTTCATAACATGGGATAAATCATAGTAGTGAAATGTAATCCCAATAATCATAACATAAAATCTGAAACTTTGTGGCATACACACATAATCATAGAGAATCATTTCTTATTAGTCAAGACTCATTGCCAAGACTATCTTAGTGGACAAAGTCCATTTCTGAACCGAGTCACCCTCGTTTCAGTCCTGTTTCACTGAACCGGAATAACCTACCATTCCAGCCATGTCTATCTCATGAGATATAAAATCTTTACCCAATGCATTGGAGGGAGATATAGGTCCCACCCATCTCTTAATGATACCATTCATATGTGTGCCACAAAATCATAAACCATACATTATAGCATAACCCATGTAATAAAAGTGGGAATCTTAAACATCGTGAAATCATAAAACAATTCATATAAGATAATGGAATTCATAAATATAATTCCATCACAACATAATCCAATCAATTTAATAATAGGGATAGAAACAGAACCCTTTATTATCTTATATGGAAAATAATTTTGATAAAACACTTGAACTCCATTCATGAGGAAAATATCCTTTCTGCTTCAAAAACACTTTTCCTTTCTTAACATATCATACAATTATAAAATAAAAGAAGTTGATTAATACAAACTTGAAAACATGTGACGGAAGCTTCTTGGAAATAATGTTTTAAAAATCCATTCATTCCGTATAAGTTAAAAAAACATTCTTCTCGTACTTTTGTCGGAAAAGTCAAAAAGTACCTCATAAGAAAAACGACAAAAGATTCCTTTCATATCTTTTAATAAAAACTCACTGAAGGGTAAAATTGGATATAAACTATTTTAGAATGATGTAAATATTACATATTGAGGAAACATGGATGTGGATGATAAAATACACCCCAGTAAATACTAAATCATAAACAATCTCGGATAAAAATGAGATTGTGATATTTCACTTACCTTAGGTCCGATATACTTTGTAAGTGTCCGAACCTCCTGTATAATGATTTAAATAATGTAATTGACTTATTCCATAATCATTCATATTTTTATGATATCATATTTGGTCATATTCTTAGCTTCTGAGTAGTAATATTTCATTGCTACTTGTTATTCGGGTGTTTATAACTTTTTGTTCTAATGCTTGTTTTGTCGAATAAATTATTATTCTTCTATTTAGGTTATAAATACCAAATTTCCATAATGTTATTAGTGTAATATATATCATATTCATTCATTCAATTCATTTATATAATCATTATGAAATGAAGATCATGTAGAACGAGTCGCATCACATCGTGGAGACGGTTTTCCGTACGTACACACGAGTGATGATATCGTTCCTATGATCGTGGAATTGTATTGGAGTGTATGTATACGATTTCAGAATCAGTATCACTTTATAATAGTCATATATAGTCATTATTTACACCATTATACCCATCCAAGTAAGGTGGTGGTGGAAAATAGATTACACCACGGCGTGGAGACGTTATTCCGTACGTACGCACGCGCAATGATTTCTTTTTCCGTAGGATGGATAGATGGTGAAATAGGGTTGTTTCATACATATAATAACATATCAGTATATGAGTGATACTGATGTTATTACTTCATAATTAAACAAATAAAGAAGGATAAGTGGAAGAAGAAATAAAGATGAAATAATCGGTAACAGACATTACCTCTTCTTTGAAGTGCTTCTTTGAGACCTCCTTTTAGGGCACTAAAATGGGTCTTTGAAGAAGACCAGAACATCAAGGATGTTTCTAGGGAAGTGGAGAGAATAAATTGGCAGGGGTTGGCCGAACGTGAAGGCTCAAAGTGGTGTGAGGAATAGAGGGAGGAGGTTCCCTTTTATAAGGGAGTAGAGGGGCACCTTTGGAATAACTAAAAATATTATTTTATTATAAAGTCAAGTTCGGTTTTAAATTGCTGAAAATTTATTTATTTAGAGGCTAAGGTGGGGATGGGTCGCAACACTCACATCCAATAGAATTTAGACAAGTTTAGGTTCCTATTTTAACCTTATCATGTATATTTAACTTTATGTTAAATAATTTTACTTTTACCGTGTCTTCTTGTATTCTTATACTATAAGGTTAATAAAATTACTATATCAAGCCAAAATAACCCCAAGTTGTTTATTATTAATATATATAACCTTATCTAAGTCATTTGGACGATCCTTATATTTTTAGGAATAAAATAACAATTAATAATATAATATTTTTTAAAAAAACTATTTTATGTCAATTTTGACACTATTTAATAATTGATTTTTGTGAAAATCATAACAGAATTATAAGTTAGAAAAAAGTTAATTAAATCTATAATAACATGTCATATTAACTTAGAAATTATTTTTAATTCATAAAAAGTCTCAAATTACATTTATTTTGGGGTTTATAACATCAATTATGTCAATATTTCATTAATAAGATAATTACTGCATCATCTTTGTGTCATAAATATATTAAATTATTTAATGTCTAAAAATTACAAATAAAATACCATTATGTAGGAAATAATTTTATCTTTCTAATGAATATTTATAGGCTAATTTATCTTATGTATAACCCCATATTAAAAATTATTTACTTATTAAACTTTGATTTTAACTATTTTAACCCTTCTTTAAATAAATTAATAATAAAGGTCCTAATCTAATCCAAGTGGGCCTAAATGGTCATATTTTATTACTAAGGTTGTTATTTGTCGAATTACAGTTGTCCAATAGAATTAAGACATGTGTTAGGGTAAAAATAATATCATTTTTACCCTTAATTACCCTATTTACTTTTAACCGTGGTAAAAAAGTAAAAAGTTACTATTCACCAAAAAATTATTTTCTTCTCATTGAACCGCATTTTACTTACTGACATCAACCGTGTCTCTCAGAGTTTCAAAATTCCATTCACAGAAGCGGTAAAATTAAGATTTATGAAAAATTCAATTTTTTTAACTACCACTGATTGGTTTCACTATTCATCAAAAAATGAAAGTTTCCATAAAAATACCAAAAATTAGGCCTAAGCTATATTTGATATTATGAACTCAAAAATGATGTCTACTTTACCATATTAAAAACATATTAGTTTCATTAATTAATTTTAAACTTAATTCTCGTCGTCAAAACAAATAGTGTGTTCTTAAAAGATAATAACTATCAAAAGATTGACACTTGTTTATGTCTGGTTTAAATGTGAAATTACATACAATGACCAACATTGTATTAAATTGTAAAAATATATTATAAATATACTTTAAAACCACTCAAATTAATAATTTATCACTATTAATTATTTTGATTGAAAAAGTTGTTTTTAATTAAAATTTAGTAATTTTCACTATTCATCAAAATATGAATGTTATCCGAAAATTACCAAAATTTCACCCAAAGCTAATTTCAATATTCCGAATCCAAAAATGAAGTCCATTTTGAAAAATAAATTTTACTAAATTTCAAAAAGTGGTTATTACTTTTCATAACGGCTAGTTTTAAAAATATTTTAATAGCATATCATATTTTAGCAAAACTCGGTATTGCGTACAACACACGCTATCGCGGAAGGTCATGCTTGCGTGTAATGAAAGGCAAGTCCAGGATGCGTGTTGTGCAAGCTTATTTTGGTGTAGCGTACAACACAAGACATTAATGAAATTAAAAAGAATATTTTTTTTATAAAATCTCGGGCTGTTACAACTGGTTTGTTGTGCAATGAACCCAACATAAACTACACAAATGGGAACTAGGAAATCTATCATTTTTGAACTCTGAAAGTGATTACATGGTTAAATTAATTCACGCCAGGTTCACCATTTTGTTTCGTTTTGTTTTAACACATAGAATGGGTTTCACATGACGGTTTTATTGCAAGGGGTTTTAAGGCCTTACTCAATCTCATGCATTCGGTTTTCCATATATACATATTCCCTAGAGACTTCCAATATTTCACTCATCTCTATCAAGGTACATACCTATTTTCTAAAGGCTATAAATCATCTGGGTTTTTAGGCCTAGTAATTGTTGGGGACTCATGTTGCTCGAGATGATGGGAGTTCAACCTCATAAAACCATTTGGGGGGAAATGATTGCATTCTATATACTATTATAGATTTACGATGTTCATGAAATACTTATAGGATATTGATATGGGACTATTTAACCCTGTTTCAGTGGATTGATTTTGTATATATATCGATAAGGACATTTATGTGTATATCATGAGTTCTCTATCACTCTCTTATTTAATAGTAATGCTTTAATACAAGGATATATTCGAGAACTGTAGAATATATTACTCTCCAAATAGATGATTGGTATCTTAGAGATGGGATTGAACCTCTATGGGGAATCCAATGTATCCTTTGAAAACAATAATAACGATCTGTGTAGTTCATTTGATATAGTTTAAGGTTGTATGACTGAACCCATAAATGATATTTAACATCATATTGTGAGGATATGAATATCAAGATAAAACATTGAAGAGGCTTCATACATATCCCAATTAATACAATAATCTGATTACACATAGTTTATGAAATGTGCATTAGTTTCATGAGACATATGACAGTAGATTTCCTAGGCGAGAAAAATGCACATAAGACTACCATCGAATGCTTCATCAGGAATATTTCCCATTGAGATGAGATGAGATGTATTCATACAAACATATGAATGGTGATGTCCCCATATTGGAGGATTTATCATCATGCTATTGGTACAATCATCACTAGTCTATATGCCCATGTGAGCCATGCTTGGTGTGTGAAACAAGAGATAGTGGTTGATTGTACACATTGCATGTGAATACATCCGTACGGGGCTTACACTTTAATGTTCCCCTTTTGAGATTTATGTTCACCCATATCAAGGAGGATATGGTATATAACTGAGACCATAGGAAGGTTTACTATGTATCCCCGATATGGTGGGAATTTGTGTTCTCATATTTCAGTTATCCGTTAGCCCGCTGATAGGCTAAGGTGGAATATCATGATCCGAGGTATTACGATCAACACTAATATTTCTAGAATTCAAGGATATTATTCGGTTATGGATTAACTATATTAAGGACATATTTAAATTAAGTCGATAATCTGGGATTACACTCTAAGAATTATCTAATGGGTTAGGGATTTCACATTGAGGCTGGCTAATGCATCAAGGCTTATACATTTAGGTTTTCCATTTGATGTACTCATATCATGTTAATGGTCAGGGCATACACTATAAGGCTACATATTTGGTCAGGGTTTACACTCTAAGGATTCCTGATTGGTATACTCATTCGCTATCTTTTCAAAGATTAAAGAAAGGTATTGATGAGCATGATGGTCTATCAAATATCATGATACTGGTGTTGTCTCATGAGGGCATGATCCTAATTAATGAAGGATACTTCCCCTGTCAAAGGGGAATGCCGTTGAATATTCTAAGCTGGGTTCCACATGGCATGAGTCAGTTTAAGTCTATATTACAAAGTGGGCATGTTGTAATGATTTTTTATGACATGCCTTGTCCATTTACTATGTATGTCTTTATTGTCCACCTGATATGTTGGGGAACCAATCTGAAATGGAAGACATGACCAAGGGTAAAATCCTATTCAACTATCATGCCTTGGATGCCTTAGAATGGGTGAAGCATCATATACAAGATTCTTCCCATGACCAAAGAAGTTATTTCTGGGGTCTTGTGCATGATTAATTGAATTGTATCCAATGACTTCGATTAAGTGAAGAAGACATTTCAAAGGAGATTTGCATGACTAGAGAAGGATTTTAATAGGTCTCATGCTTGATCGACTATCATGTCTCAGATGTGTTTGCTCGAGTGAAGTGGACATGTCTTGGGTCCCACACCTAAAAAAAGAAGACATGATCACGTGTTATCACATGATCGACCTAACATGTATTCCTACATACACTTATTAATACATACATGTTTATAGACAATCAAAAGATAAATTTGTCATGTTAATGACTCCTTCTCCAGAAAAAATGTGTTTTCTATGTTTTATTCACATGATCAAGGTGGGAAGCACCGAGGTTCTTCTCATGATAGACATGAATTTTCAAAGACATTTTAAGGGGTGTTGTTGCCTAATTGTCTTGGTTTTTCTGTTAGTTTTCGCATGACAATGGTGACATGCTAATGGGTTGCTTGAAGCTCATCCCAACTTATATGAGGATTTTCCTTCGATCAATATTACATGTACAAGGTTTCCCAAGGATATCCCAAGACCATCGAAGGGTCTCGCGATCTTTTTTCCTTATCTAATTTACGCAGTGGGGTCTTTTGGATGTGCTTAGGGTATTTTGCTTATTTAAGTACCACAAGTTCATATCCCAAGGGATTATTCACTAGGACCATATAGACAATACATACCTAGGAAGAGGGGTGGATTTCAATTTGAAGGGTCATCCAAGGGGATATCTGGTGTGCTCGGGTTGCATACATGTTCGAGGGACGAGACCCTGTAAAAATGAGTAAAATAATGTTTGATCACTCATGTGATAACATGTACTCAATCGAGGTCTTCTGATAGGCCTGGTGATTATACATAGGGGTCTATCAACCATATCCTCTATGAGCATGAATAAAAACATGCACTGCATGGTGAGGAAGAATTATTGGATAGAGGTATATGGGGATTCTACATGTTGAGGAATCCATTATTAGGGAAATATGAATTCATTGTAAGACCAAGGGTTTGTGGTGTCTCATGTTGTCTTGTATGTTTCTCGGTTCATTTCCTTTATACAACGGCTTGATCTATAAAAATATTTATAGTGTGATCTTGTGATCACCAAAGCTTGTATTCCAGGTAAGGTCTTTATAGTTCTCTACTCTTCCTTGATTCTTTTCCCGAACTCTTATCATCATTCATTTACGTACATTTTTTGTCGACGGGTCCCAAGTATATATAGACTATGGGAGGCAGATAATAGCGCCACTATGTAGTGGATAAAGGCCATGTTTCTCCAGCTAGCAGTGGTTGATATCGCTTCACATGATCATTTCATTTGATCATTTGATACAATGTTTTTTATTCAATGGTGATGAAAAGGCCATAATAAATCCGAGTTAATACATATGGATAATACTTTTGAGGCGGAAGGGGTTTATAGTCGCAGAAGTACTTGTGATGCCTTCAACACTTGTCATTACCTCGGTCTCATGATCAAAGGATGATCATAAGACATACTCAACTCACTTATTCTGCGCCGTGTGAAGTAGATAAATTTGACATAAATATGATGAAAATATGTCAATGGTGAAAGGGAATCAGCTAGTGGATGAATTGGCCCAGATGTCTAGTGTATGCCTTATTTTTTTTTATTAAATTTGGTAATTGAAAACCATTAACTATTAAGAATAATATTCTTTATATAATATAATCTCTAAAGTGATATCATCTATATCAGATACACTTCTTTATGGATTCCTTTCAAATATATGAAATATTGGTTGAAAATTTTTAAGACGCACAAATATTTGTGCTAACAATAAGTAATTTAAAAAATATAATTTTGAACATTGATATCATAGATAGAAATGTGTGAAATATAATTCAAGTTATTATTATAAAAAAAGCTATTATTTTATATTCTCACATAATCAAAAAATTAAATTGATCATTTAATTTTTTTCTTCCATTTAAAAGTAAAATAATTCTCCATTAAATAATAATTATGAAAATAAGTAAATATGAACCAACATCATACATTATTATTTTATAAAATAAATTTTATGTTTGACAGTGAAATGAAAAAAAAATTTCTTTGTGTTATGATAATATCTCATAAAATAAATTATTACCATATAAGTAGATTGAATATGTCAAACTAGTTTAAATATTTAGGATTTTAATATTGAAATTATTTAATATGGCCCTTTTTTTAAAATGAATAGTTACAAAAAAAACATATCAATATTTTAACACATAATAGGATTAATTATTTGGTTTAACTATGGGATAAAAATTCAAATATAAAATAAATATTTCTAATATTATTCAATTTAGTGTATTTGGACAATAGTATATAATATATATTAATGTTTCCTTTTTTGCTTCCATATTTAGTTGTTGTCAAATTACATATATATTATAAATTTAATATTCACAAAGAAGAAAATCTCTCAATTAATATTATTGATGATGATGATGATGAAAAAAAACATATAATTAACAGAATAGTAACATAATATTTATTATGAATAACAAAAATTATATATTAAATTTATATATATATTTTAAATAATATATTTATTATCTAAAACAGTAATTCAGCATTGAAGCAATGCTTCTGATAGAAGATCAATGATAATATAAATAATTTTTTAAAAATTAAGGGTGATAATGTATCGATTAGTTATAATGTTCTAAAAAAATTTCACATAATTATTACGTATGGTTAATAATTAATGATCTTATATTGGAACTGAATTTTTATCTTCATATTATTTAGGACTACTTTTGTGAGTCATATTCACAATTAGATCAGTTATAATTATGGTTAAAAAATATTTTATTAATTGATTTGAGAATAATAATTTTATTCAAAGAGGACAATAACAAGGATAAATAGTTTATAATATAATAAATGTTCAATTAATGTGTTTTATAGAAAATTTTAAATTAAATTTTCAAACCTTATATAATTAGTATTTTCTGTAAATTCCAATGATTTTTGCAAATAAAAGGAGACACATGGTATCATTTTCAAGGACACATATGAGTTGGGTTTTTCTCAAAAAAATCATCCCAAATAAAACTTATTATACCCTAAACCACATTATATATGTTTTTTCATCCCAATAGACCAATAATATATATCATTATTTTATGAAAAATTATGTATACAACGAAAGGGTATAATTCTTAATTGAATACTTGATTATTTCTTCTTGAACCTTGTGAAATTATATTCAAGGTATTATAAAATAATGAAATTTTATTCATTAAAATAAATAAATATTATTATATAGATGGAATAAATACATTTCGTATAAATTATGTTGATTGTAAAGTTTAATTTTATCTAGTAACACCATTGTATTTAATGATTGATTTAGTTTCATTTATATTTTTATTTACATATAATACCGTGTTTAAACAGACAATAAGATTATATTTAAAAAATCATAGTTATCTCCTAGTTAGATTCTTGTGTATAAACATGAGTAAGAATTTTTTATAATCATGAAATACTATTTCTATTATAAAATTTTATATTAATTCTTATGAAATAATTACATACATATCAGAAAATCTATTTAAATCTACAATAATATGTTTTCTATAAAAAGGATTTTATTTAATTTTATAATAGGGTATTATAAATAATATCCTATAATTATAAACAAATTTCAAAATTTATCATATTTTACTCATCACAATGATATTACGATGATTTATTTTGTATTTTTCGAAAATTATTTAATTTTTTTGAATAGCTAAAAATGCTTATTTTCAAATACTATCATTTTTTCATTATAAAAATCTATATATATGTACTATTATATTTTTAATTTGATCCTTAAATGTAATATGTTCCTTTATAAATATAATGAAATATTTAATATCATTTTAATCAAAAATATTCCTGATTTGGTTATACGTTAAATTTATTTCCTAGAATATAGTTTTCCGAATAAAATTGTGACTTGTGAGTTTATATTAAAATTGATTTCATACACATATAGAAACTGAATAATGAAAAATAGATAAGATATATGTAATACTTATGGTATAATTTTATAAAAATTTGACTTTAATTTTTCATAATTATTAATAGCATCCTTGATCATTATTTTTCATCCTAGTAAGGAAAAAACTACCAAAATAGTTTTTACACATTAAGATAAAGAAACAAATTTCTATAAAAAATTTCTTTATTCCATATTTATGTGTCTATTTATTCAATTATAATCCATATTTCAAAATGTAGAAACATGTGACCATATTTCATTGATTATGACATATATATTATTTTCATAACAATATAAATACAAAGTTCCTCTCTATGGACATTAATATGTTTAATATTTCTCATAATGATAATAAGTTTTATGCTCACACATAATTTTTTGTTAATGGAAATTATTATTATGTCATAATAATTTATTTTTAATTTATTTTTATGGATAAATTACCTTAAAATATATGTGACAACAACTCAATTTTTATTCAGGTAATAGGAATATAAAATAAATGATTTTAAAATTATTATAAGTAGTATAGTTTATATTAATTATTCTTTTCAATTAAATATACCGATAAATATATTATATTAGGTATATATGAATTTCATATATTTAAATTCAATTACTATCATGAGGAATATAAAATCATTATAAAATAATTTTTCCTAATATTATATAAATGATATATTATATTAAAAAATATTACATTACATGATTTAAAATTATTAAAAATTATATATTTAAGAAAGTTAATTGGATATTGTTTAATATAACATAAATTTTATTTTTAGGGGTCAATTTTCCTTTTATGTTAATATTAGTTACCTTTAATGTGTATAAGATGATGATTTTGTAGTAGTTGTTAATTGGGTAAATATGGGTTAAAACTAAGAGAAAGGGGGTAAAACATAAAAAAACATGCTCTAATTATTATTGGATGAAATAATTAAAACATATTCACATAATATATATATATATATATATATATTGTAAAAATTTATCAAAGTGAAAATGATAATTAATTATTGGTATTTTAATATATATTTTAATTCCAAGGGGGTGACCTCCCCACACTATTAAAGGGGAACATCCAGTCCACGATTATTTAAAATGTATGGACACTCTATCTCATCAAATACATGCCATAATATTAAAATATATTAAGAAATGTGTCTTATAACTTATGTTTTCCAAACTATCATCATTTAAAGGCTTATTATGTAAGCAAACAGAGGATTATCAATGGAGAGGTATAACTATTAAAAGATCATTTTCAAATATATTTCTTCATCATCCAACACATATATTTAAATCTTCATAAAATGTTTATATTAATATCATGGAAATACATATATGTCACTATAATGATGGGATGAAAATTTTACACACTTTTAAATTTTATGGAAAGTGAAAACATCACATGTGAGTACATAAGACCTATCATTTCCACATAGCTATGTAATTTTTCTTTCAACAAAATTTTACATGCTTGTTTATAAATATTCATACAATGAACATAAATGATATTTTTTATATAATTAAGGTTATATAAATATGATATATCATTTACCTACTTATCCTCAACTCATCAAATGTTATAACTTTTCTTGAGCATTCGTGTGGATTAACACATCCACCAAGTGATGTGATACAATTTTCATGTAAAAGATTATTGGATTCTTAAAAATACATACACAATGAATATGTATTTTTTTATTTCATAACTACTGTTATACATAATATTTATCCATTATAATGACTGTGGGGCCTAAAATGCATAAAAATAATACTAGAAAAATACAATAGTTAACAACCAAATACATTTATTTTAATAGATAATTATCAATAAAAGGGTATTAGAATGATGTAATTGGATGTTATATTATTCTATAGTAGTTTATATTTTTTTTATAGATGTATTATAAATATAAATTTATAATATAGGTTTTTAAATGAACTTAATGGGAATGTCTATCATTAAGTAAATGATTTTTTTATAGTTTTATTTTAGTTTTGGATTGTCTATGGTGTGGTATTTTATGAAAAACCTATATTATCCTAATATCAGTAATGAAATAATTTTATGTCTAATTTAATTATTTTATAAATGTATATTTCCAATTTATTCGATTTTTATATCAGGCAACTATATTTTTTTAAAATTTAAGAGACTTTGTTTAAATATATTATTTTGATAATTTATTTGAAACCACTTTTATTCCATGTCAATTTTTTTAATATATTATCTTAAATTATTTTATTAAAATAAAAATATTTAATAAAGGAGTATTTATGAATTTTTTACAATCTGTAATATTTTTTAAATTAAATAATTTAATTTTTCCAAATTATGTTATTTTTTACATAATGTGTGAAAAACTATTTTTTTTAACATACAAATAGAAGAAATTTATTCCAAACGTAAATACTACACCATAATTTGATTCGATTCATAATTTCAATTAGTTTTATCCAAATTTTTTTATTTTAAATTTATATCTTTGAAATGAAAAAGATAATTTTCTCATACATGGTACTAGTTATATTTTAATGGTATTATCAAATATTATGACACCAATTTATGTTACTGAGGTTATGATCCCATAATACTATCATTACTATTACTTTTAATTTTATATGATGATGAGATATTGATATTCTTTATTCTCATTCAATATGGATGATTTTTTACATAAAAGATATTTGGAAATTAACAATATTTATCATTTTAAATATACAAAATAAATTGGATGTGCTAGTGGTGAGTGTGTTGTAGTTATAAATAATCCTTCATGCATTAATAATATTTATGGGGAAATAATAAGCATGAAATATTATATCGGTATTTTTTGATACCCTTACTCATTTAATATGAATTATGTATTGTTTGAGAGGCCTTGATAGTAATATTAATGATATATTAGATGACAGGACGTGATAATGAGATTCAATAATTAGGATTATCCATTATTAATAATATAATTATAATTATTCATGGAATTGATATGTTCTTATTATCTACAAATGATCATTTATTAAATGTTTTTATTCAATCGAATGTGTATTGATTTCCCACTCTATAATGTTGATTATTCATTATTTACTAATGATATATTCTATTGTATTTAACCCCTACTATTAATTTGATCACACATATTAATTTTCTTCATTTACCATAGTTTTAAGAAAGGTTATTATGAATGATATCAAGGATGATAGAGTGTTTCCTATGAGACATTTTTTATATTCAAAATGTAACATTGGGGTCTTGTATGTATCTAGTTTTTTAAGTCTATTAAACTAATCGATACTAAATTGAGGGATTCCATATATCATAAACTAGTGAAATAATGTAATCAAAGCCTATGTGTTACTAGTTATTGGGTGTCAATAGTAGGTATTTTTGAATGCTTTTGTTGGGACCTTTGGATAAATATATTTCATAAAAATATTTATCCTAACAAATATGATATGAACTTCTCTTATTTGAAAACTTTTAATTTAATATATTTGTTTATTTTATGGATAAATATTAATTATGAATATTATGTAGTTTAGTGGGTATTATAGATCAATAATGGTGCCTAATAGATGAAACTAATTAATTACTTGTATAAAATGTTGGGATTTACCTTTTGATAATGCTAAAACAGCTGGTGTTGGAAAAAAGAATAATACCAACATATTAGACTATTGTGTCACTTTATGATTAATAACCAATTATTTTTGGAACAATAAATTATTCTACAATGAAATTCATCTATATTGGATAACTTTAGTTGATAAAATATGACATCAATGAATGGAACTAAAAATCCTATTGTTTATGATAAATGGAATAATTCAAATGAAAATATATCTCTACCCAAGAAAAAATATTTAAATAGAAACGTTTATTATGGTTTTTTAATGTTTTGCATGAGATGTTAGTTAATAGTGGACACTAATTTATAATAACAAATTTGTTGAAATACAGATATCAGTGAATATAGATTTTTTAAAGTGATATTCATTGTTATATAATTTCCTCAAAAGTATTGATCTTAAAAAGAGAGGAATTATGTCTCTTTAAATAATAAATAAGATGATAGTTTTGAAGAGTATGAGGATAACATTAAAATTATAGTCAAACATTTTCTAGACTAAAAATGTAATCTATAAATCAATATTTTTAATTTATTTGATGTGATCATGCAGGGCATCCAAACAGAATTAGTTTTCCAAACATTTTTATTATTTGATAATATAGTTTATTTTTCAAAAAAGATTATAAAATAATTTATATGACATATATCATCATGGAATGTTATTAAAATACATTTTAGGATGTGGAGAAATACAAAATAAATTTGAAAATAATGAAATGGAGGATTGTATTTTGATCAGTTGAAAATTATGGAAATAAATAGACAAGTAATTTGTCAATGAAAACATTATATTATTTTATTTTCATAGAGAGTGGTGAGAAGGCAGTTGAAATAAATGTCAAAATAGAAACACCTCAAATATAGTGGTTCGTTTTTAATGAGATGTGGAATTATTCAAACTAAAAATATAAATTTCAACCTATCTTAGAACAAAATATTCTAAGGAGATAGGGTCATGTTTTTGAAATTACTATAGAAACAATTTGAGTTTTTAATGATGTGGTGAAGGGTAAAAATATTATCCACTCTGAAATTGAAAATGTTATATTGGATTCATGTTTTTCCCATTATTTAATAAATGAAATTTTTTCCAATGGTATCACATCACCCCCACACTGATCAGATCATGAATTGGTACTGAAAACTCATTATAAGAAGATGATCATGTAGGAAGTCTGTAGGTCCATTCCAATATAATTTCAAGAAATTTTATTCTGGAAAAAAGTTTATTCCACTACAAATTAATTGTTATATAATTTTTTTCAAGGATCGAAACTCCTTGTATAAATCCCATGTCATTTTTCAACGAATAAAAAATGCATTAGATATAAATAATAAACTTATTATCATCTATCAATGCGATAATGAACCAAAAAATATGGATTGAAATTACATCTGTAATATATATTTTACTATATATTTATGAGTGATATGTTTTTTAAATGTATTGGTAGAAACTCAAAATTGAGGATATTACTATTCCATGGGAGTTTTATGATGTATTGCAGATGAGTTTCTTATTATATTATAGAAAAAAATTATTGATTTTTTAATATAACTCCTACATGGTTCTAAAATTATTTCAACGAATCTATATATATGGGCCCTCAATGATTTGAAGGAATTAATGATGTAACTCTAAAAGAATCTATATATAGAATTTATTTAGCCTACTAGTTAACCATGTGGTTGACCTTTTCTTTTTTTATGAATGAATTTGTTTCAATTATTATTTTCAACGATTATCATTATTATAAATAGACTATAATTAAAAACGTCCCTTATATTTTACATCAATGTTATGTTTGATAAATTGGGTTGTGATTAAAATTTTTTCCTTATTGATCTCCATCCTATATATCATTAAATAAACGTCATGATGGAGTATATAGCCAATAGAAACATTAAAATGTGGTATGGTCATCATGAATTTACTATAAATCTATTTATAATTTGGAATTATATAACTATTATAATGGTTATATTTAACTGTGTATTTTGAGATTGACTTGATAAGTCAGATTTATTATTTTTTTAAAAAATATTATCTATTCCGATTTAATGGTATATGTTGATGAAAATTTAATTATTTTTCTCATGTCCTTTAAGAAGGATATACTATATTCAAAATTTATGATGTGTGAATTTTGTCAATAAAAATAAAAATTCAGGGGTCATTTAATTTCGTGTATGTTCTTATTAGAAGATCCTTCATAATATAATGTTTTTCAACATTATCACAAACAATCCATAATAAATAAGATATACATTTTTCATAGGTTGGATGGATCATACTGATGATTTGTAAGAGATAAATAATGACTATCTAATCTAGTAAAAAGTTTCGTCATAAGGGGGAAATTTTTTAATAGATTGTTGAATGTGATGAGAATTTCAAATACATGTATGGAAGTTTAGTCAAAGCACCAATGCTTATACTACCCAATATTAGAGAATGATTTGTGGTATATATTGATATATCAAAAAATATATTGGTACTCATCCTTCTAAAAATTATATTGTGATAGCTTCTACCTATATCTAATTGATGACTGAGGAGAATATTTTCTCAAAACATGATTTGGAGTTGGCAAGGGTCATTTTTGAATTTATGATTTCACGTTAATTTTTTTATATTGAATGGTTTGATATATATATATATATATTATCCTAAAATCTTCTAGTTTATATTTACTGTAACACCCCGAGCTTCCACGATACGCTTCTCATTCAGTAATGCAATAGCTTGCATTGAACGCAACTTCGAGTTCTAAAACACCGCGACTAATAAAAGTAGCTGTTATGAATCGTAATAACCACTTTTTAAAATTATAGAAATATTATATTTCAAAATGGACTTCATTTTTGGATTCGGAATATCGAAATTAGCCTATGTTGAATTTTTGGTATTTTTCTGAGAACTTTAATTTTTTATGAATAGTGAAAAATACTTAAAACAAATTTTTAATCAAAATAATTTATTCTGATAAATTATACTATTTAGTGGTTTTAAGGTATAATTAGAATATATTTTTACCATTTTATCCAATTTTGTTCATTAGAATTAATTTAACATTGAAATTGGACATAAACAATTGCCAATCTTTTGATATAAATTGTTTCTTAAAAACACGCTATTTGTCGTAACAGCGGGAATTAATTATAAAATCAGTTAATGCAACTTATATGTTTGGAATTTTGTAAAGTAGACAACATTTTTGAATTTGGAATATCAATTATAGCTTAGGGTGAAATTTTGGCCTTGTTTTGAAAAACTTCAATTTTTGATGAATAGTGAAACCACTAAGAGGTAGTTAAATAACTGATTTTTCGTTTAAATGAAATATTACCACTTCTGTGATTTGATTTTCAAAAATCCGACATACATGGTTGTCATTATGAAGTAAAATGTTGTTCAATGATATTAAAAGAATTTTTTGGTGAATAGTAACTTTTAAGTTCTTAATCGCGATTAGAGGTAATTAGTGTAGTTTAAGGTACAAATAATGTATTAATAATATGAGATGAGCATGAAACATGTCCTACTCCTATTGGATGAGTCATGTCCGACCAAGACAACCCATGGGTCAACTTGGGGACCCCATGGAGCCACTTTAGTTGGAAAATGACATTAATATATATTTATTTAATGTTAAAATTAAATTGACACAAACATGAGTTATTTTACTAAAACAGTTTTTAAGTGGGGTTACACAAGTCAACATTTTGACTATAAATATTCATTAGAAAGATAAAAAGATTTCCTAAATCATAGTATTTTTTTTATTTTTAGACATTAAAAAAATTAAATTATTTATGACATCATTATGATGCAGCGATGACCTCATTATTTAACGATTTTAATAAAATGAAAAGATAATGTAAAATCCAAGGCTTACACTTGTCCAAAGACTATTGGATGGGTAGATTTCGAACCCTTATCACCTTAGCCACGAATTATATAATTTTGGGACCTTTAGAATCTGAAAATCATTGTTTAATAATGTATCATTTCAATCTTTCCAATAGAGCCCCTTCTCTCCACTTATAAAAGGCCCCCACCTCTCCCACCTTATTCACACCTTCAAGCCATTTGGCTCGGCCAACCTCTGCCCAAATACTCTCCCAAACTCCCCCTATTACTCCTAGAAGGCTCACATTGGGCAGAACTCTTCTCAAGGAAGCCTTTGGCTCAAATCAAAAAGAGTTACCCGATTTTGAGGAGGTTAAAGAACGGTCGAGTCAGGACAGGACGCAAGGTAAGGGAATTTCTTAACCCAATTTTCATTCTTTGGGTAAATATCCTACTTTCAAATTATATCATGATATTATTATGTCCTATACTGTATTTGTACATTATTTATGTGTACTTATATTGAATACACATTATAGATGTACTTTATTTAAAAAAAATGATCTTTTTAAGGACTTCTTCTCAATCCCCTTTCATTGAGGCATATTTGGTTTTATACAAAACTTTCTTTTATACGGTGTATAAACCCCTTTGACATTTACTTTTATTCAAAAGGAATCATTTTTATACGAAGCGTTGTACTAAACGACAAAAAGGGAATGTTTTTCTTTCCGTACTTATACGGCGACAACGACTTCTCCGCCACCGTGACCATTATTTGAGTTTCGGCTTTCTCTACAAGCCATCATTTTTTTAATGAAAAATAAATAAAAAGTTTTAACTTTCTTTTATTGAAAATGGTTTTGAAAGTGTTTTTATTATATCAATGTGTTGTATTTATATCTTGTGATTGAAATGTGGAAATGTTATGTTTTCTTTATGCATGTTTTATGTGATACGATTATGTTATGGTTTATGATATGTTTAAACCTATTCATATGAGGAATGCATTAGACTTAATAAGTTACGGGTGGAACCCGCTATAGCTCCTCGATACATCGGCAGGTCTTATGAGACAAACTATTGTCTTGGCATAAGGCCTTGACAAAATTTTATTTGTGGTTTTGGCATGAGGCCTTGGCTACGTGGTTATGATAGTCTAGAATTCTGCATTCCATCATTATGAAAGTGGTTATTGTTATTTCATTTGATTATTCGACCAGTAGAATATCCATGTGAAGAAGTGAATGGCATTATCTCATTTTACTTTTTCCATATTATGTTGATGTTCAAGTTTAAAAGGCTATTGTTTTAGTTATACATTGCCTTAAATTTTTATGTTTATTTATGAAAGCTTCCGCAAAATTGTTATCCTTTCTGAGCATCTGAGCTCACCCCTTTCATTGTTTTAATATTTTCTAGGTTGTGAAGAAGTATTTTATGAATGACCTGTAGGGATAGTCGGAAAAGGATATGAGTGTGGACTATGAAGACTTTGTTATTAGTTTTTCACTTTATGATGTAATGTAAGACTTATGAATTTATCTAGTGTTTCCAAGGCTACTAAACTAATCGGTCTTTCGAGACATGATCTTTTGTGATCATGCCAATCTTACGAAGTAATGCACCGAATCTGGGTAGCTGGGGTCGGGGCGTTACAATTGTTATCAGAGGCATTTTAGTACTAACCTTGGACGCTAGATTTAGATAAACTCTTATTAGAGCACATAGCCCAAAGATAGACTTTGAGGATTAGTATAGAAGAACTTCCTAGAATTTTGTTATTGTAGAGATTTTGTGAGTTTTCCGAGCAATACATCCCTGTCTGGATACGAGCAAGTAGAGGAGGCTCTGGCACAAATGTACCTAGGGGTAAAACCCGAAAACACCGCTTTGAGCTAGACTTGAACGGGAACTGGTGCACGACAACGGGCCTTGCTGCACTCTTGGTTACGACACTCCCGTGGGATATGCTTTGGATAATTCTCATTTTGTTTATAAACCACTATGAAGGGTTATGAGTATATAATTCCTCAAAGAAAACATTTTTATGGATTATATCCATAAATAGTTCAATTTATGTTAAGTATCTTACAAGTATGTAATTATGTATTTTGATTTATAAACTAATATAGTTTATGCCATTGTTTAGAAATGGCGCATAGTGGAAGGAATGGAAACCGTATCAATGCACGCACTCTGTGTAGGGATTGCCCTCCTGCTCAAGATAATTATTGTGGAGTTGGAGATACAACTGGTGCTGATCAACTTGTTACCATACTGTGACAACACACTCAGGTTATGAATAATAACCTTACTCGTATGGAGCACCTTGATCCGCAACGTGGAGGATCAATGTTAGACCGCTTCATGAGGAAACAACCACCAACCTTCAATGGGAGTACAAATCCTATAGTAGCTGAGCAATGGATAAATTCCTTAGAGAAAATATTCCATGCCTTGGGGAGTGGTGAAAGGGAGAAGGTTTTCATGGCAGTTTACCGCCTCACTGGAGATGCCGATCAGTGGTGGTCGCTGATTCAAAACACAAAGGAAGATGATGACGTATCGAATATGGAATGGAGGGAGTTCAAAGATCTGTTTTTAGAAAAATACTTTCCTCGCGACCATCGAGCAGATATGGAAAGGCAATTTCTGAGTCTGAGGCAGAAGGAGGATGAGAATGTCGCAAAGTATGAGGCTAACTTTACATGGTTAGCGAGGCATGCTGCCGATTATATACGTAACCCACGGAGTAAGATTGATTGTTTCTTTGATGGGTTAAAACCATTTCTCCGTCGAGCTTTAGTATCACAATCCTTCTTATCATATGAAGATATTGCCTCGTGTGCTATCAAGACAGAAAAGGAATTCTCTAAGTCTTAAGACAACAAAGTAAAGCAAGAGAAGAAGAGAACAGGGGAACAAAAGACAGATAAAGGGAAAAAGGGAAAGAAGGATTTTCCATTATGTGATAATTGTGGGAAGAATCACCCTGGTACGTGCCTAAAAGGAATGGGAGTTTGTTATAAATGTGGAGAAAAGGGTCACCAGACTCGTGATTGCAAGGGAAAGAAAGAGGCTGTCAAAGTTGAATGCTACAATTGTAGGGAAATGGGTCATTATGCAAATGAATGTCCTAAGCGTCAAGGAAACTTACCTCAGAAATGGCCAAGGGATCAAGGACAAACTTATGATGTGACTACAGTTGAAGCAAAATAATTAATGTATTGGTGCTTTTGGACTCAAGGATTATATTCTGGTTATTAGAATAATGTGATATATATATAAGGATTGTACTGCAGTACATGTTGATTTCAGTAAGGTTTTAATATGATGAAGGTAATTATATTTTTAGTATGTGACAATAAGAGAAACTTTACTTTGTTTGGGGAATCTGACAAATTGATTTTGGAATTAAGAGACCTTTTAGAGAAAGTCTGGACAGAGGTATTTTGGATAACTATAATGGTTGGAGTGGATTAAGTTGATCTTTGGATAGTATTGTTTAAGGTTAAAAAATTTATGAAGATTATTTTTGGAATATTATGATACTATATTTTTAGGAAAAGGACAACCTGCAGGGTGGGGCATAACCCGTCGCGTCGGAAAAAGCTGCAGGAATCGAACCCACAACCATAGTGCGACAAGCCTTTATTTCCTACCACTAGCCTACAGGAAGTCCCTGGTTATTACAAAATAGTTTTACTAATCTAAATGGTATGAGTTATCATTTGGAACCTTATACAATTAGGATAAGTATAATATTTTTGGGTTCTATGATCTTTTTGAGTGAAAGGTGAGTTGAAGGTTGAAACTCTAATTGTCAAGCATAAATATATATATACCTATCTGTTATTCAATGAATAAATTAATTCTTAAACTTTAGTAAAGGGATATTAAAACAATAAAATGTGTTATCCTAATACCTTATGTCTTGTTGAACTAATGATATTTTAAATCAACATAGATTGAAGGCTTTGAGGCCCTCAATTTTACAGTTGATTGTGATTGATGACCTCAATCACTTCCTACAAATATTTACTTTTTCCTCCAATTATATGTCTCTAATTGCCACCAATGTTCTCCTAATTGAGATCATAATTGGGTGGTGACTTTTTCACTTCCCTTTCCCTCTTATTAAGGCTAAATTTTATTAATCTTATTTCCGATATGGGTTTTCCACAAAGGTATTTTCTATTTTCAACCATTTATTTTCCAAGAAAAATTTCAAATTGCGAGGATGCAATTTATTGAAGGAGGGGAGAATGTAACACCCCGAGCTTCCACGATACACTTCTCATTCAATAATGCAATAGCTTGCATTGTACGCAACATCGAGTTCTAAAACACCGCGACTAATCAAAGTAGCCGTTATGAATAGTAATAAACACTTTTTAAAATTATAGAAATTTTATATTTCAAAATGGACTTCATTTTTGGATTCGGAATATCGAAATTAGCCTATGTTGAATTTTTGGTATTTTTCTGAGAACTTCTAATTTTTTATGAATAATGAAAAATTCTTAAAACAACTTTTTAATCAAAATAATTTATTGTGATAAATTATACTATTTAGTGGTTTTAAGGTATAATTAGAATATAGTTTTACCATTTTATCCAATGGTGGTCATTAGAATTAATTTAACATTGAAATTGGAAATAAACAATTGCCAATCTTTTGATATAAATTATTTCTTAAAAACACGCTATTTGTCGTAACAGCGGGAATTAATTATAAAATTAATTAATGCAACTTATAGGTTTGGAATTTTGTAAAATAGACATCATTTTTTAATTCGGAATATCAATTATAGCTTAGGGTGAAATTTTGGCCTTGTTCTGAAAAACATCAATTTTTGATGAATAGTGAAACCACTAAGTGGTAGTTAAATAACTGATTTTTCATTTAAATGAAATATTACCACTTCTGTGATTTGATTTTCAAAAATCCGACATACATGGTTGTCATTAAGAAGTAAAATGTGGTTCAATGAGATTAAAATAATTTTTTGGTGAATAGTAACTTTTAAGTTCTTAATCGCGATTAGAGGTAATTAGTGTTGTTTAAGTTACAAATAATGTTTTAATAATATGAGATGAGAATGAAACTTGTCCTACTCCTATTGGATGAGTCATGGCCGACCAATACAACCCATGTGTCAACTTGGGGACCCCATGGAGCCACTTTAGTTGGAAAATGACATTAATATATATTTATTTAATGTTAAAATTAAATTGACACAAACATGAGTTATTTTACTAAAATAGTTTTTAAGTGGGGTTACACAAGTCCAAATTTTGACTATAAATATTCATTATAAAGCTAAAAATATTTCCTACATCATAGTATTTTTTTTATAATTTTTAGTCATTAAATAAATTAAATTATTTATGACATCATTATGATGCAGCGATGACCTCATTATTTAACGATTTTAATAAAATGAAAAGATAATGTAAAATACAAGGCATACACTTGTCCAAAGACTATTGGATGGGTATATTTCGAACCCTTATCACCTTATCCACGAATTATATAAGTTGGGGACCTTTAGAATCCGAAAAGCATTGTGTATTAATGTAACATTTCAATCTTTCCAAAAGAGCCCCTCCTCTCCACTTATAAAAGGCCCCCACCTCTCCCACCTTATTCACACCTTCACGCCATTTGGCTCGGACAAACTCTACCCAAATACTCTCCTAACTCCCCCCTCTTACTCCTAGAAGCCTCACATTGGGCATAACTCTTCTCAAGGAAGCCTTTGGCTCAAATCAAAAAGAGTTACCCGATTTTGAGGAGGTTAAAGAACGGTCGAGTCAGGACAAGACGCAAGGTAAGGGAATTTCTTAACCCAATTTTCATTCTTTGGGTTAATCTCTTAATTTCAAATTATGTCATGATATTATTATGTCCTATATTGTATTTTTACATTATTTATGTGTACTTATAGTGAATACACATTATAGATGTACTTTATTTAAAAAAATGATCTTTTTAAGGACTTCGTCTCAATCCCCTTTCATTGAGGCATATTTGGTTTTATACAAAACTTTCTTTTATACGGTGTATAAACCCCTTTGAATTTTACGTTTATTCAAAAGAAATCTTTTTTATACGAAGCGTTTTACTAAACGACAAAAAGGGAATGTTTTTCTTTCCGTACTTATGCGGCGACAACGACTTCTCCGCCGCCGTGACCATTATTTGAGTTTCGGCTTCCTCTACAAGCTATCATTTTTTTAATGAAAAATAAATACAATGTTTTAACTTTCTTTTATTGAAAATGGTTTTGAATGCGTTTTTATTATATCAATATGTTGTATTTATATCTTGTGATTGAAATGTGGAAATGTTATGTTTCCTTTATGCATATTTTATGTGATACGATTATGTTATGGTTTATGATATGTTTAAACCTATTCATATGAGGAATTAATTGGACTTAATAAGTGACGGGTGGAGCCCGCTATAGCTCCTCGATTCATCGGCAGGTCTCATGAGACAAACTAATGTCTTGGCACGAGGCCTTGACAAAATCTTATTTGTGGTCTTGGCACGAGGCCTTGGCTACGTGGTTATGATAGTCTGGAATTATGCATTCCATCATAATGAAAGTGGTTATTGTTATTTCATGTGAGTATTCGACCAGTAGAATATCCATGTGAAGAATTGAATGGAATTATCTCATTTTACTTTTGCCATATTATGTTGATGTTCATGTTTAAAAGGCTTTTGTTTTAGTTATACGTTGCCTTAAATTTTTATGTTTATTTATGAAAGCTTCTGCAATATTGTTATCCTTACTGAGCATCTGAGCTCACCCCTTTCAATGTTTTAATATTTTCCAGGATTTGAAGAAGTATTTTATGAATGACCTGTAGGGATAGTCAGAAGGGGGTATGAGTGTGGACTATGAAGACTTTGTTATTAGTTTTTCACTTTATGATGTAATATAAGACTTATGAATGTATCTAGTGTTTCCAAGGCTACTAAACTAATCGGTCTTTTGAGACTTGATCTTTTGTGATCATGCCAATGTTACGAAGTAATGCACCGACTCTGGGTAGCTGGGGTCGGGGCGTTACATTTACTCATTATGAATTAAATTGTATCTATATAATACGGTTAGAGTAGATCAATGATCACGACGAATCAATATAATACCGTTCTGTAAAGAAGAACAACATGGCTAATTCCCAAGGTCAGAATGGGCATGGAAGGTTTTGGTGATTTTCATCGAAATATATTGAATAACTCTTTAAATGATGATTTTTTAATCTACAAATCATGAGAAAAGGTGATATATCTTATAATTCCTAGATAAATTTTAAACACTCCATTCATGAGAGGATTACTAATGAATGGGAGGAATTTTATTAATTACAATAAAAGGTTAGGAATGTTTTTGAGTTCATCCATAATCATTGTAAAATTATGTGGTTAATTAACCAATTATGTGTACCATTAATACCAAAAATGTGTAAGTGTTATTGGATAATGTTCATAGTAAAATATTCTATACTAATCCTTGAATTATGATGATGTATAGAGATATAAGAGAGTATCTGTCATTGGATAACATGAAATGAAATATTGAAAAGTATATATGTTGATTCCTGGTGTTTTATCAATTTATGTCTGGGTAATTCAATTCTAATGGGTTGTTACAACCAATACCCACATCATAATGAAAATGGGAAAACATTTTATTTGATTTCATCATTATACTACCAAAAATATCTACTAGATATAATTCTATCTGGGTTGTAGTCAGTTTTATTATGAAAATGACACATATTATTGACATTAAACAATATTTATAACTTAACAATAGTAAATGGTTATGCATTAAGTATTTTTTCATATTTCACGACGTTACAATCTTGATCACATCCGATCAGGATTTGAGTATTTCCTCGATGTTCTAGAGATTCATGTATTATGCACTTAATATAGATTTTAGTTTCAACACATCATATCATCCTTAGATATATTTTCATATTGATAGGACCATTTACATGATACAATACATAATAAGATATTAAATTATGTAATTTAACTGGTGTTAATATGAACACCTTACTTTGGTTGAATTTTCATAAAATAATATCTTCAACTCAGGAATTTAGATAAATCCTTGAGACTACATCTATGTTAGGAAGTGAATAACCCCAACTTGTTTGCGTGAAATTAGTGAATTAAGTCTATTGGAAGATACACTATCTGTAGGAATGATATAAATGGACAAGGTTACTCAACAAAAAAAAGGGATGCTTAGAGTCAATGATATTATTACTATGTTAATCTTCAACATAATCAAGAGTTTAGTGTTGGTGAAATGGTATTCCAATGAATATATACATGAAAAGAAATTATGATATATGGAATGAAGGGAAGATATATCCCAAGATATATTATCCCCCTTGAATGTCTTGATTTTATTGATATTGATGTTGATGTCTAGAACATCCAAAAAAATCCACCTCATGTTCATGATGTATTCCATGTATCTCTCACATGGAAGTACATACATGATACTTAACATGTACTAAAATACACTATCATATCATTTAATAAATATAAATCTTATAAGGAACAACCACTCACTATAATATATAATAGAAAGAATGTGATATGAAACAAGGGCCCTCACATGTTCCAAATTTTGTGATAAAATCATAAAATTGGGAACTCTACATTGCCATGGTGCATCAATTGTCTGAATGCTCATGAGATAATATCTTATCTTTCAAGGTTTTAATATTACCTAGTGGTGATGGTTCTTTTGAAATGCTCCAATTGTGTTCTTCTTATCTCTTTCTCACTCAGGACATCTCTCTTTCTAAGGTTTTCTTTCTATATTTCTTGACTCGTCCTACTCTGGGATGAAGCTATGTTTCTCTCCTTGGCTATCCCATTGTGCCTGTCTATTTCTTACATAGATCCTCTATAGGTCGGATTTTGTGCACTAGATACACAGTGGGTTTGAAAAAGCGTCTTGACGAATGAATGATTCCCTGGAATTACTAATGTTGGCTCCCCTTCCTAGGGTTTCAATCCCAAACACATTTTTTGGTTTTGTCTCTCTTTCATTTTTTCTTGTTCAAGTTTTTTACTGGTCACATATCTCTTTATATGTTATTATTAGTTCATTAACCTTGTTTTCCTCATCCTTCTTCAAAGGTAGCGACGATTTCTATTTTTTTCTGTTGGGGGGAACTGATGGAGTTGTGGTTTCTTTATTTGCTGGTGACAGTTTATTGATGGTGAGGGTTCATATGGAGAGGTGGTTTCTATTAGGGGTTGTGATTCAGATGGTGTATGCACGGTTGTGGAATTATATGGAAGTCATGTATTCTATTTCCTCTATGGACACAAGATCCACCTTTCTCATCCCAGTTGGTCCGGTGAGGTAGTTTCTAGGATGCTTTGGTATGTGTTGTTGAAGGGGGATCCAGGTGTCCTGACCAGCATTCCGGTGATGGTGGGATTGGAATAGAGACTACAATGGTGGTGATGGATCATTGTTTATGACGTTCATGATGAGGAAGGAATTGTGAGTCATTACTGATGGATTTTATGTTTATGTCGTGGATTCCATAGAAGAGGCCGGTGGTGAATAGGTGATGAGGGTGATGGCTATGGTGATGGGACAACATGATGGTGGTGACAGTGATGCAATTATAGAGGGAAATGTGATGATATGTTGATAGGTTATTGTTGTGATTATGGTGGTGTCCGATTTGAATTTGAATTTTAAAATTTTAATGTGGTTTTGGGTTCAGTTATGGTTGTCTAATGGTTTTTGCATGGGTGTTGTGTGAACATGATATCATTATTTTTGGTTCCCACGTAAACAAAAAGCGGTTTCTTGAAAAGGAAGAAAATGAGATTTGGATAGAGATAGGGAATCTATCTAGGAAGCCATGGAATTTATGTGGTAGTAAAATACTCAATATTTTAGTTATAATGATGGAATTTAAATGGTCGGACTCATATAATAGGTTTATAATTTAACACCCTATGATTTTATAAAGAATTTAATTTCATTTATTACTTTCTCTATGAAAAACACTATTTCTAATGTAACCATAAGATACTATTGAATTATTATATAGAGATAATTATCACACACCATTTTTATTGGTGAATATTAAGAAGATAATTCGTGTAATTAAAAAATATATATAAATCAATTATTTAATAAAAATTTATTTTTTAATTCCGAATAAAAAATACAGAATTTTCAAAAAAATATATTTTATCCTTTAATATTCAATTTTCATAAAACATTGTTTTTATTTTGTATAATGAGAACATATGATAATAAATTTCATTTTAATTTATATATATATATTATAAAATATAAATTATTTAAAATAATAATTTCTAAATTATCTTTCTATGATTAGTAATTAAAAAAAACATTTCTCTCATGAATATGAAAAATATATATTTCATAAATATTGTCATTTATTTTCATTAAATCATGAAATTTGTAATTATCAACTTGATTTTCATTTTTATAATTATAAATATGATCAATTTTTCTATAATTATCTATTAAATTTTTTTGATTAGAATTATTCCTGATTTTAATATAAGTTAATTTGTATTATGAAAATATAACTTTTCGAAGGACTGTTTTTCATTACAATTTTTTTAATTTATAAAAAAATTATTTAATCTACATCTATAGAAAAACTCTGGAGAATGGATGAATTATTAATAATTATGTGGGTCATATTTTTCTTTATAAGAAACTTTTCCTTTTGGTTTACATGAATAATAAACATCGTAAATATTTTCTACATAGATAACTATAGAATATGTATGACATGTTTATAACATTGGGTTAAGGAATTAAAATATATCCAAAATTAATTTTCCCTATTTAATTAGTTAATTTCACCCAAGGGTTTATGGGTTTCTAAAATAATAAAATTTATTTCCATTACTATTTGATTGTGATCATTATATACTTCTAAGAAAATGATAAATACAATATGCTAGACTCTTTTATTTATTGACACTGATATTTTTTATAAATAAAAAATATGTTATGTTAAATAGTAAATTTTCATATAAATGATGAATTATTTCTTTATCGTTAATTTTTTCTTTTTTTAGATTTAATCATTACCTTAAATTCTTATATAATTCAAAAATAATATTTTTTTTGTGTAATATAAAAAAATAAATATATTAATCATTATTAAAATTAATATAATTTGGATGAATAATCATATTTCATGAATGTTATTGATAAATATAATATATTATAATTATTTTAAATGAAATGTTTCAAATTCCCTTACTATCATGGAAAATATAAAATCATTATAATAGAGTAGCTCCAAAAATAAAATTAAAAATAATTTATAATAAACAAAATTTTATTGTATGATTTATAACTCACAAAAATTGTATCACAAAAACTAGTGAAGGGGATATTTTTTAAAATATTTAAAGTGTTATATTTCTAAGAATATTGTCAGTTTATGGTAACATTAATGACCATTAATTAGTAAAATAATCGACATTGTGGTAAATGATTAAAGACTTAACAGGATATAAAATAATAGAATGGGGATAAAACATCACAAAAACAATCAAGATGTTCTATGACTAAATTATTTCGAATTATCAACACAATATCATTTAAATATATAAATATTTATCCATTATAAAGTAAAAAATATTGTTATATTAATTTAATAGTGTCTGCTATTTCAAGGGTGCCCCACTCTTAAATTATTAATGGTGACCACCTCCCCTTTAATATTATTAATTTGTTTACAATAGTAAATAAAAAAATAGATAAACTAATGTTATCTTATCTTCCATCCCCTTGTCTTATATATTTTATTATTTCCAAAATATCATACCTTCTAGGATTATAGTGTAATCCAATGGAGATTTTTCAATGAAGAGGTATAACATTTTAATGATTACATTAAAAATTATTTCATCTTATTAATTATAAAAATTTATTGTGGACATCCTAAAAAAATTGAATCATGTTTCCAAAATAAAGTAAGATGTTTTTATGAATCTATAATATCACTTTTCACCTATTTTTTGAAATAATACAAAACATCTGTTGTTTGTATCATCGATTTACCATCTCCACATTGTGGTGTAATTCATATTTCATCATATTTTTAATGGATTAGTTATAAATATTAATTAAATGAATATATATGATATTTATGAAATATACATGGTATTGGAAATATAAAAAATCTTTTACCTTATTATCCTTTTACTCATTAAAAATTATAGCATATATCTTCTATAAGTGTGGATTACCATCTCTACAAGGTGATGTAATTCATTTTCTATTTCAACCTTTCATATAATATTACAAATAAATATATATATATAAATAATTTATGTGATATAATATCATAAAATAGGTGATTTATTAATGGGCTGGTATATTCCATCTGATCATAGGTTATTGTTTTCCAGTTGATAACTATTTATAAGATAGTCAGCCAAGACCATATTATAGAGTAAAATTTGGTTAATTTTATAGTGTTATTCATGATGATCATCATATATAATTTGATGTATATCATATGGGAAAAATGAGAATCTCGTTCTGGGTTTTTGACGGGGAATTGGTAGTAAGACATCCCATACTGACCATTTTATTGTACATCGCAAGTGATGGATTCTAGAGTATACAAAACCCCATTGCCCCTGTGGCCAAGTTGAGTGCATATTAAATAGTATTATGGGTCATATATAACAATTATTACCAACATTAAATAGTAATAGAATATCTACACAATCTCTACATTCTTCGGTGGGACTAGTAATACCTCTCTTGGTAGGTATATGGAGTACCACTAGCTGCTCAGGAAGAGAAAACTAGAAATAGAGTTAACATTTATATTAGAGAAATAATGCTTTGTTATGTTCGGATACAACCGAAGACCATAGAACATTCTAGTTTCATAAAATATAACATTTAATAGAGGATTATAGAATTTTTCTTTTTATAGTTCGAGGTACTATTCTAGTGACATCAGATTTAGGTTTTGTCTTGTTTGATATAGGTGAATCAAAAAATTTTATATGTACTGCAATTATGTATAGTTTGGCCCTTGTGATAGAGTACATATTTGGTGTAATGAAATTAAATACCCAACTAGGAAACTTATTAGAGAGTGTTTGGTTATCCAAGGAATGTCCTCTTGAGACAAGCGGTTATATATTTGTGTTGAATCTATTTATCATATACATGAATGGATCTGATATAATTCTCAGGATGGAATGTCTAGTTCCTGATCGATATCATATTTATAATTATCCCCGTAAAGTGAAATTTACATCTCTATAGGGTGGTAGAAATATTTACAAGAGAGAATGGTTTATGTCCATATGACATTATCTATACATGAGAATCATGGGTTTGGGGAACTGACATCCTAGATTGCTATTATTTTCATGGAAATTTATTGGATACAACGTACATTTATTCCTTTTTTGGTGGATCATTTTTGGGATTTCTTCCCCAATGAATTTTTTGGGAAAACACTAGTGTGTTTTGAAGAATTAATGATTACTATAGATCCTAGAGAACCATTAGCATCCATTCCACCATATAGGATTGAACCTATTGATCTCTTTAAGCTCAAAAGTTGTTGGATGACAAGTAAAATAATGAATTAATATTACCTAGTGCCTCACGGTGGGCTTTTACAATACTTTTCTCTATATAGAAGGATGTTACCCCGAAACATTTCCAAGATTACCCACAGCTAAACAAGCACATATTTTGTAATTGAAATCTACTTCATTGAAATGAATATCTCATTGATCATCTAAGAGGATATATGATTTTTAAAAGATTTATTTGATGTTGAATACCATTATGTACATAAAAAGCCTTCAGTTATTTCGCATTCATCTTTCTAAAGTAAGTATATACTTTATGATTAAATGTTAATGTCATTCGTTCTGAAAAACAATCTACTAGTTTTTATGGGTATAATGAATCATGTTTTCAAACCATATATAGAATAATTTATGGTAGTCATTACAGAATACATCCTGGTGTATTTTATAAATTGGAAAATATTTCACAATATCATGAAATCATGATGACTACACTGAGAGTGAACTAAAATTATGAATAGATCACTAATTTCCACTTTTTTGTAAAAAAATACAACATTATAGGTCATATCATTTCAGATTTAGGAGTATCGGTAGACTCAGAGACGGTCAGAGAAGTAGTTTCCTACGAGAATCCATATAACATCATTGATATAAAGAGTATCATGGTTTATATAAGTATTATAAACACTTAATTAATGACTTATCACATTTATAATCACATATTATGTGTTTAAATAATAATGGTATGAAATCCCTATGGTCAAATTCTTTTGAGGAATCCTTCTAGGAATAAAAAATAAGGTTGAGTTCAGCACAAAACCTAATTCAACAATATCATTAATGGAGATATACAATTTATCATGATGCTTCAAGCATAAAACATGGAGTATTAATTATGTAGGAATATCATGTAATGTAATTGGTGTCTCAAAAATTGACATCACATGATAGTATTCACCCACCTCAAAGTCTTTATTTTTTAACTGTAGTTCACACAATTCCTTATTTGATGAATTTTTTGATCAGAGTGAATTTATTTTGTGTATATTTATAGAAAAATAATCATGTATATTTATTTTATGAATTATTATCATAATATCAGTAAGAATATATGGGTTGAAAAAATATCGTTATATGACTTTTATATTTTTTATAAACTTGTTAAATGTAATGAAATAGCTGATGATCTATGTCGAAATACTCATACACATCTATTAGAAGAGGTTAGTGGTGAGTGGAAACATATAGAATTTTTTTCAGAGATGCATGTGGAGGTATTTTAGAATCATGGGTGGAGAGTCCTAAAATAATTAGTATTGATCTATACCCTTCTAAAATGTCTACAAATAAGTGGTATTTCTGATGCAGAATGTGTAATCCTAACACATACTGTTTCAGGTGAGGATCCATCTCATGGTTTCACTATAGATGAAGATTATGAATTATGCAAACATGGGTATGTCAAGGATCTTACAGACACATGATAATAGTTAATGTAGGAATATCATGTCATGGTGTGGGAATTGAAACCCAAAATAGTCGAGCTATAGGTAAACAGACATCACCAGAAATGGGTGCTCATAAATGAAGTGGAAGATATATTATATTGTTTTTTGATGTTATACCTATCAGAATGTGATGGTTGAGCATCAATGACAGGAAGGGATTTTATAGCCATTGTCCAATCCCATGTCGATTTGGGATGTATTCACTATATAATTAATGACATGTTTTATTAGACCACATCGAGTCATGGATATAGTTTGATCTATTATTGATAAGTGGATGAAGGTCCCCCTTTTCCCATCAATTTCTGTCATCCTTCATTCAGATTATCTTCGGAGGCTATACATCAATGTGATAAAATAACTTAATAGATACTAATAGCGATATTAATTTACTAATTTTTTATATGAATGTAAATTATTTAAACCCAAATAATTTATCTATTCGAGGTTATTTACAACAATTTTGGATTAATGGTGTCTTTGGATCTAAATTTTAAAAATTGGTCGATTCTGGAACTTTGACATATTTGTATCCAATGGGAATTTTGAGAATAACATTTAAAATATTAATCCAACTAGATTGATTTTTTTATTCTTTGATTTATTTCTTTCAATGTTTTCTTCATTATGAAGATCTGATTCGAACAACATGATGCTCGAAAAAATTATATTGTGTAATTTTTTGGGTAGATGGCGTGGAAACCACCTCCGAAATGAAATCATAAGTTAGGAAAAACAACTAAAATTAAGACGATTAAAAATGGATTTGAAAGATAAAACATATACATATCTCTCCAATGAATTTTACAATGTTTTTCACTCATTAATAATGTAATTGGATGATATACATTGATGGATGATTTATATAATTATGAAATATAAAAAATATGCAAGTATTAATTCCCTAACATTCACTATACATGTCCAATCAATGTGAAATTTTGATAAAAATTTAAAAAATAACATCTAACAACATTAATGAAGACACATATCCCCAATAAATCCATTTGATGGAGGAAACATGTCGATACATGTGAAATAAAATTCTGTAACTGAAATATCAGCTATTGATGACCCATTATGCCCCTTAAGTCACTAATGGTTCGTTATGACACCCCAAGGACTCTTACAGACCTAAAAATAATAGTCTAGATATAGATTGGATAGAGAATCAATGTATGTTATCTACTTATTTTGGATTGTTTCATTCATTTCATTTTATTCTAGTTTTCATCTCTTCCATATTTCTGTCACGATCTCTATTTAACTATTTTTTGGAATGTTTCTACCCTGAGGCTTGGATCTGTGAGAGGTTATAGAGTTTTATTTATTATTTCACCTCAATTGAACATGTTTTAAATCTATTTGTGATTGATGTGAGAGTGTTACATGAGCGTGGTGGTCATCCACCGTGTAATCATTTAAAATTTAAATCCATATCATAGATTATTTATTTTATCCTCCATTTTATAGAATACCCCATTATATTATTGGTATGGGGTATCATAGTTATAAGAAATATCATATAATGGAGCCTAGTCATTTCAGAAATACATTTTGAGTTGCAGTGTTATCCTATTTGACTATTGGAGGAGGTGCGGTTTGGAACGTCGATGACATGATAAATTCCCAACCTCAATTAATAAAAGTAAAGTATTTCATTATTGTGGTTTCATTAAATTAATTATCAAATAAAATTTAAACAACAAGTAAATAATTAAGGAAAACAAATGTTCAAACCCTGGACCATGAACTTTCTTCAATTATTTAATTTTGTATTAATCTTAATTTGGATTTCAATTTTTCATTATATTATTTTAATTTCATTGTTTCAGAAAACCCAAAAAATAAAATTTTCAATAAAATAAAGAAATAGACAAGGTGAATTAGTTTCAGTGACCAAACAGACTATGATTCCCCTCAAGTTAGATGACAATGGTCAACCTCTATTCTGCATTTTGAATATAAATTTTCTTCTCTCACTCCCAATGGTAGGCATGATTCAAAACTAGCACCGTTTCTAGGGATCTAAATAGTTATTTGTGTCAACTTCTCTAAATTCAAATTTCTATAAAATAAATTTCATTTAATTATTTATTTATAAGAAATTTAAAAAACCATTTTTTCCATGATATATTCAAATACAAATAATTGTGTGTGGGAATATTACTCATAGTTTCAATATCATGAAACATAATTTGATTATAGTGATATAAATTCATGAGTGGAAAGGATGATAAATACATTGGATGACTTTGGGTGAAAAATGGAATAAAAATTTGACTATGATGGATCACTAATTGAGAAACATAAGCCCAAACAAGAGAAAGATCCGAAGAATGATTTTGAAGAAATTTTACACTTTTTGATTTTGAATAACCAGAGTGTGTTAAAGATGATGTTAATGAAGGTAAATTCCACCTAGTACAAAAATTTATAGAGGATATAGAAGAAATATCATTTATTCTAATTTATAAGAGGGAGATCATGTAAATTTGGATAAATTTTAGAGAAAATGGGAAGTAATTGAAATACAACATGATCTCATAATTCCATACAATATAGAAGAGAATCCACCATTGCACCACTATCTAGCTTTGGAAGATGAAGAATAACCCTTATGGGTGGAATTATAACGAATAATATAGGATCTTATTTACCTAACTCCAAATTGTGATGATAAACTCTAAGGGTAACATTCAATTTAAGAGGTGTTTAAATTCGAACCGACCCACAGAGATGACACAATATAAAACTAAACTATTTTAATTTTATTCAAACTAATTTGAGTATCACAGCTAATAGTTTTGAATTTTCAAATTTGGTAAAGATGTATTATACCCTTGAAAAAGATGATTAAAATATAATTTTAACCTATTGAGGAACCATTTGATCTCTTTATAATTAATTTGCATAAATTTTATGAGGCACCTGAATAAATCCAAGTAGTTGAGTTTGTGCAAATCATGGAATAGGAATATCATTATTAAAGTGATAATTTTGTTGATTATTTAATTTGAATCTATATTCATGTAGATATACCTACTTACATTCCCTTTCTTTATTCAATTCATACTGCACATGTTGACCTAGAACTGTATGAAAAAGATGGGGTTTCACAAGTTTCATCAAAGGAAGAGGATGTTCCACACTTCATCCTACCCCTACGATTAATATTGTACCACATTGTGAAGGGGGGGATCTAGTGTGGTATTTACCTAGATTTATCCATAATAAGATTAATGAAATGAATTATTGGAAAACACATGTCTGTTGGATCATGTCAAATAATACCAATCAACCAAAAGGCTTTGGATAAGAGCTAGTACTACTCTCTTTAGGCATTACAAATTTAGGGCCCACTTGGGGGATCATATAAAGATTTAACCATTACCTTATTCCTAGTACATTCACTTTTATCCTTGTGAATTAAGATTTAAATTTCATTTTTAGGATTATTCCTTCATGAAACCAACTCCCTATTATATTTTTTAACTTTAGTGACATGATCCATGTGCTAAATTGAGTTATTTTACTTTATAGGTTCATGCTAGAACAAGTAATCCACAAATATACATCAGGGATAGAGTAATAATAATAATTCCAAAAAGAATTCCACATTTAATTTTATATTTTAAACTCCTTATTTTTTTTGTAGAGATTCAAATTTGAGAATTTAACTAAAAATTTCATTCCCACACATGAAATATTCATTACATGACTTATCTAAGAGAAATGATATTCATAGGAATCCTATGAGGCCCATTTTTTAGATAATAAGGCTAATGAAATTGAATGAGTAAAATGGAAAATCTGATGATGAAAATGTAGAATCAATATTTAAATGTTCACTAAAGATGTCAAGTAATTAATTAATTCATGTAAATTAAATTTCCCAACAATTTTCCATTTTATGATTTTTTTGAAATTTATGTTAATATAGTTGTTATTATTAATCATTCAATAAGTGATTTCCCACTATCATGTCTCATTTATGAGAGTATATCTCAACCATGTACTTCCTATTTTTTATGGTAATATTTCTTTACTATTTGTAAGACATGTAACAACCCAAGCTTCCATGGTACGCTTCTCTTTGAAAAATACAGTAGCGTGTGTTGTACGCAACCTCGAGTTCTAACACACCACGACCAATCAAAGTAGAGTTTATGAATAGTAATACCCACCTTTTGAAATTATGTAAATGTTATATTTCAAATTGGACTTCATTTTTTGATTTTTAAAATCGAAATTAGCCTAAGTTAAATTTTAGGTATTTTTCTGAGAACTTCCAATTTTCGATGAATAGTAAACAAAATACTTAAAAACAGTTTTTTTAATCAAAATAATTTATTGTGATAAATTATACTATTGAGTGGTTTTAAATCATAATTAGAATATATTTTTACAATTTTATCCAATGGTGGTCATTAGAATTAATGTCACTTTGAAATTGGACATAAACAATTGTCAATCTTTGGATAGATATTGTTTCTTAAAAACACCCTATTTGTTTTGACAGCGGGAATTATTTTTAAATTAATTACTGAAATTTAAGTATTTGTAATTTGGAAAAATGGATTACATATTTGTAATAAAAAGGTCCCTATTATTTAATTAAGACTCTTTTGTTTTTTGAACATTATGAATAGTAACGACGACAATCATCTTTAATAATCATGATTATTTAGTAATCGGGTAGTTAAGGGTAATGAAATAATATCATAATAGTATAAAATGACCCGAACATGTGTCTTAATGATATTGGTTGTTTCATGGACGACCATGGGATTCTTTGTGCCATCTAAGGGACCCCATGGAATCACTTTTGTGTGATTGTGACATTTTATCAATTTATTTTTAATGAAAGGAAAATATAACAAAAGTAGGTAACAACTACGTAAAACAATTTTAATTTTCTCTACATAAATTATATCTTAGACTATAAATAGTAATTGGAGATATAAAAATATTTCCTACATCATGGTAATATTTTTAAATATATTAGACCTTAAATAAATAAATTTATTTATGACACCATGATGATGAAGTGATTACCTCATTAATGAATGATTTAAATAAATTGAAAAGATAAGGAAAAATATAAGACATAAACATGTCTAAAAACTATTTTATGTGTGTATTTTTAACCCTTATCA
This sequence comes from Viscum album, assembly GCA_963277665.1. Lineage (NCBI taxonomy): Eukaryota > Viridiplantae > Streptophyta > Magnoliopsida > Santalales > Viscaceae > Viscum > Viscum album. The sequence continues at coordinate 1,386,460,910 of OY728159.1, forward strand.
CCTTATCCTAGAAATTTATCATTGTGGGACCTTTAAAATCTGAAAAGCATTTCATAATAATCTAACATTTCAAGACTTTCCAAAAGTGACCCTCCTCCCACTTATAAAAGGCCCCCACATCTAACCCCTTAGACACACCTCTCAAGACATTGTCTCGTCAAAAATATGCTCATATTATCTCTCCACATCACTCTCTTTCCCCTAGAATCCTCACGTAGTGAAGAAGTCTTTCCAAGGAAGCCTTTGGGTCCAATCAAAAAGAGTTACCCGATTTAGAGGTAATGTCTTCTCTCAAGATCCATTCTTTTATTTTCCTTATTCACTCACCAAAATCTTATTATTATTTGATCCCACAATAAAAAAAGTATCCTAAATATACTATGATGTTTTTATGATACGGATTCCACCTACACTTACACACACCTCCATCTAATGGTAAAAGAGCATACTGTTTCCGAGGATGGCGAATTACTGCCTCATGAAATGATGATTGTTCAACATTCTATTAACACCTCTCATGGTGGCCATTATGATGAAATTTTTTTTATATATGATATATATTATGTTTTTGTCTTATATATGCTTCTTTATTTTTCTTTTATATCATACCTTTATGGTTTCCATTATGGGTAAACACGATAATCTCATTAGAGGAAGTGCGGACTACCGCCCCCTCAAAGTGATGTGACTCGTTAATACCATATGTGGTACGTATAAAGGATGGAGTTAATGATATTATATATGATACTAAACTTTAATTATGATATAACTATTTATCATTATGTATTAATTCCATTAAATATTAAATATAAATGAAAGTAGCGTTAATGCGTACGTACGGCTTATCGTCTCCATGAACGGTGCATTTAATTTCTTACCTCTAAATGTTATGTACTATTATAAATAAATAAATATAATAGATATATATGAAATATATGATATCTAAATCATTTATATCATTCAGATTATAATGGATATTTTACCACTTTAACAACTAATAATTATAAGAAGTCCATTTTTTACTCAAGTACCAATTATAGACAAACAACCGTTATTAACATAAATGACAATGTAATGTTTATAACATGGTAATAAGTGATATAAGAGGAATAATAAACTTGAAAAAGGTTCTGAATCAAGTATAAATTAACTTTAATTTATTATTCAGGATGTTAATGAACGAACGGGTCAAGTCGGACTTGAGGTAAGGGATCCTACCTCTCTCTTTCTTTTTATGTACTCTCCTTTATGTCAATTATTTTAAACTCCTATTTCTTATGATTCAGGATGCTATTTTATATTACTCTTACATTAATTTTTATTTTAAAATGATTAGATACATTATTTTATTTCATCAATCCATTTTTTTAAGTTTTAAGTAGCGTCGTAAGGCTACCGATTTCTTCGTAAGGAATTTATTATCTCACTTTTAATTATGTGAGATTTCCATTGTTCGCCACTTATATCATGTGGTGTATTGTGTACTTCCATTCCATATATATTATCATGAATCTATTAATATTCATTTTATTATGTGATTCAATTTGTGTTTATTATCTTTTGGTCATACGACTCGATTTATTACAGTGAGGTAAGGGTTAGTTCTACAACCTGTTCATTATTCAAGGTTGTTTATATATAATTATCTACTAGGACCTCTTTATCATCCCCATCCATGTTTCCTAAAAATGTCATTCAAAACATTTTTACTATTTGTTAGACAATGGGTAAAAGTCATTTATACCCTTATTTGACTTTATACATTTTTGAAAGAAATCTTTCTGTCATTTTCCAAATAAGGTACATTTTGACCTTTTCGAAAAATTTATGTTAAGAATTTTTAACTTATACAACGAGTGAGGCTATTTTTCGTCATTATAACATCGTCGAAGCTTCCCCTACAAGTTTATAAGAATATTTTAAAAATGAATGTTTTCTTTATAATTAGGATACTTGTAAATGTTTTCAAAATATAAAGAGATATTTCTATAAAAAAGGTTTTGATTTCATCTATGCAATCATACTTTGATGGATTTTAAGTTAATTTGAAGTTGAATTATTATGATACAAAACTTCCATATTGTATTGAATGTTTTGTGATATGTTTGACTGTGGATGTGTTATTTTTATACCGTTCATGGATTATGGATAATGTGTTTACATTTTTTATGCTAGTTAAAATACGATTGTTAATGATATGTTTAATCTTTTTCATATAAATAATGCATTAGACTTAGTAAGTGATGGGTGTAGCCCACTATAGCTCCTCGATGCATCGGTAGGACTCATGAGACAAACTAGTGTCTTGGTACAAGGCCTATATAAAATCTTATTTGTAGTCTTGGAACAAGGCCTTGACTATGTGATTATGATAGTCTGGCATTATGCATTCCATTATTATGAATTTTGTTTTTGATATTTCATGTGATTATTCGACTAGTAGAATTTCCATGTGAATAAGAAAATGGCATTATTTTTTTCTGTTTTTTCCATATTATGCTGATGTTCATGTTTAAAAGGATTTTTCTTTAGTTATACATTGCCTTAAATGTTTATGCATATTTATAAAAGTTTCCGCTATATTGTTGTCCTTACTGAGCATCTGAGCTCACCCCATTCTATGTTTTATTTTTCCCAGGATGTGAAAATGTATTTTATGACTAACCTTCAGGGATAGTCTGGGGGGATATGAGTCTGGACTATGGAAACTATGTTGTTTTAGTATTTCACTTTATGATGTAATGTAAGACTTATGAATGTATCTATTGTTTCCAAGGCTACTAAACTAATCGGCCTTTCGAGACTTGATCTTTTGTGATCATGAAAATGTTATGTTATAATGAACCGACTCTAGGTAACTAGGGTTGGGGGGTTATAGTAGGTATTAGAAGAAGTTTAGTACTAACCTTGGAAGCTAGATTTAGAAAAACTCAGATTAGAACACATAGCCCTAAGATAGACTTTGAAGATTAGTATAAAAGAACATCCTAGAATTTTGGTGAAGTACGGATTGTGCAAATATTCTGAGAAATACATCCCTTTAAGGATATCAGCAGGTAGAGGCAGCTCTGGCATAAATGTACCTAGGAGTGAAAACTCTGACAATGAGTTTTAGGCTTGACCCGGGCTATCCTAGTACACGACAATGGGCCTTGCTGCATTCTGGTTTATGACACTCTCGGGGGATATTCTTTGGATAATTATGATTTCATTACAAACAATTATAAAGGGTTTATGAGTATATACTTCCTCAAAGAAAACATATTTATGATTATGTATTATATCCATAAACTATTCAATTCATGTTAAGTGTTTTGCAAGATTGTTATTTTGTATTTCGATTCATAAATTAATCTAGTTTATGACAATGTTTAGAAATGGTGCCTAGTGGAAAAAAATGGAAACTGTATCAATACACACACTGCATGTTGGGATTTCCCTCCTACTCAAGATAATTATAGTGGATCTGGTGATACAATTGGTTCTAATCAACTTATCACCATACTGGGACAACTCACTCAGGTTATGATAAATACCCTTACTCGTATGGAGCACCCTGATCCTCAACCTGGAGTATAAATGTTGGAACGCTTTATGAGGAAATAACCACAAACATTTAATTGGGGTAAAAATCCATTATTAGCTGAGCAATGGATAAACACCTTAGAGAAAATATTCCATGCCTCTGGGAGTAGCGAAAGGGAGAAAGTTGTCATGGCAGTTTACCACCTCACGGGAGATGTCGAACAATAGTGGTCACTAATTCAAAACACAAAGGAATATGATGAAGTATCAAATATGGAATTGAGGGATTTTAGAGAGATTTTCTTAAAAAAATACTTTCCTCATGACCATTGAGTGGATATGGAAATACAATTTCTCCGTTAGAGGAAAAAGGAGGATGAGAATGTTGAAAAGTATGAAGCTAAATTTAAAAGGTTAGCGAGGTATGTGGCAGATTATATACATAACCCAAGAAAGAAGAACGATCATTTCTTTGATGGGTTAAAACCATTTCTCCGTCGAGCATTATTATCATAATCCTTCTCATCATACGAAGACATTTTCTCTTGTTCTATCAAGATGGAAAATGAATTCTCTAAATCTTATGACAATAAGGTAAAGAAAGAGAAGAAGATAATGGTTGAACAAGAGATAGATAAAAGAAAAGATCGAAATAAGGATTTTCCATTATGTGATAATTGTAGGGAGAAACACCCTGGTACATGCCTAAAAGGACTGGGAGTTTGTTACAAATGTAGAGAAACAGGTCACCAGACACGTGATTGCAAGGGAAAGAAAGAGGATGCCAATTTTGAATGCTACAATTGTAGAGAAATGGGGCATTATGCAAATGAATTCCCTAATATCCAAGTAATATTACCTCATAAAAGCCTAGTGATCAAGGCCAATATTAAGTTTTTACTACAGTTGAAGTGGAATAATTAATGTATTTGTGTTTTTGGACTCAAGGATTATATTATGGTTATAAGAATAATGTGATATATATAAGGGTTGTACTGTAGTACTTGTTTTTTTTTCATTAAGGTATTAATATTACTAAGGTAATCATATTTTGAGTATGTGACAACAAGAGAATCTTTACTTTGTCTGAGGAATCTGATGTCACAATTGATTTTGGAATTTAGATACCTTATATAGAGAGTCTGAATAGAGGTATTTTTGATAACTATAATGTTTGAAATGGATTAAGTTGAACTTTTAATAGTATTATTTAAGGTTAAAACATTTCTTATGATTATTTCTCAAATATTATAATACTATTGTTTTAGGAAATGGACAACCTGCAGGTCGTGCCATAACCCATCACGTCAGATAAAGATGCAAGAATCGAACCCACAACCATAGTGCGACAGGCCTTTATTACCTACTACTAGCCTACAGGAAGTCCTTGGTTATTACAAAATATTGTTCTTCATGGTATGTTTTAATATTTTGAACCATATACGATTAAGATAAATAGAATATTTTTTGTTTCAAATCTTTTGGAGTGAAAGATGAGTTTGTGGTAGGAACTAGTTGAAGGATGAAACTCAACTTGTCATCTATATATATATATATATATATATTTTCCCTCATATTCTATGAGGTAATTAATTATTAAAAATTATGGAAGGGTTATTAAAACAAAAAAATTTAATCCTAATACCTTATGAACTGATGATATTTTAAATCATCATAGATTGATGGCTTTAAGGCCCTCAATTTTACACTTTTTTTGATTGATGACCTCAATAACTCCCTATAAATATTTATGTTTTCCCTCTAATTACGTGTCTATAATTTCCACCCATGTTATCCTATTCGAAACCCAAATTTGGTGGTGAACTTCTCATTTTCCCTTCCCTCTTATTAAAACTAAATTTCATTAACCCTTTTTCTGATATGGGTTTTCCACAAATGTATTTTCTATTTTCAACCTTTTATTTTCAAAGAACAATTTCAAATTGCAATGATGCAATTTATTGAAGGTGGTTAGATTGTAATATCCCAATCTTCCATGGTACTCTTCTCTTTGAATAATACAGTAGAATGTATTGTACACAACCTTGAGTTCTAACACACCGCGACCAATCAATGTAGCTGTTATGAATAGTAATACCCACTTTTTTAAATGATATAATTTTTATATTTCAAAAGGGACATCATTTTTGGATTCGGAATATATAAATTATCCTAAGTTGAATTTTTGGTATTTTTCTATGATCTTTTAATTTTTGATGAATAGTAAAAAAATACATAAAAACAGCTTTTTTAATAAAAATAATTTATAGTACTAAATTATACTATTGAATTGTTTTAACATATATTGAGAATATATTTTTACAATTTTCTCCAACGGTGGTCATTAAAATTAATTTAACTTTGAAATTGGACATAAACAATTGTCAATATTTTGATAGATATTGTTTCTTAAAAACACTCTATTTGTTTTGACAACCAGAATTATTTTTAAATTTATTACTACAATTTCTGTGTTTGGAATTTGGTAAAATGGATTCCATATTTGGAATCATAATGTCAGAATTATGTATTTAAGGCTCTTTTGTTTTTGGACATTATGAACAGTAACGAAGGCAATTATCTTTAATTATCATGATTAATTAGTAATCAGCTAGTTAAGGGTAATGAAATAATATCATAATAACATAAAATGACCCCAAAATATGTCCTAATGCTATTTTTTATGTCTTGTTCGACCATGTAATTCCTTGTGCCAACTTAGGGACCTCATGGAATCACTTTTGTGTGATAGTGACATTTTATCATTTTATTTTTAAAGAAATGAAAATATAACAAAAGTATGTAAAACCAAAGTAAAACAATTTTAATTTTTTCTACATAAATGATCTCATAGACTATAAATATTCATTTAAAATCTAAAACTATTTCCTACATCATGGTATTTTTTTTTGTAATTTTTACACTTTAAATAAATAAATTTATTTATGACACCATGATGATGCAGTGATTACCTTATTAATGAACAATTTAAATAAAATGAAAATATAAGGCAAAATATAAGACATAAAATTGTGTAAAAACTATTTTATGGGTGGATTTATAACCCTAATCACCTTATCCTGGATATTTATCATTGTGGGACCTTTAAAATCTGAAAAGCATTTCATAATAATGTAACATTTCAAGACATTCCCAAAGTGTCCCTCCTCCCTCTTATAAAAGGCCACCACCTCTACCCCCTTACACACACCTCTCAAGCCATTGGCTCGTCCAAACTCTGCTCATATTAACTCTCCTCATCCCTCTATTCCTCCTATAAGCCTCACTTTGGCCAAAAGTCTTTCCAAGGAAGCCTTTGGCTCAAATCAAAAAGAGTTACCTGATTTAGAGGTAATGTCTTCTCTCGAGTTCCTTTCTTTTATTTTCCTTCTTCACTCACCACCGTCTTCTTACTATTTTATCACATAATAACACCATTATCCGCAATATACTATGATCTTGTTATGATAAGTATTCTACCTACACTTACACACACCTCCGTCAAATGGTTAAAGAGCTTACTATTTCTATGGATGGGAAATTACTGCCTCACAAAACGATGATTGTTCAATCATCTTTTAACACCTCTCATGGTGGCTATTATGAAAACAATATTTTTATATATGATATATATTATGTTTAAGTTTTATTTATGATTCTATATTTTTCTATTATATCATATATTTATGGTTTTTATTATGGGTAAAAACGATAATCTCATTAGTGGAAGTGCACACTACCACCCCTCAAAGTGATGTGACTCGTTAATACCATATGTGGTACGTATAATGGATGGATTTAATGATATTATATATTATTATATACTGGAATTATGATATAACTATGTATCATTATGTTTTAATTCCATTAAATATGAAATAAAAATGAAAGTTGAATTCATGCGTACGTACGGCTTGCTATCTCCATGAACAGTGCATTTCATTTTTTACCTATTAATTTTATTTACTATTATAAATACATGTATATACTGGATATATATGACATATATGATATCTAAATCATTAATATCATGATGAAGATAATGGATATTTTACCACTTTAACAACTTGTAATTATAAGAAGTCAATTTTTGACTCAAGTACCAAATATCGACAAAACGGCTGTTAGTAACACAAATGCCTATGTAATGATTATAACATGGTAATAAGTGATATAAGAGGAATAATAAAATTGAAAAAGGATCTGAAGAAAGTATAGATTAACTTTATTTTATTATTCAGGACGTTAAAGAACGAATGGGTCAAGTCGGACTTTAGGTAAGGGATCCTACCTCCCACATTCTTTTTAAGTACTATCCTTTATGTCAATTCTTTTAAGCTCCTCTTTATTATGTTGTGGGATCTTATTTTATATTCCTCTTACTAAAAATTTTATGTTAAAATGATGAGAGACCTTATTTGATCTCATCAATCCATTTTTAGATGTTTTATGTGGCACTGTTAGGCTGCTGAATGTTTTGTAAGGAATTTCTTATCTCACTTTTAATTCCGTGAAATTTCCATTGTTCGCCACTTATTTCATGTGGTGTATTGTATACTTCCATTCCATATATATTATCATTATTCTATTTATATTTATTTTATTATGTGATTCATTAGCTTTTTATTATATTTCTGTCGCACGACTCGATTGATTACAGTGAGGTAAGGGTTAATTCTACAACCTCTTCATTATTCAAGGTTGTTTATATGTAATTATCTACTGGGACCTCTTTATCATCCACATCAATGTTTCTTAAAAATTTATTCCAAATTTGTTTTACTATTTATTAGAAAATGGGTTCAAGTCATTTATACACTTATTTGACATTATATTTTTTTGAAAGGAATCTTTCCTTCATTTTCCAAACAAGGTACTTTTTACCTTTTCGACAAATTTAATGTAAGAATGTTTTTTAACTTATACAGTGGGTGCGGCTATTTTTCATCATTATAACATCATCGAATCTTCCCTTACAAGATTATAAGAATATTTTCAAAATTAACCTTTTCATTATAATTAGGTTACACTTTAATGATATCAAAATAGAAAGAGATGTTTCTCTAAAAAGGTTTTGATTTCATATATGCCGACATCCTTGGATGGATATTAATTTTATTTGAAGTTTATTTATTATCATACAAAACTACCATATTGTATTGAATGTTTTGTGATCTGTTTGACTATGGATGTGTTATTTTTGTACCGTTCATAGATTATGGATTATGTAATTACATTTTAAATTCTAGTTACAATACGATTGTTTATGATATGTTTAATCATTTTCATATAAGGAATTCATTGGAATTATTAAGTGACCGGTGGAGCCTGCTATAGCTCCTCGATGCATCGGTATGTCTCATGAGACAATCTATTGTCTTGGAACAGGGTCTTGACAAAATATTATTTGTTGTCTTGGCACAAGGCCTTGAATATGTGGTTATGATAGTTTGGCATTATGCAATCAATTATTATGAATGTGGTAAATGATATTGCATGTGATTATTCGACTAGTATAATATCCATGTAAATAATTAAATGGAATTATTTCATTTTATTTTTTCCATATTATTCTGAAGTTCAAGTTTAAAATGATTTTGTCTTAGTAATACATTTCCTTAAATGTTGATGCATATTTATAAAAGTTTCCGCTATCTTGTTATCCTTACCGAGCATCTGAGCTCTCCCCTTTCTAGGTTTTATTTTTCCCAGGATGTGAAGAAGTATTTTATGAATGACTTGTAGGGATAGTCTGGGGGGATATGAGTGTGGACTATGGAGACTATGTTGTTGTAGTTTTTCACTTTATGATGTAATATAAGACTTATGAATATATCTAGTGTTTTCAAGCCTACTAAACTAATCAGTATTTCGAGACTTGATATTTTGTGATCATTCCTATGTTATGTAATAATGAACCGACTTTGGGTAACTAAGGTCGGGGTGTTACATGAGATGTCAGTTTCTCGAACATGCATTGGAGATTTTCAAAGAATTGACGAGGAAAAAAATATTTAAAATGATTGAGGTATCTTTTGAAACCCAACTTATACATAAAGGAACACCGTTTCATTAGTCCTTATTTATCTTATAGAGACCATGTAGGACCTTTTAGATGTGATCCATGTCTCAATCCATTTTATCCACTCCTACCCTACTCCAGTTATTTTGATGAAATTTTATTGTTGATGTGCACGGGGAAAGGAATCATGATGGAAGTTATGATATTAATTGTAAGGAATAGGACTGGGGGTTCTATTTTTATAAATGAGAAAGGTCATTTAATTCAATCATTATACATTTTAATTTTTTTATTCTCTTGAAAAAAATAGAAAATAAAAAAATGATATAAAAATATCCTGTTATATATGAAAACCAAAATTCACCATTACTAGAAAAATTATTTTTATCTTTTGTGGTTATGAGATGGTTGTGAGGTGTTTTTCAAGAACAACCTTTAGAAAAAAAGTAATAATTAAAAAATTTATTTGAAAACAAAATAAAGATGGTGCACAAATCATTCATTATGAATAGTTTGATCATGAATTTTATTTGATTTTGGGAGAAGTGATAGTCTCAATATTGAATGGGATAAATTAATTACAATTTTTAATATAGTTCATTTTAATTAAGTGATAAACCACCTCCTTTAGAATTAATTTTTAAAGCATCAAATCCTACCAACCAGCCTCAATGTCATTTTATCCTTCAAATAAAATTCCTCAGGATTTAATGCGACTTTTGTCTATAAAAATTTCATAAAGTATTTCATTTACAAGACTATGTATAAGGAACATGTTATCATGATATGAGACTAACACAAAATGATTTTTATCATGACATATGGGAGAAATGAATCAAATTTTAGGTAAATAATAATATTACATGTTTAATAATAAAAATTTGTGATGTTTGAATGAATTAAAGGAGTAGTTCCATCATTATTTTCAGTGGGGATGTAAAATAAACGAAATTAATTTTTTTCTTTGAAAAATTATCAATTAAATTGATATTTAATGTGGAATTTTTATTTTTTGAATTGAAATTGGAAATGTTTTGATTTTATTACATTTGAATTTGAATATTAGTAACATTGGTGTCCTCTGATTTTCAAGATGAGATTTAATACTTGTGGATAAGAATGGTCTATGTGTGATGGAATTGATAGAGATAATATTTTACACATTTTTATATTAATTTAATTATTTAATCCCTCAAAATTTATCTATTTGAGGTTATTTACAAATATGTTTATTAATGGTGTGTTTTGATCCAAAATGAAATAATTGGTTAATTCTTGAATTTTGAACATTTTTTCAGCAACGGTATATTAGGAATAAAATTAAAAATTTTAATTGAATTTTAGTGATTATTTTACTTATTATTACTTCATTTATTTTTTTCAACATTGTATTTTGGAGAAAGTACTTATTTGAACAAAATTAGACCCTAAAAATCAATCGAGTTCGATAGGTATTTGGTTGGATGATGTGGACCCCATATCCATAATGGAAGACAAATTCAAGCTACACAACTCCAATTGAGATGATTCAAAATGGATTTTAAATATGACATAGATACACATACCTCCAATGAAAACGTGGAATTATTAAATCAATATGTGTAAAATTTGACATTATACATTTAATGGTTATTTTTTGAATTATTGGGTAGAGAATTTTATGTTAAATATTAATTCCTTTAAATCCACGATACAAGCCCAGTCAATGTGAAATTCTTCTGAACAATTAAAAAATATTTTATAACAACATTCATGAATAAACCTATCCCTAATTCATCCCTTGTATCGAGGAAAAAGGTGTATAAATTTGAAGGTATATTAAGTAACAAAAATATCAACAATTAAAGACTCATTATGACCCATAAGTCATTAATGGTCAGTTATAAAACTAAAGTCCTATTCCCTTACTATAAATAAGAGGATAGGTTTGGATTGAAGAGAAATTTATTTGTGAGAGAAACTATGGATGTGATCAACTCCTTAATGGGGTTTTTTATTTATTATCATTTAATTTTAGTTTTCATTTCCCATGTATCACATTCATCTTTTTATATTAAAGTGTCTCCATTTATTCTTCCATATGTATTTCACTTCCAACTCTAATTATCATTATATCTTTTATAATTACATCATGATTTCTATTCACTCTGAAATGGAAAGTGTTTAACTTGAGGCTTGGCCTCAGGGGTGGTTTCACAATGTTCTTTGTTATCATGCTTTCATTGAAAATGTTTTAATTAAATTTGTGGTGGATGAGGTAGTATTGCATGTGTATGGAAGTTATGCAACACGGAATCATTTCCAATTTCATTCATTTTATTTTATTAATTCCTTTTCCCTCCATTCTGTAGGGAAATCCCTTCATACGGTGGAGGTGGGCTCACTTGAAGAGATAAAATGGCATACGGTTGAGCTAGGTATTTTGGAAAATTCATTCTCAGATGAGGTGTTATCCTATTTGACTATTGGTGGAGGTGGGGTTTTGTATGATGAAGGCTTGCAAAATTTTCACACTCATTAAATTAAATGAAATTAATTTAGTAATTAAGTTTCGTTATATGAATTATAAAATTGATTTTAGACAATAAATAATTAATTAATGAACCTGCATTATCAAACCCAAGACCGAGACATCTCTTCCCTAATATCATTATGTATTCATCGGAATTTAGTTTTTTTTTACATTTCATTGTATGAATTTCAAGATTTCAAAAAACCCCATAACCATCATTTTCAATAAATAATAATACCAAACAAAAAATAAATATACTAGGTGAATTAGAATCAGTGATTGAACCGATTATAATGCTCTTCAAGGGATACAACCTAGTACAGCCTATGTGTTGTATTAGGAATAAAAATTAAATTAAAAATTTTCATCTTATAGGTCTACACCAGAGCTCCAAATTCTATTGTATTTTATTGGTATTATCATTTCACATTTCAGTTTTATGGGGTTAAAGAAGTCATTGCGTAAATAGTTGATTCATTTTTTGAACTATCATCCTAAGACTGATAGTCTGATAGACCATACTATTGATCTATTAAAGGACATTCACAATTATTGATTCCTTGAATTTGGGGGTTCTTGTTAAAAAAATACACCCTAGTGGATTTTCTTTCAAAAATATTATTTAGGCTACCATCAAGATGGATATTTAAAATTACATCCATGGTTGGACATTCTGTTCTCATATCTGTTGGAAAGAGGTAAGGGTGGAAGACTGCTTATACCATATATTGTTCAGGAGACTTTAGAGTAGGTTCAGCTACTCAGGAAGCACATGATGGAACGTCATTCAATAGAGCAGTTATATGCCCACAAATACTTATCAAATATTTATATTAAATTTGGGGATTATGATTTCCTGAATTATTTTCCTATGTTAGTCTAGTTAAATATTAATAGGAAGGGTAAGCTATCTCCAAGAATCCTCAAACCATTTGAGATTATAGAGATAAACAAGCCAGTAGATTACATGATAACAATTTCATAGCGATATGAATATATGAACTTTTTTTCATGATTCTTAGTATAATTGGTATTATCTTGAACTATCACATATTTTAGAGCACGAGGAGGATGGTTTAGACATGGATTATTGTTTTTTGGAATACCCAGTGTGTATCATTGATCAGTGCATAATTACTATCCGAGAGTAGTTATTTCCCCTAGTATGGGTTATATGGTAGAACAGACATGTAAATAATAAGGGTTGGGAGAGAGAAGGTAATGCTTATTCTTATTGGAGGGAGTTTTTAACTAATGATCCCATACTACCATCATAAGGATAAATCTAGTAAAACTTATACTAAATAGGTGAGGTTGTAAAGCACTATAATTTTATGAAATTATGTATCATTATTTATAAAATAAATCAAATGTTAAACAATTGAAAATGTTACCGATAGATCGATGAAGGTACCATGAGCGTATGAGGATTTTTTGGAACCTATATCTATGATTTGTGGAGGAAAAAATATTTCTACATGGTTTGTTGAAACTATTCCCCTTGTCCCTCATTATTTTGTGAAGCTATGTACGATGGTCCAGACAGTTGTAGAAGGATGCATGATTCGACTAAAGATTGTGGAATAGGCCTCATGGTCATTGACTCATCTTAGGGATGAAAGAAATGGGGTTTTCATAGGCTTTTCACAATTATTATAATCCTCCACATAACCCAAGAAAGGGGTTTCATGGGACAATGTTGGTGCATAGTTTGTGCATGGTTTATCAAACCGTGCAACCAAACCGTGTTCCTCATAAAAAGATGGAAGAATTAATTGTTTTCCCTCAATCCCATTAAATGGATAACCCTTAATTTCTTCCTCATGTATCCAAAAGACTATGTTACATATGATATTCCAACCTCTACCAAACTAGGATTCAAGATAACTCTCTCATCCAGTCTCTGTTTCTATATTTTTTTAGTTCATTAAATTACTATGGTTATAATATCAATCTAATTATATCAATTTTTATGTTAACGTTTGATATTCTATGATATTTTGGTCTGTTATAATTCACCTTATTTTTTATGTAGATTCTCAATTATTCCATTTTCATTCGATTCAGAAAAATTAATGTGAAAATACCTAAATAAGAATGAACTATGGTCATAAGTTAGGTGGTCTTTTAATTATCTGTAAATGTTTTTGTAATTTTATAGCACACAACGTTTTTCTAGATAGTAGAATATTCAACGTGATTCCAAAAAAATTGGTTTACCATCTAAAACACTTAAATTATGTTAATATACTCTTGTAATACCATGTTATACTATTAGAGGATATCTACTACATTTTCTAATTCCCGTGTGGGCAAGTTGAATTAAATATCATTCTTATGATAAATATTTATTTTAAAAAACAAATTACTATGGGGGGTTCTGTCATTAAATTGGTTTTTCATTGGATTCTAAATTAATTTGATCAATCTATTAAAATGGTTGAGATATTCAAGATCACATATAATTTTATGTGCAATTAGTGAATTCTGTAATTGTGGAACTGATTGTTAGATCGAGGTAAATTGATGTAAATTATAAATGTTAAATGACCAATGACTATCATAATTAGGAAACAATTATTAGTTTTTTCATGTTGTTAAGAGACTGATTGGACATGGTGTCACACAACATTTAATTGTATGATGGTCATAAAAATCCATGATTCCAATCATTTGGAGTTGGGCTTGATGACTCACCCTAATATCTCAAGTGTCTAGAATGATGTTTCACATTCCCATGTGATTCTATAATTGCAACCTTGGTGGATCCTTTAGAATATTTGACATTTCTTGTATGCCAGAGTTATACCCCAGGTCCTTATAGACCATGTTATCTATGTATATTCTTATATTCTCCTTCTATATATAGATTATATACATATACACACATTATATATAATCACTTTTTAATGTATGTACAATATAACTAAGATTAAAGTTATCCTGGCTTATGATGAAGCATGTTGTGTAAGCCAGGTGTCCTTTAAGATCCTGATCAGACTAGTCTATATAAACATAGATTGATAATTATTTATTATAACAAAACTATTCTATATAATAAACACCTACTAGATATGATATACAACATTAATGGAGGCATATTGAGTTTTTCTAACACCCTATTCAAGGAATAGATTGGTACCATGATGGGCCTCATGGATGTAAGTTGGGATAAGAGAAAGCACCCATCCATGGATTGTTGATTTGGAACATGGTAGTAGATGACTGAGAATATGATCATGAAGCAATGGATATGTGTTGGCACGGAATTTTTTCTATGACCACATATTGACATTTTAAAAAAAACCAAAGATATATTTTGGGTGAGTGGAAATTCTCGGGACAACTAATAGAGGTGCGAGATAGATATTGGGTTTACATACAAGATTTAAAAGTAAATGAAAGAACTTGTGTGCCCAACGATATGTCAAATGGATTCTTCCATGTCAACCTTCCAAAAAATGTACATGTACAATGCACTAAATAAATTTGCCAGCAACACAAGATGAGCGACCACACGCTAGATATTGCATTCCCAATGTGATGTCAAACACCACTTGCCTATAGGTATCCATTATCCATCATTCTCATGAGTGGAAGATGACCCCTTCTGTGACCGTGAAAAAGACATAGCCCCAAGGTATTGGATCTTCCCAAACAGGTCTCCTAGGGGTCCTTTTTTGAGTGGTCCCAGTAGAGATTGATCCTCACCCACTTCCTTTTTACTAAAGGGAAACTGCTTGAAATGGATCTTTATTGCCTACAATATTTTCCATTGATGAGTTCCAATTTTTCCCATAACCATGGACTTTTTGCGCAGAAATTCATCTTGGAAACGACCCCTCATCTTGTTTGTAGGTCCTCAATCTTACGCACACCCCTTATTACGTTCTCCATGTGTCAGATTTACCCTAAGGAACCATGTATGACCCCTCAGACATAAAATAAACCTATCTTAGTCAAACTTCCCACGTACGGACCACCAGGATTGTACAAAGTAATTTCAATGTTACCTAAGGAGTTTTTTCAGAGGCGTTTCCCAAACTTGTGATTCTTCTCATATGAAGACTAATGGATATTTCTTCTTCACATAGCCAAGCTAAAGTGGACCCCTCAATGGATCCCTATACAAGCTTATTGATCCATGTAATTTTTAGTTCCTTCCTTACCCCAGGGGTTAGTGTGTGCCAGTTATGTATGTCATATGGGTGAGGAGAAAATCCTCATCGTTTCACCTGCCTGACATTAAATTTTCAAGCACCTACATCCTCAACACATGATGATAAACTGTGACCACCGTGTGATTCACAAGCTCTAAGAGGACCATAAAGTGGATGGGTACCAACACCCTCTCACCCCCCTCTCCATCTACAATTTGCCTCCATGCACACCTCAGGAATCCTATGCATAAGCCCCAACACTACATTAGAGGATGAACCATATATGAAAGTTATATCCTCCCCGCACATCTGGACATCATGATCAGCCTTCCATCATGGAGTAATTCACAATCTTCTATTCATGGGACACTAACCAGGAATAAACCTCGCTCCACTCCTCACAGAAGAACCATTCGCGACGTGATAGTTAGGTTCTTTGTTGACATTTATTTCTCACATCAAGCATGGATCATGTGTGCTTAGATTAAGAATCAACCATGAAATCCTCTATAGTTGAACATTATTGTGTTTAACCCACGCCCCTATTAACCTAACTACAAGTAATTTTATCCATGAACCATTTCATGAAAGGTATGTAGGAAGCCACTTTAATGTTCAAGACCATCACCTATAATCCCCAACCACTCCACATCAGTTCAACCTCATCCCACACGATTTTAAACTATATGTCCCTTTCATCCCACCTGATGTTAATTTGTATGCTTTCGAACAGCAGGGGTTGTTATCCTTTCCCCTAGAAAGGTTATGTAGGAAGCCTCCCTGAGGGTCAACCCTAAATAGTTGTAATCATTGGTGTCCCCTTTGTTGGGACCCAAATCCTTGGTCAACCCCTTTGTGGTGTCAGACCGATTCCTGAGATGATAACCATGTATATTCCCCAACATGTATTTGGGTTTCAGTCCTTTGTGTACGCTACATTTCTATGCCCCATTCTGGAACTACGTGGTCATTGATATTTTCTATTTTTGAGCATGGTATATTGGAATCCTCCTTAAGGTGCAAGCCCATCACCCATGTCCAATCCTGGTCTCTCCCTCAAGCATTTATGTTTTGAGAAGATCATTCCCTAATCTAGAGGATCCACTACCTTTGGGTCCCATACATGTGTCCATTAGAATGAGCCACCTCTTCAGGTGACTCATCATCCCATCCCATGAATACATGGACATGATTCCCTACCACCAGGATACATAGGAATCCTCCTTGAGGTTCAATCCCAATACTGTCACCTTCACATACCCTCTTGGTTCCATAACCATTTATTCACCCTTCAACACTTCACCCATATCCATTGTGATTTTATCTAGGTAGCAACATCATAAGAAATCATTCCATCCATATGGGTTGTTAACCATGAATATGCCCCAACATGATTCTAAGATGTTTTCATTTGTGTACATGCAGATTCCATGCCCCTTCCATAGTGAACTATTTGGTTTTTGATCCAGGCATTCTAAATAGATTACATAGGAATCCACATTGAGGTTTAATCCCTTTCAATGGTAATTCATGTTGTCCCCTTAGGGTGGACCCATAATCCTCTCTAATCCACCCTTTTGGGTGTCCAAATATGTTTTCACGGTGTAAGAACTTCCCCTTTGTGAGACATGCCATCCATGGTCTGACCTAATATGGCGTGTTCGTCCATATATCTGATTAACATTATAGGTGATCCCTCCTGAGGATGTACCCATGTGATCCAATCCCATCAATGTTTTGATCAGTCCGATCCTTCTTCAATAGATGTTTAACTCATGGAATACCCCATGTAAAACATGGTAAGATGGGGAAAACCTCAGAGACATTCCTAGGATATATAATCCCCTACATTCCATGTGGGGTTCCTCGAGCTTCTGCACCCTCAAGGAGACCTATGATAAGATAAAATCAAGGGGTACTGGTGTTTTAGAAACCATACATGAAAATGATTCCCCAATGTGACTAATCTCTTTGCTAAAGGTTGCTGCCCAAACATGACCACATGGAATGTCCTAACAGAAAGAAGTGTAATTAAATAGTGGTCACAAAGATATAGCCTCAGGGAGAGCTTCACAAATAACATAATAATATTTAATGGAGACCTGGACTAGGAAATGAATTATGAAGAGTAATCCATAGAAGGTGGGACAAAAATCCCATCATCCCATTTCCATAATAACGAAAACATCTCAAATGAAGTGATGAGTTACACCTGCCGTTGTAATGTGGGAATGTGGGGAAACAATCAGGGCGTCTCCACTGATGATGTGAACCAAGGAGAAATCCTTAGAAATAGAAATGTTTAACCATATGTGATTGTATTTCCTTAAATATGGGTATTAGTAGTTTTATAATAATCAATAGATGAGTGTGTCACTGGATCCATCACTCTGGCGCTATGTCCCACCATGAAAATAATGAGCATGAAAAGAAACTCACAAGGATAGGGGATGTTAATTGTTGGGAATCCTAGTCTGCGATGTTGTCAGCAGGGATATTTCTATCTAGTTATGTATGACTGAATGGAGCTAGGGCACTAGGAATCAAATTCTACCAATGACTGAATCGTACTACATTGTCAGACCCAAGATTTAGCTACAGGAAACCTATCACCTCCCACCCATAGACAGAGGATAAGGTTCAATACGAATGCAGAAATCCTACATGATTATACACATTCTGCGATTACTCCCACCACCACAACTACTGGGCACCCACACCCCATCTTACCCTTTTTTTATTCAAATGAGGGTGATCGATAATCTTTTTCAATGATACAAATAGCAGGGGGTCATTCCAACGATGGATATGGTCCAAAAATATTTAGAGGCTTCTAGGCCCCACCAACACCACCGCCCCGAAGTGATGTATAGGGAGCCACTGCTGCCTACTCTGACCTTCAATCCTTTCAGGATCCTCTCCCCATAAGGATATTATGATTAATTCCTGTATAGAAAAAATGTGAGGGGTTTCCGAGTCCACCTGGCTGAAAATATATCCCTAGGACCATGAAGAAGGTTCCGACCAGGCCATGGAAATGCCACCATCCGGTCCCACATACTGAAGATAAGGTGATCCATACACCTGCATAGTTGTCCCTAGCTCGGTTGACCCAACGTTAACAATGTGAGAAATCTTAGGAGGATTCCCTCCAAGGGGCATCATCTTCTGCGGCTTCAGGGGCCCAAGCCACCAAAGGCGTGTGTTATCATCTCCCCATTAATATTGAGTAGGGGAACAAATATGACCAATTGAGATTGAGATTCCAACTGAACCTTGGGCAGCCTGGGTTATCTTTTCTAGTTTCTAGCACAAACAAAATCCCTTTAATACTTACCCATGGAAAGGGAATTCAGTAAAGAGGCCCTCCCTATACCTCTACCAACCATAGTGGAGGTCTATTCCACTTGTAATGACTCAGAAGTTCAGTTTGATTATAATTTTTATGGAATTATATAAAGACCAGACATAGAGAGGACACATGATCCCAAGGCCTGGGGTTCCCATAATGTAAATTTGAACATTCTTTTAGTTCACATAAGCAACGTGTGAGGGGGATTTTCTATCATTTGAGCCAGTGGTTGGATTGAAAATCATAGGGTATAGTTGAACTCAGAATGCTAGGATTCGCCTAGAAAATACTTAACTTCGACAGAAAGGGTTTATACTGAAATAATAACTTTCAGACTTTTCAAAAAATAATAAAATAAATAGAAAAAATTATATTAATTTCTTTAGCAGCATTGAGAGGAGGAAGGTGGTGTTTTGATGTTGTGGCGAGGAGAAGACGAGGCACATGAAATGATGATCATTAATGTCTCACTGATAAAGCGTACCCTCTACGCTATTTCATAAATGAAACAGTGTGACGACAAAAAGTAACATCGTAACAGAAAAACTACGACATGTTTCTTTTTATTAAACACACAAAGTAGAGAGTTGATAATTAAACATTGGAGATTCTGGGAAGAAACTATGGTAGATTTCCTATCAAATTAAAAACATTTAAGGCAGGAGAAACCCTCACTAATGATGCATGATGGTTGATTAGAGTGTGGAGACAAATATCGTGGAGAACAAGACCAAATATAGGAATTGAAGAAAGGTGAATAATGATAGAAGATCACATGTGCACAATGAATTGGATCATAATCCATTTCCTACGACAGATCTGAATCCATGTAAGGATTTATATGTGCTTTAATTCCCCATTCTTCATTCTAAAACAATAAATGTGGATCATTCGATGAACAAGTTGATAAGAGAATTAGGAGTTCTGTAGGGAGGGTGTATTCCATGGGATTTTCACAGGGATTGTTGATATCTTGATAGAACTGAGATTCTGAACCTCTCCTATTTCAAAATTCTAATGCGGATGACGTGGTCCGACATGAACAAGGCATAGACCGTCTACCTTGTGCATTCTTTGTGGATGAATTCTCGAATTTATGGAAAGGAGAGTTCTAGGATGTAGTAGTTATGGTGGATGTCCTTGATACTCTAGGAATAGATGGTTTGAGAAATGGACCACCAAAGAATATCTAGTGGCATGCAAAAGGATCCTTCAATGTGTCACAGAAATGTCGAGGTTCGACGTTGACCTGCACCGTGTGGAGAAGCAGCCCGCGTCTGGGATGAATAGGTGCACTAGACGCATGAAGTCTGTAGACCACGTAAAGGAGGAACTTCTGGCCGCTTTCCTACTATTCTAGACAAAATTCACTCAAGATAAGCTGCATCTGACGGGACCGGTTGACGCACGGTGGCAGCGCTGGGCCTAGACCGAACTGTCCCCTATCTCACTCTAACTATTGAAACTAACAGACCTAGCATCCGATTGACATGACTTCTGTCGCACAAGGACCGTTGTGATGAGGCAGTCCTTCAAAAATACACTATGTGAGTTATTTTCGAGGTTTACATACATCTTGTTTGGATCATACACGAATCCAATTGTTCCCTATTTACAAAAAAATATCATATCTTACAGACTGGGCGTCCGTTCTAAGTGTCGTATATTGCTTTTGGACCTTTACGACAAGACAGTCTTTTAGGTTACTCTATGTGGAATTTCCTGGTGGTTGAGTCATGACCTATGTATTGAGTAGAAGATCATCCCTGAATTAGGTGTTCTATGTGTGGGAATCTCGTGGATAATTGTTACCCAAACAATGATATCGACCCTACCTGAATTATCATGAGAGCGACTCTTCATGGATCATCAGTAGTGATACCCTTTGTGTATAAGAATGATAGAGACCCATTGTGGATCCACATGATAGAGACCCATTGTGGATTAGTATGAAAGACAATATTTGTGGATCATGATGTGAGTGCCCTCCGCGGCTCAATAAGATAGTGACCGTTTGAAGACCAGTAGTAGGGTTTCCCTTTGTGGATATGCAGCAGATCTACCATTCATGGATCAACATAAGGGAATATCAACAAAATAAGATAATCTTCTTCTACGACTAATCATTTTGATGTATATATTTAATTTATACATGGTGTGAGTTATGTCTTTTCATTTTTTCTTTACTTTGATATCTTGCATCATGGTATTTTTCCTTTCTGGATTTATGTGATACTTGAGTCAGTCTCGGGGTCCATACTAAGTATTATTATACTCATCCATGCACATGATTCACCCACAACTATTGCGTCTTTTTCAGACAATGAACAACATTGATTGTGACATTAAGGAGTTACGGCAAGACAATTATTGGAGGTGGATCGATAGACGCAGTGTGCTGTAGTGACATCTGACAGTGAGCTGTACCTACCCTTTAGGTAGGATCCTTGGAGGATGACATTCGAAGCTTTTACTTATTTTTCTGTAATTTCCTATCAGTTTGGATTGTATTAAGGCCCATTTTACCTTCTGTATTACTTGTACTTTTTGTTGGTTCTAGTTTAATATCACATTCCACAGTATGGGCTACGTTTTTGTGTGTATAGGTTGAAAGGAAATGCCTTCCCTTTTTGGTATATTCGTTTTTGGTGCTAGTCACCATCCCCTGGACTATGGATGGTGGGCTTGGGGTAGTCATGTCATGGGCCCTGGAAGACAGGTTGTGACAATGTGGTATCAGAGGAGGTTGGTTCTACCATATAAATAACAAGTATATAATTTTTTGATGAGGAAATATTGTTAAGTGTTTTTTTAGGATTTAAGGACTTAGATTCTAGTGTTGGTGTGGTGGCTAATGTATCGATACAACAGTACCTGAAATTCAGTTTTCTAACACAATAAACAAAAACACCTGTTGGAAGTGTTTTGAAAATGTTTTTCTTTTTATCACATTTGATTCAACACGCCAGGTATAACATATTGATCGTGGTGCCTCTATTTCCCTATGGGATTCCTCAACAAAGAATACCGGACAGGATTCCAGTGAGGGGTCACAACGATGGCCCACCGAGCGATGAGGCGCTAGTGCACAGACTACTTACAATGGTAGAACCTTCAGGTGGTGTACCATTAGCACCACCACCTATAGAGTAGTAGGTATAACCATCCCCACTATTGGACATTGCATGCTGAATGAGTTCACTACACGAGGTCTAGAGAAAGAGGCATCCAAGGATTCAAGGATATACATATCCTTAGGTAGCTGAGGATTTACTAGAGGTAGTTATGCAGAATTTTCACCTGGAAGAGACACATACAGACCATATGGTGGTCCTAGCCACTTTATATTTTTAGGTAAGAATAGGGAGATGGTGGATCTTGACACCCTAGACACACAAGGATGAGACCCTCTCTTATATGGACTTTGAGAGCCTCTTCATGGAGGAGTTAGTACCCTAGAAACTAATCTCAATGCTTATTTAGGAGCTACTACAACTAAAATAGGGCATCTTGAATATGTATTAGTACTCAGAGAGGTTTACTGACCTATCCCATTACTCCACCGACATGGTATGGGAATATTTCTCCATGGACTAGACCATTGAATAAGGAATCCGATGCGAGATCATGGAATCAATGATTTCACTGAGTATCCCAACATAGGATAAAGTGCTTGAGTGAGCTCTAATACTAGAGAGCTACCTAGCCGAGGAGGCACCAATGGTGAGAGCCACCAAATAAAAGGTGGTAGATTCATCAACATCAGGCAGTAGGCAGCCAACATAGAGGCCTAAACAGGCTAGACCTTGTAGAGGATGACCCCAAGATGCAAGGTCATAGGTGCGGAGCTCATGAGGTAGATGAGGTCTACTAATGGCTAGAGTTTCTTACTTCTACAGAGGGTAGGTACACATGCCTCGTAAATACCCGACCCACCGCATATATGACCTGAAGAACACCAAGGGACCACCAAGTGAGAGGAAATGATTAGATAGAGGAGGTCAATAGGGCGTAAAATGTGACAGGGGGTAGGCTGGGTGGCATGCGGTGGTTTATAGTACGAGGTACTACTTCTACAATCCCCAAGTGGTCCACCACGGGCTCAGGTATCTGGAAGACAAGGGAGAGCATAGTTTCAGGCAGTGGAGGCCTACATCCATGAAACTCGATAGATGATTAGAGGTATGATCTTTTTCTTCTCCACCATACATGATGTTCTTATAGACACTGGGGCCATTCACTCTTTCCATTCCACATACCTCATTCAACGATCAGTGAGTCTGATGGAGTCATTGAATCTATCCATATGATTAAAGACTCCTACAAGAGGGTATTTGATGATAACACACCAGTTTTGGTAGTGTGAACATACTTTAGGAGGAGATATATTTAGATGTGATGTCCTATAAGTAGTGTCGAGTCATTACAATTTCATCTTTGGTATAGACTGGTTATCAACAATTCATGCTTAGATTGACCGTTTTAGGCACAAAGTGCAGTATTTTTGCGATGATGGAACAAAGTTTTCCATCCCCAACAAGAATGGAACCTTTGCATCATATGATGGACTTTCTCATAGGAGGGTGCAGTAGGTCACTCCCTAGTTGGCTAACCCCACCCTCAGTGCGGTGGACAAGAGGATTCTCAGCATTCCTACATCGGTGGAAGAGTATGTGGATGCCTTTCTTGAGGCTGTTCTGTGAATACCTCCATGTAGGGAGGTATACATCTGTATCGACATGTTCTCTGGGACGACACTGATATCCACACCGGCATATCGGATGGCTCCCGCAGAGGCACGTGAGTTGATGGTATTGCTGGATGACTTGAATGAGAAGGGGTTTATAAGGCCCAGTGTATCACCATGGGAAGCCCCAATATTGTTTTCCAAGAAGGATTATAAGAGATTGAGATTATGCGTGGACATCCAGTGCCAAAACCAAGTGACCTTGAAGAACACATATCCACTTCCAAGGATTGTTGAACTCATCGATCAGCTGCAGAGAGAAAGGTGGTCCCCTAAGATCGACCATAGGTTATGTAATCATCGACTTCAGGAATAGGATGAGGATGTACAGAAGACATCCTTTAGATGACGGTATAAACACTATGATATTTTAGTGTTTCCTTTTAGCATGAACAATTCCCCAAAGATGATCATAGGAAATATGAACATCATATTCCATCCTTACCTCGATCTTTTCATGGTAGTCTTCATTGATGACGTCTTGGTGTACTTGGGGTTGGATGAGGAGCATGCTACAATCCTGCAGATAGCCCTGGATACATTCTGAGGGAACCAACATCACGGTATGCTCTTGATGTTACAGTTCTGGATTCTGGAGGTCCACTTTTTAGGACATGTCATCTCGGAGGGTGGAGCGTGACTAAGATGCAGAGTTTCCTGGGGTTAGTTGGGTATTATCAGAGGTTCATACCTGACTTTTCCAGAGTAAACGCACCCATTTAATAATTCAAAGAGAAGTAAAATCCCTTCATATGTACGGAGAGGTTCCATTAGAGTTTCTAGTAGCTAAGGAAGAGACTGATGAGTTCCCCCAACCTTAGACTACCAGAATAGGTTGCTGGTTATATATTCATCTGTGATGAATCAGGGACTATAACGGGGTTTTCCATGATGTAGGAGCGAGTAGTGAATGCCTACGGCTTACCGCAGTTGAGGCAACATGAGGAGAACTACATGAACCATGACATGGATTTACCAACAGTGGTCTTTTCAATGAATATGTGGAAACACTACTTGATTGGTGAAAAGTTTACCTTATACTCCAACCACAACAGTCTCAGGTATGTCTTCTCATAGAAGGACCTGAACATGAGACAAAATAGATGGATGGAGTTCCTCTAGGATTATGGTATTGAGATAGTCTATACTCCTATGATGAGGAACATGGTGTATGACATGATAAGTAGAAGGTCGGTTTTCTAGCTACTAACTGAGGTGACATAGAATCTATATATGATGTAGATATCCTTTTTAGATGATGAAGGAGAATATTACCTCCAGTCTATGACATTCACTCCCCAATCCTTCAATGATTTTGGTAGTCATAGATTGTGGATGTTGACTTTGAGTCCCAACATGCTCATATATGCTCGGGAGAGGCTCCTAATAGAATTTTCTATAGGTGGGGAGGACGTCATCCTTTTTAGAGGATGCACCATGGTAGAAGTGATTTTACAGTAGGAGGTGTTGAGGAAGTTCTATACATCCCCTTTGGAGGTACATCCTATTGTGGAGAAGATATCCCAGGACCTCTGATGTCAGTACTAGTGTCCATGGATGAAAAATGTGGTTGTAGAGTTTGTTTCACGATTCCTAACTTGTCAGAAACTGAAGGCCAGACATCATATCCATGAAGGATTGAAAATCCAATTGAGGTACCAGAGTGGAAGTGGGATGGTGTCACATTGGACTTCATGACAGGGTTACCACACATGTCCAGGGGCCAGGACTCTATCTGGGTGATCGTTTAACAACTCACCATGTCGGTTCACTTCCTACCCATCTGGGAGAATAGTTCGGTAGGGGGATTGGGGTGACTCTATGTCCAAGAGATTTTATGTATTCACAGGATACCTTCATTGATCATCTCAGACCCGAGTCACGCTTTATATCCAGGTTGTAGAAGGGGTTGCAGGAGGCGTTTGGGACTCAGATGTACATGTGCACAAATTTTTAGCTGCAATAAAATGGTAAGATGAAGCGGACCTTAAGGATCTTGGAGGACATGATTTGTTCTTGTGTCATAGATTTTGGCTACAGTTTTGAGGACAACCTACCATTGGTGGAGTCTTAGTACAACAATAGCTATCACACCACCATTGGTGTGGAACCGTTTGACAGCTTGTATGTGTAGCCATGAAGAAAACCTCTATGATGGATAGACCTAGGGGATTCAGCACTCATAAGTCAAGAGTTGGTACGAGCTACCACTGAGAATGTGAGATCATCCATGAGTAGATGATAACTGCACATAGTAGATAGAAGTCGTATGCTAACAGGAGATAGAGAACCTTGTATTTTGAGGAGAGAGACCATTTTTTCCTTTGGGTCTCACCTCTATGGGGATTATAGAGATTTGGCCATGGCCTAAAATTATCTTCAAGGTTCATTAGATAATTCCATATTATCAACAAAGTTTTAATGGTGGAATACCTCCTCGCTTGTCCCCCACAGATGCACGAGGTGCATGATGTTTTTCACATGTTGCAGATGATTAGGTACATGCATGATCAATCACATGTAATCGACTAGGGATAGCTGGAAATTGATGATGGGGTGACATTTTTAGAGGTCCCGATGGAGATAGAGGATCAACAGGAGCGGGTAGTTCATCGATAGTCTATTCCTCTATTGCGCATTCAGTGGCAGCACGAGAACCTCTAGGATATCACAATGTAGCAGGAGGCTCAAATTCATGCTTAGTACTCCCATTTGTTTTATTATCCTTTCTTTTGGCTTTCCGGGATATAAATACCTAAGGTGGGGAGAATGTCATTTCCTAGAATATTTGTGATTTTTTTTTAAATTATATGGAATTATTATGAAACCAAGCACTAAGAAGAAACATGATTCGATGTCCTGGGGTGCCTTGAATTTAATTTCAAACAATATTATAGATCACTTATTTAAATGTGTGAGTGGGTTTTCTAACATTTGAAGTGGTGCTCGGATCAAAAATCTGAGGGAACAGTTGAACAAGGAATGCCAGGATTCTCCTAGAAAGGAATTACCAATGACCACCAAGGGTCAGACAAAAAACCAGTTTTTTGGAATTTTTTGGGAAATAACAAAATAACTTAGGCAAAGTTATATAATTTTCCTTCGGACTATTGATCAATGTACAGAGGTATTGCAGTAGAGTGACAAGAAAATGATGAGGAAAATTAAATGAGGATTATTAATGTCTCATTGTGCAAGCATAACCGCTAGGAAGTTTCATAAATGAAATAGTGTAACGACGCAATGTCACAGTGTAATAGAAAGGTTGTGACCTGTTTCTCTTTGTTAAGCTAACCCGTTGGTTAGTTGTCGAACCTTTGGTAGAATTCCACTCTAATAGGGAACAAAAAACACAATAGAAATCCTCGCTAATGACGAACGTGGGAGGATCAATGTGTGGCGACAAATCTCACGGAGAACAAGATAAGATCCAAGAATTAATGAATTGTGAAGAACGAAACTGGATAATGGATCAACAAAGACTTGGACAATCATCAATCACCTATGGAAGATCTGAATATAGGTTGGTATTTTGTAGTGCTTGAATTCACCGTTATTCATTCTAAAACAACAATCATGGATCAAACCATGAACAGTTTGATCCACATATCATATGTTCTTGCAGGAGGGTGCTTTTCATGGGGGTTTTCAAGGGGATTATTGATAGCTTGAGAAAAATGTGATCCAATACCTCCCATGTTTCAATCTTCTAAGACGGAGGGTTCGAGATGACAAGAAAAATCCCAAGACCCTTCTCCTTGTGCGTTCTTCATGGAAGAATTATGAAAATGGTGGTAAGGTGAGTATGAGGTTGTTGTAGTGAAAGTGGAAGCCCTATGGTCCCATAGGCATAGATGGTTTGAGAAAATGACCAAAGGGGAAACACCAGCGGCCTGTAGTAGTGGACTATAGCTGTGGCCCTAGGCAGAGGGAGGTGGCACGCCACAACAGAAAAGGACTACGATAGCGTGGAGGGGATACACTGACCGACACCATGTGGGGGAGTTGCCCACACATATGTGCTGGAGGAACGTTGTCCACTGACCTCATGTGGGAAGAATTAATGGCCGCCTGTTGGTTGTGCTGGATAAAACATATGTTGAAAATCCGCGTCTAGCTAGACTGAATTTGTCTACTACGTGCAGTTATTAACCCAAGGTGGCAGTGCCAGGTGGCACCGCTAGATGAGGAAACAGACACGACTAAGCCATGTTTGGGCCGGATAAGTATGAAACCATATCAAGACGTGTTACTACAGGTGTTTTGTGTCCCACTTGGTGGTCCGGGCTGACTGTGGGCCAGATCCAGTCGGTTTGGGCCCAGGTCAGGTCGGGCCCGGACCTGACTAGCCCCCTGTATCACCAAAATGCTTGTAACTAATAGAGTGGGCATCCTATTGACAAGTTGTATGTGGATTTAAGACCCATGTGATGAGATCATCCCTATGAGATACTCTACCAATGTTTTTTTGGAGGTTTGCGTACATTTCAGTTGGATTGGACTTGAATCCATCTGGGACCTTTGTACAAAAATTCCAATATCTTACAGATCGGGCGTCTGTTCGACATTCCATTTGTTGCATTGGGACCCTTACAACAAGATAGTACTTTAGGTTACTCTATTTTGGACTAAGGAGATGTTGAGGTATAACTGATGACATGAGGAGAAGATCCTCCTTGAATCAAGAAAGCTATGTGCAAGAATCTAGTGGTTGGCTGGGATGTGAAGAATTAGAGATACCCTCCAACGATCAACATGAGAGAGACCCTTCGTGGATCAACAGTAAAGAGACCCTTCATGGATCAACATAAGGGAGACCCATTGTGGATCAACATTAGATTGATCCTTTGTGGATTATGATTGGAGTGACCCTCTGTGGATAATTATGATGGCAACCCTCCATGGATCTGCATGTTAGTAATCCTTTGTGGATCAGTAGTAGAGCGGCCCATCATTGTCAGCAGTAGAGAGACAATTCACGGATCAGCAGTAGAGCCTCTCAACAGAATTATATGATGCAACTACATGACTAATTATCTTGACTTCTGTAATTAATTTATACCAGGTGTGAGATATGTCTTTTTCTTGGTTCTTTACTTAGAGATCATGATTTTTTGTATTTTTCCTTTGGGTATATGTGTGAGACTCGAGTTTGCCTAAGCGACTATATAGAGTGCTGGTATACTCACCACCGCATGAGCTTCGCTCGCACCTTTTGTGTCTTTTATAGACAATGGAAAAATTTGACTATGAATTTTGGGATCCAGGGCTAGATAGTTCTTGGAGATGGATCGATATACATGGTGTGCTGCAGTGACATTAGACAGTTAGTTTTACATACCATTTAGGTAGGGTCCTTGGAAAACATCCCCTTGAGCATATACATATTTTGATGTACTTTCCATTTAGTTGGACTTTTATTCCATCCCATTTTTCCTTCTGTAGTACATGAACATGTTATTGTTTCCAATTTCTTCTTAACTTATGTAGTATGGGTTGTGTGTGTGTGTGTGTACAGGTTGAAAGGAAATACCTTCCATTATTGGGATATACCTTTTCACTACTAGTCACCATCCCATGGCTTATCAAAGGACAGATTTGGCTTTTCAGGACATGGGCCCCAGGGGGTGGGTCGTGACACCACATCCATGTTTAGTGCGAAGGTCCTCCCCATACTACCACCATTAGTCTAGGTGATGGTCCTCCCCATTTTATCGAACAGTGACATAAAGGTCCTCCGTGTTCCCATAGTATAGAGTATGGTGGTTCTCCCCATATTTTTGGCTATCAATGTGATGGTACTCCTCACATATCCTCCAACACAAGAAGGGGATCTCCCCACATCAGAATTATCAACCATAATGGTCCTCCTCATGTTCCCTTCGGCATATATCTAGGTTCTCTCCACTCCCCAGCTCATCCTAGCGGAGGTCCTCCCTTCTACAACACCAACCTTCACATAAGTATTTCCTATGTCGAAAATATACCATGCACTGTAGAACCATCGCAGGTTAAGAGAGCAGGTCCTCGCTACTAAAGGAAGAACCCTGAGAAGCCTCAGATCGTAATCAAACCCATTATCTTTTAAGACTCTGGAACATAGTAAAATTCAGTGATGGAACCCTCTCCTTGATCTTCTATATTAGGGACTTGGGTAGGAACTAGGATTATCATCCATTTACTTCCAGAAAGAATGATTCCCCAAATCCATAAATCCTTTCTCAGATACATACAAAAAGACGAATATTTGGCTCCTTTCCAGGGTTTTGTTGTGAAATCCTCCCTACCATCACTAGGATCACTATCTACTTTGATAAGAGATCACGAATAATTTTTCTAGGGAAAAATCGACAACGATATCCATCCTGATACATCGGCAATGACCACCCCTCATGATTAGGAGTAGTGGTTATCCCCTCATCCTATAGGGATGTGTTATAACATTTAGTGAATTTCTGGAAAGATGGTCCAAGATGCATCAGTTTTCCATCCAACACCCCATACTCTCCCTCAACCAGTCTACCACTTAAATGGTCCACATCAATTCCATTACTAGTCCCTCAACCACATGCAGTCGATAATTCTACATGGAAAATGGGGGTTCAAAACCCATTGGGCACAAGTTACTATAGTAGCACTGTAGAGCTACTGTAGCAGCCGAGATACTGTTGCAACGACCGCACTGTAGCGGCGGCAGGGGTACTGTAGCGGCAGCATGGGCACTATAGCAGCGGCAGGTACTATAGGAGTGTGTGTACTGTAGCAGTACTATTCACAGAATGGGATTTGGGCCAAAAAATTGGGCCTACGGGCTATGTAATGGGCTAAATGCCCACTGGGCCTTTGGGCTATGTAACGGGTCTCCCTCTACCCAGTTAAAGAGTTCTTTGCTTTGTTTAAATAATAAAAATGAGTTTTTGGCCCCAGCCTTAAAAAAACATGCAGTCGATGAATGGGGAAACAATGGGTCGTATCTCGTGTCTAGAATGAGAATTTTTTGGGACATTCTCGCAATAGAACATTTTCCTGAGGTGCTCTGGCCAATTGCAACTGAAAGACTCAGTATTCCAGAGACCCACACCCAGGATGAGGTTATGTGGTTCCATAAAATATTATGGATGATAAATTTACATCTCTATCTTCAACTATATCTTACCCCAATATTTGGGAATTCCTTGATGAAATGGATTCGTAGTTCCTCCTAGATGAGTTTGCCAAACTCTCAATTTTTTAGAACCATGTGTTGCCTAGTTAATATTTAACCCTTGAGAAATGATGTGTTAAGAGAGTTATAGTTCTTCGTAGAGTTATTAAGAATGATTCAAATAATGTCCAAATCTATGGCTATGGGTCATACGATTCCCTGGATTTCATTACTATCCTACACCAACCTGATTCAACGAGTGATATCGAGGATAATCCTTTGGGAATCATTACAGTGAAAATTCGCGTTCTTGGTATAAACCGGGAAGGGGGGATCTTCACATGGCCTGGAGAAGAGGAACCATTATATAGGGAATTACAACACTCTGTAGACCCATTTGGTGTCCACAATCACCAGAAAAGAACATTTCTTGGCTTTTGAGAACCATCCAAGTAATTGCCTCTCAGCCAAGACCCCAGAAAGGGTAAAGAGCACACTAGGACCATGAAACCCGCTGAACTGTTTGGATGAGTGAACAATACAAAGGATGATCTATAAAATGTGTAATTACATCAACATATTTCTAAAGAGAGAAGTATGTTTGATTATATCCTCAACGAATGCATCATGGAATGATGACTTGATTACATTAATCCTATACAAGGGCATGAGGGGTTGTAATAGCTTCCCCCCGATGAATATCCACTATGTGATCTCAATAACCTTGACTGTCTAGAGGGGGAAGAGTTCAGTGTTTATGGCATGATACCCCAGTATACATCACTGAATCCACCTAAGATACACAAAAACCTTCTTCAAGTCCTAGCTTAGGACCCACTAGTTGCACCTCAGGTACTACCGATCATTTTGCAGGTTCCTCTAGCATCCCCTTGTGTCATCCCACCATTCAGTCCAGGAGATGATAGGTCTACTATCCTCGTTGAAGTACATTCCACGGCATTGTTAGTCAGGGACCCCAGTCGGGATTGGAATCCTCATTAGGATGATCTGACTACGTCTCTTATTTATCACCTTGAGGATCTTGAAACCCGACAGGTGGCTATCCCACGTGATAGGAAACCGTATATGTCTTAGTTGGATGATATTACATCACCCATGTGCTTTATAAATCCGACCTTCTCTAATTTCAATGAGATGGGTGATTTGAAAAAACATCTGCACAACATCATTTCAATATGTAGACCCATGCTGGGATGTCTAGAAAAGTAAGAGACCGCTAAACTCCAGGGTTTTTTGTAGACACTAGATGGTCCCATATTCGTCTGGTACATCTAGTTACACATTGGGTTAATAATTGGTATAGAGGATCTCTGTAGGAAGCTTCTATATCAGTTTTGTTCCACCTCATGTAATACATTAATTATTGAACTCCTCAAGTGCATGAAAAGGTTGGATGAGCGAGTGAAAACCTTTTTCGCTAGGTGGAAGGGCCATAGATACTCACTCGACATGGATCTAACTCAAGAAAAATTTCTAATAATATGAATATGGAATGAGAATACTTAACTGGTCATTTTTCTCATCACCCAAAACTTCCCAGGTATATTCATTGATTTCTCTAACAATTCTCAACACATAGAGGAGGCATTGTGATAATACAAATAGGCACATCTGTTGCCTCCAAATTATCCCAAAATATTATTCATAATGGCTGAGACCATTGTTGTTACAGAGATAGAGGTCTTGAGATAGTTGTAATTGAAACTGGAAAAGCCACTTACACAGCCTCACCGTGGGCCACCGCCTCAGGAAGATCCTCTAACATAGAATCGCCCTCCTCAGAACTGGCAGGCTCTACCATGTAACGCACCATATTCATGTAGGTGAGATAATCATGTTTCACCTCCTTACTATGATCTTTCCCAAAATCAGATCTATGTTCTCACAAACCTTTTCCTGAATCTGAGAAACCATACCTACTCATTTATTAAGGCTCAGGTCCTCAATTATATCCAAGGTTCCTTAGACCAGGGAATCCTGTGGTTGTCGTAATGTAGGAAGCTAAAATAGGACTATCTCGTTGACCTATATAACTATTAATCATTTCACCTTATTCACGGAAATACTCTCAATAATTTATATGTTTTCACAAACTGCATCTAAGATATGGTTGATAACAATGTCATCAGATTGCTCCCATCCCTGAAATGGTGGAATGTGTGTTTGTAAATCCTGATAGTGAATGTGAGGGTGAATGGAGGATGGTTTCTAGCCGTAGGTCACAAATATATGATGATGGGATCGCTTGTAGGGTATCCTCTTGTTCCCATGGTATTATCAATACACACATGAACATCCCAAGCCTTCTAAAGTCTCTATGCTACCTTAGACTACTACCTATGCATTAACATCTCACCCTTTTCCCTCTCAGGGGCATAGGCACCGACAATGCGGAGGATATAGAATCCCTCCACCTATGCCAAATCTATCACATACTCTATGATATTTTATTCCCCCATTGATGGGGATTTCACTCATATTACCCCCAGAAATAGAAGACTCTTCGAGTGATGAATATTCCTCGGTGAATACCGTCAAACTAGTAGACCCTTACATGATAACCAATGATTAATAATACTAGGAAACCCCTCTAAATTTCCCTAATCAATGTTAGTGTTGACATAGCCATGTGTAAGTGAATTTCCAGAATGCTCAGGCCAGTGGTCCCAACCATGTCATGCATGCCACTGAGACTAGACATTAGGCCCAGCGCGGAGCTCAGCATGCATAACATTCATATTCTATCTCATCATATTCACCCCCACAACATTTCATATATATTGATTAGGAAGAGAATTCATTAACTTGTTATGATCAACCACATTTATTTGTGGATAGTGCTAATCCATTTGGCAATTAGCTAGTTGTAATTTTGTGCGGTTCGACTTGTGAGGCGCGAGACATTCCCAACACCAGCCAGAATCTTTCGGTCTAACCAGTAATACCAGTCATGGATCTTGTCACTGGGAATACTCCTTTCCGAAAAAAGTGTGCACATATTTCATACGTATGATGTACTTAAGCACCTTGAAATCATTCCTACGAGGCTCTCAATCCCTATGAATATTTGTATGATTGCAGACATGCATGGAACCCTCGTATAGGCTTTAAGAAGCCCCCTCCAATTTGAAACAGTGTTCATGGCCATAGAGGCCATCCATGCTGATGAAGTCAAGCATACGGAATGTTAGGACATAATTTCGTTCTCTGGAGTGTATGGAAATTATCCCATATAGGGGCAAATCTACCAACTTTATATCGATGGTCTGTTGAGTGGATTGTATGTATGATGTTGTCTCATTGAAATGGGTTTCAGGATCAATCGCATTCCATCCCATATTCTCCATATGTTGGGGCTTTATGAAGAAGATCTAGATCCCTCTAATGTGAATATTCATTGTTATGATAGGACATGTGAGACACCTACATGAAAATCCTCCTGAAGAACCAATTTATTATTCTGATTTCCAGAACATTGTTCATGGTTGTCTTGCATGACACTACCTACAACGTTCTAATGGGTATACCGTGGCTCTATCTGCACCAAACAGTCCCATCCACATATCTCGAATGCCTTAAGTACTCTATTAATGGCCGAGTGGGTGTGTTCCTAGGAAATGATCCTCCAGTTTCCTTTTTTGAAGCATAATACATGATTGCTGACAAGTCTAAGAGCAAGGAAAAGAAAATTCAGGCCAATTTGGTTGAGCATACTATCATTTTGGTCTACCCATGGGTAGACCTAGACAATGCCTACATTGTTTCAATTCACCGATTGGAGGCCATGACCCAATACATGGGACACTGTTTCGTTATATATGGGAAAAAGGGAAATTGTGTTCCTAGGTACAAAGTGAGCATGAAGATCACTTTGTACTCCTTCAAGAACTAGGTTTGAGTGTCCCCAGAAACCCTTAACCCTACAAGGTATTGGGATGTTCACTCCATGGAAATGACAATTCGTAATAATTTCTTACTTTGCATGGCTGGGTTGAATCAGATCAAGAAGAAACACCACTAATGTATTTATATTATCATGTGTAGCCCATTGGTTAGAAGTCCTGATGGAATCAGATAAACAACTTTTGTTACCATCATTTTAGCAGGGCAGCAGTCCCCAAAAAAGGACTCCACTGCCACTCAGGCCGACACCAATATTCTGTCATGATCATCCAACTCATAAGTATTTCCCTCTTATGATGATCCACCTACAGTAGATGATTCATCAGATTTTTAAGACACTCCTGAGTTCGAGGAAGGTGTCTCCACCACCATTGATGTGTTGTTATTGGTAAACATTAGTACCGAGATAGACAAAATCCCGACACTGATCAGTGCGGCTATTCCTAGGGAAGATAAAAAAATTGAGAATATCATGAAACTTCATTGAGATTTATTCTATTAGAGCTATGTTGCTATGCTTATCTTGGATCCTCATGTCGCCATCAATCGGCTTGGTATCCCGACAAACCATCACAGGAACAAACAACCTCCCATAAAGATGCACCATTATCATGTGGCCAAGGTTGAGGCCGAAGTTGATAAGATCATTAAAGACAAATTCATCATGGAAGTAATATACCAAAAAATTATAGACAGCATCATTCCATACTGAAAAAAAAACATAAAGATTAGATTCGGAATTGAATTTCAGGATCTCAACCGTCTATGTCCTATGGATGATTTACCTTTCTTTCAAAAGAGATGTTAACTGATGATACCACTAGCTTCTAAGATCTCTCCTTCATGGGCCAGAATTTTAGATATAATAAAAACTAAATGTCCCCTATGGATGATGATTTTTCCACCTTCCGATGACCACAAGGTACTTTTAATTACCATGTAATATATTTTGGTCTA
Organism: Viscum album; assembly: GCA_963277665.1. Lineage (NCBI taxonomy): Eukaryota > Viridiplantae > Streptophyta > Magnoliopsida > Santalales > Viscaceae > Viscum > Viscum album. The sequence goes on from OY728159.1 coordinate 1,386,497,253, forward strand.
AATAATGCTTGAGTAGCCTATCTATATGCAATGCACTGCATATTCAAGCCAAATCCTAGGGATATTGGTTGAATTCTACATGGATGATTTGGTGTTCAAATCCCACCTAGTCAGTACCATCTCAGTGATCATGAGAAAGTGTTCGTCTTCCTCCGTTCCCTCCATCTGAAGATGAACCCTTCGAAGTGTTACATTTTGGATACATATGGAACATTACTCATCGTTGCTGTTAGATATAGAGGAATCGATATTGTTCTAGAGAATAACAAGAAAATCAAAAAAAATCCAACTCCGAGAAGCATTCGGGAGATTCAATTCATTCAAGGAAACATAGCCTACGTATGTTGAATCATCAAAAATCTGGCCGAGATGTTTATGCCATTTTCTCCGCTCATGAAAAAAGGTTCCGACTACCAATCAGATGAACAGAGTCAGGATACATTTGAGGTGATTAATTAGTACCAGTTATAGCATCTAGTTATGATTCCACCCATATTCGGAAAGTGCCTAGTCCTTTTTGTGATCACTCTGGAATGGTCCCTAGGTTCCCATATCTCTGTAATGAATAAAGAGTGATCATAGAATATTATATACTATCTCAGCTGCATGATCATCAATACAGGGACCAGATATTCATCGATTGAGAGGGGATTACTTTTTATGGTATTCACGGTCCACCTATTTTAACATTACATTACTCACCATTATATATATCTACTATTCTGTGTGGATCTGGTAAAGTACATTATGAACCTTCCCATGTTGAATGACCTTCTAGATCAGTGTGCAGTGATCATAAAAAATTTTACATTAGATTTATCCCGCAGAAAGATTTCAAGGTTCAAGAATGGGTATAATTAAATATATCACATCCAACCCCCATAGAATAGTACCTAGATTATGATGTCCTAGATCAAACCATCCTTTCAATGGACCAATACATTCCATGTTGACAGATACACTTTGGTGATTCATCGTGAAGCCCTACCGGCAGAAGAATCAATGATCACAGACTCAATAGAGTAAGCCTAGGTATTTTATTCACCATGATCGTATATCATATCATTCCCAATTAATTATTATTGTATTAGGGCTTCACATATAATGAGGAATATTATCCAGACCTCATCACTACTCTCGATCTTCCCCTTGAGATTGATGTTCCCCAGTAGCGTGTGAAAGGGGACTCTGAACTGATCATCAAGAAGATCAACGATGACTACATCATCAGGAAACCAGATCTTGTTACATTATTAGAGTGCAGTCAAAAGCTAATGGACTAGTTCATTTCCTAGCGAGAAGATACTAATGTCCCTCTGTCATGAAACAGGAAAGCAGATTCCTTATAAATCCATTCTACATCTATTGCAGAGCCTTACCATGATGATTTGATTATCATTGTAGAGTATTGAAGTTTAATTTCTCCCATAACTCTAGACGATGATGATGATAGCTAGAAATTAAGTCACTTTACAACCATTGCATCAACATCAGGACCCCATACTCCCCCTGCCACATTATTCTAAGGGACCCCTAGTTGGACAAATAACATTATTGAATACCTCCAACACGAAAATCTCCCAAAATATAGAGCTAAACAGGATAGAGTCTGCTGGTGTGAAGTTTTTTTTACCGTTTAGAGTGGTCCTAGTCTTGAGAATATGCTCTACAGACATGCTTTTGATGGGATTATAATTAATTTCATTCATGGAGATGAGATTTCCCATGTTATATTGGAAGTCTGTGATGGTTCTGGTGGATCTAATTAGGTAGGAACAAAACACTCTCATCAGATCCAAATGTTAGGCTATTTTTATCCCACAATAGTCCATGATTGTGTTGAGTTTTCAAAAAGGTTACACATGTTTCAGATCCATGATAATTTTTTTCATCGGCCACCATAGGAGCTTTATACATCCATGTACTCTTAGCCCTTTGCGATCTGGGGTCTCGATGTCGTGGTGTCATATCTTTTGGTGATATCTTTCCAGTGTCAGTTCATCATCACTACAACCGATTTATTTTCATAGTGGGAATAAAATTTATTCCCAAGGATGTTAATGAACGTTCCATCATTGAGTTTTTTTCTCCAATATCATCCTCCGATTTAGACTCCCTTATGCCATCCTCACATATAATGGCACCAACATCTGGGAGGCAAAGATGATGAAATTTTATGCCATGTACAATATCCATTCTAATCATACATCTCACTTTCATGTGAAATAAACTGAAAATATTATGGGGTTAAAAATCCATATCTAACATCTTGCATAATATGGTTGGTCATAACAATATGAGTTGGCTAGAAAAGCTCCCCAACGCCCTCTGGGATTATCGAACAATGACTCATAATTCCACCCAGGAGACTCCATATTACATGGTGTACTGAACATGGGCCATCCTAGCCATCGAGATTCAGCTACCATCACTCTGTATAGCCATCTACGATAATTAGAAATTAGATATAGTAGTAGAATTATGCCTGGATAAACTTGAAGCTCTCAATGAGAATAAGCGTCATGCCTTTCACAATCTGGAGAGGCATCAGAACAATATAGCCAGAGCATTCAATAAGAAATTTCCTATCTGATTATTCCTTCAAGGTGACATTTACTGGCCTTGATAATGCCAATGATACCTATTATGAATCCACTAAAGTTGGATTTGAAATGGGAGGTACCCTATATCATTCACAAGGATTACCCCAATGGTGCATACTACCTGGTCAACACGGATGGTGAGTATATCACCCCTCCAACAAATTCCAAATTCGTCATGATGCACATCGCATGAGTGGTCCCTATCATCCTTCGTGGTGTTAAACTGGAACTCATCCAAGCTCTATGACCATAAAATAAGATCAATTTCGTTATATATGATAATAAAATTCATGTGGTAAACCTACCACCTAGTCTGATATCTATAAACATAAATTAAGATCTATCTCATCTATTCTCAAGACAATAAACTGCACGAGTACCTCCTCTCTTCATGTGCACCTTAATTTTGGTATTCATCATCATTAACATCTAAAAGGACCCCTTATTAGTCTAGTATTATGCCACTATGGATCAAATACCATTCTGGGCCAACGTATTGGAGGATCTTGAACAAGAATTTGATACAAGTCTCATATTATGAATATGGTCTACGAAAGATTATAAATTATTTTTTCCAATTCCAAATAAAAATGATATGGATACTGTGTTGATAGAATTTTCAATAGGTATCCACTATCATTATCGCCATCCCCATAGTGTCCCAAATATTAGTTGTACTGATTCAACATTTCCTACACTACTATTTCACATAGACGACTTTAAAATTGGAATATATGGCCCGATATATTTGTATTTAAACAATGATCTTCTATGTCCTTACAATATGACATTAAACTACATGGAATTTATAGAACTACATATGGCTTGATTACCATCCTTTTGGGATACATAGAAACTCCCAAACACTTTGAGTTTAGGTTTATCTCTAGGTCCTCTGACCATTCTCGATTATTGGCCCATGTTTTCTCTTGATATTGTGTGGTGTGGTATAAACACTATGTCCTTATTCACGTCGGGTTATTCTACCATGACACACTAAATTATCCCTTGAGAAATTATTTCTTATACATCCTTACAATATCATGTTAAACTGCATGGAATTTCATGAACTATGTGTGTCTTGATTATTTCCCTCACAGGATATGTAAAAACACCGATACATTTCATCTTTGGGTCCAGCCCCAGCTTCCTCAATCTATTAATCCCTTTCGGAGTTATACCGTGGTCCAAGTTGTACAACCCTAAAATAAGATCTCACCCGTCCTACATTACATTAAACTATTTTGTCATACTTTCAAGACATTAAACTATGAAGAATTCGTGTTCATTTATGCATGACCTACACATTCATCCTTCAAGAAATTAAACATCACATCACATGGAAAAAATTACCTTATTCTAGACCTTTCGTTCGAGTCCCCTCTTGGGAGTGCATGGTGTGGTATGGGGTTTTATTTTCCATATTCATGTCGGGATATTTTTTCCATTCCATACTCATTCCATTTTTAGATGTTCCATTCATCTACATCCTTACTGTCTGATGTTAAACTGCATGGTATTCAATAAATACATTTGGATTGATTCATGCCCTCATACGATATGTATGAACTCTTTTACATGTTTTCCTCGGGTCCGTCCTTAGGTTCTTATATTCTTTCTTAGGGTCCCTTGGCCTGGGTTCTCTCATTGTATCATGAATGGTGTGTTATGTGGACTTATTTCATCATCATTAATATCGCGTTATTCTACCATTCCATAGGCATTTATCTCGTGGGAAACCATTATCTATAGAATCCTTACTACATGATGCTAAATTGACTAACATTTTGATAACTATTTATGGCTTCATTATTGACCTCGCATGATACATATGAATGCCCCATTATTTTTCCTCAGGTCCTGCCCCAGGTTCACTAACCCATTTTTACATTTTCCTCCACTCTTGTTCCCATGTTTTATACCCTTAAATGGGCCCCTCAACCGATGCTGTTCCTTCTTAGTGTGCTCAAATGCACTATTTTTTAGGACCTAGAGCATTAGGTCCTTTTTTATCATTATTTAATTCCATCTCCATGATTCATGTATCCCTTTATTTGGGTCTCCATCATTTATCACATCCAAAAGGACTCTTTAGGGGCAAGGATGCACGACCTTATGGCTCACCTACAATTTTGGGCCAACGATACTGAGGATATCGATCTGTATTTGAAATAGGTCTCATGTAGAGAATATGGTCATCAGTTGACCCTGACTTTGTTTCCCATCCCAGGTCACTGGGTATGGATACTATTCTTTGAATATTGTCAACGGTTATCCTCCATCATTACTCCAACCCCATTATGTTCATAATATTGATTTAGTAATTAACATAACTTTCAATTTAATCATGTACAAAAAGAACATTGACACCCTCAGTGTAATCCCTCCGTGCACCTTTGCATGCTGAGAGGAAAAACAAGTGTCGTGGGGTCATCTTTGACTCCACACCTTCATCCCCTACAGTGTGTATCCAAGCACTGTAAAGATATTCCCCACCCTTGATTCCCATGAAGATCATGGATCATGAGGGATTATGGATTTTGGAAGTTTTGTTCCTGGATGGATGAGTGCCACATTCGTTTGGTCTGAACTCTATGACATTATACTTGGAGCTTCGGTCCACTAGTTTGGGCATCATGACATTAAACTGTGTGAAATCTCTTGGAAACATGTAACACTATGTGGAATAATTTTTCCTCATTATTTTTTGGTATATTTATGACACCACGTCATATACTATTTCTTCATGAATCAACCCCATTGTCCAGACAGTATGAACATTAAACTAAGACTTTCAGTTTCATAGTCTGGGAGACATTATATTTCATAATAACTATGATTTTTCTCGCCTAAGAGGGTATCATTATTTTTGGGGTTTTCCATCTATCATACATTCATCAAGAACTATGTGTGGCTCGATTACCATTTTCATGGGATACATAGTGATGCCTAGACTCATCATCAAAGGTTTAGCCGCAACCCCCTTCATTTTTCTGGCCTCTTAGACCTATCCCCCTATTAAGAATTTGTGTTGTGGCATGTAGAACTCATTTTTCCTAATCCATGTTTGGTTATGTAACACACATTATGTTTTTTCAATAGGTTTCCCGCATCCTCATCTCATGACATTAGATTTTATAGAATTCATGAACTATTTTTTGGATTGATTCCCATCCTTATTAGATACATAGTGTTGCCTTGACATTTTTTCTTTAGGCACATCCCCTGGTTCAATAACCAATTTAGACCTTTTTCCTGGTTACAGTTCCAACTCTATGACCATAAAATAGAATCCTACAGTCCATGAAACATGACTCCGAACTGTTATCCCTTATCTAGGTAGTATGAATTTAAAACAATGTGAATGGTCTTGGTCATATGACGTCAAACTATTCATTACACTTTCTTCACTATATGACGTTAAACTACATATCTATTGGATTGGTCTACAAGGAATTCTATGTCCCCACCAGAGAGGAATTGTTTGGAATTAGGTTAGATCTTGGTTCAGACCCATACACCATTAAACATGATTTCTTCATGTGGGAATAATTTCTAGAGTGATGGAATTCTTTCGAGTAGCCCATATCTCCACCCCACACTTTGCATTCCCCTTATTTGGATCCACATCCTACTTCATGACTAAAGGGACCCAAAAATGGAATGGATTATCAACCTTTAAGCTCTTATTTATATTGGTCTCATGTTCTAGATGATATCACATGACATTTAGAGATAGGACCTATGTTTTTGAATATAGAAAACTGTTATTCCTCATTTGTTTTCCCCATTTTAGGATAACACTCTATGGATGAATTGTTTTGAATTTAGTCAGTAGCTATCATCCATAATTATACGACCATCACTAACATCAAAATTTTGGGCAACATTATTCACTCTCATTATTTCCCCTATTATATACTATCTCTAATTTCATTGGTGTTACCTAGTTCATGCATTAGAGCTTGTTAGGAAAGGCATGTTGGCTATTCTGGGGACCCTATTCTTTGGTCGGGGTATCTCTGTCAACCTGAATATTTAGGAAAGTCAGTCGACAATGGAAGACCACTAAAAACTTTTATGATTATTTTGAACTATCACACACAAAGAGGACTATTATATGTTCATACTTTATTTCTCACACAGGGTATGAACCATGTGAGATTAATGATCGATTGCAATTTACTTCACATTTATGATTGAGATGAAACAAAAAATGTAATAAGTAATTATGAGCAAGCATTAAATCCATGCATGTAGTTCAGGATAATTAAATATGGGAGAAAACATATATCCTAAATTTTTCCAAAACACAGCCCTTATAGGTCAACCCCATCAATTCACTGCTCTAGTAATGCAACTTTATGACATGTGGCCTCAAAGATTATCTCCCGCTCATTAATAATTTAAAAAAATGATGACTATGAATGACCTTGTATTACTCTAAGGTGTTATATAATGTAATAATGTTTTTATGATTTTGATATTCAAGAAGTTATTTTCATGGTAATTTAATTTTATGCTACGATTATAATTTTTGGATCATAAATTTTTTGTTTTAGTCAATAGTGAGATCCAATAGAAATTAGGATAACATTAAATTTCGTAAAAAAATTTGTTGATGAGTAGACAAATGGTATTACGAATGGAGGAAAAGATTGTTTGTTTATGAAAAATCTGTTATCATAGTTTTTCATTAATAATGTGGACATTATCCAACTCTCTTACTCACCAAATAAGAGAATGATGTTGTTTTGTTAGTGTTTAGATAATGGAGACCATAAAGGAGTGAATATATTTTTTTATTATATTTTTATAGTGTTGGAAAAAGACCACAATGGAATGTATCAAACTGATGGGAAGATGTTTTAATTCAGGAAAATAAGGATGATAATAATTTAATTTCAATGGAATAATTAAAATCTTGATTAAACAAATTTATATGAATATTTTTCTACATACAGTATTATCAATTGATTAATGATTTTTTATTAGGGAGAATGGAAATTATGAAAATCGGTGTCCAAAGTACAGGAATCATGAAGTGGATCAGAAATGCTACATGAGTAATGGTGTTTTAGTAGATGGTGAATATATTACAAATAAAAAATGAATGTAAATAATTGATAAGGAATAATATGAGATATATTGGATAATGTTGTATGAACAAAGTCAAATTCATGTTGTGTTTATTTATTTGAATTACTGAACTATGAAATATATAAGCATTGTTCATTATAAGTTTCTCATAATGTATTTGAAAATATATTTTGAATAACACTAATGATGAAGAAATGTGATTTAATGGAATGATGATAATCTTCTAAAACACATGATTAATGGAATTATAACACATAATATGTTCCTCATGTTGAGATAATGATGTTGGGAGAAAGAGTTGATTGATATGGATAAGGTAAATTTGATAGTACATATTTACTTGGAACATATTAAGGATTTGTGGACAATGTCGGTTATGATTTCATTGATAGAGTTACATAAGTATTATATTTTGCGATTATATTTAATAATTATTCATTCTATTGAAGGAATGAGGAATTAAAAGTGATTTAAATATTATTTTATAGTAATTTAGGTTGTTACAATTATTGAATTGAATACATGGTAAAGGTATTAAAAAGTTTGGTATGTTAAGATTAAGACCTAATTCATGTTATTTGTGGGAATAATGAAATGATAATATTGGAATCATAGTGACATTATAAATAATGCATTTTATTTTAATATTTTTCAACATTAATGAGGTTAACTATTTCTAAAATGGTTTAAATTTATCATTAAATGAGGTAATAAATTATAATTTATTAATTCATCATTAGATGACTAATTCATGTTGGATAACCTGGTCCAAATGTTTTTTAATTTTTATTACTATGGATCAATGGAATGAAATTTCATTCTACAAAGGTTCTTACATTCTAATAATATTCAATTTTTGATCATTAGAAAATAATATTTTCATATTTTGGATATTCATTAATTGCATTAAGAGATGAATTAGAAATTGATCGAAGCATTGCTTGATATTTTTCCTGTGTAATTAAAACGAATCGAGTATGTATATTTCCTTATGTTTTTATAGTAAAATAATTCCTCTACTCCATGAAAATAACATTGAAAATAATGATATCCTAGTACATTTATTTTTGATGAACTGATGGTATATTATATCATCATAGAATTATTGTTTTTAGGACCATAACATTTTATTGATCATTCATATTATTGTGACTAATTATCCCCCATCATTATATATAATTATTTATTATTTTCTTTAATGTAAAAAAATTTACCTCCCATCTATGTTTTCCAATGTAAACTGTGGTTCTAAGTTATATTAGGAATCCCTTTTCTTTACATCAATCCCATTATTAGGGGTGTTTTATAATACATTTTTATGATGTGGGTTTCTATGAATTTATTTTCCAATGTTTTACTTTTGATGACCATGAAAAATATCAAGGGATAAATTTATTTAATGATGGCATAAAATATAACACAATGATATTATTTAGATTAGTTTTTTCATTTGTATTTAGTATTTTAGTTATCTTTCATTATAATAATAATTGATTTTTACATGTTTTACATCCAATACTATGTTTAAATTTCATTACACAGAACAATTATTTTATCTTGTGATACTCAGAATACTATGTTTCTTTATTTTACACGCACTACATTGTTTATATTGTGTCACACACAACACCAAATTTAAATGAAAAATTACATATAATTATAGTATTATTATTTAATATTAGAATTATCACCTAGCTGTTGGAATGGGGTGTATGAATAAGATTAATTAAATTATTAAAACATGTTTTAAACAAGTATATACAATGAATTATTTGGGGAACAATTTATTTATAAATGAAATAAAAACCACTTTAATATAAAAAAATCATATTCTAAAAAATATTATAAACATAAAAATAGTGTACATAAATAAATAAAATGTGACTATTTTTTGAATTGTTATAATGAAATAATTATATTATATATTCAATCAATTTTTTATCATTCTTATTAACTTCTTTCTAAAGTATATATGAATAACTCTAATTTTATGGTAAAAATGAATTTTTTTAAAGAATGGTTTTTTCATTTTCATAGCACACTAATTTTAATAATAAATTATTGAAACCTTTATATAATTTATTTTAAAAATAAAAATAATTTTTAAAAATATCATATGAAAATTATAATATTGTGAATTTTTGGATCATTTTGAAAGGATTCAATTTTTGAATATTGAAAAATACTGAATTTTATTTGAAAAATGTCATTTAATTAAAATAAATTATATAGTTAAATTATATTTTTAAATATTATTTAAATTATATTTATTTAAATTATATATCTATTAAAAAAATATAGAAGAGTTAAATAATTCTTATATTGATAATTAATGTAAATAAATCAGAAACAATTCATCATTTTATCTTTAATACTCATCTTTGTCATCACATATTTGGGATTAATTTTAAATGAATTTTATACACTTATATGAAAGGAATTTTAAGAAATATTTTCATATTTGTACATAAAGTAATTTTTTTAAAAAAATCAACTAATATAATGAAAAAAATTTATACTGAAATTATTTTTAACTATAGTGAAGGTAGAAACATATTTACTAAGGGGTTAAACAAAGATAATAAGGATCAAATATGACCTAAAAACTATTAAAATACCAATTTAATGGTAATATTTATAAATTATCTCTTATATGTTTTTTAATAACAAATATTTGAGGATTCAGTCTCTATAAAAATATAGTAGCAGATAGTTATTTTAAAAAATGAAATGTGTAACCTCTCACCAACTTATAAATGGACACCACTCTCCACCCTTGATCACACATTTAAGATCATTTTTTAAATAAAATACCTACCCAAATGACATTAATAATTCAATCCTTTCATCATATAATCCTTATCTTGTACATAAATCCAACCAATGATGGATTTAGTGCTAGCCTAACCAGGAAACCTGAAGAAGAGGTATCATTCATTAATGAGCATTTTTAATTTAGATCTGTCTCCAAATACATAAATTATTATAATAAAATGATTATAAAATAACAAATGTGACTTTAATATAATTATATGTTATTATTTTAATGGAATAGTCTACAACCATATCATGTTCTATAAAATGGATAAATAAGTTATCGTTCGTGTGTATGGTAAACTACCACCTTGTGAAATAATGTCACTTTTTTCACTATTACTAATACTAAAGGACGTAAATAAGGATTTATTTATCTTTTTTATGTGATATATATAATATATATGGTTTTATAATGATTCTAGAAATAAAATATAATATATACTTTTATACTCTCCATTTTTTTGGGAATATGTTATTGTCATTCGTTTGTACAGTGGACAACTACTTCGTGAAGCAGGGTGACTCATTCAATCCTTACATGTAAGGTATTAATTATGGGTTTAAGGATAATTTATGTTATATATGACATTAAAATCCTACTTTATTGATAATATTTATATGACGTATTTTAATTATTTTTAAATATAAAAAGAAAATTGAAATATAATTTAGAAATAAGTACGACCTACCTTATCCAGGAATGGTGTATTTCATTTACCATCATTATATTTTATAGATTACAATAAATAAAGATATAAAAAATTTAAATGTAATTTATATTATTGTTTATGTTTTTTGGATTATTTAACCATGATTTGTTTTTGAGGACCTTGAAATTACAAGAAAACACACACATGATAAACAAAGTAGTTATTACCCAAAAATGAAACATTAACATGAAATTGTTAATAAATGTATAATAAATGGTCATAATAATATCATATATGTTATGATTTATATGTGTGCGGTTCTTTATTATATGTATAATAATTATAAATTAATTATAATGGTGTATTGAACAAGAAAAATGGAATTTCTAACTTATCCACAGGGTTTTCTGGTCTCAGTTTTATTTCTATGAGACACAAAACATGTCCACCATGAATATACTTGTTTCGGTATGTCTAATAATCAGAATTAATGTTATTTTTATTCAAAATAAAAATATTTTATCATACATATCCTTCTTATTATCCCTCTTTATGTGTTATAAGAGTTCAATATTTAAGGAATCGAATATGTCTTTTGGTCTTGTTTTTTCATCTTTTAGAAATACATTGTGTTATGAACTAATTTTATTTCATGAGGTGTATATTCAACCCAATTTCATGTAATAAATTTAGTATATTTATAATCTTGATATTTTATGTTCCATTTCATAATTTATGTATGGGGCTTGTGATTCCATGATACAATTATTGTAATGATGTTATGTAATAATATAATTATTTATTGGGATAGTCTATGATTTTATTTTTAATGATAAAATGTTCGGATCCATATATATTAAAAATATTCAATTTTATTCCCATATATATATTTTTGAAATACTTAGGTAATCATTATATTTTACCACTCTTTGGTACATAACATAATTACAATTCTTAATAAAACTTTGCTTTGTTTCTCTCATTGGTCATAAATCTATTTTCATTCAATACCATGTATTCTAAAAATGTTTCCAAACTTATCTTTCAACTTTTATGTTATTAATATGAAATTTTTCCACATGATTTAATTTCCTAATTTTTGTGTAAAGGGTTATTTATATCATTTTCCCAATAATGTCTGTTTTCCTTTTTCATAAAATGTGAAGGGAATTTTCATTTCAACGTCTACAACTAGAATGGAATTTTTTGATATCACAACAAAAGGTTTCATTCAGTATTCCTTTATATTTTCTGAGTGTTATTTTCAATGGAATATTATTTCAATGTTTTTTATATTATAAAGATCATTTATAAAAGTTAAAATTATATTTTCTTCCAAAAATATTCCCTATGTTATTTAAAAATAATTTTCCATATAAGATGAAATATTTTTATGTTAGTTATGATATAATGGGGTAATGATATAAGGTTACTATTCTTGTTAATTATTTGAATGGTTTATAAATAATATGACATGATGTGTATGAAACCCATTTCACTTAAATGGGTTGTATCATGATAAAATTTTTATGAATCCCACTTAATTTTCAATGGTACATGCTATATCGAAATAATAAAATAATAATTAATACTATCTCATTTATATAGGATATGATAATATAAAATATTTATAAAACCCATTTCATTTCATGTTTTATAATATGATAATTTTTTTATAATTTTATGGATATCATATATATGATTTTCATTCTATGACAGGTGAAACCTATATCTTACTCTAATTCACTAGGTAATGATAAATATTTTATGGGCTTAGAGGGTGAACACATAAATAGATCACTCTTAAAAATAATGTTACATGGGTGGTTAGATTAAGACTAAATAGTGGTAAAATTTATGGTTTGTTCATTACCAAAAAAAGAGGGTTAATATGTGGTAATCCAAATCCCAAAAGGGGTTACACAGGATGTCATCTCATGTCAGATGCATGTGCAATGATTGTTATCCCAATACTAACACTACATGAAATTCTTTGTTGGTATACTTAATATAATACCACACATTCTTATATTTATTCCACAATATTATTTCTTATGAAATTAATAAGTACTCAAGGGTTATGTTCTTTTATTATGATTCATTTTTATAAACATTCAATATTTCATCCAGGACTCTTCAGTATGATCTATTAACAATCATGTATAAACATTATTAGTTATCTTTATTACCATATAAACTAATTATTTTTTTAGGATTTTATATGATCATATATTGATATCTAATTTTTTATCCTTACTAAGAGTATGAACTCACGCTTTATTATGTTTCAATTCCCTATGATAGGAATAATGATTTTATTAGGGTAACTATGATTGGAGTACTAAATTGTAACCTATTTTTGGGAAACATTAATGATTACTAACTAGATTAGAATAGCGTGTTCTATGTTTTGAAAGGCACAAAACTGTTAAGATTCTTATGCGTGTTTCAATTTAATTTAATGAATAGTAATAAAAAAAATATTTAATAATAAAGAATGAGAATCCTATGTTGCCATAGATAGATTTTGAGACTATGATTATTTAAAATTTGGGAACTAGGATGAGGAAACATTATTAAAATCCCTAGAGATATTTCTCTGTATATATATGGAGATTATCTAATGATGAGACTAAGGATAAATCAACGTATATGAAAATGTTCTCTAATTTGGGTAAATTATATTTCATTCCCATATAAGATATTAAATCCATGTTTTGATACAATGTCAATGTGTCTCTAGAATAGATGTTCATAGGGGTGATAAATCCATAAAGTTTCATTAAGCTAGACTATATCATAATCTAGTTCACAAAAACATTCCCAATTTCACACCTTAATCGACTCACCCAATGGGATATTAATTAAAATTTTCAAATCTATTTAAAAATCACCCAGAATCATTTAAATATATGATAAATTTTAATGAACAAGGATAATCATAAGGTGTCATTGAATTAAATGTATGTGTCATTATTTAGACATACCATATGTGATTATCATGGTTATTTTGTTTCCCTTTATGATTAATGTTTCTAAAACTATGGTTATTGGTTTTAGTCAATAGAGGGAACAATAAATAACTAGATTATCATTGAATTGAAGAGAAATGTTTCCCATGATAATCCAAGTGGGGTGACGACATGTGTAACAGATATTGTGTTTATTACTAATTAGATTTCAAAAAACATTATTAATTATGTTCACATTAGCCAAAAATGAGAATCAATAAAGAATACATGGATATAATTTTTTAGGAGTTCATGTAATGGGGAACATAGAGAAAAAGAGTATTTTGTTTTCTATATGTCAAGAATTTTGAAAGAAGAACATGAGGGAATGCCTCATAGGGATGAGAATATTTTATTGTTTATGGAAAATAAAGACACAAATAAATTAATTTCAAAAGAATAATCAAAAGATCAATCATTTTAGGGGATCTGGATATTTGAATCCCTATGGAATTATCAATGGATGAATGTTTTAATTGTAAGAAGAAGAGGGATAATGAAAATTGATGTCCTATGGGGAAATCCAATGAAGTGAATCAGAATTTTTTCTTATGTAATACTTTTTCTATTGATGATAAAGAGTTTATGGATAAGATATTGATTGAAATAATTATTAAGGAATAAAGAAAAAAATCTTCATTAATGGTGTATTATGATAGTTTAATTGTTGCTGTTTTTTTATATTTTATGTAATGAATTCTAAAAATATTATGGATTGTTCTGTATATTATTCTTGTTAAATATATAAAGGAAAATATTGACAGATGATGATGAAGAATAAATATGATTTATTAGAAATGTAATATTCATATAAAACAAATTATTATGTGGAATAGAACCCTTAAAATGTTACTTATGTTAATAAATTAATGTAGGGATGATGATATCATTGATTTCAATAATTTTAATTTGGTAGTATTGATTTCATTTGAACCTATTAAGGATTTGGGAAATATTGGGTTATGTTATTTTTGATGTAATTTAAAAATTATATTATTTATATAATATATTCCATAATATATTTTATGATCAATTAGTGAATAAGTATGTATGTTTTAAGTAATAATTTATTATATTTCAAGTTATTACCATGTTTCAAGGGAATATGTGATGGAGGGATTAACATGTTTTATATTTAACAATTAAGATATATTTCATGTTGATTGGGGGGGAGTGGATGAGAAGATAATTTTTGGAATCATATTGACCTTCGTTCTTCTGTTTTGGGTTCCAATATTTTGTAAGATCCCTAAGGTTAACCATTTATAAAGTGTTTTTATTTGAACACTGGTTGACGCTTTACATAGTACGGTATTAATTAAACATATAATTATTTATAAATCTTTGATATATCATCCTAACCACAATTTATTGTCAATAAAAAAAAATCAGCAGAATTACATATCATTATATTATGGATCTTTGAATTATTTAAAAGTTAATTATTACTTTTTGTAAATAATAAAAATATTGGTTTTCGATTTTAATTTCAAAGGGTTAGAAATGAATTGGAAATTTATCAAAGCACATGATTAGTTATTATGAAAGAGAATCATATTATGTAATAATATTTTCATATAATTTTATATAGTAATATAATTTCTCAAATGTCGGAAAATTAAAATTAAATTAAGTTTTATCCTAATACATTAGTTTTTATTTAACTGATGGTCTTTTATATGAAAAAAAATTTATGGATTTGAATTTATTAATACTACATTGATAACTCTCTTTCATGTGATTGATATTCTATATCAGTCTCCATAGTTATTTATTTATTTCATTTATTTCCAAGTCATCACCTCCAAATGATTTTCTTCAATTTAGAACAATGTCATGAGCTACTTTAGGTACCATTTATTTTTATAACTTCTCATTTTCAATGGATGTTATATTTTATATTTGAAAATTGTAGGTTTTGGTGAAATAATTTTCATACATTAAACGTTTATGATGAATATTAACTTCTATGGATAAATTTATTTAAAGGTGGTATAATTTAACACTCCATGATTTTATGAATTTTTATTATTTTAATTAAATTAATATTTTTGACATCTAGCATTACACACAAAACTAATTTTAGCATGCACTATAATAAATAATTATATTAATTATGTTAAAAAATAATAATTTTAGTTGAATTACACAAAATACTATTCTAGGATTTTAATACCTGCAATAATGGCCATATCATGTCTTATACATAACACTGAGTTTAAACAAAATGTGACATAAAATTGAAATATAATTATAAAATCTATAGTTTTAAACATTACTATGGAAATTTTTTTATGAGTAGGATTAACTAAATCATGAAAATATGTTTTAAAAATGTATATATATGGAATTTATTAGTTACCAATTAATCATAAATGGATAGAAAATCCTTTTGAAAGTAAAGGTAATCAATTTATGAAATACTATTTTAAGTACATAAAAGTGTTTTACGTCTATAGATTAAATGAGTAAGTTTCATTGAATTATTTTGATGAAATATATATATATTATATTAGCTAAAAGTTTTAACAGTCATTATTTATTTTCTAGAAAAGATATATGAATAAACTCAATTGTATACTAAAAACCGTATTTAAAAAATAGTTGTTCCTTTTTTTATCACACATTTATTATTTTTTTTTAAATTTGATGAATTTTATATGGAAAATTAAAATTAAATTTTTTATTGGTATATCAAAATAAAATTATCATTATACTTTGTTATTTTGGTGGGATTTTTTGTTTTTTTAAGAATATTGAAATATATTTACTTTTAATCAAAAACCCCATTTTATTTTAAATTATTTTAAATTTTCATAAATTTTAAATTTGTTTTAAAGAATATTTAGTTCAATTAGGGGACTACTAATATAATTTTTGAGACTTTAATAAATTTATTATTGAAATTGTATAAAAAACATCATATTCTTTTGAACATTTTCAATTTTAAAAACACCCATTTTAATCATGTCTGTGGGATAACAATTAAAATATTATTTCACACATATTTGATTTAAATTTGAAAAAATTTATTCCATGTTTGGAATAATAATAATTAATAAATTATAATATGGTAATCGTGATTTTATTCTAAAGTAATTAATGAAATAGTAATAATTATTTACAATGGACTACTTAAAAAAGGATTTACATTGCGGTAAACTAAGATGGAAGGTGACAAAATGATCTACCAATTTTTTCCAAAGACATTATATGGACTGATTTATATCTTATCACTTCAATAATATATAATTTTCCATTTTTGAGTATTTTGGAAATGTAATAAAATGGGACCACTCAGTTATTCTAAGAAATCCTCTATGTGTGAACACTCACACTAATAAAAGGCCTCAACCACAAATCTATTCATCATTCCATCAAAAAAGATTATATCAGCCACTAAATACCAAAATATATTACTAACATCCCTACTATAATCCTTGTAGCCTTATCATGGGCATAAATTCATTCTAACAAGGGATTAGTACAAACATATGGACGAAACCCAATGAAGAGGTAACATTCACCAATGAGCATTTTTATTTTATATCATGCTCAACCTATGTAAATTATTATTATGTAATGATGAAATATTAAAATCATTATATTAAAAAACATTTATGTTCTTATGTTATGTTCATGAAATACAACCATGTTTTCTTAAACCAAATGGGTTATAAAATCATCTTTTATGTTTATGGAGGACTACCACCTCATGAAACGATGTCATTTGTTTCTCCATTACCACCTATCATGGGTGGAATTAATGATGAGTTTATTTTTTATATAATATATATAACATATTTCTAATTTTATTGTGATATGGAACTGTTATATCCCATATCCCTTTGTACTCTTCATTTTATAGGGGTATGACAACATCACATGTGTATACAGAGGACTACGACCTCGTAAATTGACCATATTCATTCAAAATATAAATCGATGGTATTAAAAATGTCTTTAAAGAAAATATGTTATATATATTAAATAAAAAAATATTATTTAATGATAATTTATATAACTTGCTTTTCATTGTTTTTATCCAACATGGAAATAGAATATTCCTTAATGTGTACATATGACCTACCGTCTATATGAATGATATATTTCATTTTCTGTCAGAATATTTTTTGAATTAAAATAAATAAATATATATTGAATAATATATATATATATAAATATATTATATTTTTATATTATTATACACTACTCAAATTAAGAGGATGAAAAATTGATGAGTCAAACCATTTACGAAAAAAAAGTAATTATTACCAGAAAAGATAATTTTACATGAAATTTTTAATAGATTGGTAAAAAAAGGTCATAAAAATTGTACATGGTATGATGTATATATGGTTATACAATATATTTATAATAAACATATATTATTTATCCATTATTTTTGAATGTGTACAATAGATGTCAATACTTAATTTATGGCTTTTCTCATTTCACTTTTATTTCCATGAGACACAAGCCATATTCACATACAAATTATTTATGTAATGTATCTATTTACCAAAAATATATTTTAGGTTAAATATACATAAAATTATTCCAATTTTATTATCTAAATTATGATGTCTCATTAATGGTGTTTAGAGTTCAATATACAATAGATTGATAATGGATTTTTCTACAATTTTATTTCATCGATACATTCATTTTGTTATGAACCAATATTATTTAAAAATATGTATATATATCCCATTTGACATGTTATATCATGAATTTATTTGTCCTCCTGATATTAGATGTTCTATTTTATGATTTATTCATGGGGAGTACGATTCAATGATCTCAAAGTCGTAGGGATATTACGTTTCAATCTCAGTGATTATCAGTACTATTTCGGATTATGTTTCTTATAATTCAATTTTATCATCTATATATTACTAAAATAACATATTTTATTTCTATTTGTGTATTCATAAAATATTCATGTAATGTTAATATCATTAAACTCTTTTGTACTTAAAATTATTATAAAAATGTTTTCAAAAATGTTTTATTATACTCTTATTCTATTTAAAAAGATTTTTTATCCATTTTTTATTTTTGATAAATTCATTTCTATGGAATATTTATTTAATTTTCTAAAAAATTACTATTTATATTTTACAAAAAAAAAATAATGGAATTATTGATTCAAAGTGTAAATCCATGACATAATTTTTTTATGTCTTAACCAATCATTTATTCAATGAATCTATTAAAAGATATCAATGTTAATATCAATGAAAATGGTCTTGAAAATATTTAATGCTTTAAAAAATATTTTTATAAATAGCTAAGGATATTTTCTTCATTAAATTTTCAATGTGATATTTCAAAATCATTTTACATCTAATATGACTTTCTATCATGTTAGTTATGTTTCAATAGTGCTATAATCCAAGGAAATATTTTTTATTATTTCTATAAATGGTATATGATTATGATGGAATGATGTCTTTGAAATCCATATCTCATCCATGGGTTAAACTTTGATTTTTTATTAAACCCGGTTCTTTTTCCATGTTTTACAAAATAATGAAATGTTGATGAAACATGAATCTTTTCTATATGTTGTTCTATAATGACTCTCATATCAAACCAATTTAATTTAATTGGTTAAAATCATACAAATGTATTATGATGTTTTTGAACCCATTTTTATGATTATCATTTTTGTAAAAAGTGGGACTTATATCTCTGTTCAATGCAATGGGTACTGATAAATGTTCTATGAGCACTAATAGTACATGGGTAGTTAGGACAAGACTTAAAAAGTGTACATGGGTGGTTAGACCAATACTAAAAAGTATAGGACACATGTGGTTATCCATTGCCCAAAAATTATGGTACACATATGGATAACACATCCTGGAAAGAGGGTACACATGAGTTCATTCCTATCCTAATGTTTATACAAGGGTGGTCAACCAAAACCAATATTTTATGAATGTATTGGCATGTATCATTTATAAACTATTTTATATGATTATGTGTGTGATAGAAAATAATTTCATATGAAAATTTTATGATCTCATGATTCATGTTGTTTTGTTACATTATGATTCATGTTTTATGAACTTGAAATTTTTATTCTATGAATCGTGTTTATGATATATGACATGTTACTTGTGAACATCATATGTTTTATTAATTATTAGGTACCTTTATAAATATATTATATATTGTTATGATCATTGACTGATATTTATTGTTTTTGCCACTATATATCTTCTGAGATCACCTTTTCTTATTTCTACTTTCCTTTGTTTATAATAAAAGGTTTTATTTATGGTATTTCTATAAATAATACTAAATGGGATGACATTTCTTGGAAACATTGAATACCCTTCCCAAGAGGTGAATATTGTTTCAATAGTCTCCAATGACACTAAACTATTTCTGACCATAGGAATGTGTTTTCTAATTTAATTAATATTCTTCTAAAAATTTATAATATCTATGTATGAGAATCCTGGTATATAATTGAGAACCTCTAATACATAATGATTCTTCAATTTATGGAGAAAATCATATACATATATCTATTCACATACTCACATGTAAATTATTGGTTATAGATATAAATTAGGGACCAACCACTTATCAGAGGTTGGTAAATATTCTTAAATTGTAAATAAATATATAATAGTGTCTTAGATTAGGAAAGAATTTCCCAAACATGGTTAAATGATCCTAAACTCTCATCCTATCAACCATTGTCAGTTTTTATATTTCATTGAAAAAAATACCCAGTCATTCCCTATCTTTGTAATGAAGTTCCATAAATTTATCACTAATATTCAGACAATTGAATTTTTTTAGATCAATGAATAATCCCCATATGAATCCATAGTGAAAATAAGTATTGTGAAAAAAATGTCAAACCAGAAGTGAATCTTTCAACAAAAATAAATTAGTTAATCACATTTCGAGCCCTTTTTTCCAAAAAAATTAGGATTCACATTGATCATTAATGTAATATAAATTACATGTATTTAACAAAATGAGATTATAATTCGATGATTATCATTATTTGTGTTTATATAATAATTTAAAACATATTAACTCGGAATAAATTAGATATATATGAGTCCAAAATAATCAAAACACACATATACGTTGGTGGTCAGACTCAATGGGACCAATCATGTCATATGAATTTATCACCTACTCAGATACTTCATCATTAGGCGGTGAATCTGCTAATAAATGGATACTATATAAATGATTATATCCTTAATTTATTGGTATCCTATGATTCTGTATAATATGTTAAAACCTTACAATCCTCCATTCAATTAAAAGTTTAATAAAGTATGTCAGTGACACTAGTTTTCTTCTAAAACTACTTCAAGAACCTCTCCTAAGAGTTGACAGAATATTCCTCCCTTACTATAGGTAGGTAGTTTAAGAGATAAATTTTTTATAAAATCAATATTTCATATGAGTATCAATGAATTATTCCTCCAATATGTTTCTACATAGAACATCACTTGGAATCAAACTCTCGACATGATGAGGGTACCACTCCATGGGTTAAGAAATAGGTCACCTAGAACCATGTACCATGGATGTCCCATTTTGGATGGAAACTAGTAAATCAAAAATAGAAAAACGTCCATATTTCTTCCTATGATGTGTCTTCCAACAAAATATGATATCAATCAAAGAATATCAATGTACCCCTACCTATTACAAACATGTTTGCCTGCAAAATTGTTTATCATCCAATAATTATTTTTGGAATATCCTACTAACTAAAAGGTTAAACTTCATAATCTATCCACCACACATAAAGTATATATCCACATTGTATTACAAAATTGAGGTAATGAGTATGGAAATTAACCATCATCAGGAACATAATGGGTATATATTCCCATTCCGAATGTGAATGTCACCAAACATATCTTGAAAAGGATGGAAGGGAGGAAATAATTCCCATCCCACATTCTATAATACTACTAATATATAATGGTATCAATAGAAATAGATACCGGGTAGGAAGAAAACCCCATTCCCAAAATTCCTTTAAATCATTATCAAAATGATAAGGTTAGTTGGGAGTAGGCACAAAACCCCATTCCCGTACAAATATATTATGAGACTATTGGGTTGATTATTAAATTATAGTATATATCCATAAAAAATTACAGAATCCAGAATGCTTATTAATGAAGAAGCATAAGAGTTTCTCAAGAGGGGTATTATATATGAAATTTTATATTCACATGTTGCAACATTAGATTCATGTAAGATAACATATAAAAAGAAATTTCTCTAAGGAAAAAATGAAATTCAATTGTAGACTAGTATTACTAGCCTACTTAATGACGACATTCTTTAGTCCATAAAACCTTAATGAGATGTGGCCTATGACTCTTTCATTATTTTGGTCACTCAAGGATTCAATAGTTGTAGTTATTAATTTCATCCATGAACATTACATCCAGAGTCTATTGAACTATTCAAAAATATTTATAATTAATTCTTAAATTATGGTCCTATTGGGATTTATTGTTAAAGTTATTCTTATAATTAGTATCATATAAATCATTATCATATCAAAAAACCAATTACCTAGGAGTACCTCCCCATAGTGACGTCAAACCTAAAGATTTTCCTTCATTAATATAATGTGGGAATTGTCCCTATAGTTATAAATTATACCACTATGGTAGTCCTCCCCATGATATTTCCTATTTTCAATATCCTCCCTACAAAAGTATATCATTTTAATAGGATTTTCCTACTCATTCCAGATCAAATTGGATAAAACATCCATAACATAAGGGTCTTGGGTTAATGTGACTATCCATTCTTGATACCATATCATTGAATAGTGAAATTAATTATTAATTGGAAGACTGACTAATGATGATTCCATTCACCAAAAAACCCTTGCATTACTAGGAATCCATTATAAATGAAGATATTCATTTTTATTACACTATCTAGGAAAAATCAATAGAGAATCACCGCTTAGGTTAGGTCAAGTGGATGAGGAATTAGTCAAATATTACTAGTATATATTATTAATGAGGTAAAATTTGTCAAAATATAATATACAAGTTATTTTTCTATCATTTAACATTCTTTAGTGTAGAAATTCATAAATTCTATTGTATGAATGAATATGTCAAATTTATTTAAAACTGTGGATGAAACTTCCTCAGTTAAAAGTGAACACTATTCAATATGAATGTTATGTGAATCATATAAAGAAATAAAAGAGTTTAACCACAATATTTATTTGAACACTCCATCAACTTTATGAACCTTGAAATTGATAAAATAGCTACAAATCATTTATAGAGCATGTATTGATTCTCAGGGTTATTTTCATCTGTCTAAAACTAACAACAATATGTTGTCAATATTATTTGATGATGAGAATATTTGGAATTGAATTCAACTCACTCTCAGGTCATCATTGTATGAAATTTGTAATTATTTGAAATTTTATTTCCTCAGTATGGCGCCTAGAATGAATATATTCTCTTATTATGGGTTATAATCAATATAAATTAGCCCCAAATAAATATAAGAAACATCAGGCCTTCATAGAGAAATATGTCAAGAGACTCTTTTATAAATTATAATAAAATATTGTGTAGTATTATAATATAAGAGGGGAAAAAATTGATTCAATAATTTATTTAGTAATAATAATATCAATAAAAAAACATGGATTTCACAAGGTATATAAATGCACACAGATCTACAAAGTAAATGTATCATTCTTGATAGCTAAAAAGTTGCAGTCTAGGAGAAACTCTATCCCTTATGGTTGGGGGTTGTTTTATACAAATCATATACTTGTGAGTCATTGTACACTATTTCAAATCAGACAATATATCTAGACCATTCAAATCCCACAGGTATGGGGGAATTTTTATTCCAAACTCATTCACTGTGAAGGTTAATTTTTTCTTATATTTAGAGGTATGTAATGAAACAATCCCTTTAAATTAACATTAGATATCTATCTAAACATCAATAAAATAATAATTATTATGAATGTTTGTTGGGATTCACTTTGGATTATCCCCTATATTATTTCAACCAATGATTCCTAAAAAGGAAGGATGATGCTCTGTAATGGTCATGAGAAAATGAATTCCCCTAATGTCATAGCTTCTTAAGGAGGAGGATGTATCCAAGGACATCTCAAGGGAAATATATAGGGATTATTGAAACACAATAAATATTTTCATTATAAATTTAATATGAATTTTCCACATAGAATCATAGAAGAAAGACACCAATTCATGTGAACAAGAGGAGGATGATTCTTTTAGGACCATATTCCAAAATGAAATGATTGGGGATGTAGTCGTTACCAGATAACAAATGTTCATTTAATATTTGGTACCTCCTATGGATGTTCAATTACAACCTCCTTAGAGGGAATCAACCAATGAAAAAGTTAAATATGTAGTTTCTTCTCAACCATTACCTAAGGAATCATATCCTCATACTCTTTATGATAGATTCTCCTAATATGAGAAAAAATAATGTTATTAAAATGGTTCAATATAGATCATTATTGAGAAAAAATTTATTCTAGATATGTTCTCATGTAGATTCTAATCAAACTATTAATTTAGTCTTTACTCAATGAGAATATATCGTTTAGCTGATTTATGTGGAACTAGGACCAACAATCGGTCTTTTACTAGACTATCAATTTATTTCGACCAAATGAAAGTGGATTTTTTTATTTCCTACATTAATTATATAGTTAGTTCCATGAAAAATAAATCACTAGTGGTAGTTTAACATATGTTATCAACCATAGTTTTCATATGAACCTAGATGTTAGGCCCCCCATATTATGTCCTTATTCAAGTAGTTTCTAGGATACCACAATAGTGACCCATGTTGTCATTATTGATTACTTAGTCACTCAACGTGGGGTTGTAGAAAAATGACATGAAACCATGCATTAAGAAATAAAGTTATATTTTGAATGGGTATTTCTGAGACCCCTTCGTAAATTTTGAAATCCTATGTTCCCATTATTCAATTTCTCATGGAATCTAGATAATGTATTGACACATTTTGTATCCCAATGTGGTCCCATGATGGTATCCCTTTACCAAATGGGGAAAAAGAATACTATTATTCCATACGATGGATGATCTGAAATTTGTTTCATATTATAGTATAGTATTTAGGTAAATTAATGAATTTGAATACCTTTTAAAGATATTTTATTACCGATTCAGATTAAATTTGTAGATGAAAACAATACATGGACTATTGAGTTGAAAATAGTAGGACAATGAGAGATAGTATTATTTCATTTCTCTATATAAATTAATAACATACTATCTTAAAAATTATCTTCATAAATAATATTTCATTGGAATTTTCATCGGGAATCTATGTCAAGAGACACACACAATTCTCAATTCCTTATTATATCGAGGTGTGTTTCAATAAATCTCCACTTATTTATAATGGATTGAATAATAAATATTAAGAAAAAATATAATTCAAGACATGTGCTAAAAGATGAAGTAAACAATGTTGGAATATTGGAAACTATGACTATAATATTAATTCTGGCTTCCAGACCGTCTCCATCTCTAAATATTGCACCATATTATGTGGACCCTCTTTCTAAATAAAAAATAATTATCAAATCCCCATCATGAGTATTTAAATGAGAATACGATTAGTTAATTTTAGGGTTAAAAAACAAATTTACTTCCTATGATATTAACATTTTCTATTTTACTTTATTATAGTAATGGAAAACTAATTTTTAACATTTATAGAACCCTAGAGGAAATATATTGTTGATGTCGATGAGAGACTGTATTATTTACAATTTCAATGAATGTTGGGTCACATCATCATTGTATTATTCATATTTAATGATTCCAAGTAGATGACTATGGATTCTAGGAAGGTATAATTGTGGAAGTCACCCATACAAGAGGTTTATGATTATATAGTTATCTCGGATGAGGATTGTGGATGGATAAAATTTATGATAAATGTTTAAGAAATGATTTTTTTTAAATGAAAATAAATCGAACACATTCTATCTATTGGTAATAGTTATAACATTCAATTGGATCCCCACCCTTTTCTTCTACGGTGCGACCTACCCTGTCAAAACCCAAATCCTTTAAGATTCAACATTTAAAAATATTATCTAATCAGAAAACTAGAGATCACTAATAATAATATTAATCACCTTCAGACTCAAATATGATGTCGACTCCCTATGACTGCATTCTTTTAGTTTTGAGGTAGCAGTTTCTAGCCCACCGAATTGAACAATGGGAATTGTCCCATCAAATGGAATCCACATCAGATAAAGAATCAATGACATTCTATGTTAATTTCATTTATCTAATGGACTGCTTCCCCAATTATGAGTACAGTGATAAACTAAGTTCCCTATAAATAATCGAGAAACCAAGGTAAGTGGTCATAGTAGCCGAGTAAATTATAATGATATAGTCTTGTACTAGCCCAGAACTATGTCCAAGTACCCACAATATATATATATATGTATATATATCAATGAATCTCATATAATGGGAAACAATGATACTAAAAATATATTTCAATAGCTCAATACATCTACTATGTCACAAAAACCATCTTGGGATGGATGAATAAGTCAGATTGGTGAGACCATACAACCCATCATAGTGGGTGGGTATTCCAAGCCAACATAATCAATCTACAACTATAGTTTATTCAATACAAATTCAACAGTCTCCCATACTTAAAACATTTGTTTGATCCTGTAATTCACATACTAAATAAAAACACCACTCTAGGAAACACAAACCCAAGGATTAAAATATTATGTGTTGAAAAAATTTTCCATTTTCCCAACCAATAATTAAACATTGGATTCCCTCAATAAGTAAAGGAGTCTTTAGAAATCACTTGAGGAATTCTTGTTGAACATTCTAGTGTTTGATGTTGAGGATAATTTTGTTCAAATATAACATGTTGAAACCAATCCCATTGAATTTCACACAATTATCTCTTTCACTGTGTTAGAATGTGATGTTGTTATAAAAGGACACATTAGGAACATGAATGTGTCTAGAAAGATGGAATATTGTTAATTCTGATGATCATTCATTGATAATATATTAGGAGTCAATGTAATCATAATAGTAATGATACATATCTTGGGTACTAGTGATTTATAATTTTCACTATATGCATTAGCATTACAGGGTACTGACAAGGGAAACCAAATTCCAGTTAGTCAGTTTAGGCTCAGAATAAAATTTGTGGACATTATTTATGACTATAAATTTCAGGAATCCCAACCAAATAATGTTTTCATAATTAAACTATGGAGGCCTTGGATAAATCAACATGGTGTAGTTCCTCCATCATATCTCCAATATCATAACAATAGTTTCAAGGGTCGAATAAGAACATTTATTGGTGATATGTATCAGTTCTACCCTTTCGAATCAGAAGACATAAATCCAAGATATCATCAATGGTAAGGAAAAAACACATGGTTGAAAAAGGAAATTTGGTTACTAATCCAAATGGTTAAAAGGTACCCGCAAGTATTAATTGACGGAGTTTATTAATTAATATATATTACTAATTAAATATGTTATAATCATTAATTCAAATTTATAAATGTTATCATGAACTATAATTATATCACATGTATCAACCAAATCCTACAACACTAATGATATTCAATTTCACAGTAGTGGTGATTCTCCATGTGAAGATTCCCCTATTGTGGATTTGGATCATTATAAATTTATGAACCCAATGGAAAAAATGGAAGAAAATATCATATCACCAATATACAATGTAACCCCCTAGTTTTATCTTATAAATTTCACAGTAATGATAAAACTTCTAGAATAGAATACACCACATTTCCAACTAGTGACATTAAACAAGAAGATGAAAAAGAAGAGGAATAGGAATAGGAATAGAAATATGAAGAAGATTAGGATCTCAAATACTCCACTCCATAATTTTAAGAAGGTGTCTCCAACACTATTTATGAGCACCATAGGATAAACATGATCATAAAGGATGATTTTAATCCTTCATAGATTAGTTGGGAGATGAATTAAAAACGATTATAAACACCTTTTTTAAAATAAAATTATTTTGTTTTTGCCAATAATTACATGGTGAAAAGGGGCCTTGATTTTAACATATCTACTAGAATCATTGGTTTTCTAAAAGACCACAGAGGATACAGTAAGTCTAACAAAAAAACACATAAACCATGATGAAAACGATAAAGTGGAAGTAGAAAATTTCATTAAATAAAGCATTATCCATGATGAACAATACCTAAAAGGGCTCACCAATAATTTCTCACACAAGAGGAATAATTTTTACATCAAAATCTATATTTATTTCAGGGATCTCAATACACTTTTTCTAAAAGTATGTTCCCTTGTTCTGATTAAAGTGCATGTAATTCATTGAACATCCATATATGAAGGCCTCACTTTTATGGAAGGAAAATCTATAATATCTAAGAATCTAGAATATATTTATCATTAAATAAATATGATTTCTTTGATATTTTGGGTTACATGAAACAATGTGTTTTAAGAAACCACATCGTTTTATGAATATGTTAAATATATTATCATATAGTCATCATATGAAAGTCACCAAACTCGATAATATTAATTGGATTTACTAATTTGTGATATATATATATATATATAATGTTATTAAAAAAATAAATGTATTTATATGTTCTTTGTAAACAATCACATTATTTATAGTCTAATCAATTTTGTAATAGAAAATAGTTCTTACACAAAAAATTTATTTCATTTATTCATTAAATATATTAATTTTTAATAATTTTTTAAGAAATTTATTTAATAAATGTACATACTTATTGAAATATTTATATGAAAAAAATGGGTGATAATTTTGTCTTTTTCATAAAATATTTATTTAATTGAATATTACATAATACTTATTATTGTAAAACTATAATTTTCATTTTAATAAATTACAAAATATAAAAGTGGAACTATAAATTTTATTTGATTTTAAATTAATATAAATATTAATTATTTTTATATAATCTATATATTTAAATTTAAATCATATTTATACTGTATTTTGGAATTTTTATATTCATAGAGTTAAAAAAATCTAAAAACTATTTTTGAGTATATAATCGGTATCCATTCTAATATATTAATATAAACCATAAAGAGGAATGATTTAAATTAAATTTATATATGAAATAGCTGTATGTTATAATTATTATTAATATAACTATTATTAAAATTGTTATAGTTAAAATAATATATTTATTCCCTAGAAGTTGTTGTTTTTTTTCATAAAACTAGTTCTCATCACACTTGAGAGTTTTCTAATGTAAATTATAAAAATTATGTCAATTGAATTTGATAAAATGTAAATTATATTTTTAATCATCATAATTTATATTATATAATACGATCAACATAATATTTTGTAATAATAAATGGTAAAAAATGTAAAAAATCATTACAATGGTTAAAATTTTAAATGGTGAAAATATATAGACATGTAGGTAAGTAGAATAAATTGTTCGAAAATAATTTATTCAAAGTGATCGAGTTGTGTCATGGAATTATTTATCATCCAATCATTTATTTTTCAATTTTGAGGATTATTTGTTGATTGTGGCTTCCTATTATTCAATAGTTTTTGGTATTTGCAAAAATGAAACTCCACCTATATTATAAAGGAAAAACCCTTCCATCACTACATTACACCTAAAAAGAAATATATATTTTAAAACCCATAAAAATATATCCTAAACAACCTTATACATATTAAAAATTATCTGGATTTCCCAAAATAAAATCCTTATTGTCATTAATAACAGATTAAATGGAGGTTCTTCTAAATGAATGTAATCGTTTTTACCCACCTTTTTATTATTACATTTCATATTTCAAAAATCAATTATTTATTAATGATTATAAAATTATAAAACCAGTATCTAATATATACTCAAATTTTGTTATGTTTATTCAAGAGTATTTATCCATATAATCTTCCATTAAATGAGAAATGGAACCATTGTTCATGTGTATAATGGATTACCACCTCACAAATCGATATAATTAATTTTCGTTCGTAGTATATTATAATTGTTTATTACAAAGAATATAATATATATATATATATATATATATTTCATATTAATCATTTTTTAAATATAATATATCATATAACTTCAAACATTAAAATCCATAGTAAAATTATAAAGTCTCTAGTTTTTATGAATAACTAACACCTCATTAAATGATGTGAATGTTTTTTTATTACAATGTCACATGAAATGTATATTTAAGTGAATTAAATGGAATAATATGATATTTATCATATTATAATCACTTTTTTAAGAAAAAAACACTTACAACATTTCCATCTTTATCATTGAAAAATAGAAACATTAAACATGTGTGCATATAACCAACCATATCAATTAGTGTAACATAACTCATTTTTCATAACCATAACTCATGGTTAATATTAAAAGTAAAATATATGAACCATAATGATAATTAGATCATGATTATATATATTGATCTGATTTAACAGTGAACCCATAGAGAATGGTGAACAAATCAATACAGTTTTGAAATTATGAACTGAGCATCCTCAAAACCTATTACATGGTCCTAACTAATTATTTAATTAGAAACATCATTAAAATAAATTTAAATAATTTTTTTATTTTATATTTGTAAACCCATAATTGGTTCTTACGAAAAAATGTAATTTTATTATACTAGAGATAAAATATGTACATGAAATATCATGTACATGAGGTAAGGGAGTTGTTAAAAAATATCGTTCTCTCAGACACATTTCATTTTATGGATATAAATTTATTTTAATGGTATCTATAATATAATAGGTTAAAAATTTATTCATAGATATCACATCATTATTTTGAATATTCAATATATTTCACAGGTACACACCCTTAGATAGTAATAGTATAGCGACTCTAGGGGCTAGGTAAATAATCACCTTATTTAGTGAATAATATAAAATACATATAATAAATATCAAACCAACAATACTCACCATAAATATAACCTTCTTATAACCAATATTCATAACATGGGGAAATGAAAAAATAAGAATGGGTGAGAATGGATTCAATGAAATGGTAAACATGGGAGATATCATTCTATGATTTTAGGAAATCCTATGATAATAATTATGGAATAAGATCTTGGAAATAACTTAAAAGTTTTATACCCAACCATCATAGATAATAATCATGAGTCATGGAATAAATCAGAATTATCCCAAAACACATGAACCATAAGAGTGATACATCATTATAAATCAATCATGAACCGTTTGTGCATGTGATATATGTGGGGCACTATAATACATATGTAAATTATTTAATCTGCCAATTTTATCATTTGAGACCATATGATAATAAGGTTTCATGCATCAATACAAATTTCCATATCAAAATTTATCAATCATCGTCACTTATTTCCCATTCCAAATTGTATCAAGATTCATCATCGGAATCCCATTTCATAATAGTCGATGCATAATCACTAATTTTCTATAGTTGATAAGGTTCATTGGACATTTACCCATTGTTATCTAATGTGATATAAAACATTACCCAATAAACTAGAGAATGATTTAGCCGCTGCCATTTCTTATAATGTGACCACCATATTTGGATATAATGTTACGAACATGACTAGTTATAACATTACAACCATCACATAATGAAATCCATACCCATTTTTGTAACAAGATCATAAAATAGCTATCATAAATCAACAAATGAAAAAAATGGATAGCATATACATTTCATTATAGTCTATCCCATTGAAAAGATAATGGTTTCATAAACAATTCATCATTTTATCATTAAAAACCCAATATAATCAGAACAAGTTTCTTGGGTATATTATATTCATAATCATAAACATCTTATATAATGAAATTCTATGGAATTAATGGGCCATATAAACTATAATTATTATGTAACATAAATGGATCCTATCCTATTTATAAATATAATTTAATAGATGACACAGATTATCTGATAAGGAATGTAACCTTTTCACTTTCATAATAACCATTTTATAAACTACATGTTTACAAAAAAATTGTTAAAATAAATTTATTTGAAATATTCATTTAAAAATATTAATTAAGCTTTAAAACATTATATCCCCATGATAGTGGGATATTATATCCATTTCGTAAACATAATAAAATGATTCCTTTTTCATTTTTTCGTAAAATACTTATGGGATTTGATTAGAAAATGACATGAATATTCCGGTTAAAATTTTAATTTAAATAGTTTGAAAGGGTGAAAAAATAATTAAAATTCATATAGGAAGAATAATAAATACTGGAAATCATTATTAGATAACATGAATATGGATGAAAAATGATATTTTACTAAAGAGATAAATAAAGCAATTTTTTATTAAAAATGTTCATTTCACATCATGAGAACATAAAGAAAGGAAAAATTAAGGGAAGACCGTTATACATGACAACAATATGGGAGAAAAATTCATGAATTTATTGTTAAATAAATCATAATATTTCAACATTGAAATAATAATCACAAATAATCATGATAAACAATAAGATTATAACATCAACCCCTTAACACATTAGTAAATTTTGAATCATAAACCCTTTGAAGGTGATAAAATAAAACATACATGAATATCACATTATATTATTGATAATAATCATAAAATAAATTAATTTTAATTATATACACCATAAAAAAGAATCAACTTGTGAATAAGGCTTATGTCTCAAAAAAGATAACGATAGACTTGAAATCCCTCATGATTTTGGTAATATCTTGAATCGTAATCCCTAGTAATGGATAATATTGAATGAAATGTTAATTATATTTAAAAAACATAGATTCATTATAAAACATGTAAAATTGTTAGTATATATATATCATAAAATATGAGTGGTTTATAATATAACATACATAACAATGAGGATAGTTTGAGATGATATTCACTTACCTAAAGAATCAATTAATTTATACACATTCAAACATCCACTAAAATAAATATATGATTGTTATTCAAATATTATAGAACTTTAATCATATTTATCATATCATATATTATAAAATTATAATATTTTATTTAATATTAATTAACAATTCCATATCAAAATATATTTTTCATAATAAAAGATTCATTTTATTATGTATATATTGGTTTTTTATTTTCGGTCCCTTAACATTTATCACGGTTCTATTAAATCCAATATATAACCCATTATTTAAATCTAAAATATATTAATTATAAATTTATTTATATAAATCCATTAATTTTAGTGATATAATATAAATTTCACAACTTTTTGAGATGGTAGGTCATAAGTATGCATGAATATTATTTTAATTTTCATGAAGGAATAAATAAAATAAATTTAAATAATATATTATCATTTTAGAATCAATTTTAATATATATATTTGAAATATTTTTATTTAATGTTATTCTTATTACCTTATATTTAAAGAGTAAGTAAAGAACAAATCACATCTATTCGTGAGGTAGTGGTTCGCCGAACACACTAATGCCTTTTTCATATTTCCAATGAATCGAATGTAAGACGGTATATGTAATATTATAAATAGAAAATTATACATATGTAATAAATATATTTTTCATATGTTTAATTCATATTTATATCCATCTTTGAGAGTTGGTGATGGAAAAATAATTACAATGGTTCATGAGGAGGTAGTCCTTCATACAAATGATCAATAGTTTGATATCCCATTCGATGTAAGTGATGTAAAAGGATTATTGAAAAAAAAATAGAATATTTTAGATGACTTTTTTGTCTTATTGGAATAATTATTAAATCAACTGATTTGGTAACAGAAGAAGTAAAAAAGAAACATTTAATGAAGAAAACTAGCTTTTCTAAGAACAACCCCCATTGGGTCCCCTATTAACGAATATTGGGTCGAATTTTTTTTGTGAATAATAGATTAGGAACTTCAATAATGTTGTTTTGGAGGGATATTTTTAGTGTTTGGTTGATTCAAATGGGTTAAGATTACTGAAAAAATGAGAGGAAGAGGTGGTCTGTTATAATTGATGCAGTTCACATTTAAATAACCAGAATTACTAAAAAATATGAAGTTACCCTCAACCAATAATCCAAAATAATGATAATTAAATTATTTTTTGATTTATATAATTGATGTATAAATATAACATAAAAATTTGCACATTTTTTTAAAAATGATACTCCTTATCCTTTTTTATTTATTTATTTTAAAAATTTTCGTTTTCACTATAGTAACTGGTTTTTTATTTATTTAATTAAATGAATTATCACCTAAATGTGAAAATAAAATGATTATTAATAGATAATAAATAGACACAGATATTAAATATGAAATCAATATTTTCTATATAATAATCCTATGTTTGTGGGAAGAAAATTTTAAACTGTGTTCATATAACTCACAAACCTCATTTTGAAATTAACTATAGAAATTATTTTTAATACTTTTAATATAATTTTAAATAAAAAATTAATAATAAATTATAATATAATAAAAATTATTTTCATTTAAAAAATTTATTTATTTTTTAAAAAATACATAAACATATGTTTTAAAAATTAAATTATAATTAATCCCATAAGAACAATAAAAACTTGTCTTCTAAAGAGAACATTTCCAAAATTATAGAATTTTTTATATGAACATTAAATATAAAATTGATTAAAATATACAAAATTGTATTTATATATATATAATTTTACTCTAAAGTATGTCTTAAAAAAATGGTTCTTTTAAATTCTTTTAAATAAAATGTCATTATTTATAAAGATCAATGTTTTTTTCAAATTATTGAAAAAAATAATGTTTTTGAAAAATTATCAAAAATTCACAAAAAGTTAAATTGTACATATTTTTGAAAAATTGAAATAATATTTTTCAACTATATTTTCTAAAAGATTCTTTTTTAACTAAATTGTCCAGTATGTAAAGAAAATACTTTTAAGAAAATTATATGTTTTTAAAATAAATATTAATTTCTTCTTAAACAATAAATTGTCATAATATTAGATGAATGGTAAATTGGTTTTTGTAATATTTATTATATTCATATAATTAAAATATTTCCACAATACCGAATAATTATATTTATAATTATATAATTTTTTCATTATCACAAAATAGTTTTTTAGACAAACTATTATGTTAATTTAAAATTACTTGTTATTTTGATTCCCAATCCATTGAGAATAAATGAATATATATTATGCATGTGTAAAAAATATACTATCAATAATTTATTTATCCACGCTGATACACACAAATTTGATAACTAGTTATAACATTAATTTTTAAATATTAATATTAATTGTATGTTGCGGTTCACTAAATCTAGATGTTATGTCTTAGAGAAGAAATCCATAAAATTTTATTTAATTGAAAAAATATATTTTATAAAACCTCTGGGTTTTAAATTACACCCCTTTAAAAAATTTCACTACCTTAATTTGATCTTGATACCAATAATCAAGGATAATAAATTTTAATATTCATTTCTAGAACAACAACATCATAGAAATATTCAATAAAATATCCATTCAAAAATAAGTAAAAAAAGTTACTAAGGTCCTCTAGGAAAAAAATATCTTGGTTACCTAGTAGGATGAAAATAGTACAGAGTGAACTTATCTACATAGTGGAGAAAAGGATGCATAATATCTAACAAATAGTGGTAGAGAACACGTCAAAGAAAATTTCAATGACAAAAAATCAAAAAATCATTGATTGGTTAAAAGACCAATAATTTAACATAAATTAAATTACTAATATAGTGTTTTTACACAACATTATTTTAAAAAAATTGATTGTATTTTTACTATCATGATATAGAATATGATAAAATCTGTGTACTCAATTTCATTATATTTAAGAATAAAAACCATCCCTGGGTTGGTCTTCGATAAATATCATCTTCAGCTCTTACTACAAGAAGTGAAGATCATTTTTTCATACATAAAGAACTAATGGATCTAAAGGTCCATAATATAATGATATGTTAATCCTTTAATAACTTCTAATAATCAAAATAAAATTGGATAGATCATTGAATCCAATATGGATAACTCATTATATGGAAAAATAATATATGAATCTATAAAACCTTATCATAATAACCATTTGGAACATTCCATAAATTAATAACTTTAAGACAGTTGCAGTATGCATAAAATTATATATTGGCCACTAAATTTCCAAAATAAATGTATCATTAATCACATTAATATCATAATGTATAATTTTATTTTTAATTCAAAATTATTTGATTACCATGGTCATATATTCTCTTGAAACATTGTAATCATAATATTATCATAAATGTCAAATATAGACATAAATTTTTATTATCCAAATAAATTTTAATGACTTCACCCTAGTTTCCTAAAGTCAGTGCTTTAATTTATTACATTGGCAGGATTATAAGAAAGTTGTATCATGAAGGACTGAATAGTTTAGTTTTTTTTGGAAAACTGGATACATGTATAAGTTCAACATTATAACTTGAAAGTAAATAGAATATAAAATTTCC
This sequence comes from Viscum album, assembly GCA_963277665.1. Classification (NCBI taxonomy): domain Eukaryota; kingdom Viridiplantae; phylum Streptophyta; class Magnoliopsida; order Santalales; family Viscaceae; genus Viscum; species Viscum album. Next base: position 1,386,534,073 of record OY728159.1, read on the forward strand.
TTTGACAACATCCATAAATCCTAGGTTATTTATGTATTCCATTGATAATATACCTATTAATGACCTCGGAAAATGAAACATAAGGAATTGGTGGGCTCAAATTTTTAATAAGGGTAATAAATATTTAGGATGATATCCTAATAATATACATTATCCGTGGTGAATAACTAAAAACATATTCCTTTACAAATAAACATAAACACAATATGGGTTGAATAATAGCTAAATAAATAATTCCATAATAAAGCATAGTCATGGGTACTATAATAGTAGAACAACCTCATGAAATTTAATTTTCTAGTTTCATAATGAGTGAATTCATAATTTCATACATCATAACTATCATGTTAAGGACTCGTGCCAGGACCATAAATAACTATTTTGTCAAGGCTTTGTTTTTAGATATTAGTTTGCCTTATGAGACCGTCTGATGCATCTATGGACTATAGTAGGCCCCACCCATCATGTAATAAGTCCAATTCATTCCACATGTTAATGTGGATAATCATAAAATCCATATACATTCATATTATATGTGACATATGAAATGTAAATAGCTTTCCCCAATCAATAAATATAAACACCAACCATTCGAAGTAATATGGTGAAAGCTATCAACATAACATATCCATAGTAAAAAAATCATAAAACATTCAATAAAATATGGTATATGATATCATAAATGATTACTTCTATATTAATTGATAAGTGTGTTGAAATAAGTGAAAATACTCTTATAAAATCATCGAGTAATTCTTGAGATAAATATTCTTTTATTTTAAAAAGAAAAGTTATTTTTGAAAAATATTTCTATAAAATAGATGTTAATTAAGGTATATTTTCAAAATAAATCAATATTTTTGTAAAAAATTTTTTTTCTAAAAAAAATATTATAGTGTTCCCTTGAAGATAGTTAATAATTCAAGAAATTCCCTTAAAACGAGCTTGTTTTCAAGAAGGATTTTGAAAATATTCATTTAAAACATGTAGCTCGCCATAAAAGAAAAAAGGATGCTGGTTGGTACACATATAAAGATCGTTAACACATAATTTATAATTAGTAAATAAGAATATTAATTTAAGTTGGGTTAATAGAGACATTGAGTAACCCGGTGGAAAATAGAGGTTTGGGTAAAAAAAACCCTTACCTTAAGTCTAATGGTGTTCTGCACATGATCTTAATGTTCTGGATAAACAAAACAAATTCATTTATTAATATTTCCTTAACCTCATATTTATTTAATTGAATTATTATAGCCTTATTATGTTTATTCATGGTTTTCTTGATGGGTTTAAGATGTTAAATTTTTTGTTTGGGAGCATTTTCTTCCTTCATATTCATGACAGGTTTACTTAGATACATATAAGGATAAAAATGTAATATTTCAATTGTTTTCCAAATATAAGTTTAATTTTATTTTTGAACAACCATTATATTTCATTGTGATAAAAATCATTTTGTTATTGGGAGTAAATATGAATCATTATAAAAAATTTTAATGATAATTTATTGGGTTAAATGGAGATTTTTGATCACAATGCACTCATTTTGATTTATAAATTGATATCATCTGTAAAAAAAAGAATAAAAACCCATAATTAATTTTTAATACATATATTATTGTATTTTTCAACCATCTAAATGGTATCATAACCCGAATTGAAGTTGATAATAGAAATTGAAATCTTGTTTTCCTTGAATGTGATAAATTTACATATCTCAAATGGAGTTTTCATTTCTAGGATAAAAGAAGGGGAAAAGAAAGATGATGATGAATTATTAGATTATCATAAAAATATTCTAGTACATGTATGGTTTTTGATTTATAGTAACATATGGATGAAAATATGTGAAGGAAAAAAGAAAATAAAGGAACTCGAAATAAATGTAAGGAAAAGAGGATTTACCTCTTGAAGTTATCTTCATTGAGAGACTCTTTAGTGGAGATGTTTTGTTCTTTTTATGAGGCCATGTTTATTTGGACATCTGTGAGGAGATTGAACTATGATTTTAGAATAATTGAGACATGGGAAATGTCTTGAGAGATGTGAAAATAGGAGGGACTGAGGGGGGGGGGGTATAGTGTAGGAGAGGTGTGATAGTGTATTTAACTGATAATAATAGTGTATTAAACTGATAATGTATATATACAGTAAATTACTATATTTTTCTATTCATAATTTTTTTTATTTCAGATAAATCCACAAAATTATCCCAACCCATTTTTTGATGTATAGAAGTAAAAAAAAATTCCATTATTTGATAATAATTTTCTAAAAATTATTATTTTAATTTTTAAATAAAATCACAATTTATTCAAAAAATATCAATTTTAAAACTATAATTCGTTTTATATAACCATTATAAATTAATCAATATCTCATTATCTTGTAAACTGATGACAATAAAATAATAATATGATTTAGTATTTATATTTTTCATATTAATATTCATAAACGTAATATACCTATTCATATTACTATTCATAAGGTTATATTATGAATCACTCAAAATTTAGTTTGTCTTATCAGACCCTAAATATCATACTGAATGCAACCATGTATGTCAATTTTTTGAAATTTAAATCACAAAGGTGGAAAATTTATGTTTACGATCTAGGTTATAAAAAATTGGTATTTTATAGAGTCTCATTGGTTTATGCATCCAGTATTAACTTTATTTATAAATCTGTGGGGTGTTACATTGTCCCCCCTTACAAACATTTCATCATAAAAATGACCATAATGTTACCTATAAAAGATTTTGGCTGTTCATCATCATGAGCTCCTGAAAATCCTATATTTCCTAATCAATTATATGATTTTTCCAAAGTAACTTTACTAGTTTTGTCATATGATTCCTCAACACCTCTTTGTTTAGTGTGAAAAAACCAAATTTTCTCTTCATAGTAAGATATTTTATGTTCAAATTATATACAATCATAAGTGGGGACATGCGTTTTCTCTGGAATATAATTTCTAAACAATGATACATGGAACAAATTCTTCACTTTAGACAGGATAGGCGGCATTTCCAAATGATATGCCACAACTCTAACTTTGTCACAAATTTCAAAAGAAAAAATATACCTTGGGCTTAGCTTCCCATTCTTCATAAATCATGTAACACCCTTCTATGGGTATACTTTTATGAAAACATGATCTCCCACATGAAATTAAAAATCCTTCCTTTGATAATCACCACATATCTTTTTTCTACATTTATCTTCCTTGATAGGTGTTTGAGTAGTCTTTTCATTCAATATTGTTTCCTCCTCAATCTCTGGACCCACAATCTTCCTTTCACCGACTTCATCCAACCATGTTGGTGTACGACATCTATTTCTATACAATTCTTCATATGGTTCCAATTGAAAGCTATAATGGAAACTATTGTTGTCATAAAACTCCACCAAAGGTAAATACTGATTCCACATACTTTTATAATCAATTGATCTTGAACTCAACATGACATCTAATGATAAGATCTTCCTTTCAGATTTTTCTTTCGTTTGAGGGTGATAAGATGCACTAAAACAAATATTAGTATCCAAATATTTCTAAAGACTATTCCATAATTTCAAGGTTAATAAAGAATATAGATGAGAGATTATTAAAATAGGTTCTCCATAATGTATTATAACCTAATTGATATAGATATGGGAAAGGTTCTCTAGTTGAAAATTATCTCTAATAGCGAAGAAATGTGTAGATTTCACAATTCAATACAAAATTACCCATTTTACATGATTCATTCTTGGTGTTTTTTGAAATCCAATAACATAACACAGGGTGATATCATCCAATTCACATGTATGAATAGGTAGAAGTTTCATGACTCCCCTTGGATTTTGTATTTCAGCCTTCACCTGTTGACAGGATAAACATGTTGTTATATAATCTGCAATTTCGTGCATCATGTTGTCCCACCAGAAATGTTCTATCACATAACTATATATTTTAGTTCTACTAGGTTGTATAGTGAAATTATAGCTACATGAATCATCCAATAACTCTCCTTTGAGCTTGAGTATATAGAGAACACATAGCCTCTTCCCAAATTTCAGAATTCCATCCTCACTCACGAATTAAACAAACATCCCATTATTCATAGAATTAATTACATTGAATGTTCTCATATTCAGGATAATTGCATTAAATCCTTTCTAATAATGATAGTTGGCCAACTAATTGAAAATGTAATGATGTTTCACCTTCTTTGATAATTCCCACATTCATATATACTATATCCACAAGCAAAGGATCCCTTTCGATCCTCATTTTGTAGAGTAACTCATGATCCCTCCAACAAAATGCATCTCCCACCTTATTTTCCTTCCCTGGGTGGTAGTTTATTAATCAATAATAATCTTTCTGTATTTTGGGCCATCTCCTTTTACTCATGTTGAGTTCTTCCTGTGAGAAGATAAATCTGAAACTCTTGTGATTTTTATATATTTCACACCTTTCACCATAGAGATAGTGTCTCAATATTTTTAGAGAAAATATCACAGAATCTTACTCAAGATCATAGGTATGATTGTTTTTTTCATGATTTTTTATCTTCCTTGATGCATAAGCAATAACTCTATCATTCTTTTTAAGGAAATAGCCATTTCGTTTCTTCGATGCATCATTATAAATCACAAACCCATCATTACATGATGGTAGAGTCAGGATCAGAGAATTTACTCATCTCCCCTTTAATTATTGAAAACATCCCTCACATTATTTTGTTTATACGAACATAACCATTTAATGAGTAATCTTGGTTATTAGGTTGGATAAACGGGAAAATTTATCAACGAAACGTCAATAATAACCTGCTAAACAAACAAAACTACATACCTCAGTATAGTTCATTAAAGTAAACCATTCTTGAACATCATTTTCATTGAAGAATAAACATATATTTTATCCGCTAAAATAATATAGCCACAAAAAATACTAATTGAAGCCAAAATTTACACATTCTAAACATCTCAAAAAAGTCATTTATTCTAAGAGACATTAGAATACTGCACAAGTGATTCTCATAATCTTTATATGTATTGGTTTATAATAATATATCATTAATAAGTACCACCAAAATGGACTCAAGATGTTCCTTGAAAACCTTAATTACTAGATTCATGAAGATAAAAGGTTCATTAGTCAGTCAGAAATGCATTACTGTAAACTCATAATTCACATACCTGGTTTAAAATATAGTATTTATAGTATCTTCCTTCCTCACATGAAACTAATGAAATTATGATCGAAGGTCAATATTTGAGAAATATTGGGGTCCCTGAAGTATATTAAATAAATCATCAATACGTGGAAGGGGATACTTTTCCATTATTGTTATAGAATTTATCCCCCTAGCGTCAATGAAAAACCTCATAGATCCATCTAATTTTTTAATGAAAATAATATTTTCTCTCCATGGAGAAACACTAGGGAGAATAAATCTAGTTTTTCACTCAATTCCTCCATTTTTATTTAGTTCAAAAAATTCCATTGTGGCCATTCTATAAGGAGTCTTGGATATTTGTCTTCAAATAAAAATTAGATCAATTGAGAACTCAACTTCGTGCTTTTGAGGATGTCTAGGTAAATCACTTGAAAAAAATCAATATATTCTTGAAAAATAAGTTCATACTTGATTTATACATTTCTTTACTCACTCATAGATATCGAGTTCTCATCCTCACCACGAATTGAATTCAGTAGAGCTTTTGCGGGTGGATATAGATGAGAATCATATGGTGATATTTCTTCCCTAATGACAAGGTATTCTACATTTTCCGAAAAAATTGTTACTAATTTATTCTTGTAATATATTTTTGGATCAAAATTTTAAATCCAATTCATAATGAGGATTATATCAAATTCAATGATGGTTATGATGAATAAATCTTCATATAAATCTCATTAATATTCCATAGGGGTTCTTCCTTACACATATTTATTGTAATTATATGTCCATTAAGATTATTGTCTAATAACTCCCCCATTAAATAAAATTTTAAATATGTAATTTTCATGGAATAATGGGATGATATGAAAGAACATGATGATCTATAATCAAATAAACCTTTGGATAAGTATGTGGAAAAAATTAATATACATGCCACCACATCATTAAAGGATTTTTTCAGAATTTGTGAGCACATTATCTTAGTCTTCTCACATGGCCTTCATTGGGGAAAATTTCCATAAAACCTAAAAAAATGAATTTCATAATGTACCCACTCCATTAAATTGTATCATTGAATATATATAGCTCCCTTATTCCCCATAAAATATTGGGATCGGTGGCCTTTTTCTCCACACTTTTAACAAACACTCATACCCATCAGGAAAGTACCAGGGTGTCTCTTCCAACAATTATCATAGGACTTAAGGTCAAATAATACCTTCTTCCCTATTTCCATATTCACTTTTCTAGAGTTCTAAATCCCCCTATTCTTTTCAGGATTTACCTTAAAATAATTACACCTATAGAATTATTTTTATTTCATTATAGAACATGAGAATATATCTACATATGATGAGAAAATTTGGGAGACTAGATCCCTTCATAGGGATTGTTTCAAACCATTAATAAATTGATCGATATTGCTCAACATATTATGCATGTATCCCACAACACGTATGTCTAACCATTGAAGTTAGCTTCATTATTTGAAACATTCTCATCCTCATTTTTCCTCATATTCAGAAACATCCATTCCATTTCTCCATGTTTTTCATGGGGTATGTATTTTTCAAAGATTATTTCTTTAAAATACCTCCATTCTGTTTCTTCTATTTATTCCTCCTCCTTTTCATTTTAAAATAAAGACAACAATTGATCTGTATCTCCCGATAGACTATAAACTGCAATGACACACTTCTCTCTTTCTTTATATCCCAAATCAAGAAGTAACTTCTCTAATGAACATATGCACTACTTCACAACAAATGGGTTTGTAGTCCCACTAAATGACAGAGGTTGTTATTCCATAATGTGGTCTGACATAGCTCCTCAAGGTTTTGGATTACAATTCTCCATACGAGTAATGTTATTGTTCATAACCTATGTTTAATATCCCAATATAATTATAAGTTTATCAGAATGAGTCACACCACCAAAGCAAACATAATTGTCTTCCATCGGAGGGAAATCCAGAAATAGAGCACGCACATTCATTTGGATTCCATTCCTTCCATTGGAAACCATTTCTAAATAATGGAATATAATAGATTAGGTTATGAATGATAATGTATAATCTCTATGTATAAAAATACATAGCATTAATTAAAATCATATACATAGATAATATAATAATTACAAAAATTTTACCTTTGAAGAAAAAATCTCATTAAAATCCTTCATATTCACTTATAAAGAAAATGTGAATTATCTTAAGAATATCCCTCGGGGGAGCCAACTAGGTGCACAGTAATTCCCTTTGTCGTGTACTATGATACCCTATGTCATGCCCAAAATTTTTTGTCGGAGTTGTTACTCCTAGGTACATCTATGCCAGAACCACACCCACTTGTAGTATCCAAACAGGTATATTTTTTCTATAAATATCCACAAAATCTATTCCTTCCAAAAATTCTAGGATGTTCTTGACCATTTATCCGCATAGACTATCTTAGTGTTTTTTTCCTAATCGACATTTTTTAAATCTAGTTTCCATGTTTTATACTAAACATTATATGATACCAACTATAAAGACCCGACCTCAGTTTCCCGGACCTGGTTCCATAATTAATTACATTATAATGGTTACTAGAAATTCATATACTAGGGAAAAAAATAGTTTAGGACCTATTTTAAACTAGATACACACATGACTTCAACATTACAACTTGAATGGAAATACAATATAGAAATTCCTTTAAAAATATCCATAACTCCTAAGTTATCCCTCCATGTCATTCATAGTATACATATTAATATCATGGGGAATGAAACAAAAGAAAGGGGTGAGCTCAAATTCTCATTAAGGGTGAGAAACAAAATGGAATATATCAAAAACATATACATTAGTCCGGGTGAATAACTAATGATACATAACATTAAGTATAAAATTGTACACATTATGGCAGGAATAATAGATGAATAAATAATACCATAGTAAAGAATAATCATAGGTATTCTACTAGCCTAATAACCACATGAAAATTAAATTACATGTTTTATAATGAGGGTATTCATAATTATGAACATCATAATTATACCATTAAGTCCTCATGTCAAGACCATAAATAACCATTTTGTTAAGGCCTTGGGTCATGACTGTAGTTAGTCTCATAGGACCAACTGATACATTGAGGGGCTATAGAAGTTACAAAAAATCAAATAAAAATTCCAATTTATTTCTAAAATTAATTGGGAAAAACATTAAAATAATACACATTCTTTTTAAAACTAATATCTGAAATCAAAATAGCTTTCCCCCATCATTAAACATAAAAACAAAAAATTTGAAGTAATATGGTGAATGGTATCAATATAGAACATCCATAGCCAAACTTATCATAAAACATAAAATAAAATATGGTATATGATATCATAAAATATCAATCCCATAATAATCAATAAGGGTTTTGAAATTGGTGAAAATAGTCTTATAAAATCATTGAGTAATTCTGGAGATAAATACTCTTTTATTTTGAAAAGAATTGTTCTTTTGGAAAAATGTATCTATATAACCAGAATTTAATTATAGTATTATTTAATAATAAAAACACTTATTTTATAAATAAATCTTTTTTAAAAACATATTATACAGTTCCATTTAAAATAGGTAATAATTTTAGAACTTCCCTTGAAATATGCTTGTTTATCGTGAATGACATTCGAAATATCCTTTTAAAATGTGTAACTATACCTAAAATATATAATGATTCTAGTTTGTATATATAAATTGAACATTAGAACATAATTTATGATGAGTAATAAAGAATTATAATTTTATTGATGTTTAGAGAGACAAAGATTAGCCCAAAATAAAATGCTAGTTCGGGTAGAAAACCCTCACCTTAGGTCTGACAGTGTCCTTCAGTTTATCTTATTGTCATGGAAAACAAAAATTAATTCATTAATTAATATGTACAGAACCTTTTATATATGTATTTTATTTATTATAGACCATTTATATTCATTCATTTCCTTCTTGATGGGGATAAGTGGTTCAATTTTATTATTTGGGGGCATTTTCTTCATTTGTATTCATGACCAACATACTTATATACATGTAAGTATAAACATGTAAGATGTGATTGTTGTCCAAAATAGAAGTTTTATTTTATTTTTTAACATCAAAGATATTAAATGGTGGTAAAATTCATTTTATTATTCAGAGTGATGATGAATCCTTATATAAAACTTTAACGATAATTATTTGGTTTAATTGGTGGTTTTTTATCACAATAGAATCATTTTGATTTAAAAATTAATATCATGTTGACGAAATATTACATAACCTTAAATACGTTATTATACATATATAATAGTCTATTTTTACCATCATAATGGTTTTATTACCAAAATTGAATGTGGTAATAGAAATTGAAAAACTTATCTTTTGTGAATGTGATAAATTAACACATTTCAGATGACGTTTTCATTTATTGTATTTAATAAGGGGAAAGAAGATATGATGATAAATTATTCCATTATAATAAAAACATTACATTATATTATTATTATTATAGTTATCATAACATTTTTATTGATGGAGGTGAGGAAATAAAATTAAATGAAAGGAACTAAAAAAATGAAAAGATTAATTTACCTCTTGAGGTTATCTTCCTTGAGAGCCTGTTTATGGGATAGGGTTTGGAATTTTTTTTAGACCAAGGGATTATTGATTTGAGGTAGGGTATTGGGATAATATTTTATCATTATTTATACAAATGAATAGGATTAAGAAGAATGAAGAGAATTGGGAGTGAGGTGGGGTTTTATAGTATAGGAGATGGGTGAGTTTTTAATATCATATTCATTATTTTATTATTTCCATCAAGAAACCCAATAGTTTATATTCACGTGATCCATAATAGTAATAAATTCATAAGACTTCAAAACAAGTGGGTTTACGTCATCCATGATTATAGGAATAGTTAATTGAACTGATAATGTTTATATATGGTAAATTACAGTATTTTACTATTTATAAAAAAATTGAGAATTTCAGAAAAATCTCAAAACATCACCCACATAAATTTTTAATTTTCAGTTTTACTAAATGATGTACATTTTTAGAAAATAAATTTTTAAATATGATTAATTTATTTTTTAAATAAAATCATAATTTATTCAAATAAACATTTTTAAAACTAAAATTCGTTTTATATCACCTTGAAAAATTATTCAAGATATCATTATCTTATAACATATGACAAGAAAATAATATTATTACTTATTATCCATAAGGGTCATATAACTATTCATATTACTATTTATATGTGTATGTTGACATTCACCAAAAAGTATATTTTTCTTATCTTACCCTAAATATCTTACTGAACACAACCGTGGAAGTCGGTTTTTCAAAATTCAAATCCCAGAGGTGGAAAAATTATGTTTACTTGATAGGATATAGAAAAGTGTTGTTTTTTAGGGACTCAGTGATTGAGGATTTCAAAATTAAATTCATTTATAAATCCTTGGGATTATATATCAATCATATAATTATTAAAATTCAATACCATTTTATTAAAATCATGAACATATTAATGGTTTACTTCCCTATGTCATGGGGTTTCCATAAAATATAATAATTCAATTCAATAAGTTCTCCTAATTCATTAGTAACATTCAATAGATTCCTACAAAACCTTAATTAAATAATACCATGGAACATTAAATATAATAATTTTATGTTTCATATGAAAAATATTGAATTCAAATACATTAACACTTCCATAATTCCATATCATTATTTAACTGTTAATATAGATTCATTTCCATATTTTGAAATACATTCCTCCTTTCATACATCAATTATATTCACATAATCATCAATGGAAAAAAATTGTCATGAAGAGATTTATATTCTCCTATTTATATTTCCCCCTAGGACACCGATTTTCAATGTTCACATATATTCCATATTTAAAATTATCATCCTTTGATAATTAGATAAGGAGAAAAAATTTCACATCCATCTCATTAACTAAACATTTAATTTTTACATAGATATTACGTGTTTTATCATCATGATACTATTTAATGGTATTCTTAAAAACCATATTTTTTAATACATTGGTTGGGTTTAATTTGGGGTTTTTATGGTTGGAATCACTATAAATTTTGAAATTTTCAGGGTTGTACAAGATTGGTGTACGATTTTTCCAAACCATGAGTCCTCCCATGTAAAATAGTTAAAATACAAGTAGTGTGTTTTTCCATGTTTTGTTCACGGTTTTAAAAACCATTTTCCCACAAGAGAGAAAACCTGTAGCCTATTTAAAATAGTTTCACATCTAGGGAACCGAATTTAGTCTAAACATTATATGCTTACTAGGATACCATTTTAGGAGTTTAAATGTAATAAATGTTTTCAAATCCAGAAGCCCCTCTTTTAGGTCTTTGATTGACCTATATGACCCTAAACCTATTTATTTTCCCAATATATGTAACACCCCAAGTAAATAAAAAATATGACATTTTTATATTTATCCCTATTTTTGAATAAAATATTAATATTACTTTAAAAGGGATACTATGCTCGATGGCGTACCCAATACGCAACAATGAGTTTCTTGGGAATCTTACGTTGCACTCTAATAATAAAATAATATTATTTTAAATTGTAGTTAACACCTTTCCGTTGTAATGGCTTTAATGAACAGAACTAACTATCAAATGATTATATATGTTTGTCAAATAATTTTAATTTTTACAATAAATGTTAGAGGATTAAATGCGAATGAATCCAATTTTAAGCGTAAACATTCTAATATTTTTTAAAAGGTTGATTAACCGTCTTTTTATTGTGAACCTCTTTTAAATATACTTTTTGACAATTTTATGTGTTATATTTGACAAAATAAAATTCTTCTTTAGAATTGGGACATCAAAATTTACTTTGTTTAAATTTTTGGTATTTTTCTGATAAAGTTTATTTTTTAATGAATAGTGAAAATGTTGTATTTTAATTCAAAACCTATTTTTAATCTAATTTATTTATATGATTATATTATCTTTTGAATTGTTTTTAAAGTTAAATTAAAATATATTTTTCTCATTTAATCCAATAGTGGTCATTGGAATTAATTTCACATTGAAATTGGACTTAAACTGGTGTCAATCTTTTAATAGATAATGTTTCTTAAAAACAGGCTATTTGTTTTGAGAGCGGAAATTAATTATTAAATTAATTAATGAAACTTATATGTTTTTAATTTTATAAAATAGACCTAATTTTTGAATTCATAATATCAAATATAGCTTAGGGTGAATTTTTGGTATTTTTCTGAAAAACTTCAATTTTTGATGAATAGTGAAACTACTAAGTGGTAGTTTGAAAACTCAGTTTTTTTGTTTAAATGAAACATTAACACTTATGTGGTTTGAATTTCAAAAATCAGACATACATGGTTGTCATTAGGATGTAAAATTTAGTTCAATGGGATTAAAATAATTTTTTGGTGAATAGTAACTCTTAAGTTTTTCATCGCGATTAGAGGTAATTAGTGTAATTTAAGGTAAAGATAATTTTATAATAATATGAAAATATATTGACACATGTTATAACCTTATTAGATGTGTCATGGAAGACCAATAAAATCTATGGGTCAACTTGGGGACCCCATAAATCCACTTTGGTTGGAAAATTACATTAATACCTTTTTATTTAAAGTTAAAATTAAAATGTCACAAACATTTGTTGTTTTACTAAAACAATTTTTACATGGGGTTATACAAGTAATAATTTTAACTATAAATATTAATTGTAAAGATAAAAAGATTTCCTACATCATAGTATTTTTTTTATAATTTTTAGTCATTAAATAAATTAAATTATTTATGACACCATGATGATGTAGCGATTACCTCATTATTTAACGATTTAAATAAAATGAAAAGATAATGTAAACTCTAAGACCTAAACTAGTCAAAAACCTATTGTATAGGTGTATTTAGAACTATTATCACCCTATACTAGAAATATATAATTTCTGGACTTTTAAAATCCTAAAATCATTTTATAATAAAGTAACCTTTTATAACTTTCCAAGAGTTCCCCTCATCTCCTCTTATAAAAGGCCCCAACCTCTACCACCTTACCACCACCTCTCAAGCCTTTGGATCTGCCAAACCCTTCCCATTTTCCTCTCCACATCACTCTCTTACTCCTAGAAGCCTCACATTGGGCATAATCCTTTCCAAGGAATCCTTTGATCTCAAATCAAAAAGTGTTACCCGATTTAAAGGTAATGTCTTCAAAAGTGTTCTTTTGTTTTATTTTGCATCTCCAACCCCATAAAATCTTTTTATTTATTTCTTTTGTAACAACACCAGTATCTTCAATATAATAGGATGTTTTTATGGTGAGGATTATAGCTACACTAACACACACCTCCATGTAATGGTTAAAGAACATACTGTATCCGTGGATGGCGAATTACTGCCTCACGAAACGATTATTGTTCTATCTTCTCATACCACCTCTCATGGTGGCCATTGTGGTGGAAATATATTTATTTATGATATATATTATATTTAATTCTTCTCTATGCTTATGTATTTTATATTTAATACATAACTTTATGATTTTCATGTTGTTCAAATGCGATAATTTCATTTGAGGAAATGTGGACTATCGCCCCTCAAGTGATGTGACCCATTCATGAAATACATGGAATGTATAAAGAATGAAATTGATGAACTTATGTGATCTATATAACATATATATTATACTGGAATTATAATATATATATAAATATTATCTATTTTAATTCCATTAATGTGCCAAAGAAATGAAACTAGCGTTCATGCGTACGTACGGCTTACCGTCTTCATGAACGGTACATTTCATTTCTTATCTCCAAATGTTATGTACTATTATAAGTACATGTATATAATGGATATATATGTAATATATTACATCTAAATTATGGATATAATTCTGGAATTATAATATATATATCTATCTTTTAACTTTAATTCCATTAATATGCCAAAAAATTAAAGTAGCGTTCATGCGTACATACGGCCTACCGTCTCCATGAACTGTGATTTTAATTTTTTATCTTCAATTGATATGTAATAGTATAAAATTAATATATTATGGATATATATGATATTTAAAACATTAATACTACTCTAGAGATGATGTACCTATAATTACATGGAAAATTATTTTCCAACAAGTTCAATTTTTACTCATGTACCGAACATCGACAAAAACATCTGATATGAAGTCACTTTATTAACAAATTATTATAACATTATAATATGTGATATGAACTGAATAATAATATTTAAAATAGGTCCTTAAGAAATTATATATTGACCAAATTTTATTATTCAGGAGATTAAACAACGATCGAGTCATGTCGGACAAGAGGTAAGGGATCCAACACATCTCTTTATTTATTAAGTACTCTCTTTTATGTAATTTATTTTAAGCTCATATTTCTTATGTTTGGGGATGTTATTTTATATTCCTAATTCTGTACTTTTTATGTTCATATTATGAGAGACCCTATTTGATCTCGTAAATCCATTTTTGGAAGTTTTAATTGGCGCCGTTAGGTTGCCGAAATTTCGTAAGAGACTTTTTATCTCACTTTGTGTTTTCGTGAGATTCATGCTACATTTGCCAATATTTTTTTTGAGAGGTGTATGTACTGTCCATTATTCTAATCTTTGTGTAATATACATTATTTTATGAGTATTCACATCAATTTTTTATAGTCCTTCTTTCATGGGGTGTATGTTTTGAAAGTTACCCAAATCGGTAAGGGGACCTTTCACAGTCCCCTTTTTAAAAGACTTATTTTGTTATGTATTGTAATTTTAGTCTTATTATATGGGGATTTGTTCTTATATAACCTTAATGAAATAAATTTTATGTCCAAGTGATTATACACCCTTTATCTCTCTCATTAACTCTTTTTCTAAAATTTGATGTGACGTCGTTAGACTGTCGAATTTTACCAAGGAAACTTCATAACCCAATTTCGATTTCTTAGGGTTCAACATGTAGTTATTGAATATGTCATTCTTTTAATTTGTGTGAATTACCTTTGAATTTTTTACACTTAATATCCACTTATATTGGGTGTATTTATATTTGTCACACATAATTATGAGATTGATTTATCCTTAATTTAAGGATACCTTTTTTATAATGGATTTCATCTCATTTTACATTTCTATTGAAAAATCATTGTTGTTATGCACCAGATCACTCTTATATGGTGTATATACTGTCCTTTGGAATATTATACCATGAATCTCTTTATTATCATGATATTATAAAGTTCTGATTAAATGTTATTCCTTAATTACTGTATTCAAGTGTCTCTCATTTTGTTAAAAACCCTTTAACTAAAATATCGTTTTAAATGTTTTAATGATTTATTCATATAAATATTTCTCATTAATATACATGTTTTTAAAATGGTTTTAAGGATTTATTTATATGGATATTAATGGTTTAAAATTTTAAAAGCATCAATGTGGTATGGGAAACTTTATTTCAAAAATATATTAATTAAATATTCTAAATGGTTTTGAAAATGGTTTTTTGAATGGATTCATTGTTTCAATATCTTAAAATGTTATATTGTTATTGCAATGTGGGAATGTTATGTTTTATTTTATGCATGTTTTGTGTCATACGATTATATTATGGTTCTTGGGCATTTTTATGAAGACGGGTGGTTTCGTGATAAACTAAGGGCGGGTGAGCCCGATATAGCTCTCCAATGCATTGGGTAACGCGAAGGAGTTAAATGATAAGGTTTCTACGAAGAGATTTAGGGAATATACTATGATGGGTATTCCAAACATAACCATGAGGGTTACTCCCTATGTAAGAATGTTATGAATGCCTCATGTTACCTTTATGCCTTACGATTTCTATTGAGTTATGCATAAATCTTATTATTTCATGAGGTATGTTTAATTTCTTATGTTTTATGAGTAATGTAAAATTTCATTGATTCTTATGTATACAATGACTAATGTTTTCTTTATATACTGTTAAAACCCTTACTTATCTTTTTATACTCATCCCACGTTTTTGAAATGTTTTCACAGGACATAATGTTGAATAGGTTCAAGGATGGGATCAAGGAAATGTCAGGATATCTAAAACAAGGAACTAGACATGACTCTATTGTTCAAGAGTTTTTATTTTTTAGGAAAAAAATGCAAGCTGAGTAGATGCATCTACTTTGTATTCTATGAGATGTAATAGTTATGTCCTAATTCTCTAAAACTCTAAACCTGAAAAGATCCTCAATGTGTATTCTTGAAATATCTCAAGATTAAGTAATGTTTAAGGTCGGGCCTTATAGTTGGTATCAAAGGTAGGTTTAGATAACATTAGAGGTTAGGGTATTCTCTAAGAATAAGTGACATTACCATAATGGCTAGTATTTCAGAAAGAGTCATAGTTTTTAGTTAAAGTGATTGAGTAAGTATATCTTTGTGTTTATCTTCCTCATTAGTACATGACAATTTTTTTGATATAATCACACTGAAATTTATTGTTTTAGTAAATGGATGGATCTAGCAGGCACCAAAGTGAGAATGGGTTTGAAGGAAACTATGGTGGTTCTCTGATTCAGAGACTGGATGAAATGGGGGATTCAATTAGGAAACTTGTGATTATTCTAAACCAACTATTAAGG
Source organism: Viscum album (assembly GCA_963277665.1). Lineage (NCBI taxonomy): Eukaryota > Viridiplantae > Streptophyta > Magnoliopsida > Santalales > Viscaceae > Viscum > Viscum album. Next base: position 1,386,550,930 of record OY728159.1, read on the forward strand.
ATGCATGATCAACCACTTGAACCTTGGTATGTTCTCTAATTCATCATGTACGAGATGAACAATCAATGTGGAAGTTTGGTAATAATTATAAAGGTAACCATTAGGGTTTATATGATCCATACTATTGAGGTAATTATGGGTTACTATATGTTATGATGGAAAATGATAGGCATGAGATAAACATGAGGTTAAAATATGTTATGATTATTTTTGAAGATTTTATCTTGTTTTGGGGAATGTTTTAAGAATTATATTGTTTTGGATAATGGACAACACGTAGACCGTGTGACAACCCGTCACGTCAGACAAAGCTGTGGGAATGGAACCCACAACCAAAGTGCGACTGGTAATTATCACCTACCACCGGAATACTTGAAGTCCCTGGTTAGTTTGACTAATTATTTTTAGTTAGATGATTTTACGAATCAAGAGTAAGTTTATTTTTTGTTATCTATGGAAATTATTAACCTATCATGGTGGATATGTGATTAGGTTAATTACATTTCAATATGAGACTTTAAGAGAAACTAATGTTTTTTGGAGATAAATGTTAATTTGTACCTTGGAAGACTATGTGATTAAATCCTTCAAATTTTTGGGTTTCAATCATAGTTTGGTTTACCTTGATGAATTTTATGGACAAATTGTTTATTGAATGGTATTTTTTGATATTTGGGTATTGATTGACAAATTTTGGAGATTAAGAATATATTTTTTTATAAAGGATTATCCTTTTTGAGTATTATCTGATCCCATACTAACCTTTTTGGTTTTTGTTTTGGTTATGGTCTAAAGACACGGGAAGTATATAGTTCTCTTTTTTGGATTAGGTGATTCTATAAAAGTTGATTATAGATCTATTAATGTAAACAATTCATCCTAAATACTCACCTTTTGGAGAAAATATGAGTTCGTGTAAGAAATCTAGTAAAAATTTGAAAGTCAACATGACAAGTAAGTATGATTCCATATGTTTTATTTATGCTCATAAATAAATTCCTCAATGAAAATTAACTTAAAACAAAAATGTTGTCTGTTAATAGTTCCTACAGGGGAATTAGACACCATTTTACCCATCACAATTTTGTGTTTTTCTCATGGTTAACTTTCTCCTAAACATGTATTCTATTAGTCTCCATCAGAAAATGAACCATTTCTTTTTCTTCCACATCCATGTTTTCCTACATGTAATCCTAGTATGGATTAACTCGAGTGACCTATGTGCTTCTATTTCTTTCTTTTAAAGTGATTGTTTTACCGACTATTGTTTCGATGTGGGACTTTCAATGAAGTTTCCGAGCCCAATTTTAAAATTGCGAGGACGCAATTCCCAAAAGGGGGAAGGATGTAACACCCCAGGTAAATAAAGAATATGAATTTTTTATAATTATCCTTATTTGTGAATAAAATATTAAAATTTTCTTTAAAGGGTACTCTATGCTCGATGGCGTACCCAATACGCAACAACGAGTTTCTTGGAAATCTTACGTTGCACTATAATAATAAAATAATATTATTTTAAATGGTAGTTAACGCTTTTCCGTTGTAATGGTGGGAATGAACCGAACTAACTACAAAATGATTATATATGTTTGTCAAATTTTTTTTACTTTTTACAATAAATGTTAGAGGATTAAAAATGCGAATGAATCTAACTTTAAGTGTAAACATTCTAATATTCTTTAAAAGGTCGATTAACTGCCATTTGATGGAGAACCTCTTTTAAATCCACTTTTTGACATTTTTATGTGTTATATTTGACAAAATAAAATTCTTCTTTAGAATCGGGACATCAAAATTTACTTTGTGTAAATTTTTGGTATTTTTCCGATAAAGTTCATTTTTAATGAATATTGAAAAATGTTGTACTTTAATTCAAAACCACGTTTTAATCTAATTTATTTATATGATTAGATTATCTTTTGAATTATTTTTAAAGTGAAATTATAATATATTTTTACCATTAAATCCAATAGTGGTCATTGGAATTAATTTCACTTTGAAATTGGACTTAAACTAGTGTCAATATTTTAATAGATATTGTTTCTTAAAAACATGATATTTGTTTTGACAGTGGGAATTAATTATTAAATTAATTAATGCAACTTATTTGTTTTGAATTTTTTTAAATAGACATCATTTTTGAATTCGGAATATCAAATATATCTTAGGGTGAATTTTTGGTATTTTTCTGGAAAACATCAATTTTTGATGAATAGTGAAACCACTAAGTGGTAGTTTAAAAACTGTTTTTTCGTTTAAATTAAACTTTACCACTTCAGTGGTTTGAATTTCAAAACTCTGACATACATGGTTGCCATTAGGATGAAAAATGCGGTTCAATGGGATTCAAATAATTTTTCTGGTGAATAGTAACTCTTAGGTTTTTAATTGCAATTAGAGTTAATTAGTGTAATCTAAGGTAAAGATAATGTTATAATAATATGAAATGATCTTGACACATGTTCTACCATTATTGGATGATTAATGTCCGACCAAGTCATTCCATGGGTCAACTTGGGGACCCCATGGAGGCACTTTGGTTAGAAAATGACATTAATACCTTTTTATTTAATGTTAAAATTAAAATGTCACAAACATGTGTTGTTTTACTAAAACAATTTTTACATAGTGTTATAAAAGTCATAATTTTGACTATAAATATTCATTATAAAGATAAAAATATTTCCTACGTAATATTTTTTTTAATAATTTTTATACATTAAATAAATTAAATGATTTATGACCCCATGATGATGCAGCGATTACCTAATTATTTAGAAATTTTAATAAAATGAAAAGATAATGTAAAATCTAAGAACTACACTTGTCAAAAACGTATTGGATATGTGGATTTAGAACTATTATCACCTTATCTTAGAAATATATAATTTTGGGACCTTTAAAATCCGAAAAGCATTTTATAATAAAGTAACCTTTCATAACTTTCCATTACTGCCCCTCCTCTCCTCTTATAAAAGGCCCCCACCTCTACTACCTTACCCACACCTCTCAAGCATTTTTCTCGGCTAACCCCTGCTCATTTTGTCTCTGCACATCCCTCTATTACTTCTAGAATCCTCACTTTGGGCAGAAACCTTTCCAGTGAAGCCTTTGAGCTCAAATCAAAAAGAGTTACCTGATTTAAAGGTAAGGTCTTCCCTAGTGTTCTTTTGTTTTATTTTGCTTCTCCAACCGCATAAACTCTTTTTATATATTTCTTTTGTAATAACAACAGAATCTAAAATATACTAGGATGTAATTATAAAGATGATTAGAGCTACACTAACACACAACTTCGTCTAATGCCTAAAGAACATATTGTTTCCGTGGATGGAGAATTACTACCTCACGAAACGATGATTGTTCTATCTTCTCATACCACCTCTCATGGTGGCCATTATGGTGGAACTATATTTATTTATGACATATATTATATTTATTTCCTCTCTATGCTTCTGTATTTTATATTTAATACATACCTTTATGATTTTCATGTTGTGCAAATGCCATAATTTCATTTGAGGAAGTGTGGACTACCGCCCCCTCAAGTTTTGTGACTCATTCATTCAATACATGGAATGTATAACGAATGAAATTGATAAACTAATGTGATATATATAACATATATATTATACTGGAATATATATATATATATATATATCTTTCTATTTTAATTCCATTAATGTGCCAAAGAAATGAACGTAGCGTTCATTCGTACGTACGGCTTACCGTCTCCATGAACGGTACATTTTATTTCTTCTCTCCAAATGTTATGTACTATTATAAGTACATATTTATAATGGATATATATGTCAAATATTACTTCTAAATTATGGATGTAATTATGGAATTGTAATATATATATCTCTCTTTTAACTTTAATTCCGTTAATATGACAAAAAAATTAAAGTAGCGTTCTGGTGTACGTACGGCCTACCGTCTCCATGAACGGTGCTTTTAATTTTTTATCTCAAAATGTTATGGAATATTATAAAATGAATATATACTAGATATATATGATATTTAAAACATTAATACTATTCTGGAGATGATATACCTATAACTACATGGAAAATTCTTTTCCAACAAGTTCAATTTTTACTCATGTACCGAACATCGACAAAAACATCTGATATGAACACACTTTATTAACCAATTATTACAACATTATAATATGTGATATGAACTGGATAATAATATTTAAAGGATTTCTTTAAGTAATTATAAATTGACCAAATTTTATTATTCAGAAGATTAAATAATGATCGAGTCATTTCGGACACGAGGTAAGGGATCCTACCTCTCTCTTTCTTTTTTAAGTAATCTCTTTTATGTAATTTATTTTAAGCTAATATTTATTATGTTTGGGGATGTTATTTTATATTACTAATTCTGTAATTTTTATTTTCATATTATGAGAGACCCTATTTGATCTCATAAATCCATTTTTGGAAGTTTTAATTGGCACCGTTAGGCTGCCGAAATTTCGTAAGGGACTTTTTATCTCACTTTGTGTTTTTGTGACATTCATGCTACATTTTCCAATATTTACTTTTGAGTGGTGTATGTACTGTCCATTATTCTACTCTTTGTGTAATATACTTTCGTTTATGAGTATTCACATCAATGATGTATAGTCCTTCTTTCAGGGGGTGTACGTTTCGAAAGTTACCCAAATCGGTAAGGGAACCTTTCACCCTCCACTTTTTAAAAGACTTATTTTGTTATGTCTTTTAATTTTCATCTTATTATGTGGGGATATGTTCTTATATATCATTAATGTCATAAATTTAATTTCCAAGTGATGAGATACCCTTTATCTCTCTCATCAACTCTTTTTCTAAAATTTGATGTGATGCCATTAGGCTGTCGAATTTTACCAAGGGAACTTCTTAACCCAATTTCGATTTCTTAGGGTTCAACATGTAGTTATTGAATATGTCATCCTTTGAATATGTGTGAATTACCTTTGATTGTTTTACACAGAATATCCACTTATATTGGGTGTATTTATATTTGTCACACATAATTATGAGATTGATTTATCCTTCATTTAAGGATACCTTCTTTATAATGGATTTCATCTCATTTTACATTTCTATTGAGACTTCATTGTTATTATGCACAATATCACTCTTATATGGTGTATATACATTCCATTGGATTATTATATCATGAATCCCTTTATTCTCATGATATTATAATGTTATGATTAAATGTTATTCCTCAATTATTGTATTCAAGTGTCTCTCATTTTGTTAAAAACCCATTAACTAAAATATCGTTTTAAATGTTTTAATGATTTATTCTTATAAATATTTCTCATTAATACCCATTTTTTCAAAATGGTTTTAAGGATTTATTTATATGGATATTAATGGTTTAAAATTTTAGAAGCTTCAATGTGGTATGGGACACATTGATTTAAAAATATATTTATTAAATATTTTAAATGGTTTTGAAAATGGTTTTTAGAATGGATTAATTGTTTCAATATCTTAAAATGTTATATTATTATTTCAATGTGGGAATGTTATGCTGTATTTTATGCATGTTTTTTTTCGTACGATTATGTTATGGTTCTTGGGCATTGTTTATGAAGAAGGGCGGTTCTGTGATAAACTAAGGGCGGGTGAGCCCGATATATCTCTCCAATGCATTGGGTAACGCGAAGGAGTTAAACGTTAAGTTTCATCTAAAGATATTTAGGGAATATACTGTGATGGGTATTCCAAACGTAACCATGAGGGTTACTCCCTATGTAAGAATGTTATGAATGCCTCAAGTTACCTTTATGCCTTATGATTTCTATTGAGTTATGCATAAATCTTATGATATCATGAGGCATGTTAAATTTCTTATGTTTTATGAGTAAAGTAATATTTCAATGATTCTTATGTATACATGGACTGATGTTTTCTTTCCATACTGTTATAAACCTTACTGAGCTTTTTATGCTCATCCCATGTTTTTGAAATGTTTTCACAGGACATTTTGTTGAATAGGGTCAAGAATGGGATCAAGGAAATGTCAGGCTGTCTAAAACAAGGAACTAGACATGACACTTTTGTTTAAGAGTTTTTATTTTTGTGGAAAAAATGGAAGCTGAGTAGATGCGTCTACTTTGTATTAATTGAGATGTAATAGTTTTGTCCTAATTCTCTAAAACTCTAAACCTGAAAAGATCCTCAATGTGTATTCTTGAAATAACTCAATATTAAGTAAGGTTTAAGTCTGGGGCCTTATAATATATCTTCCAATTGAATATTTAGGGCCCTCATCATCCCTACAAAATGGAATTGTATGTAGGAGAACAAAATTTGATCTTCTCCCAGTTGTTTTTATCTTCCCATTCTCTATCTATAACTATTTATCTTTTTATTTCATAGGTTTTTATATATATCTCTATTTGTTTGATGATCTATTACACAATATTTTTAATATTAAACCAATATTTGGTTCCCAGTTTCAGTTGAAATCGGTCTTCATTAGTGAATCCTGACGAGAGTTTTGTATTTTGAGATCCATAGATACTGAGGATGGTAGATTCTATTGGGATGCCCAATTATTATTAAGCCTTTTTTTGAATTTAAATAAATCATTGATTGAAATTAAATATCTTTTTTAAATAAAATTTAATACAATTTGATGACTAAGATACAAATTCATTTGAATTGTGGTTTGGGTGAATTGAAATTTTGATTGAATGTGGGAAAACCCCATTTCCATTTAACTGGGGGTGATTGTAAAATTGATGAAACATTATTGAAATTTAAAATATAGAATTTATGTTGTGATATTTATGGAAACTGTTTTAATTAAATCAATGATTTAATTGTTGTAATTTAATTGTGAATTAATTTATAATTATTATTTGGAAAAAATGGATTAAAATGGATTATATAAACCTTAGGGTTTTATCATGGAGAAATCCATATTTTGAATAAAAACATGTCTGGGTTTTTAAATTGAAAATGTGAATTTTTGATATGGGAGAATGTGGTTTAATTTTATTTTATGTTTTCATAAATTAATTTAACCATCATTCATTTTAACTAGAAACATTAAAACCTTTTTAATTAGTGTGTTATTTTGAACAAACATTAATGGAAAATAATTCATAATCATCATTTTAAGGCATTAAAAATCCAACATGACCACTATTTAGTATATCATATTCCTCCGTATCATTCTTATATGCACTCTATTTCTAGTGTTGTGGGTCATGTTAACACATTGTGGTTAATTTCACATGAATGTTCTAGGAACCCTAATATAGAACCATCGTAACTCGTGGTAGATGAACATGTAGATCTCTTGATTATATTTAAGATATAAATTTATTCCTATGTTTGTAAACTAATTTACATGACTTCTATAAGAAATCAAGTTTTCATAAGTGGTAAAAATCCCATCAACATCAACTTTAATGATTAAATATGGCCTTATGAAAGAGAACAACATAATCATTGGTGTTTTGGAGGTGTATGGGGATTTTATGGATCCAATAACTAGTATTTGGGTGGTTTTAAACCTGGTGCACTATTAGTAAAAAATATGTCTTTCAAGCTTCACAGTTTGACTAAATCTCATGAGGCTAGAAAGAGGGGGTGTGCCAACTACACAATTTAAGGAAACCGTGTTGGAGGAGTTGCACGACCATGAAATGAGGAAAAAAAATTCATAACATAACAAAGCCCCTTTTCATGGTTTTTGCGTGATTTATGAACCGTGTGGGAAATCTGTGCGGCTTCAACATGGCCTATAGGAATCATGCATGGTTGGTGCATGTTTTTATAAACCATGCGCCTAAAAGTTGTGACCCAAATATTTTTAGAATTTAATAATTTTTAATTAAATTAAAATTTATTTTTCTAAAACAAATACACATAGTAATGGAAGACTGTAAGAGATCTCTATATGTGGGTAAACTATGATTTTATACTAGTTCTTTGTCTGCTATCTTATTCGAGTGTAGTTTGTCTCTTTGAATCCATATAAAAAGATCTATATTCAATTTTATCCTTTATCTATTCTTTTATCTATATGTTGAGCTATTTTGGTTAATGAAGATTTTACCTATTATTTCTTTCTTTTACAATTATTCATATTACTCCAAATATAGGATGAATCAATAGACAATTATGGTTGATAACTCCCCCACCAAGATAAGGTGGGTGAAATGTTATTTTCTTCTTTTATTGCTTTATAGGTCTATCAGATGCTATGCCACCCACCATACTTTTCGATGCGGCCACGAAATAGAAATCATATTTGAAATAAATGAATTATGAACTATTAGAGATGACCATATGTTCTTTAATGATGTTTTTTGGTTTTTTACCTTACCTACATCCACCCATGGTGTGTTCCTTTCATTTTCCATCATTTCAACCTTTTTTGAAACACCACGTTGTGTGTTCTATAGTTACCTACATGTAAGAATGTCAATTGGAATTAAATGTAATTGGATTTATTTATAAGGATATGTATTGAATCCATTATTTGTGTCATCGTGTCATGCAAATAATGTTTGAAAAAATGGGTTATTTTTAATTATTTGAATTGGTTTTTATAGCCATTTGATATGTCTAATTATATATCATGATTAATGGGTGGGTTTACCAATGTGAAATAATTAAATGGAAACTGAATATATGAATGAGCATACTCATGATATGTGTTTGGTTTGAGATGCATTAAATGATTGGGTATACTTATTGTATGTAATTGAATGCATTTTATTATATTAGTGCGTAGACACATATATTATTGAATTGTTAAATCGTATGGAATGGTTATTGTTTAGATGGATTGGAAAACTCTCATTGGATCTTGACATAGTGGTGGATACCTTGGATGGGAATGATCATTTGGTATTTATTTCATGGGACTCCTCAGGATTTTCCAATATAAGGATCTGGATTTCATCGAATCTCATAGGGAATTTCCTATATGACATTCTCCTAGGAAACCAACCAGTCCCATTACATAGATTACATCGAGAAAATATGAGGACTTGACAAGAATTTCTTGGTCTCTAAATCCTTGGATTTGGACATTCGTTGTCTGACACATTGGTTATTACATTTTGTCGGAAGAAATGTGATACTTATTGTTATACATATTTTCCATAGATGTTATGACATTTTAGATTATACCCATGGAAATGTTTGATGTTACATGTTGGGATACACATCAACGATGTATTGGTTGCTTATTTTTATATGGATTCATTGTTAAAGGAGACAAAACTTGTGTTTTAATGAACCTTTAGAGTCCATTTAAGTTTTAATAGAATGTTTTTTGGAACACCATAGATTTTTATTTCATACCTTCATACATTTCTTTTAGAATATAATACAATATTGCATAGTTTGAATTGTATAGATCTTGAGTGGATGTCGCATGGAAGATTATTTCAAACCTGGTTTGGGAATCCACGGGGACACAAAAGGATTATATGTTTGCATGTGATGTTAGGGTAAAGTTCCCTAACACAACTTATTGATAGTTTCCTTGGTGTATGGGAGCATGGGACCAAACTAATGATTGTGGTGATACTGAGATAATTTTGGGTCTTTTTAACTTTTTAGACACAGTTATAATATTGGACTACAATGTAATTTTTTTATTGTTTCCAAGATATATATAATCAACATCATTATATATGACACGCATCTAGTTTGTTTATACATCCCTACCTTGTTTAATTTTCAATTGTCCAATTGTTTATATACATCATTCATTTTCATATTATTGTCTTCCACTGTGATGTACTATGGTAATGAACGAATAGTCTCCCCAATTACTCACCTTGGCCCTCACTGTTATTCATAATCATTTAGAATTTAGGGATATGCGCTTGAGGACTTGTGACCACCTATATCAGGGAATTGTTAAAAGGATTATGGGATCAGGATGTTACCAAGTGGTATTAGGGTCGTATTTTCTAGTTAAAATTTTAATTATTGACAAAATACAATGTTATTAACTCTCATTAAAAATTTATGTACTTGTTATAAATCACATTCCATGCATCATTCCATTCCATTTAGGATGAATTACTCATTACATGTCATTTTTGATAGGTTTTGGGATAGTTATATCTACTGTTAAGATAGTTTTTGGGTAGGGAATATAGAAGTTATTCTATCTTTCAATTCCTAATGTCTATGATCATTTATGGGCTGGGAAATGATACACCATTTAAATTAAAATTTTAAATGTAATTTGATAAGTATTGATTGAATGGGATTCATAAATCGGTTCATGAGGTTTTATGGTCACTCATGGATTAGAGTATGGTAAACTAATGGTTAAACAACTTAAATAATTGAATTTTGAAAATGATTGGTAAAAATAATTTGAGTCAAAATTAACATGAAAATGGAAAGCATGAAATGATGAACGTAGAATTTTCCTAGAATTAGCATTTGAGTGGGAAAGAGTTACTCTTTGTATAGATGACTTCTCCCTTTTAAAATCATGGATCCAATAGAAGGTTGTAGGGTATGAATTGATGAGGAGGGTTTTGACATACCCATTGGTTTTGAGATGTGAATCTTTGAATCATTCCTTTATGAGATGTTTGTTTGGTAATGTAGAGATATTCCACCATTATGACCATCAATCATATGATGTGAGTTAGCTGATGACCACAATGCATATGAGGTAGTCCATGTGATACAATATGATCATCCTTTAGTGCTAATTTTTGTACAAAAATATTTCCGTACATAGGTTTTGGGTCATAGTTTCATGATGTTTTATTCCGCTATATGATGACATTATAGGGTGCCCTGAATCCTATCTTATCCATGGATAAGATGACATGGTTGTTCCATTAATATCTTCCCCCCACATATTCATGGGATGATAGTCTATAAGCTACTGAGCTATGGTTAGTGACTACTGTGTCAATTTTTTTGAATCATGAGAAGTGTCTTGAGCAGAGGGTCATGCTTTCCAAATATATGCTATATTGAGAAGAAATTTTTTTGTTTTATGTATTGAACTGGGATAAATTTCTACGTGATATTGATTTGGATGATTTCTAGTGCCACTTTTATGGATATATATACTACTTGCCTCTATTGGTGGAGCGGGCTAGGTTGTTTATGTGTCTAGATCAGGGCTTGATCACAATTATGGAGTACTCCAAATACTTTATATAGTTACAGAGTTTTGTGATGGTGTACCCTACTGATAAGATATATAAAGAGCGATACTTTGAGGATGTTCTACAAAATACTATGAGATACTTGGTCAACATGTTTTGGTTGAACTATATCATCTAATATTAGAAGCATTCACTGATTATAGAAAGGAACATGAGAGAGGATAGGGGTTTAGTGTTGGAAAATATCATTTCATGACCCAATGGTTCGACACATTTAAAAAGGAAGAAAAATTGTGAGTCATACCATGAGATGAATTCTAGAACAACAACGAGTACTGGTAGCTCAGTATATTTTCATCAATGTGGGAGGAGAGGCCACATGAAGAGTTAGTGAGGCCACGACACAGTCGAGTGATGAGATTACAGTAGAGTGGGTCACAAGTAGAATTTCTAGAGGACCATCCATCAAATTGTTAGTGGTAAATTATCATCTCTAACACTAGGTTTGGTTTGAGGATCCTCATCTCTCTATCAGGCAGCGAGTTGTAATAGTGCTTGTCGATCAAGGTTAGGAAACTGTGGTCTTGGTCGATGCAGCTAAGTGCCAGTTACACTATGACATTAGAGTGGGATACTCCAGGAAATGTGGATATAACATAGGTATGTAGTATAGGCCACATCTATTCTTTATATCCTACCCATGAGTGGATATGTGTCAAAACATCTATGGTTATAGGTATGATCTTGGTAGCATCTATTATTTCATCGACAGTTTCCATAAAAGTGACACACATTTTCTTATATATGTAGTAGTGGTGAAATTAAATGGACTTTTTGTGTTTCCTTCCATAGACATTATGAAAATTGACACATCATTGGGAATCAGAACAGATGAATGGTGCTAGTTTAGGGAGTGCCCCTTTGTGTTCGGTGGGTGTCACTTCAAATGGAATATTTTTTTCGTTGAGATTTATGGGTTCATTTCTTTCTTAGGATACACTGACCATTAGCATATCGATATTACATTGACAGTTATCACTAGTGGTTGAATTTAACATCACCATACAATGGGTTATTTAATTACATGGGTGAATTATATGCCTATAAGTGCAGTTCTAGACTAGAGAAATGTGGGATGAGAGGAATGAGAACTTATATTTCTATTTTGTAAATGGACTATCTAAGATTTTGTTATGAGAACATACCTCTATAGTTTGAGTGCTCCATGAATGTCTTCTAGGATGAATTCTATGGTTTACCTTCTAAGAGAGAGGTGATGTTCTTAAATGATCATTTTCTAGGAGTGTCATCAGTATAATTTATCTATAAAGGATGGATAGGACTGATTTTCAAGAGATCAACGTGTTTCTAGGGGAATTGGAGGAAAAAGGGGTTCATTCAATCTAGTAATTCTCTTTATGGTTTCCAGTGTTTTTTCTAAAATTGTTGAAAAATTTCTTAGTCTATGCATGGATTATCATAAACTAAACCAACTGAAAGTTAAAATAAAATATACAATTCCATGGATTGAGGAACTGTTTGATGAGCCTTTTAGATCCCGAGTGTTTTAAAAAATTCACTAAAGCATCAGATATCACCTTCTGTATGTTAGATCAAAAAAATCTACCTCATAAAACCCTTCATTTTTTGGTATGGTCTATAGAAATATCTTTTTATGCCTTTTGGTCTCAAAAATGTGCTAGAGATTTTCATAACACTGATGAACTTGGTGTTTGATCCTTAAAATGATTCTTTAGTGGTTGTTTTCATGAATGATATCATTTTTTATTCTCACAATGTAAAAAACCACACTGACAATATTGAGATCATTTTGAATAAACTGAGATATAATTAGTTATATGTGATTCTTATAATGATCCACTCTTTGATGGATCAGATTCACATCCTAGGTCACATCATATTGGAGACAGGGGTATCAGTGGACCTAGAAAAGGATAGGGATGTATTTTCATAGGAACATACCATGAAAATCATTGACATATTGAGTTTCATGGGGAAAACCATTAACTCAATAATATCATTTATGACTTTTCATTCTTAGCATCGCTGTTGACAGTCTTAACTAATATTGGATTGATGTTCGTACGATAGGATTCTAGTGTGAGAACATTTAAAATTATGAGATGGAGGTTGAATCTGTAGCAATTCTGATACTACTAGATAATTTCAAGACCAACCGTATGTTTTTTGATGCAATATGAATTGGTATGGGAGTAATGATAATGAAAAGGGATATATTCATGGTGTATAGGTCTCAAAAACTAGGGACACAGAAGAGAAATTACCTAATGCATGATCTTGAGATAGCTTCAATTGGACATTCATTTCTCTGTTAGAGACGCTATTTACTAGTAGATAATGTTTGGGTGTACAAATACCACAAATTCATGAAGTATATTTTTACAGGGCATTATCAAAATTATTGGATATAGAGAGGGTTGGATTTCCATAACTCTATTATCGTTGAGCTTCCCTGCATGCTTGGTAAAGTTAATATAGTGACTGATGCATGGAGTAGGAGGACTCAAATATATGAATTTTAGTAGGCCATTAGCTAGTGGTATCATAAGGATATTCTCATTGAGATGAACATAGAGGTTCATGATAGTAAGGGAATGAATTATCAATCATTCATAGTTGTAACCTCTATCCATCTAGGTAAAGAGATAATGAGGTAGTTATCCGATTTAGATATCTTATTCCTACAGGAGAGTGTGGTATGTGAGGACCCACCTCCTCGTTGACATATAATAGTGTATGATATAATTTTTATATTTTTTATCCAAGATTTCATTTGGGTTCTATTGGACATACATGTGGAGATGATGTGGGAATTTCATGCTTCAGCATGGGAAGATCACCCTAGAGTCACCATGATGTACCGTGACTTACACTGTTACTATTGGTGGCCGAGTATGAAAAGAGTAATAGATTGATACAATATGAGGTGTTCCACATGTCGGTAGGTGACAGAATACAATTAGTGACCATAATAAATTTCATAGTAGAAACTTATTCCAGAGTGGAATTGGGATGATGTTACCATGGATTTCATGATTGGTATTTCGAGTTATTTTTGTGGTAATGATGTTGTGTGGGTTGTTGTTGGAAGGCTCCAAAAGGTTGATCATTTCTTTATGACCAAGGAAACCACTAGTGTTGATGATATTGAAATTCTATAAATCCATGAGATAGTACAGCATCATGGTGTCCTAGGAAATTTTATCTTTGATTGGTATGCCTTCTTTACTTGTCGTTTTTGGTAGAGTTTTCAGAGGTTGACTTGTATACAGGTGCATCTAATCCCAACATACCACCTTCAGACCTATGTCTAGTCAAATAATATGATATAAGTGATAGAGGACAAGACATGATCATGTGTCCTTGATTTTGGGGGATCATTATAGAAGAATATACCCTTAATGGAGTTTTACAACAATAATAGGTATTGGGAGACTCTTAGAAGGAACCTTATGAAAAATTTTATGGTAGTTTAGGATGATTTCCCCTGGGCTGCCTAGTGGTAGGTGAGGATACCTTAGTGGGACTGTGTCTCACACATGGGACTTATGGGTAGGTCTATTTGATTGGAAAACATATTTCTATAGAATATTTTGGACAAAAAAATATGATCATCACTGAAAATGACCACTAGAGTTTGAGGATGACGATCTGGTTTTCCTGTGTGTTACACCAAGAATGGGAGATAGGACATCCATGTGACATAGTAAGATTTCACCATGTTATGTCGAGCCATTTTATTTTTTGGAGAGATACATGTAGTTATCCTATCTATTATAGTTACCTCCTAGGTATTGAGGCATGCATTCCATTTCCCATGTGTCTCATCTATACCGCTATCACTTATACCCCTCTCACCCTTTTCATAGTGATGAGATTGATTTATAGTTTAATGAATACTTTGAAGAGGATATGTTTTGTATCATTGATAGTAGAATGGAAGTTCTATAAGATCGATCAGTTCCTCTATTATGGATGATATTGTAGAAAATTAATTTATAGGACATGACTAGGGAGTGGGAGGATGATATATGTTCTCTGTTCTTAGAGTTGTATTCAAATGACCTTGATCACCCTTAAATGAAAAATTTCTACAAGGGACGAGATTTTAAGAAGAAACATTTCAATATTAGTTATGGATTCATTATTTTTCAATTTAAATGCCTAAATATGGACTTCTATGAGGGGCCAACTTGATCATGGGTGGTATGGAGGTGTCTGGGGCTTGTTTGGATCCCAAAAAAGTTTTTTGGGGTGTTTTAATCCTATCATGTGGTTAGTGAAAACCATACCGGGCATGCCTCATGGTTTGAATAAACCTTGTGAGGTTAGATAAAGGTGGTGTATAGGCTGCACAATTTGAGGAAACAATGCAAGAGGGGCGCACTTCTAGGTGATTAGGTATGTAGTTTATGTAGAATGTGACATAGTCACTTAGACTTGTTTGTGCATGGTTTGTGAACTATGTAGTGAAATCGTGTTGGTTCTCCATGGAATATAGAAATCGTGCATGACTGGTGCATGGTTTGCTGAACTATAAGCCTAAACTCCTATACCTTTATAATTTTGTAAATTTTAATTAAATTAATTAATCACATTAATGGATAATTTAATTATAAACATATACTCATAGAATAGGAAGAGTTTGAAAGATCTACATAGGTGGACAAACTATGATTTGATCATGGTTCTTTTCCCGATCAAAAATTTGAGTGTGTTATGTCTCATCATATCCTCATCGGTAAAATCTACATTAATATTAATCTTTTCATGAAAATTGTTTTTATTGGTTGAACTATTTAGGTAAAAGATGATTTTCCCTAATAATTTGGTCTTTATACGTTCTTCATATTTTTTCCACTCTGAGTAGAATAAGTACCCAAAACTAGATGAGTCCTCCACTATTAAGCTAAGGTGGATGATCTATAATTTTAATTTTTCTTGTGGTTCTTCATAGAGCTATCAGCCATTTTGTTGCATGTAATAATTTATGACATGCTCCCAGAATCATAATTTTATTTGAAATAAATGATATAATCCCTATTAGTAAATCTCATAGGTTTCTTCATGATGTGCTTGTGGTTGTTGGTCCGACCTATGGTCACCCGTGGGGTGTGTCATGCATTTGACTTAGTTATTTCATCTATTATACAACCCATGGGTTTTGTTCTTCAGTTTCCAAGATGATGTAATCTCAATTGGAATTAAATGGACTTGAACCATGGGGTTAAGAGATTTATTTCCTCTTTTACTTGGGTCATCATGTTATGATAAGTATCATTGTACCAATGGGTTATTTTGAATAAGTTTAATTGTTGGTTATAACCATATGATATGTTTAATTATAAATGTTGATAAATTGGAAGGTATACATATGTGACATGATTAAATGGGTATTGAATACATGATTTGGTATACTAATGAGATTTGTTTGGTATGATATGTATTAAATGATTTGATATAATAATTGTATGGATGTTAATGTATTTTATTAGATGATTTGGTAGATTAATATGGTATTTAATTGTTAAAAGGTATGAAATGGTGTTTTTTTAGATTCATCATACGATGATCCTTGGATATTTAAAAGGTATTGGACACTTTTTATATGAATGGTACTTGGTTATTTATTATATGGGATGTCTCAGGCTTTGATACCCCATGGATCTACCATTCATGGACATTCATAGATATTTTCCAGTATGAAATTCTTTCGGACTCCAACCAGTTCCATTACAAAGTTCCTATCAAGATTCTCCTTGTACTCAATGATGTTTCCTTGGACTCTAAAAACAGGGATCTATCTCTTCATGGAATGACACAAAGGTTGTTATAGTGTTATCATGTAAATGTGATAATCGTGGTTATACAGCCTTTTCATGGATGTTTTTAAAATTTGGATTATCTGGAAAGGCCATTCATGATGTTACAAGTTTGTATATATAGTAAGGTCCGGTTTCTTGCTTACATTTATATAGTTGTCTTCTTATATTATTTTAAACCTGTTTTATTGGGAGCCTTAAGAGGGTATTTCAGCATAACGTGACATGTATTGTGGTCAGACCATAGATAATTTATGATAACCTATACAGATTTATTTTTCTCATAGATTTTTATATGGAAGTGTTTGAAATTTATATATAATTGGTGGTTACCTATTGGGATGTTATTTCCCACCATGTTTGGGCCTCCATGGGGGCACAAACAGATTATATGGTTTCTGGTGATGTTAGTAGAAAATTCCCTAATATAGGTTGTTGATTGTTCCCATAGAGAATAAGATCATATGACAAAGAAGAGTATTGTAATACAACTGGTATAGTTTTGGTCATTTTTGATTTTTCGACCAGTGTAATATATTGTACTTCTACATACCTTTTCACTTTTTTCTAGAGACATGTATCATAGGAATCATTATATATGAGACACTTATGATTTTTTTATACATCCATTCCTTATTTACTTTTTAGTTTCACACTTCTTTATCTACTCCCTCTATTTTCATGTTATTGATGTCTAATGTGATATATTATGGTAATGAGAGCAGAGTCTTCTAAATGACTCACCTAGGACCTCACTACTTATAGGTAGAATCTGGAATTTAGAGAGATACACATGGGCTCTTATAACCACAAGGATCATGGAAATATTGACTGGCTTCTAGGTTTTAGATGTTACACATTCTGAATTTATATAAACTATTTCATATGACTTATTTTCAATCTATTTGTATAAATGAATCTACATAATTGAAATGAAAATTCTAATTTGAATAAATATGATTCTAAAATTCCAATTATATTTTTTAAAAATTGGTATCTCTTTATTTGGTTAATTAAATGTTGGTATCTTTTATGGAATCCATGGTGAAACCCTACTAGGACTTTGGCTCACAACCTAACAATGACTTAATGTTTTTGTAGATTATCTCTTCTAGGTTTGAGTATGTGTAAAGCACCACATGGATGTTGTTATTGTTTTTTATCAATAGACATATATATGGTAATCCATTTACACAATGGTTTTATTCCTATTTTCTGGTAATTTTATGTAGTACATTGGGATTTAATACCAATTTGACTTATGTTACATATTTTTAATCATGTTTTTCTTGTATGAATACTGATTTTTTTTTCATTTCTTCTAAAACATTTATGAAATAGTCCTTCCAAAATTAATCTTGGATGACTCCATGTGCTATTAACCAACCCATGTGGATTGGTAACCCCCTTTAGTCCATGTTACTATAATTTATTATCGACTTACAATGGCATCCATGAAGGACCGTGACAATGTGGTATCAAATTTATAGCATGAGATTCTTGAGGTGATATTAGTATGCGTTATTTAAACTTGTTTGTACTGAAGAGGTTTTTTTAATTGAGTTAATAACCATCTCTAACAACAATAAACCTTATGTAACTAGGTGTGATTTGGGAATTATTTCATGAATATTAGATATAGTCATTTCCCTATATTATATTTGGACAGATTAAAATTCAATTGTTGTGTTCTTATCTATTTAGAATAATTTCCATTGTTACTCCACATGAGTGTTAATAAGATGCCTTCTTAATTGCCTTGTGATGTTTTATAGAATAATTCTTCCAAGATGGAATGTGAACCAGATCCATGAGGTATCATAATAAGACCTCAAGGATCAAATCCTATCGTGGACATGAATTTGGTTGAGGTGATCAGGTGTACTGTCTATGCTCGGGGACATGCACCAAAAGTATCTCCCACTCATGATCAAGTTACGAAACCTAAATGGGATGATATATATAATCATTATCAATAGATACATCAACATAATCTTCCAATGTTCAATGGCACCAATGATCATCAATATACTGATGAATTTCATTGAAGGATTTTGTGTTTTTTTTATTTCCTTGATATTAACTGAATAGATTTATCCAATGTAAATGATTTTGGTAAATGTTATTGAGTTTTTGAGACATTAATAGGTTGAAAGGACTGTGATGGAGTTTGAAAAAAATTTATAAATCATCTTTAGTTTTCAACTTGGATTAAATTATATGAAAAGTTGAAGGCTCAAAATATTGAGTTAGGACATCAATCTAATATCATTTGTCAAGTTTTCATTATAAATTTTATTTATTATAATTATGTGGTACATAGAGTGTCGATGGTTTAAATGGATCTAGGTAGAATGGTAGTGTTTTCAAGAGATTCATTCTCTCTAAGTGGAAGGGCCTTACATATTCACTCGATATGCCGCTAACCTAGGAACAACTACTAACAATGTCCATGGGGAATGTGAAAACTAAACTGGTTCCTTATCACATCACTCAAAACATTCCAATTTCCTTCTAGGATTTCTCTGATTAATTTTTAAATTTAGAAGAAGCCTTGCAGCTAGAAAAATAAGCACATACATTTCCTCCTATAGCTCCCGCAAGAAGTTCCTCCAAGGTCGAGACAAACGCGGTAGAACAAATAGAGTCCCCATGGCAGCTAGAATTATTACCAGCAAAGCCACCTCCATAGACATGTTGAGGCCCACCACCTCAGGCATAGCCTCTAACTCAAGAGCACCCGCCTCAGAATTGGAAGGTGCACCTTCATAACTAACCACCACGGCATAGGTGAGTAAATCAATTTTTACCTCCTCATTAGGCTCTAAAATCCCCTCTTCAGGGATAGGTTCCCTCATATACTTTATCGGATCAAAGAAACCAGACCTACTCATTTAATGAAGATCTTTTTCTTGGTTATTTATGATGTCCCTTAGACTAGCGAACCCAGTGGTTTCAAGAATAAAAGTTTCCTGAAGATTTGTGTCTCACTGATCTCCCCTACTACTTACCATATAACCGTTTCCTTGTAAAACCCCTCAATCAAGACTATGTGATTAAATACTAGATCCACGACCAGGTTGATAACAACATAGTTAGATTGGGTCCCACCTTGACATAGGTTGAATGTGTGTTTAGAAATCCTGACATTGACAATGAGGGTGATTGAAAGAAGTTTTTTAATCGTGGGTCTCAAAAATATGAAAATTGGATGGCTCAAAAGGTAGTTACCCTTGACCATGGTATTATATGTGCATGTTTAAATCCTCGAGAGTCTTCATAAATTTCTACGCTACCTTCGTTTACTACCTCTACATCAAAATCTCAACTTTCATCATCCCGGTGGAATACGCACCAACCACACAAGGTAAAACAAAGCTCTCCCCCTGTCCCAAACTCATCCCATACTACTAGAGATTTCATGCCCTTAGAGATGGTGATTGCCCCCAGAATCTTGTCAAAAATGAAGGAATCCTCATTTTATTACCAGGGGTACACATCAGTAAATACTATAGAAATAGTAAACCCTTACATTTATCCCGATGTTGAAGAGTGCTGAGTAGACCCTCTTAATGACCCCTAACGACAACAGCGTTGATGATGTCAGGGGTATGGGAATCATCTGAATTCATTTCATTGTTCTTCCATTCTTGATGTGCATGCCACTGAGACTAGACATCAAGTCCAGTGAAGAGCTTAGCACATGCATCTTTCTCATCTCATTTCTTCAGATTCACCCCCTCCCCCATTTTTACTACATGAATAAGAAAATCCAACACGACTGTGCTATGATCAGCCACATTAAATTGTGAATGGGACTCAGTCATCTGCCTATCAGCCTGTAGTCACTTTATATGGTTAGACTATTGAGAAGCGTTACATCCAAAACACAAGTCAGAATCTTCTAGCTTGATCAACTACACCAGTAATACCTCCTACAATAATGAAAAATCCTATTTGAAGAAGTTTGGGACTCATGTATAAGTATGATGTGCTCAAGAACCATGCCAGAATTCCTGTGAGGATCTCAATCCCCGATTTACCCCACTTCTCTACAATTATGAATGAATCCATCATAGAGTCTTTAAGGATCCCCCACTAATTTGAAATAGAGGTTGTATCCGCAAAAGCCTTCCACACTGAGGAAGTTGAACTTGATGAATGTTAGGCCATCATATCTTTCTCTATATTTGATGAATGTTATCCTATAAGGGGTCAAATCCACCCATTGTACTTAACTGGCCAGTTCAATGGCATAGAGGTCCATCATTGTGTTTTCTACATAAGCTCAGAGATCAATCTTACACTTCTCGAATTCTCTGCAAGATATGATTGTATCAAATAGATCAAATAACCTATAACATGAAGATTAAAGGTTATGACATGAAGAATAAGACACTAGTTGTCATGATATTTTTAAATACCATCTTTGGTGGCCTAGTTACAAGCACTAAGTTTAGTGTTTTCACAAAGGGCACCGCTTACAATGCATTAATGGGTAGAGCGTGTCTGCACCTACATGGGAAAGTCCCTTCCTCAAGTCACCAATTCCTTATGTAGTCCTTTAATGGTCTATTAGGCATACACCAAGGTGATGCTTCTCACTTTTATTCCTTTTAAGCTCGCTACCTAGATTCCAACTACTATAGGAGCAAGTATAAGCAGGTTCGGGCTAATGAATTTTAAGACACAGCCAATGTGGATGACTCATGGATATAAATGGATAATTCCTAAATCCTAAAAATTCACTAATTGGAGGAAATAACCCCATAATTGGGAATATTCTCTGTTGTATCGAGGACGAGGGGGATGTGTGTTCCCATGTATGAGGAACATCATAAGATCACCTCACATTCCATCAAAAATCATGCTCGGGTAATCCCATAGGCCCTTGCAACTACAAGGTATTGGGATGTCGGCCCCATGGAAATAGTAATACACCCTACTTTCTAATTTCATGAGGTTGGGTTGAACTATCTCAAGATGACACATCACTTTTTTTATACTATCAAACGTGACCAATTGAGTTGAAAGCCTAATGGAATCGGGTCTATATCTTTCGTCTCCATGGTTTCACTAGTGGATGAGTCCCCTGATGAGGTTTCCACTACCACTAATGATTGAACTTGTTTCCCATTAGGATCAGTCAATTTAGAAGAGTTCCCCCCTTCTGATTATCCTCTCACCCGGGATGATGAATAGGATTTGGATGATTCTCCTCCCACAATCAAAGATATAGATCTTAATCCAATTTTGATTATCTCATCCATGTATGTAGAAATGTAACAACAATATTTGGATTTATTTTAATAAAATTGATATGTATTTGACTAGAGCATTGAAAATAAGACAATATTAGATCCTCTGGTCACATTGCACCACCATGGCCTCCCAATAATCCATCATGGGTTTAAACAACCTACATGAAAGATGCACCCCTCTCATGGTGTCATGGTCAAGTACGAGGTTGATAACCTCGTCAAAGAAAAAATAATCAAAGAGGTCCAGTTACCCAAATGGTTAGCTAATATTATGGTCGTTAGGAAGAAGAATGCACAAATCATAGTCTACTTCAACTTTTGGGATCTCAACTGTCACTATCCAAACGATGGTTTTCCCCATCATGCGATCGAAAAATTGATTTATTCCACCATTGGGATGTATGCCTCCATGTTATGGATTGGTATTCTAGATATAATAATATCTGAATGGATCCTGAGGATGAAGAGTCTATTTCCTTCCGGGAACCACAAGATACATTCTGCTACCAGGTAATGCCTTTCAGTCTAAATATTTCGGGTTCCACCTATCTGAGTTCCGTGGGCAAAGTAATCAACCCGGTCCATTGGACAGTGTTGGAATGCTACATGAACAATATGTTAGTCAAATCTCACTATCATGAGGACCATCTAAGGGATCTTGAGAAAGTGTTCGGCTTCCTCCGTTAACGCCATCTGAAGCTGAGCCCGTTGAAGTGTGACTTTGGGGCCAACGTCAGAAATTATCTCGGAATATTTATTATATATAGAGGCGGTGTGATTGATCAAAGGAATACCATAATAATCAGCAAGATTCCTCCTCAAAAGCAATATTCGGGAGATCTGATGTATTCATGGCCACATAGCCTACATACTCCGATTTATCGCAAATATGGATAGAAAGTGTAACCCCTTTTCCCATATCATGAATAAAGGTACACATTATTAGTGGGATGAGTAGTGTTAGACATATTTTGTGAAAATCATGATGTACCTTCTACAACATCCATTTTTCATGATTCACTTTTCGGAATAGTCATTAGTCCCCTCTGTGACCACTCTGGAATGGTTCCTTGGTGCCCTTCTCTGCTAGAAGAACATTGACGGGACATAGAAAAGATTATAATATCTATGCCACATGATACTCAGTACATACATCAGATATAACTCTATAGAGAAGAGTTTATTTTCAATGGTATTCGTAATGCTGAAATTGTAATATTACTTATAGCATCATGAGATACAACTGGTGTCCTGAGAGGATCAGCTGATGTACATTATGAAACGCCCCATATTGAATGGATGTATACCTAGATGGGCAGTGATCCATCAATAGTTCTAAATCATGTTTATATCATAGAAGGCTATCAAAGGAAATGCATTGGAAGCATTTCTTGTCCCCCATCCATCCCATGCAGATCAGTCACTAGATCTTGACTTTTCAGATGAGGTAGTCCTCTCGCTGGATTAACCCATTTCGTGTTGGAAGATACACCTCTAGAAGCTTCGCGAAGTCTTACTAGAAGAAGGATCAATGATCACAAACATAATAGGGTAGGCCTAGGTATCATGTTCACTATGTCTACACAAGCTATCCATCCCTAATTGTTGCTATTGTCAGAGGATTGAAAAAATAATGAGGCTAAGTATCAAATCATCATCACTGGTCTCAAAATGGACATTGAAATTGATTTTCCCCACATACATGTGAAAGAGGACTCTAAACTGGTCATCAATCATATCAATGGTGACTACATCGTTAGGACATCAGAACTCATACACATGCTAGAGAACAATCATTAGTTGATGGACCAATTCCCCTATCAGTAAGAAGTTACTCATGTCCATTTATTACATAATATATTATACGATTCCTTGTCCATCCTTTCTGCATCTCTTGTAGTTTCATGCAATGATAATATTATTATCCATGTGACACATCGAAGGGTCATTGCCCCTTTCACACTGTATGACGATGAAAACCAACAAGTAAGCCACCTTACTATCGATGCTTCCACCTTGAGACCTGTAGTTCAAACTGATTCATTGGTAGATACCCTTGACTGGATGACTCCCTTTATCATGTATCTCTATCATGGAAATCTCCTGACAGAACTAGTCAAATGTGAGTGAGTCTATCAACACGCATTGCTTTTCACCCTCCCGTGTCGTCCCAGTCTTGAGAAGATCCTCTAAAAACATGGGCTTGATGGGATTATCCTATATTTCATTCACAGAGATGATACTTCTTAGGTTATATAGAATGTTCATGCTTGTTATTGCGGGGATCATCAAGAAGGGCAGAAACTCTCGCAATAGATCCCATGATTTGGATAGTTTTTTCCCACCATGATTCGTGACTATATCGAGATTTTCAATATGTTTTTTTCATGCTATATCCTTCATAATTTTGTGCATCATCCAATACATCTTCTCTATACTACAATGTAATCTTGTCCCATTGTGGTCTGGGGACTCGATATAGTGGGACCATACTCACCAGAATCTTCCCGCCAGTGTAGATTCATTCTAACCACTATGAATTTATTTTCCATGTGTGCAATTAAAATTCCACTCAAGTAAGTAATGTATTCTTCTATCATCTATTTTTTCATCTCCAATATTATCCACTAATTTTGGGTCCCCCATGCCATCCTTAATGATAACAGAACCAATATCCAGGTAGCTGAGTTGATGAAATTGTACACCAAGTACAATATCCATTCTAATCATACATCTCAAAATCATGCACAAGCAAACGAAATGATCATGGAATTTAAGAAAACCTTATCATACATTATGAAAAAGTTGTATTGTCAGAACAAGAAAATTTGTATGGAAAAACTCCCCAACGTTCTCTAGGATTACCGGACAATGACAAATAATTCCACTGAAATGACACTATATTACTTGGTGTAAGTAACAGAGGTATTCATGGCCATTGACATTCAGTTAACATAACTTCCCACAAACATCTATGATCAAAAAATTAGAGACAATATAGAAAAAGACTATCTGGATTAATTATATTTCCTTGTTGAGAACATGATGTGTTCCATACACAATTTGGAGGGGAATTATAACAAGATAGAAATATCATTTAATAATAAAGTTATTCTCTGTTATTTCCTTCAAGGTGACATGGTATTATCCCTATAAATGCCATTGATACATATAAAGAAGCCACCAAAGTATGATCTCAAATGGTAGGGACCTTACAAATTTCACAAGGTTTAACCTAATGGTGTGTACTCTATGGTTACTATGGATGGTGTCCATGTCACCCCTACCACCAATGAAAAATTTCTCAAGAAGTACTTCAATTGAGTAAACCCATTTCATCCCACAAGTCATTAAACTGTATATGGTGTGAGCAGTATGAACTTAATCTAAGATCTTCCTAATCCTTACTGCAAGATGTTAAACTACATGGGTACCACCATTCATTAGGGACGCCATCATTAGGGTCTCCATCACCATTCACATCTGAATGTACCCCATTAATGGCCTGGTCTCATTCCACCTAGGTTCAACTACCATTTTTGGCCACTGTACTAGGGATATCAAATGGAAGTTTGAAAAAAGTCCCACATTACGAATATGTTCAGCGATCAATTATCGATTATTAGTTTCATTTCCAAGACACATGATATGGATACAGTGTTGCAAACATGGTCAACGGCTATCCATAATCGTTATCACCATCCCAATGGTCTCCTTAATATAGATCACAATTATTATCCTTTTTCTTCCCTTCTATCCCATGCACATAAAACTAAATCGGGTAGCTACAGTCTATGTTCTATTACATTATACTAATATCTCTATCATCTTTACCTCATGATGTTAAACAACACTAAATTTTCAAAACTATGTGTGTCTTGATTACCATCCTTATGGGATATGTTGTAACACTAAGACATTTCATCATCAGGTCATTCCCTTGTTTTTAGAAACCTCCTCTTTCTCTTGGACCCTTTCCAATGTTCTCATTTGGTATGAGGTGTGGTGTAGAATTATTCCCTTATTCACGTTGGGTTTTCAATAAACACATGTTTTACCTCTCTCGTGTTCTCTCCATTCATAATTCTTACCACATGATGATAAACATTATGATATTTTCAGAACTACTTCTGTCCTCATTTTCATCCTTATGGTATACGTAGTAAGCCATGAACATTTTTCCTTCAAGGTCAAACCCATGTATCAGAAATTATTCCTAACTTTCGGAATCTTGGACTCTGTATACAAGGAGCACGTGGCACGATGTGTATTTTTCCACCCTTTCATGTTGAATTTTATACTACCGCACCATGTGCCCTCATTCTAGAGAATCCCATTTTATATGCGTCCTTACTGCATGACATTAAAATGCACATCCATTTTGAACTATAAATGGTTGGATTTTCTCATTTTGAAATACATAGAATCTCTAGGACATATAATCATTGTGTCCAACCCCAGGTCCCTCGATCATTTCTACCCCATTTGCCTAAGGTTGCCCCACTAGGATTGCACACAATGTGTGGTATACTTCTGTCCCCAATCACATCGATTTTGCATTATCACGCCCTGAGAATTACCATTAGGACCTTAGTATTCCACATATGTTAAAACAATATGACATTAAACTATTGTTTCTAATCCCGCGTGATGTTAAACTGTTGCATATTTTCCATAAGACATTAAATTGAATTGGACGGTCTTTTCATATGACCCTAAAACTATGACAATATTATCCTAGCATCACGAAGAAAAAAATAATTGCATTGTGGTGTCATCTCTTGAGAGGGAATCACATTTGGCATCGGTTATCCACCATGCTATTTTTCAAGTCCCACACATGGATTAATTCTTGTAGTGATTCCCAGATCCTCGATCCTGGGTCTGTTGAACCAAAAAGACACCTACACTAAAGAACATTCTAGGTCCATCAAATGACTCTGATTTCGATTCATGGGACACACCTGCAAAACAATCCTTTCCATAACAACGTGGGTCTTTATTCCCACCCTCCTGTTATACGTAGTAATGCCCAAGAAATTTATCTTTGTGTCCAGCCCTATGTACCTAAAATCTGGCCTTCTTCCTGGCCTTTTTTCCCAGAACTCTATTTGAATCACATTGTGGGGGGTAAACAATTTTTTTCCTTATTCATGTAAGTTTTAAAATCTTCATACCAGGTATATACCTTTGTGGATATCCCATACATTTCCCCATATCTTTACCAAATGAAATTAAACTACACAGGTCTCATGAACTACGAATGTATTAATTCCCATCATTATAGGAACACATATTAATTCTTGAACATGATTTCCTAATGTATCGCCTCAGGTTCTTCTTTTCCTTCTCCCAACCCCTTAGCCTGGGTTCTCTCATGGGATCATGAATAGTGTTGTATGTTGGATTTTTCCCCATTCACATCGGTTTATTGTTCCATGACCTGAACATTTATCTCTTATGAAACTACGATCTCATGCATACTACATGATGTTAAACTGCATGGAATGTAGAGAACTCCGTGTGGATTAATTCCCATACTTATAAGATATGTAAGAACACCCATAAATTTCTTCCTTGGGTCCTCCCCCAGGTTCATCAATCCATTTTCCCCTTTTCATCCACTCACCTCCTTGATATGTTCTCCATTAATTGGACCCCTCAACAATTTTAATGACTCACCAACGTGCTCATATGCAATGTGATTTAGTAAATAGAGTGTTGGATTCTTCATGGACATGCTTCCTTCTATTTACATGCATTCTGTCTCCCATTATTTTGGTTTCCATCATATTTCTCATCCAAATGGACCCACATATGGTATGGATACTCAGCCTTATGGGACAACTACTGCTTTGGCCTGATGTTCTAGCAGATTACAAACATCATTATGAGATAAGTCATGTGTGGGGAATTTAGTCAGTCGTGGACCCTCTTTTGTTGTTCCTATTTCACGTAAAACAATGTGAATATTATGTCTCGAATATGGTAATAATTTTTCCTCCATCATTATCACCAACTTCTTTTTTTCAAACATATTGGTCTTATGATCCACATATCATTCCAGCTCCCCATGCCCATGCAAAATTTCAACAACCTCAGTGTTATCCCTCCATTCACCTTTGCACATTGAGAGGATGTACTGACATTTTGAGGTTATCCTTTTCCCCACACCTCCATTCCTATAAGGATTAATTCCACATTTCATAAATATTTTCTCAAACCCTTCTTTCCCACACTGATCATGGATTATTTGGGCTTAGGGGTTTGTGGTATGATTCATGCTCACACGGAAGGGATGCACACCTCCTGGTCTGAACTCTATGACCGTAAAACTATGATCCCCATTCCCAAATTCCATGCATCATGAATTTAAACCATGTGTTCTCCCTTGGAAATATGTGATGCAGTGCAGACTCCCTTGTCCACATTCACATTGGGTTGTATTATGGTGCTGAGTTCCATAATTTTGCCTCGAGAATTGTCCTCCTATTGTCCAAGCTCTATGACCATAAACCAGTATATCCGGAATCCTTATCTTATGACTTTAAACTATGCCTCCTGTATCCAGGATATGTGTGGATAAACTACCTAACTGTATGATGTCTTCATTTGAGGATACATTTCCCCCCTTTGGAATTGACCGTCTATCATACCACGTTTAAGAACTATGTGTATCCTTATTCTATCCCTTCTGTGATACATATTGATTCTCAAACACTTTTTCCCAAGGCACAACCGCATCATCATGGCCCCTTTCATATTTCCTTTTTCTTGGTTGTAACCCCATTTTTGGATAGTGTGGTGTGGTGTGGACATTTTTTGTCCTCATTCATATCAGTTTATGTACCCCACCACACATCTCTTCATTGGGGATCCAATGTCCTTCAACGCATAAAATTAAACTTTGACCCTTCCCTGAACAACTTTGGGAATCCCCATGATAATTACAGATATTTTTTCTTCCTAAGTATAGAGGGTTTCCCCCAAAAGTGTTGGTTTCTAACCACAATGTGCTTTGAGAACTACGTTTGGATTTATTTAAATCCATATGGGATATGTATTGATGCCTAGACATTTCATCTTGTGTCCAACCACAGGTTCATTAACACTTTCATCTCTTTACCTTTAATTATGGTCCAAACTCTATTATCCTAAAATTGAAGCCCTTATTATCTACAACATGAAATTAAACTATATTCTAGGGTCCAGGTTGTATGACCTAATAGTGTGTGCAATGTCATATTCATATGATGATAAAATATCCCATACACCATCTTCACCATATGACACTAATCTACGTATGTATTATCCCGATTGTATGACGTTAAACTATATGATTATCATCTTTATTTAAATTTCATAATACTGTAAGGAATTCTAGGTCCTCACTAGGGAGGTCTGTATAGATGTAGATTTGATCTTGAATCCGACTAATATTCCTACCCAATGGGATTTCATCATGGTGGCATTATTCCATGATAATTGTAATTCATTAAAACACTCTATCACCCCACACAATGCGTTGCGTGCCCCTTAGTCGGATCCTCGTGCTGTTTCAAATCTAAATGAACTCTCTAACAGCACGTATGCTAGGCCTTTTGGCTCACATACGATTTTGGGCCAATGTTAAGGAGGAAAGCAGACGAAATTTTGGGTCTAGCCATTTTTTTTCAAATTCAGTCAGTAGTTGGGACTCATTTTATAGTCCCTAATTTATTCTACCGTGATATGTATACTATGATTAAAATATAGTCAGTAGTTATCCAAAATCATCATGTTACCATCACTATGTTCCAAATATCTAGTTTCATGATTCACACTTCTTTCCCCCTTTGTTCATATTGATTTTAATGCCCCTAGTATCATCCCTCTCATGAAATTGAGTACGTTGGGAAGAGAGTTTTGGCTATTCTGAGAATCCCATTCTCAGGTAATAAACCCTATTTAATTTCAAAATCACTGGGTGGTCATTATCACCCCATGTATTTGAATGTTTAGCCGGAACAATCATACACAACATGAATAATTATGTAGTCATATCTATTTTCTCACACTATGTATGACCCATGGGTGCATATGAATTGTTCTTTAATTACTTAACTGCTATGTTCTAAGTGATATAAAATAGATATGAAAGAAAATAATAAATACATACACGCAGTTCAGGATTGGAAAAAAAAGAAGGATGTCTGTTTATGAGAATAGCGAAAACATGACTCTTATGGATCATCCCCCTTACTAGACATCTTCAGTGCTGTCACCTTCTAGATCGTCTTCTACAGGGCTGATGCCCACTACTTTAGCTCCCTCTCTTCGTTAGTAGCAGTACAACGGAGCTCATTAGCTTCAGCATGTATTTTCTCTAACCCAAAATGGGACTCATCCATTTGGCATCTTTCCTACATTACTTGTTATTGAGCTTTATCCAACTCGGATTTCAACTATTCAATATCCTTGGATTGGCTTTTAGTGAATGTGATTCATTCATTTTCTTTATATTCAAGGCACAAAACATCTTTCTCAAACCCAAAAATATTTTCTATGTTCTCATATCTGTTTCAGAACTGTAAATGGTAGAACAATGGATGATTCCTCATATATTCATATCCATATTATGATGTATCATGTGATTCACATAAAGAGTATTCCCAAATATGAAAATAGGATAAGATCCTAACACTTGGGTTACGATGATTCAACCATTGGTGTTTTGTACAGATATCTCTACATAATGGTTTTGGGGATTCAATTCAATAGTTCTAGATAGCATGATTGATATAATGGAATGCATAGAACAAGATTCAAATAATAATTTTTAATTCATGAGTGAATAGAATGTTTACCTTGTATGACATAATTTTCATGACCAACATCCACAGTAGTGACGGAAAAATCTTTTACATTCTCCTTTGGATTGGGTGTCTGGTTTTTTTGGTTAACTTTGAGGGCCCTAGGTTAAGTGAACAGGATTGTAAAGTGATCTTTCTCCTCACAGTTTTAGCATTATACCATGGGTGGTTCTCTCCTTTCCTCCACCATAGTCTCAACCATTCTTATTTTATATCAACACTCTTGAGGTTTGTGGCCTTCTCTCCCTCACATGATGAATATCACCGTACCTATTAGGAAATTCCCATGATGTTTCTTCCCACATTTTTAACATGTTGGCGGTTGATTTTTCTTTCCACCATTATCATTTGATACCCTGACATGAAACTCAAAATTTCATTTCATATCACCATATCCTTAGGGAAATTCTTAAAACTACATATCCACATTGAGTTCATAGAAAACAACTTATTCATAACTCCCAAAGTCTCGAATTTCAATAGCCTCTCGAAGGATTGGTTATAATATACTATGGAATCTATCAATTTTCTTTCATTATTGATAATTGATCCAGAATCATAACATGAAAGACCTGTGAAATTCTCCTCATAGGACATGACCGATTCTCCATACTTTTTCTTTAGAATTATTAATTATCTCTCTATCTTCATATGAAGTATTCGTGGGAAATACATGTTAATAATAATTATCAAAAAGTTTTCCCACTCAATCTCATCAATTTTATATCTCTTCTGGGTGTTCTTAATCAAATACCACTATTGTGTAGACTCTCTATAATGGTGATAAATAGATATAGTCATCTTCCCCATCTCAGAGCATTGAAGCATAGAAAAGATATTCTTCATTGATTAATCCCACTATTTCATAACTAGTGGATCAGAAGATCCACTAAACATTGGTGGTCATTGCTGCATAAAATACTCGATAGCCAGTTGACCATTATTTGGTGAAGGGGGATGTTCCAAATTATTCAGGTTGTTTTTTATAACCCGAGAAAACTGGGTAAGCATCACCATGATTCATTGAAATCCACCTCCCAAAGCAGTGGGGATTTCATTTAGTAAATCACAGCATTGCCGCTTACACAAGTTGTTGGCCTAGTTGTTTTCTAGTCCATTCCATTTTCTAAAATACAAAAGGATAAAAGAAATACTAAATCAACAAGTCCGAAATAAATAATTTATTCCTTTTTTAAATTAATAAAAAAATCATATCTTATGGGATGCCTATGATTAGAAATACATCGTGTGTGCTTACATATACATAGTACCATTCTAGGGTTTTCACTAAGGTTCTATAATCATAATTCCCAAAATAACTAAACCATTCCTCTAATACCAAATATTGAGACCCATCTTTTATTACATTACTTTTAGTTAATTTAAATGATAAAAAATATAAAAACATTACACCATAAGGATCCAAGGGATCAGTGTTGTTGGAAAACCAGGACCATACATAAATTTTACAACATAATACCAAAAAATTTATTTAATTCTTTCTTATCTATCTTCTTATTGGATATTCACTTCTCCTTTGTAAAAGTATTCA
This sequence comes from Viscum album, assembly GCA_963277665.1. Lineage (NCBI taxonomy): Eukaryota > Viridiplantae > Streptophyta > Magnoliopsida > Santalales > Viscaceae > Viscum > Viscum album. The sequence goes on from OY728159.1 coordinate 1,386,583,584, forward strand.
CATGAGGATTTAAATCAAAAAGGGGTGAGATAAAATCCTAGATAGAGGATATATAAGAAAATGAACAAATATAAAATGGGGTGTGGATAATAACTATTGTGAAGGCCTGAACTCTATAAAACCAGGAGCCATTGCATTATGAGCATGATGTGTGGTTTGAACAAAAACATGAGCTGATAAACTACACATCATGACCCATGTAGAGGATCGAATTTCGTTCGGGCAATGGGAAACCAGATACTTCTAAAATGTTTCACCTGTTAAAAGTTGTTACCTGAAAGATTTAAAAAAAAACATACGATGAGAATAAGAATGAACGGAAAGGGGTTTAAAAATAAACTGATGTAACTTTGGAAATCATTCTATAAATCTATTCATATAACATTTCTATTAAATAAAACTGTAACACATGTAACATAACATAACAGTGGTCAATTAACATTACAAGGATGCATGAATAAAAAAGGGGTAATAAATAAAAGGCATTTTAAACATGAATGACATATGAACATTTAATCAAAAATTTGACAGCTAATAGTAATGATTAATTATAATTGCGAGAGAAGGAAAAATATTCAATTTCAAATATTGGATACTTTTTTTACAGAGTGTTAAACACAGTTCAATCACCAAACATTTACTTATGACATCAATATGATCTTTATAAAAATATAAGAGTAGTGAAAGAATAGGCATTTCATGTTGAAAAGGACATGTAGCATAACTTGAATATGTGTCTTCAACATTTTCATTTTTGACATTCATATCACCAAGGTCCATCCCTAAGGTTTCATAAAAATTACCAAGGTAATTTTCCAAGGTATCTTGAAGCTTTTCCTCTCAAGAGTTTAATTCCTTACCCAAAGCATTGGAGTGCTATTAGGGCACACACATAATATGTATTAACTTTCATGTGACCCACATAGATCAATTATTCACACAAAAAGGTTTTTATATTCATGATGTACCATGGAACCTTTATTAATTCATTCATAGTTGGTCATAGCAGTTGAATTTACATATTTTATACGTGAGACATGAATATTGATGTTAAAAAAACAATCTAAGAATTATATGATTGTCACTATATGAAATAAAGGAAGAATATGGTACATATATTGAAATCCAAGGTACTAAAAGAAAATAATTTGTGACATGCTATTTTATTCTCATAATTCTAAAACCTTACTAACCAATTCATTACATGTAATCCAAGAAAAATTCAGGTATGGTTTTAAGAATGTAGATGGAAATTCATTTAATGCTGATAATCCTGTGTATACCCCCAAATTAATGTCCTTAAAAGAAGGCATGATTCATTACCAAAATCAATATAATTTAACATATATGAAAAATAAGTGACTCAAAAATTTTGATATAAGTTTTTTATAATACAACATTTTTTATATTTTAAATCTCCACTTAAACTTGAATCATAAAGTGTAAAGACCTCAAAGTTGGGTATAATAAAGGTTTATGCAACATATAAGATATATGTATGTAACCGCACTCATAGTGAAATATTGCTGCATCCATGTGTATTAACCACCAATGGATGTTAGTTTAACAATGTTTTAAAATATGGCAGGCCATGCCCTTAGTCATAAAAATTTGTTTATGAATACCTACAAAAACAATTTCATTAAAATCAAACATATATAACATTTTCCAAATAAGTTTATATTTATATAAAAATATATGTATATGAATATTCTTAATGCATAATAATTTATATAAAAACATCATACGCAAATACTACTCTTTCATTTGAAGTTCTAATCTTGAAATATTTTCAAATTTGATGGATGGAGTGTTCATGGGCCTATACTTGAATATAGAGAGGACATTCCCATTCATATATATATATAGTTATCATAAGTACATATAACTATATATATATGTATATATATACTATACATGTTAAGATTTTTAATACTTAAACAACTTATAAATAATAATAAGAATTGAGACTTACGTTCGGTTATAAGAATGGTCTCAACTAACCTGTAGTGTTAATTAAAATAAAAAACCTTCATGAGTATACATATACACATTGATATATATATGTATATTAAAAACAACAAAAAAAGTCAAAATATAACCCTTACCTTGAAACTAGGGGGATGAGGACTTGAGGGAGGTTGGCATGGACTTGCTAGAGACTTTGGCGGGGGATAATAACTGAGAGGTCTTGGGTATTTATATACAAAGGCACACACACTATTTCACGCAAAACATACCACCTTGCGGTACATTAAATGTAGGTTCCATGTTTGTAGAAAAAAGGGAGGCATGGAGGGTCATCATTGGGCTGTGGTAAATAAAATCAGGTGGGCTATAGGTGTAGGGTTACTGGTGTAACCCTATTCCAGGGGGAAGAAGATGACGTGACAGAGGGAAAACTGAAAAAATGGGTGGTCCAGATCAACCCCGATCTTGATCCCAGGGCTAATACGAGTCTGTGCTTTTAAAAAGTAATGGGTGGCTAAGATTAGATCCGAGTTTCATCGGATTGTACTGATTCGGCGTGGATTTTTAAAACACACTGATGGTCATGATTAGATATGTGGTAGATCGAACGAAATACAAAAAATGCAGTGAAAAACGCGGTCGCTGAGGGTCGATCGCGGGATCAGAATTGACGGTCTAGATCGCACGCGACGCGATCCAATGTCCCAGATCACAATTTTTCTAAAAAAACACATCCCACATCAAAACAGTGATTTGCCTTCACTTCCTTTATAAGCTCGGGCCTCTCGAAGACTTCTTAGAAAACACACAACACACACCAAGGGGCCCTATACAAGGGAACCCACCCCACCCCCATAGGCCTTGGCCTACTCAATGCTCCTCCATGGCCTCACCCCTGTAGTGGTGCACCTACGTGCTCTTGATACTGTGATCACTTTGGGGAACCCTTGGTCAAGCTTGAGCTAGCCATGGATTGGGCTGAGGGCTAGGCTCAGCCTATTAGTGTGAGCTACCTCCCTCAACCTAGCCATAAAGGGTTTGCACTATCTGGGCCATATTTTTTTATAAAATCCTATACAAAAAATGTTTTAAAGAAGAGAAAACTATTTAGAATTTATATATGTAAACATTAATTAATACAAATTAAACATTGTTTTAGTTGAAATTATTTCTAAAATTAAAAACACTAAACCTTTCTAACACACAAGTTATAAAAAGGGAAATTTTAATAAAGCAACATGATAATTTATATACAAGTATTATAGAAAACATATTTTAATCTAAAACATAATTTAATTGGATGACTTTAAACATAGTTTATAACAATGTTTAATAAAGAAAACATTATATTTTATTTGAAATATCGCAAAGAATTTAGGATCCCTTAATTCTTTTCCAAATTACTCAGTAAAAAACGAAGCATTAAACCATATCCTTTTAGAGTTCATAAATGGTGCTTTATTTTATAATTTTAATTATGACTCAAAAATTTGGAAACTGATTAACAAAAAAAAAAATTATCCTTTCAATGTCCAATGGCTATAATTATAGTCGTTCACCTTCCACAGTCACCAAAGCAATGGTTGGGTTGATTCCCTATAAAACCAAGCCTTAGGGTGTCCCAAAATTAATGTAACTGAAGAAGATGGTGCTCCCAATCCCATTTATGGTTAGCACGGTATTCCTAATTACGGTGGTAATGTTCTTCATTTCAACTGATTCGATGGATCTTCTTTATTTTCCACATCTCATTGTAGTAATTAGGGGTCTTCTCGTGTCTTTGATAAGGTTTTTAATAGTTATATAAAGTTATCATGATTACCCTATTGATATATGTGCACTGTAAGTACTACGGTGTTCTTATTTATGTGAAGTTCCTTGCATCTAGAGTGTTCTATACTTGGTTGTATTGTAAAATAAATTAAAACCATATTATTACATTCTCATGAGAAATAAGTTTGTTCAGTTATTATGGGATTCAAACAAAATAAAAACATAAGACGATCAAAACAAAAGGTACATGTTTTCAGGGTGTTACATTATTCCCCCTATGGAGAATTGCATCCTCGCAATTAATTTCACATTACTAAAATTGTTCTCCGATGCTTTCACCATATCCCCCATTGTAGAAGATCCTCAGGTGAATTCAGCAGAAAACCCAAATTGTTTCTCAACTCCTCTTGTTCTCTGATCCAGACTCACCTCGTACAGAAGGGTTTGAACTCATGCATCGAAAACATGGGCTTCTAGAGGGAGGCTCTAATGGTAGAAATTATGGAAATTTCCGAGTAGACCAACACACGAAGAACTCACCGAACTATGTCTCTATCGAGAGAATCTAAGTTATAAATGTTGTCATATAGGCTAACACTGAGGAGTGGGTACATGTAGGTCACACAAACGTTTCCCTCTAAATAAGACTCATGAAATTTTACTCTATACATGTAGTTCCATCCTAGGGTGAAACATAGGAAAATCCATTTCTGGTATTTTCTTCTCTGCCTACGCTCGACCAATTGTGTGGAGCCTATGCGGTAGTAGATGGAAGAATTACCTTGAAAGTTACGGATAATATTTGTACTGTTTGTCACCTCATATTGTAGATTTCACGTTCCTCAATGGTTTGCGAAGGGATGATACTCTTCGTCACATGTTTTGATTACAATAATCTCGAGTATCTCAACAGGATGAGATAACATGTGGGTAGGTCCTTCCATATGAAAATTTAAGATGAAAGTTCAAACGTTGAAATCCATACAAAATTATAAAACAAGTAAAGATATAAGAAAGAACAGATATCAAAATATGTTCTTATATAATTACTGGTACGTAAAGAAAAATAGGGCTAATGGTTTCCCCAATTCCCTGATACACGAATTCTCAAAACAAGCAAAAAACTCTCTATCTCTCGAATCCAAATGAAACCCGAGCAGTCGGGTTCGATATCATGGGTACACTTGCATTGCCTCTAGAGTTTGACATGTGTGGTGTAAAAATATGAGACATCCATGTGTACTTTCTGTCTATATAAAGAATGGGATGCATCATATTAAAGGATTTAAAAGTCCATTACATGGCCAAAATTTTCCATAGGATAAGACTTGACACATGTATGTTGTGCGGAGGTCTACCTCTACCACATCTTCTTGGAAAGTCATGAGGGACTGGACGCCTTCTACTACTGTGATGCATCTAAAAAGTACCTCGTAGTACATTCCCCATCGAGTGGATGATGGAAACTGGGCTTGCATCATAACGATGTATTCCAGACCCTCTCTTCGGTGGTGTTAAAGTACTCGGGGAGAATTGGATATATCATAGAGTTGTATGTATGACATACAGATATGGGAATACATTATAAAATCTTCATAGATGGATATGGAAATTATGGTTTCTAAGGCCTCATTGGGAAGACACAAAATATTATTACATTTTCTTCCATATGAAAATTAAGAAAAACTCATTTTTAATAATGATTATGTGAATTTTTCTTTTTTTCAGTTCTGTTTTTCCAGAGTTATCAAAAACCTACCTCTGATACCAACTGTGAAGACCTGAAATCCAGAAAACTATGAGATGGTCCCTTCTAAATGTGATGTGTCATTTAAACTAAAACATGCACTGATAAATGAAACAACATGTCCCATATAGAGGATCGAATTAGGTTTGGGATCTGGGAAAATGACTACTTTTGAAATGCTTCACTTGTTAAATGTTGTTACCTGAAAGAGTTTAAATAAAAAATTAGGGTGAGAATAAGAATTGCCAGAAAGGGGTTTAAAAATAAACCAATGTAACTTTTGAAAGCATTCTTTAAAACATTCCATAGAACATTTCTCTTAAATAAAAACTGTATCACATGTAACATAACATAAGAGTGATCAATTAAGATCACAAGGATACATGAACCAAAAGGATTAATAAATAAAATAAATTCTAAACATTCATGACATATGAACATTATTGAAGAAATTAAATAGTTTGGAGTAATTATTAATCAAATTTGCGTTTGATGGAAAAAACTTCAATTTCACATGTTGGAAACTATTTTACTGAGTGTTAAACAAAATTCATGCCCTAAACCTTTACTTGTGACATCAATATGAACTTGATAAAATCATAAGAGCAGTGAAAGAATAGGCATATAATATTGAAAAGGACTTGTAGCATAACTTGAATATGTGGCTTGAACATTTCCATTTTTGACCTTTGTATCAACAAGGTCCATCCCCAAGGTTTCATAAAAATTTCCAAGGTTATTTACCAATGTATCATGAAACATGTCATCTCTAGAGATTATTTCTTTACCCAATGCATTGGAGCGCTATCAGGGCACACCCATAATATGTCTTTACATTCATGTAATCCACATAGATAAATTCTTCACTCAAAAAAGTTTTTATATTCATGATGTTCTGTACCACCTTGAATAATTAATTCATAGTTGGTCATAGTAGTTGAATTTACATATTTTATAAGCGAGACAAGATCTTATATGTTAAAATAACAAGTTAACAATTATATGACTGTCATTAGATGGAAAAAAGGCAGAATATGGTATGTAGATTGACATCTAAGGTACTAAAAGAAAATAATTTGTTATATGCTATGTTATTCTCATAATTATAAAATATTTCTAACCAATTCATTACAAGTAAACCAATAAAAATTCATGTAGGGTTTTCATCATGCAGATGCTAAATCATTTAATGTTGATAATCTTGTGTAAACCACAAAATTAATGTCCATAATAGAAGGCATGATTAATTACTATAATCAGCATCATTTAACATCTAATAAAAATAAGTGACTCATAAATGTGGATAAAGTTTTGTATAACACAACATTTATTATGTTTTAAATCTCCACTTAAAATCGATACTTAAAGTGTAAAGACATCAAAGTTGGGTATAACAATGTTTTATGCAACATATAAGATATATGTTTATAACTGCACTCATACTGTATGATTGGTGCATATATATGTATTAACCATAAATTTATATTAGTTTAACAATGTTTTAAAATAGGGCAGGTCATGCCCTTAGTCGTAGAAATTTTTTTATGAAAACCAAACCAAAAGATTTTTTAAAAAAATAACATATATAATATTTTCTAAATACATTTATATTTATAAAAAAAATATGTGTATATGAATATTTGTAGTGCATAATCATTTATATAAAAACTTCATACCCTAATACTACTCTTGTATTTTAAGTTCTTATCTAGAAATCTTTTCAAATTTGATGGATGGATTATTCGTGGGCCTATAATCGAATATAGAAAGGCCATACCCATTCACATATATATATAACTGATGTACATATACCATATATATATTTATATATATAAATTACATCTTATGATTTTTAAACCTTAAACAACTTATAAATAATAAAAAATTGAGACTTAGATCCGGTTATAAGAAGGGTCTCAACTAACCCGTAGGGTTATTTAAAATACAAATCCTTCATGAGTATATATATACTCATAGATATATATATATATATGTATTTTAAAAAAAACAAGGAAAAATATTACCCTTACCTTGAAACTAGGAGAGGAGGACTTGAGGTAGGTTGGCAGGGACTTGTTGGAGACTTGGGTGGGGGAGAAGAACCGAGAGGTCTTGGGTATTTATTTAAAAATGAACGCACACTTTTTCAAAAAAAACATACCCCATTGCAGTGAATTAAATGGAGGTGTTGTGTTTGGAGAAAAGGGGAGGCATAGAGGGTCCTCGGTGTTATATGGTGAAGAAAACGATGGGTTCCATAGGTGTAGGGTTACTGGTGTAACCCATGCGAGAGGGAAGAAGATGACGCAGTAGAGGGAAAAGCAGAAAAAAAGGATAGTCCAGATCGATCATGATCTTGATACAAGGACTAAGACACGTCCATGCTTTAAAAAAGGAACAGGCGGCTCGGATTAGATCTGAGTTTCATCAGACGGTCCGGATTCGACGCATATTTTTTAAACACACTGACGACCGTGATTACATCTGTGGTAGATCGTATGGCATACAAAAACCGCGGAGAGAAACGCAGTCATTGATGGTCTATCGTGGGATCAGAATTTATTGTACAGATAGTGAGCGACACAATCTAATGGCCCAGATAGGAAAATGCCCAAAAAATGCGTCCCACATCGAAACCGCGAGCTTCCTTCACCTCATTTATACGCTCGGGACTACCAACGACTGCTCAGAAAATACACCGAACACACCAAGGGGGCCCTAAACATCGGCTCCCGCCCCACCCCCGCAGGCCTTGGCCTACTCACTATTCCGCTACAGCCTTTCCCCTGTAGTGGTGCGCTTACACGCTCCAGATCCCGTGCGCCCTTCCGGGCACCTCTTACCAAGCGCGGGTCTGCCTTGGCTTGGGTTTAGGGCTAGGCTTAGCCACTTATTGTGAGCTGCCTCCCTCGGCCCAGCCATAAAAGGATGGCCCTATCTCGACCAATTTTTTCTCTAAAAGCCTATACTAAAAAAATATTAACTGAAGCTTAAAATATATAGAATTTATATTTTTAAACTTAATGAATAAAAATTAAACTTTATTTTAGTTAAAAGTATTTTGAAAATTAAAAACACTTAACCTTTTTAACAAAAAAGTTATAAAAAATGAAATTTTAATAATGCTACATTATAATTTATATACTAGTATTATAGAAAACATAGTTTCATCTAAAACATAATTTATTTTGAAGACATTAAACATAGTTTATAACATTTTTTTAGAATAAAAACACTATATTTTATTTGAAATATTACAATGTGTTTTGGATCCCTTAATACTTTTCAAAATTACTCAGTGAAAAACGAAGAATTAAACCTTCTCCTTTTAGAGTTCATAAATGGTGGTTTATTTAATAATTTTAATTATGACTCAAACATTTGGAAACTAATTAACACACGAAAAAATTTATTATCCTATCAAAGTCCAACGGTAATAATTATAGTCGTTGGCATTCAACGGTCACCAAAGGGACGATCAGGTTGATTCCCTATAAAACCATGCCTTAGGGTGTCCCAAACATACAGTAACTGAAGGATATGGATCTCCCAATCCCATTTATGGTCATCACATTATACCTGATTACGAAGGTGATGTTCTACGTTTCAACTGATTCGAGGGATATGCTTTATTTTTTGGGGCCCATTAGAAGTAATTGGGTTTCTTCCCGTGGCTTTGATATGGTTCTTGACATGTATATTTGGTTATCATGATTACACTTTTGATCTTTGTGCATTGTGAACACTACAGTGTTCTTATTTAAGTCAAGTTCCTTGTTTCTAGTGTGATCTTCACTATGTTGTATTGTAAAATAAATTAAAACCATATTATTACATTGTCATTACAAACAAGTTTGTTCAGTTATTAAGTGATTAAAACAAAATGAAAACATAAACTAATAAAAAAAATGGTACAAGTTTTCAGGGGGTTACAACTATCATCACACTACAAGAATAAGATTATAATCCTAAGATGAATCATTAAGAAAAGACTTGCACTATGGAAATACATAAAAATTAAACAACATGTCCTAGTGGTCTACAACCAAACATTGTTACGAACAAATCAATCATCATGATCACGCATAATTAACATTACTCATGATGTTATTAACATTAACCAATGCATTGGAGTGCATTATAATTCGATGTGAACCTGTCACATCATTATATTTTCATTTCACTATTTAATTTTGGGTGCACCCCCCACATCATAACATTTACAGTATCATGAATTCAAAATAGATGATATATCAATATTTTATATATAAAAAACCATGGAATGGAATGTTCTTCACTTAGTAAATATACATTTATAAGAATTTGGTTCCCAACTGAAACATGGAGCAACAAACAAGATACAAGGACCATCAGCATTGAGTGAGAAGTAATGGGTGTGTTTTTGAATGAATAGTTCTTTTGGAAACAATTTATTTTGACATTAACAATAGTGGAAAACATATATTTCCCAAAATAAGTTATGATAATGATGAATAAATTATTTTTGTGAAAACACATACTATGAATGGAGTGAAAGAAGGAAAACCCTGAAGAATGAAGGTTGGGTTTGAGAATTTATTTTACATTGTATATGAACACTTTCATCACATTAATGGCATGTATAATCAATGTAGAATCATTAATTAACAATTCCAGACCATATTATACATGGAGATGATTTTTTATGGTGTTATTAAGTTCTTTTATGGGACTTTGGATGAGTTATAGATTTTAAATTAATTATTGGGTGTGTTTTTCATAGTATTCATGAATGGTTTACTTTTACACATGAATGCAAGTTTGTGTAGAACATGGATAAATATCCAAAATTTATATTACATATTTTAAATGATATTACATAATTTTAAATTAAAATATAATTAATCTGGTTATATACCATGTGGATGAATCATTTCATAATATTTAATGATGATCATTTCTAGTTAATTTTGGTGGTTTTTTGATCACTAAGAACATGTTTTTCATTATCATTTAGTATAATGAATAAAAGTAGTTTCCATAACATAAAGTTGGTTAAAATATATATATTAAAATCTATTTTAAACAATTTAATGGTTTTATATACATCATTTTGAGATTTTAAGGAAAATTGAAGTGCATCAACCATGATGTTGGTAAATTAACACATCAAAAGAGACCATTACATTTATTAGAACATATAGATAGATGGAGGAGTACAATGAAAAATCTTCCATTAAAATTATAGAATGCTAATATATAAATTTGAATGGTGTTTTCATGACATTTAGATAAGATAATTTGAGGATAAGAGAAGAAAATTAATGAAATTTGAATGGAATTTGAATGAAAATAGAGATAGAAATTATCTCTTAAATATATCTTTTTTGAGAGCCTATTTAGGGAAGAGGTTATTTTATTTTTATGTGAACAAGGGCACATAAACGTGGTGGAGGAGCTTGGAAAGAGATCTGAGAAGAAATTGGAGTAGATACAAGGCTTTGGATGTTTGAGAAAATGAGATTGTGAGGGGGTTATTTATAGTAGAGGCAAGAGGGGTTTTCTCAATATTATATTCATTAATATATTATTTCCCAACAAGATAAGAAATAGTGAGTATTTATATGACTAAAAATAGTAATAAGTGCATGTGAGTTTAGAATAATAGCCATTTAAATCATCCATGAATCAAAAATGATGCATAAATTCATTTATTTAGCATATTTTGTAAATTATTTATTTCAACTATTCACAAAAAAATGATTTATTTAAGAAAATTCTCAAAATATCACCATAACCATTTTTAAATGTCTCGAACTTAAAAATGAGCGTCATTTTATTAAAATAAATTTTTACATATATGTAATTTAATTTTTTATTTAAATCATATTTTATAAGAAAATACAAATTTAAAAATTAAAACTACATTTGTAACACTTTAAAAAATTAATTAAGGTCCCATAATATTATCATTTAATAACAAGACAACTAAACACTAGTTTATGAATAAATTTTATGATAATAAATATTCTTTTAAATTTTTTAATTAACCATTAAATATTCATGAATACAAAAATACGAACACTATATTGTAATTATCTCATATTGTCACTTATAGAATGGATACATTTTATTTATACTATCATTGGTAAGATTATTATTTAGTTCTCCAATTTCTATTCATAATGGTCATATTACTAATCAAAAGGGTTATATTTCTATTCAAAAGGGTATATTACTATTCACCATCAATTGTGTATATCCTATCAGACTCCAATCATTTTATTGATCACAACCGTGTATGTCAGATTTTCAAAATTCAAAACACAGAAGTCTCAAATTTATGTTTAAAGGTAACATAGTAGTTAATTTAAGCATGATGATGCATTGTGTTTTCAAATGTGATTTTATATGATTATAATATTACTACCATAAGGGAGAAATTTCATTTGATAAAATTTTGGTTTCTCAGAGTCACTGTTTGGGGTTGCACCATTTTAATGGGATTGGGAACACCATTTTTTCAATTGTGGGACAACCAGGAAAATCCCTTATCCCTTGGTTCCCATAGTTTGCTGGGATGGGTGCATTATTTACCCAAATCATGCACTAACTGTTTACCTTCCGTTATTTTAATATTTCTCATAAAACTCTAAAGAAAAAAACCCCGTGTAATAACTCAAATAAAAGGTACTTTAATGAAAACATTAAGTACCTAAAATCATGCATGAGATAACCCCATAAAAGTTCAAGATCTTAAAATATCCCCACCTTATAATATTTCTCCCCTAACCTGCACCTCCAAGATCTTCTAAGATTATATGATAAAAAATAATGGGTCATATAGTCATCATACTCATTTCCCTTTCCCATGTTTCCTCTTGTAAATTCCAATGTTTCCATGAAAATTGAACTATCAACATAATTTTCCCATGAAACTTGAACTATAAACCTAATTTTTCCATGAAACACTTTCTCATAGTGATCCAATACATGAATAGGATGATCCTTGAATGATGCATCTATCTCATGGTAAACCTCATCCAAATCGATCAAATTATAATTCTATGGGTGATTTTTTCTGTAGTTGTGCCACATGGAAAAAATTTTGCTTGAAAATATATTTCTATCAAAGAGGCAGTTAGTATGCTACTAGGATGATACTATCTATGATCTCAAATGTTTTGACAAAACTGGGTGCCAAATTTCCATTTCTTTGTATCTTAAAGTGACCCAACCTCGGTGACAACCAAAGAAATACACGATCAACCAATGTAAAATCTTGGGGTCATCTCTCTCTATAATCATACGAATTATTTCCCACATTGAGTGATAGAAATAGGTTTCTAAATTAATTTCACCAGCTCCAACATATCTTATACAAGACTTGGTCCCAACATGTATAACTCACTTGCTTCCATCAAGAATTATGGTGATCTATATAGACTAATATAAAGAGTCATTTAAGGTTCCATATTTATTGTTTCCTGATAGTTGTTGTAATAGGGATAATAAAAAAAATATATGTTCTTATCCAAAGACCCAATGAATTCAATCATACAAGCCCATAACATATCCTCAAAAACTTCTACAAAATATTCTGACTTCCCATCTATTTGTGATTGGAAATATATACTCAATAAAACATGTGTACAAAGAACCTTTGGAAATACCCCCCAAAAGAATAATTTATATCTTGAATCATGTATGGAAATAATGTTACGTGGAACCTATGTTGATGTACTATATGTCAAAAACACAGTTCTCCCATCTACTCTACTTTAAAGGTTTCCCGTATAAGAAAGAAATGAAATACTTGTGTCGGTTAATCCACAATAACCCATATATCACCATTCGTCCTATGAATCTTCTAAATACTCACCAAAAAATCAATGGTCATGTCATCCCACGTCTATTATAGAATAGGAAAGGATTGTATCAACCCTCCATGTTGTTAATGCTATTCCTTCAACTTCATATAGGACATGCATCGTGTTACGAACCCAACTATCTCCTTTTTCATGCTCTAACTCCATAATTATCACAAATAGGCCACACAACATTTTTGTCACACCTAGATGTTCTGACCACTTTGAGGTCTAAAATTCCCTTATTGGATCTTCTTTCATGATTTTAGGAATGAAAACCAAATTCATCACATAAATGATCTCATCCACTTCTATTCTCCCATATGAAATTGACTCCCCACATTCAAGGATTCCCTTCATGGTCATTCACTTAAAATCCTCATACTTATTATCAAGGATCCTTCTCAAAAGTGTATATTCCACGACAACATATACAATATTCATCTTCTTCTAACACTGCTGAAGAACCACATGTATTTCATCCAGAAATGTCATCATCCTCCAATCATCAATAGATTCATGATCCATATGAGTCCATGATTTCCTACTCAAGGGATCATCCACCATATTTCTATTTCAAGGCATATATGACAACTCAATATCAAAATACTACATAAAATCAACTAATATCCACTGAAAAAGATTCAAATCACATTGTGAAAAGATACACATACAACAATTGTTATATCTATAAAATATAATATTTTCACAAAAAAATATATTTCCCCAACAATTTAGAGCATCAACCACCACCACTAGCTGGAGGTAATGAGCAGGGTAGTTCCATTGACGTGATATCAAATGATGAGATAAATATTCCATGACTCTATCTCCTTGCATCAACTCAACTCTGAGTCCGATTCCAGAAGCATCACAAAGCACCGTGTACTCCTCAACTATATTAGGTTGGATAAAAATTAATATAGACATCATACACTTATTCAAATCCTAAAAATAATTCATGCATGCCTTTGACCAATCGAATATAACACCCTTTTTGGGAAAACCCAAATACAGAGCTACAATATGGAAAAATTATTGGATCAATATCCTGTAATATCTAGGTAATCCTAGGAAGGTTCAAATATCAATAACATTCATTGGATGTTCCCATGGAAACACTTCTTTAACCTTCATTAGGTCCACTGACACTCCTTCCAATGAAATGATGATCACTTTAAAGTGTACTCGGTCAATCAAAAATTATCATTTTGATATATTGTCTTATAACTAATAATTTATCTATATAAATAGGATGACTTAAATATTTTGGGAATGTAAATCATGAGTTTAGAGTACAGAATGATGTTTTCCAAAAGTACCACAAAAAACTAATCTAGGTACAAATAAAATATCATGTTCATCAAGAACATTAAAACTACAGGTGTGTTTTTTAACATAAATAGAATTTAAAAAAACTCATAAACCCCACAACTAATCATAAATTTTATCCTCATTAAATTATAATTATAAACTCTCAAATGATGATACCCATATCTCATGATGATATTTGATAACACATAATCTTCATTCAAATGGTTCAACAGGTCTTGGATTCTTGGAATAGGATATCGGTTCTTCAAAGTCATCTTTTTCAAATTTAGGAAAAAGAAACATAATCATAAACCCCTATCATATTTAATTGAAAAAAATATATGTGATCCCCATGAAGATGTACTTCGATGGATAAATCCCATATCCTCCAATGCCTCAATATGGGACTTGAGTTATTGTAGCACATTCATTACCATTCTGTATGGTGGAATAAATAATGGATCGACCCCTAACCTGACTCAGTTGTGAATTCCATTTCTCTATCAGGTGGAATCCATGGGAAGTATTTAGGAAAGTCAGCCTAAAATTAAAAGGCCCTGACCATAAACATTAATTAATATTGAATTAAATGAATAATTCACATTGAGGATCTTTTCAGGTTTAGTGTTTTAGAGAATTAGGACATAACTGTTACATCTCAAAAGAATACAAAGTAGACACTTCTACGGAGTTTCCATAGAATAAAAAAAACTCTTAAAAAGAAACATGTCTAGTTACATGTTCTATATAGCATGACTTTCCCTTGATCCCATCCTTGACCCTAATCAACATTAAGTCCTGCGAAAAACATTTCAAAAAACTTGGGGTGAGCATAAAAATCTCAGAAAGGGATACACAAAGAATGAAAACTGATAGTTTTTCAAACATCAAGTAAACCATGTATACTTTATCAAAGTAATACCTTCACCTTCATGAAGTAGTAAAAACTATTAACTGAATAAAATATCATTACTTACCCTTTTGTAACCAAAATATTACCATAAAACCCATATAAAGAACACATAACATATAAAGGTAACTTGGGACATAAACATACTTAAGTGGAATAACTATACGGTTGACTTCCACACATATCACTTAATGGAATAACCATATGGCCAAATTCCATACATACTTAATGGAATAGCCATACGACCGACATCCATACCCAATGCATTAGAGGTTATAATGTAACCACCCGTCCCGGTATTCACAGCACCACCCTTCATATGGTTTATCGCGTAACCACCCGTCAAATTTCCAAGTACCAATATAAAATCATAAGACATAAAACAAACATAAAGGAAAGAAAACATTTCCACACTTTGATAACAACATATAACTCAAATATATTGACATAATAAATCCATTATAAAAACCATTTTCAATACAAAAATACATAAAAGAGTATATGGTATTTATTTCATTTTAAAAAACATTACGGCTTGTTCAGGAAGCCAAAGACCAAATAATACTCATGGCGGCAGAAAAGGTCGTTGTCACCGCGTACATTAAAAGAAATATTCCTTTTTGTCGTTATGTAAAATGCTTCATAGAAAAATATTCCTTTTGTATAAAATTAAAAGTCAAAGGGGTTTATACACCTTATAAAACAAAGTTGTTTATAAAACGAAATACGCCTCAATAAAAGGAGATTGAGATGAAGTCCCTTACAAAGATCATTTTTTTAAAATATAATTGATCTATTATGTGTATTAACTATAATTACACGTATATAAAGTACCAATACAAGATAGGGCATAATAATATCATGACGTAATTTGAAAGTAGGATATTAACCCAAAGAATGGAAATTGGGTTAAGAAGTTCCCTTACCTCGGGTCCGTCTTGACTCGATCATTCGTTAACCTCCTGAATAATAATCTTATGTTAATTTCTACTTGTATAAGAACCTTTTTCAAGTTCATTATTCCTTTTATATCACTTATTACCATGTCATGAACACTATGTAATTATTTAAGTTATTAACGGTTGTTTTAACGATCATTGGTACTTGAGTCAAAAATATGCTCTTTATAATTACAAGTTGTTCATGTATCCATTATATCTAGAGTTAAACTCATGATGTAGATATCATATATATCATATATATCCATTGTATAAATTCATTTATAATATTACATAATCATTTAGGGGTAAGAAATGAAATGTACCGTTCATGGAGACGGTAAGCCGTACGTATGCATGAACGCTACTTTCATTTCTTTGTCATATTAATGGAATTAAATCTAAATGATAGGTATGTATATTTTAATTCCATAATTATATTCATCATTTAGATGTATCATTAATCATATATATCCATTATATACATTTACTTTTAATAGTGCATTACATTTGGGGATAAGAAATGAAATGCACCGTTCATGGAGACGGTAAACCGTACGTACGCATGAACGCTACTTTCATTTCTATCTCATACTTTAATGGAAATAAATTATAATTATATAGAGGTATATTATAATTCAATTATAACATAATATATAATAACTTTAAATCCATCCTTTATACGTCCCACATATGGCATTAACGAATCAAATCACTTTGAGGGGGCGGTAGTCCGCACTTCCTTAAATGATGATATCGCGTTTACCCATAATGGAAACCGTAATGGTATGCCCAAAATGAAAAATAAAGAAGCTTAAGAAAACCATAAACATATTATAAATCATATATAAATATAGTGTCATCTTAATGGCCAACTTTGAAGGTGTTAAAAGAATGTTGAACAATCATCGTTTCGGGAGGCAGAAATTCGCCATCCACGGAAACTGTATGTTCTTTAACCATTAGATGTTGGTGTGTGTAAGTGTAGCTAGAATACTTATTATAAAAACATCCTACTATTGAGGATACTAGAGTTTTTAAAAAATAAAAGAATTAAAAGAGTTTAGGGGGTTGGAGAAGAAAAATAAAACAAAAGGACTCAAGTGAAGACATTACCTTAAAATCGGGTAACTCCCTTTGGTTTGAGCTCAAAGTCTTCCATGGGAAGACTTATTCCCAAAGTGAGGCTTCAAGGAGTAAAATAGGGAAGTGTAGAGACAAAATGGGCAGGGGTTGGCTGAGCCAATGGCTTTGGGAGTGTGGGTATGGAGGTAGAGGTGGTGGCCTTTTATAAGAGGAGAGGAGGGGCACTTTTGGAAAGTAAGGAAAAGTCACTTTATTTTAAAATGATATTCAGATTTAAGAGGTCCCACATTGATATAATTCGAGGGTAAGGTGATAAGGGTTCGAAATCCACTCATCCAATAGGTTTTGGACATGTGTAGGTCTTAGATATTACATTATCTTTCCATTTTATTTAAATCGTTAAATAACGAGGTCATCGCTGCATCATCATGATGTCATACATAATTTAATTTATTTAATGTATAAAAATTATAAAAAAATACTATGATGTAGTAAATATTTTTATCTTTCCAATGAATATTTATAGTCAAAAATATGACTTGTATAACCCCATGTAAAAACTGTTTTAGTAAAACATTTCATGTTTGTGTCATTTTTTTACTTTAACATTAAATAAAAGGTATTTATGTCATTTTCCAAACAATGTGGCTCTATGTGGTCCCCAGGTTGACCCATATATTTACTTGGTCGGCCATGACACATCCAATGAGGGTAGGACATGTGTCTAGGTACTTTCATTTTATTAAAACATTATTCTTACCTTAAACAACACTAATTACCTCTAATCACGATTAAGAACTTAAGAGTTACTATTCACCAAAAAATTATTTTAATCTCATTGAACCAAATTTTACTTCTTAATGACAACCAAATATGTTGTATTTTTGAAATTAAAAACATAGAATTTGTAAAATTTCATTTAAACGAGAAATCAGTTTTTATAAGTACCACTTAGTGGTTTCACTATACATCAAAAATTGAAGTTTTTCAGAAAAATACCAAAAATTAACCCTAAGCTATATTTGATATTCAGAATTAAAAAATTAATTCTATTTTAAAAAATTCACAACATATAAGTTGCATTAATTAATTTAATAATTATTTCCCGTTGTCTGGGAAAATAGCGTGTTTTTTATGAAACAATAAGTATCAAAAGATTAACACTAGTTTAAGTCTGATTTCAAAGTGAAATTAATTCCAATGACCACTATTGTATTTAATGGTAAAAATATTTTCTAATTTCAATTTAAAACCAATTAAAATGATAATCTAATCATATAAATAAATTAGATTAAAAAGAGGTTTTGAATTAAAATACAACATTTTACACTATTCATTGAAAAATGAAATTTATCGGAAAGATACCAAAAATTTACACAAAGTAAATTTTGATGTCCCGATTCTATAAAAAGAGTTATATTTGGTCCAATAGAATGTATAATAGTGAACAAAACAATATTTAATGACGGTTCTCCATCAAAAGGCGATAAGTGAACCTTTAGTGAAAATTAGGGTAAAAATGCCTAAAAATTCAATTCTTTCCGTATTTTAAGCCTTTATCTTTTATTATATAAAATTAAAAACATTTAAAAACATATATAATCATATTTTAGTTATTTAAATCCATTCCCACCAATACAACAGCTATGTGTTAACTACCATTTAAAATAATATTACTTTATTACTAGTGTGCAACATAAGATTTCAAAGAAACTCTTTGTTGCGTATCGGGTACGCTATCGATCATAGAAAACCCTTTTAAAGTAAAATTAACATTTTATTCATATATATTAATAAATACGAAAATGTTTTATTCATTATTTACCTGGGATGTTACATCCTTCCCCCCTTTTAGGAACTGCGTCCTCGCAATTTTATTCACTTATCAAAATAAGAGGGGGTATTTATCCCTCATAGAATTTTCAGATTTCCATGTTGCCTCTTCAATCATATGGTTTTTCACAAATCCTTTACCTGGTGTATTACCTTATTTCGCAACACTTTCTCTCTTCACTCAAGAATATTGACTGGTTGTTCTTCATAAGATAGGTTCTCCTCTAGCTGAACTACCTTTCGACTCAAAACATGAGATGGATCTGGCATATACTTTCTCAGCATCGAAACATGAAAAACATTGTGTACCTAAGATATACTCGGAGGTAAAGCCACTCTGTAAGCAACTGATCCAACTATCTCCAGAATTTCTATGGTCCAATGAACCTTGGACTCAGCTTTCCTTTCTTACCAAATCTCATCACGCATTTCCATGGAGAAACCTTGAGAAAAACATGATCACCTACCTTGAAAGATAGATCCTTCCTCCGGTTATCCGTATAACTCTTCCGCCTGCTTTGATCTGTTCTCATGTGTTTCTGAATCAACTGAACTTTTTCTGCCATCTCTTCTACCAATTCTGCTCCCATCATATTTCTTTCACCCAAATCATCCCAAAAAGCTGGAGTTCGACACCACTTTTCATATAACGCCTCAAATGGTGCCATCTGTATACTGGTATGAAATCTGTTATTATATGAAAATTCAACCAAAGAAAGATGTTGGTCCCAACTTCCCTGATAATCCATCGAACCAGCTCGTAGCATAATCCTCCAAGGTCTGAATTGTTCATTCTGACTGCCCATCTGATTGAGGATGAAAAGCTATACTAAAATTTAATTCAGTACGCAACGACTTCTGAAAGCCTTTCTAAAAGTTAGAAGTAAACCTGGGATCACGGTCAGATACAATGGAGAGGGGAACTCCATGTAACTTGACTATCTCTTTAAGATACAAATGGGAAAGTTGATCTAGGGAAAAAGTATCTCGAATAGTAAGGAAATGAGCAGATTTAGTCAAGCGATCAACAATAACCTAGATTGCATTATTACCTCTAGATGTCTTCGGTAATCCCACAACAAAATCCATGGATATATTTTCCCATTTCCACTCTGGAACTGGTAAAGGCTAGATCATCCCTTTTGGTAACTGCCGCTCTGCTTTAACCTGTTGACAAGTCAAACACTTCCGAGTAAAATCAGCAATTTGTCTTTTCATTCCATCCCACTAATAATACTCCCGCAGATCTCTATACATCTTAGTACTGCTAGGATGAACTTAAAACGGAGAACTATGAGCTTCACATAACAACTCTTTCTTCAACTGTGAATCACAAGGCACACACAATCTCTTCCCAAATCTCAAAACACAATCATTATCAATGTTTAATTCAGGCAACATACCCTTCTAAACCAACTCTACCTTTTTTTCAACTCACAGTCTTGCTTCTATGCTTTCTTGATTCTGTCTGATAGAGACGATTTCACTGATACATGAAACAAAACAGAAGAAAATCCTGCACCAACAACTTCTATGCCAAAGTTCATCAAATCCATAACCAAAGGATCATGTTCCAAATGCAACATTGATAATTAAGCATTACTTTTTCGACTCAAATCATCAGCCACTTTATTTTCTTTTCCTGGATGGTAATGAATTGTACATTCATAATCCTTGATTAATTCTAGCCATCTCCTCTGTCTCATGTTTAATTCTATCAGAGTGAATATATACTTTAAACATTTGTGATCATTATATATTTCACACTTTACTCAATTCAAATGATGCCTCCAAATTTTTAAAGCAAAAACCACAGCAGCTAATTCCAAATCATGTGTAGAGTAACTTACCTCATGAGTTTTCAACTGGCGTGAAGCATAAGAAATTACTTGATCATTCTGCATAAGGACACAACCAAGTCCTTTCAAAGAAGCATCATTGTATATAACAAACTCACCATTCCTGGAAGGAAGTTCCAAAACTGGAGGATTCACCAATATTCTTTTCAACTCCTAAAAACAATCATCACATTCTTTTGTCCAGATGAACTTAACACCCTTACGAGTTAGCTTAGTAATTGGACTATATAACCATGAAATATTTTCAAAAAACCTTCGGTAGTAACCTGCCAAACCAAGAAAACTACAGATCTCTGTTACATTTGTGGGTCTTTTCCATTCATCAACAACTTTTGTTTTACCAGGATCAACAGTTATTCCATATTATGAAACAATGTGACCCAGGAAGGAAATTTGTTGTAACCAAAACTCACACTTGCTGAATTTCCCATATAGTTTCTTTTCTTTTAAGGTTTGAAAGATAACCCTTAAATGTATTTAATGATCCTCTTTAGTTTTGCAAAAACACCAAAATATCATCAATAAACACAACCACCATTTATCACCTGATTCAACTGAGCTATCACTACAACAAACTCTTAAATTATGATTCTAACCATCTCAGGTTGCTGATTTAGAAGGTCATTTCCCTATTTATACCTTCCTAACATAATTCACATGTTTCCTCTGTGGAAAACCATTCTTAACAAACATGTCTTAGATTAAGCAACATGGTAATCTTCAAATGCAATATCATTTCAATTTGACCAAAAAAATTATTTTAGTATAGGCATTTATTAGAATTCTAACTCCTAAAGTTATCTAAACCGACCTCTGATACAAACTATAAGGCCTCGGACTTAAACATTACTTAATATTGAATTAAATTAATAATTCACATTGAAGATCTTTTCAGGTTTAGAGTTTTAGAGAATTAGGACATAACTGTTACATCTCAAAATAATACAAAGTAGACACTTCTACTAAGTTTCCATAGAATAAAAAAAACTCTTAAAAAGAAGCATGTCCAGTTCCATGTTTTATATATCATGACATTCCCTTGATCCCATCCTTGACCCTATTCCACATTAAGTCCTGTGAAAAACATTTCAAAAAACTTGGGGTGAGCATAAAAATCTCAGTAAGGGATACACAAAGAATGAAAACTGTTAGTTTTTCAAACATCAAGTAAACCATGTATACTTTGTCAAAGTAATACCTTCACCTTCATGAAGTAGTAAAAACACTTCACTGAATAAAATATCATTACTTACCCTTTTGTAACCAAAGGATTACCATAAAACCCAAATAAAGAACACATTACATATAAAGGTAACTTGGTATATAAACATACTTATGTGGAATAACCATACGGTCGACTTCCACACATATCACTTAATGAAATAGCCATATGGCTGACTTCCATACATACTTAATGGAATAGCCATACGACCTACTTCCATACCCAATGCATTGGAGGTTATAACATAACGACCAATCCTGGTATTCACGGAACCACCCGTGATATGGTTTATCATGTAACCACCCGTCAAATGTCCAAGTACCAATATAAAATCATAAGACATAAAACAACATAAAGGAAATAAAACATTTCCACAATTTGATCACAATATATCACTCAAATATATTGGCATAAAAAATCCAGTATAAAAACCATTTTCAATACCAAAATACGTAAAAGAGTATATTGTATTTATTTCATTTTAAAAAACATTACGACTTTTTCATGAAGTCAAAGACCAAATAATACTCGCGGCGGCAGAAAAGGTCGTTGTCATTGTGTACGTTAAAAGAAACATTCCTTTTTGTCATTTTGTAAAATTCTTCGTAGAAAAATATTCCTTTTGTATAAAAGTAAAATTCAAAGGGTTTTATACACCGTATAAAAGAATGTTGGTTATAAAACGAAATATGCCTCAATGAAAGGAGATTGAGACGAAGTCCCTTACAAAGATCATTTTTTAAATAAAATATATCTATTATGTGTATTAACTATAATTACACATAAATAAAGTACAAATACAAGATAGGGCATAATAATATCATGATGTAATTTGAAAGTAGGAGATTAACCCAAAGAATGGAAATAGGGTTTAAAAGTTCCCTTACCTCGGGTCCGTCTTGACTCGATCGTTCTTTAACCTCCTGAATAATAAACTTAAGTTAATTTCTACTTTCCTAAGAACCATTTTCAAGTTCATTATTCCTTTTATATCACTTATTACCATGTCATTAACACTATGTAATTATTTAAGTTATTAACGGTCGTTTTAACGATCATTGGTACTTGAGTCAAAAATATGCTCTTTATAATTACAAGTTGTTCATTTATCCATTATATCCAGAGTCAAACTCATGATGTAGATATCATATATATCATATATATCCAGTATATAAATTCATTTATATTATTACATAATCATTTAGGGGTAAGAGATTAAATCCACCGTTCATGGAGACGGTAAGCCGTACGTACGCATTAACGCTACTTTCATTTCTTTGTCATATTAATGGAATTACAACTAAATGAAAGGTATGTATATTTTAATTCCAGAATTATATTCATCATTTATATGTATCATTGATCATATATATAAATTAAATACATGTACTTTTAATAGTACATTACATTTGGGGATAAGAAATGAAATGCACCATTCATGGAGGTGGTAACCCGTACGTACGCATGAACGCTACTTTCATTTTTATCTCATAATTTAATGGAAATAAATAATAATTATATAGAGGTCTATTATAATTCCATTATAACATAATATATAATAACTTTAAATCCAACCTTTATATGTCCCACATATGGCATTAACGAATAAATCACCTTGAGGGGCGGTAGTCCGCACTTCCTTAAATGAAGATATCGCGTTTACCCATAATGGAAACAATAAAGGTATGACCAAAATGAAAAATACAGAAGCTTAAGTAAATCATAAAAATATTATATATCATATATAAATATAGTTTCATCTTATTGGCCTCCTTTTAAGGTGTTAAAAGAATGTTGAACAATCATCATTTCGGGAGGCAGAAATTCGCCATCCACAGAAACTGTATGTTCTTTAACCATTAGATGTAGGTATGTGTAAGTGTATCTAGAATACTTCTTATAAAAACATACTAGTATATTGAGGATACTGTAGTCGTTACAAAAGAAAATAATAAAAAGAGTTTAGGGGGTTGGAGAAGCAAAATAATACAAAAGGACTCAAGTGAAGACATTACCTTAAAATCGGGTAACTCCCATTGGTTTGAGCTCAATGGCTTCCATGGGAAGACTTATTCCCAAAGTGAGGCTTCGAGGAGTAATAGGGGGAAGTGGAGAGACAAAATGGGAAGGGGTAGGCCGATCCAAAGGCTTTGGGAGTTTGGGTAAGGAGGTAGAGGTGGGGGCATTTTATAAGACGAGAGGAGGGGCACTCTTGGAAAGTAAGGAAAAGTCACTTTATTTTAAAATGATATTCGGATTTAATAGGTCCTACATTGATATAATTATAGGATAAGGTGATAAGGGTTCGCAATCCACTCATCAAATAGGTTTTGGACATTTTACGTCTTAGATATTACATTATCTTTCCATTTTATTTAAATCGTTAAATAATGAGGTCATCACTCTATCATCATGATGTCATAAATAATTTAATTTATATAATGTATAAAAATTATAAAAAAAATACTATGATGTAGGAAATTTTTTTATCTTTCCAATGAATATTTATAGTAAAAAATATGACTTGTATAACCGCATATACAAATTGTTTTAGTAAAACATTTCATGTTTGTGTCATTTTTTTACTTTAACATTAAATAAAAGGTATTTATGTCATTCTCCAACCAAATTGGCTCCATGGGGTCCCCAAGTTGACCCATGGATTTTATCAGTCTGAAATGACACATCCAATTAGGGTAGTACATGTTTCTAGGTCATTTCATTTTATTAAAACATTATTCTTACCTTAAACTACACTAATTACCTCTAATCGAGATTAAGAACTTAAGAGTTACTATTCACCAAAAAATTATGTTAATCTAATTGAACCACATTTTACATCATAATGACAACCATGTATGTTGGGTTTTTGAAATTCAAAACACAGAAGTGGTAAAATTTCATTTAAACGAAAAATCAGTTTTTATAAGTACCACTTAGTGGTTTCACTATTCATCAAAAATTGAAGTTTTTCAGAAAAATACCAAAAATTCACCCTAAGATATATTTGACATTACGAATTCAATAATGATGTCTATTTTAAAAAATTCACAAAATATAAGTTTCATTAATTAATTTAAAAATTAATTCCTGCTGTCAGAGCAAATAGCGTGTTTTTATGAAATAATAAGTATCAAAAGATTGACACTAGTTTAAGTCTGATTTCAAAGTGAAATTAATTCCAACGACCACTATTGGATTTAATGGTAAAAATATTTTCCAATTTCCATTTAAAACCCATTCAAATGGTAATCTAATCATATAAATAAATTATATTAAAAATAGGTTTTGAATTAAAATACAACATTTTACATTATTCATTAAAAAATGAACTTTATCGGAAAGATACCAAAAATTTACACAAAGTAAATTTTGATGTCCCGCTTCTATAAAAAGAGTTATATTTGGTCCAATATAATGTATAAGAGTGAACAAAAATATATTTAATGACGGTTCTCCATCAAAAGGCGATAAGTGAACCTTTAGTGAAAATTATGGTATAAATGCCTAAAAATTGAATTCTTTCCGTATTTTAAGCCTTTATCTTTTATTAGATAAAAGTAAAAACATTTAAAAAACATATATAATCATATTTTAGTCATTTCTATCCATTCCCGCCAATACAACGGCTATGTGTTAACAACCATTTAAAATATTATTATTTTATTACTAGTGTGCAACGTAAGATTTCAAAGAAACTCTTTGTTCGTATCGGGTACGCTATCGAACATAGAAAACCATTTTAAAGTAAAATTAATATTTAATTCATAAATATTAATAAATAAAAAAATTATTTATTCATTATTTACCTGGGATATTACAAAAATATTTCCACCACCTCTGGTAATAAATCATTCATAACAACCCCATCATCTAGTGGAATACATGAAAATTTGCATGTGATATCTTCTAGTTGCTGAGTACTTTTCCCTCCTCAGCCTTCTTGGATATCCCACACCCCATAGTGAATGTAATCATTACCCTTAGAAGATAAAAATCTCACACTCCTATGGTAATAATCAATGTGAGTTCATTATGCGTCAATAGATTACATAACCATTACTAGGTTGAAGCCTTCCATACCCAGAATATAGAGATCCCATGGAGAATGATTCTCTATGACTTCAAGTTAAAATCCCTTGTACAAATAGTTGTCTCTAGACTGTACCCTCAACGATGTATCTATTTTCATTATTCCACTCACAAAATCCACCACCAATCTCAATCTATTAATATATTTTTATGATATTATAGATTGAGATGCATCTTTATCAAATAATGCACTAGCTAATGTCGATGCTTCTAGAAGAGTACCTATAACTGTCGATGGCCCAACCTAACTATCCAAAAATGTAGGTTGTAACACATTTAACTGCACAACCCCTCATCCGAGTGATGATGTCCGAATCCCCTGAGTAGCACCAATCTGACCATATTGGAACTCTTTCTCAGACCCTCCACCACCTCAGCCAATAGAACTCTAATTGTTATACTGATATGGTGTAGAAGATCCCCTTCTTATACATTGGTTTTGTCTGGCTCCCCTATCAGTAACTGTCTTTTGAGGGTTCTCACAGAACATCTATAGATTTATTATATTTCTACAATATTATCACTCTCGTATTTGTCAGTAACAGTTCCTATGATAATATCCCATAAAACCACTCTGATGAATGATCAACCTAGTAATGTCGTGTCTAACCATCCATTATATCTGTGTACTATACTACCCACTTATTTTTCCAATGATACCATAAATATTCTTCCTACACTCGAAATATTCACCTCATAATCGTCCAGTAGAAACTATTTATCTAGACAAGAAGCCTCTCTTAGGTTCTCTTCATCTGTTAGAGACTAATTCACTGCCATAGAAAATTTATTTAATCAAAATAGATAATCTTGAAACGTAATATCTCAGTTAACTACATTTGGAATGTCTATCACTATTTCTACCTAATATCCTGCAAATTTTGGAGTAAAGCATTGCACATCTATGCAGCTTCCAACATAATCTATTATGGACATGGTCCCCAAAATCTGCTTCATTAAATGTACTCCTTTATGATTCCTCGACATCTTGGGATAGATGTTCTATTAAAACATAACCAAAATTCCATCCATAGAATATCATCATCCTATCTAGTACGCACTTGAATGTACCACCAGTGATTCACTAATCTTAGTATCATATAATCAGCCATCTAGACCATCTTTTTAGCCAGAGTCTTGAGATGATCATGTATCACCTCTATGGACTCAACCCAAAACATAGCTCTCTCAGGTCCACCCTCTATAGTAAAAGGTTAAAGGGTACTACAACTAAAACACCCTCATTATCACATATATGCATTTCACAACATGGAATAGGTATATATCAATGAATTTCACGAAGCAATAGATGTTCTCCTATAAATGATCTTATACTTCCTCACCAAAAACAATTCATGCCTCAGTTTCAATCACTATAGGGAATTTCCTAATTGTCCCCCAAAATTTCACCGTGATATCAAAACTGGGAAGATAACACTACCCATAACCCTCCTACACCTTGGTCATTGCTAACTATGGTAAAAAAATCATGTTCAATTTTCTCATTTCTACACCCAATTTTTCTCATATTGAATCATTTATAAATATTTTAAGCTTCACATTAGCATCATTTTCATTTGAATTTCATAAGAATGGAATAAACAGCTCTTGTTCAACAAAATAACTATAACTCATGTTCCCATTTGTGCCCAAATTGATCCATTTCACAATAACTTTGAGTTCATAGAATGATTCATGCTAACTCAACCCTAATTCTATTCTAGACCAGATTTAGATACTCAATAAATATCAGAATCAAAGAAAACATCACAGAACAAGTGCATCACCCATGGTGAAATAATATTCAACTTTAAGGGAAAACAACAATAACAATAATCCCATCCTGATTACATAGCATTCCCTCAGTACATGGGTTTGTAACACCCATGGATGTTCTCATTACTAAGCTCCAAATCTCCGTAGTCTCATATATATCATTCCCATACAGTAAGACAATACAAGCGGAAATAAATTTTGGGATCTAATACCACTTCGTGACATCTTGACTAGGGTTCCATGAAATGATTCATGGAGTCAGTAGGTCATGTGGCCACAAGCGTGCCTCACCATAAGTTGGAGGCTTCCGACTAGTAGTGAAGGTCTGGTTAGTACATCAGGTTAAGACAATGCCCTCTTTTATTATATTAAAACACTAGATGAAATTAATTAACAACGTAATATCATATATGGACATAACCAATTCCAAATTCACATTATAAACAAAACATGGAATAAAATATTTAACTCAAAGAGAATCATTCCTTTTCAATGTAGGTGTCAATGTTTCTAAATTGAAACTTAAAATAATGACACGAAATACACCAATGTGGGTCACAGACGATGTCTAGTTACCTCATCCAAGATTCATCCCCAATAAATAATATAATCCATGGCCTTTCCCCTTATCCCACCACAAAATAATATAGTATATTCAGGTACTAGTCAGATATCTAGAGTAGGGTGTGATTACAACTCAGTATGCCACCAAAAACAATGTCTAAAACAAACATAGTCAATTGATAGTGTATGCAGTGATATAGAGAAAAAAATTCAGATAATTGTTATTTCATTGTCACTTTTAACAATTAATATTTATTTCATCACATAAATCCAGGTTTCCCATGGACACCCATACCACAATACTAGCATCATCTCAAGCTAGACCCCGAAGTGTTCTTTGGTAATATCATACCTTAATACCTATATTAGTGCATGCCGGTGTATGAAGTATTTGAGTGTGATATCGTTTATGAATTCTTTCATTGGCTCACGCTATAGTAAAAAAGTATTCTCATGTTAGTTTATAAAAAAGAGTACTCTTTTTACTAATTCTTTAATTATTAATTGATTTCCCATGTTACCAAAATTAAATTCAAAAGAAAGATGATGATGTTAACATACTTACTTTATAATAGAATAACAATGTTACCATTCTTCTACTAACAATTATAATGCCCAGGATACCATATATAAAATCAATAGAATTACCTTGTTACTATTCCATTACTCAAAAGTCTAACGACCATGTTACCATTTACACATCTCAATTGAATTACTATGTATCTATTTTTACAAAAATAAATAATAAATTTATTATTTATCTCATTTAAACTGTTTCGATATCATATAAATAATTATATAATTAATATTCTCATGGAAACAACTTCTACATTACATAATTAATTATACAATTATTTATCTCAATTCATGACATTAAAGGAACATAATTAGTTTCACAATAAATTATCTAAAACAATATCCTTATATCATATAATTAATTTCTCAATTAATTGTCCCAAAATTTCATAATTTTTTATTTAATCAAATCCTCCAATTTCACAATTAATAGATTTGATAAATTAAATAATTCAACATAGGAACTACTATTTCTAAGAAACCGTAGAAAATTTAAAATTTCGTACACATATAAAAAATAAACCATTATGGTATTTGAATAATAGACCACCTACCTTGATTTTTTGATGGTTTACCACCCAAAAAGATTCCCAAAATTCTAGTAGCCCAATGACATTGATCATATTCCAAATCAAAATTCCAGAATCAAGATCAATGATATAAAGATATTATTAATCTTGATATAGATCTTTTATTAATGATCTATATGTAACCAAATTGGTTGATATTTTAAGAAACATATGATAAAATCCATCAAAGGATACCTGGATGAGAGAATAATGAATTTGATAGACATCAGGATGTGATCCACTAACCCAATGAAGTGTGGATCTTCATTTTGGGCTTCAAATATCGAAGAACGGAGGTCATCTGACCTTGGAATCCACCTAAGAAGCTCTAAAATATCCCAAAACCTCAAATCCTGATCCTTGGTCAAATTGAAGGTACTGTAGTGGGTTCACGGGATTTTAAGAAAATAATATATAATAATATTGGGAACACAGTTTTCTGGGATGGGGACAACGTTTTGAGAAAACAAGTTCTGACCATGCAAACCCCCATTGTCCTGGGTTGCATCGTTTTCTTAGATTTGTGCACACTATTTTTCCAATCGGGTGCCAACTGTGTAAATCCCCTCTTCCTGGGTTTTCAAGGTTGTGTAAGATGGGTGAATTGATTACCCTTTCCATTCACAAACCATTCACAATCCATTATTATCTTATTTTTCATAAAATTCCTCCCAAACACACTCCAATTCATAACTCCAATCAAAGGTAATTAAAAGAAAACCAAAAACTACTTGTATTCATTCTTGAGATAAACATAGATATGGTCTGGATCTTACAATTTGGCTTATTTTGAGCCTTGTATTCCCATAGAGTAGTCCTCACAATCATTAGACTATAATTAATATATATTAATGTGAAAAATATTGTAACAATATGTGCAAATGGCTTGGGTGACTATATACTAAGGATGAAACCAAATATAAATGGCCATTGAATATGAAAATACTACAACATGATGGGTTCCAAAAGGGATATATAATTTTTGGGAATGTATTTCAGATGAAAAAATATAGGTTCCACATAATATCAGGTCATGCATCAGATTTACAAAAAATTCATGGGAAAAAACTTTGAGTACTCTCTCAATGATTGGATTCTAATTATCTCTGTCACACCCCGACCGCGGGTATCTTTATTTTACTTCTTCCCTGGTCCCGATTTAAATTTTTCGAGGTTTAGTTGTGTCGGCGGTTTCGCGCCGGTGCGCGGTCATCGCATCGCTAGCGGTGATTGTGCGTTCGGCCCGTGTTCACCCGGCGTTTTAAATATTAAAGTTTCTACGTTGTCTTCTTGTTATTGTTACTATTTGAGTTGCGTTATTATTATTGTAGTTATTTTCCGTGTATAAGTATATATATATATATATATGTCTATAAATGTGTATATATATACATATGTATATACTCTAATACGTAATGTTTATATATGTATATATATATATATATTGTAACTATGTGTATATGTTTATATATAGGTATATATATATATATATGCTTATATGTGTTATAAGTAAACATATATATATATATGTTTATCGTATCTATGTTTATGTGTTTATATGTATAGGTATATATATATGTATATCTATATATAGATATATATTTATATATGTATATACTTGTGTGTGTTGTTTTTAAATGGTTTTATTATTTTAAATATCTTGGTTATAATAATTATTATTATAATTATCTAATTTGTATTTTATTATTATCATTATAAAGTTTTACTATTTTTATAAAGTTTTATTATTACCATTAAGATTTGATTTGATTTATTTAATTAATTTATCATATACTATTATTAAGATTATTTCCTTTTTCATTTTATTATTATATATAGATATTATAGGCCTAAAACTAAACCCCTCCCCCTAACCCTAATCCCGCCCCCCCCCCCATTTGCGGCGCTCTCTCTCTCCCCTCTCCCTCTCTCTCTCTTCCCCGTTTCTTTTTTTCTTCTTCTTCTTCTTCTTTCTTCGTTTTCTTCTTTTTCCCCTACTGGTTCAGCCGACCCGGCTCTCCCGCTCACCCCCTCCGCGCACCCCGGCGTCGCCCTTGCCGCTGTCCCGGCCTCCTCCGCCCGCCCCGGCGTCGCCCTCACCGCTGTCCCCGGCCCTCTTCGCCGCTCCCGGCCTTACTCTCCCTTCCCCGCGCCTCAACCCAGCCACTTCGGTTTGTTCCTCTTTGTTTTTTTTAATTTAATTTAATTTTTTTTATTATCTACTTATTCATCAAATTAATTGTTAATTAATTGATTATTTATTTATTTTCTTATTTATTTATTCTTTTATGTATTTGTTAATTAGTTAATTATTTATTTATTCATTTTAGTATTTGTTAATTAGTTATTTATTTATTCATTCATGTGATTAGATGTTAATTAATTAATTATTTATTTATTTAGTTACTCATTCATTTATTTATATACCCATTTAGTTGTTTGCTGACTTATTTAGTTATTCGTGAAATTATATATATTATTAATTTTTTTTATTATCTATCTGTTTATTTATTTGGTTATTTATTTATTTATTTATTTATTTATTTATTGATTATTTATTTATTCTTGTATTTATTATTTATCCATACATTTATTTATTTGCTTATTTGTTATTAATTTATTTACTTATCTATTTTCCTCTTTATTCCATCTTGGTGTTTACATTTAATTTATATTAATCCTTTTTCTGTCGTGGGTTGAGTGACATGTACCTTTTCACTGTTCAGCGTACGCAGTTAGTCCGCAAGGATCCGTTCTACTTTCCGTTGAGGTACTGCCGTCTCCGCGCCTCAGTTTCGAGAGTGTTGGACTTTATCACGTGGCTTCGGACACACGTCGTGTCATCGCGCCTTGGTTCCAAGGTCTTTTTACCTTCGCGCTCAGTTTTTGTGGTAGGTCCCCCTTTGCACTCGCCTTTAAATTTAGAATTTATTTATTCCTTGACTTTTTATTAAGTTTCTGTAAATTTAAAAAGTATTATTAAGTAGTTATCTATAGTTTGGTGATCTGCTGATGATAAAAGTTGTTTTAATTCTAGCGTTTCATTAAAAGCGTTTTCTGGATTTAATTGTGTGCTTCCATGGTATTGTTGTTAGACGGCTCTTTTTGAATAATGAAAGACATGTTGAATTGGGTTTTGAAATTTTTTGGTGTGTGTAAATTAGTAGATGTATTGTTTATGGAAAATGGTGTTTTCTGAGAACCTTGATTAGAGAAAACGTCGTGTGACCCTTTGAAATTGTTTTTTTGGAAACTTCATGCGTGGTTCTTAGGTGATGAAAGATGTTTTCCTGTGTTGTGTGAACAAAAGTTTGGTTTTCATTTGAGAAATAATATTCCTTAAAAAGGTGATTAAAGGCCCGTTTGGCTCTTGATAAAAGTGGGGTGCGTTTTGTTATTAGAAAATAACTCTACTTGTGAAACAATTGTGTTCCAGGGTTGATACGCTGATTTAGGTTTCTTAAACAAATTTCTAAGTGTGTTTTTGGTTTTCAATGAAATGACATGTGTCATCCCTCTTTAAAAATGTTTTAGTCTTAAATGATCAAAATGTAAGTGACATGACGGCCCGGTTGGCACTTTATGAAATGTGAAGTAATTAAACATATAAATATACATATATGTACTTGTGAGGGCATTTCTACAGGGGGACTTCCCTTCGAGGGATGTTGTGTAGTGATGTCCGTGTAAGGGGTTGGCAAGTGCGGTGAGATGAGTCACGCGTGCGAGGGTCTCCCACTTACACAGTGTTACTAAACTACTACGGGTTCCTGGGCGTCTTGTAGATTATCGAGTGACGGTTGCTTGCTAACCCTGATTAGACGGGTTAGTACCACCTGGAGTTACAGACAGGCCAGGAGGGATGTGCCACTGGTTGGCTGTTAGGGCGGCCAGTTGGTTATTGAATATGGAGTACCATGCCGGCAGGTAGTCTGAACCCGAGTACGTCCAGGGGTTTTCTAGGGATGTTCAGGATCGCCCATGGTTATTGGTGATAACTTCTGGTTTGTTTTTTTACATGCACTTGGTTTTCCTTGCCTGTTTACCTTTACTTGCACTTGTTTTCCCTGCTTGTTTTCCTTCAATCGTATTTCACAGCCTATACTGTTAGACTTTGAGAAAAATGGTTTTCAAATGAAAATGCTTTATTCGCTTTGGGTTTGACTTGAAAATGTAACACTTTGCTTTTCAGAATGAGCTTAAAACTAATGAAATGGAACTATCTTTCGAAAAAGAATAAGGGAAATGTCTCGTGTTTGATTTTCAAGTAAAACATTGTGAAAAATTACTTTTATACATTATAGTTCAAACCTGGATTATGTAGATTCTATTTTTACTGTCAGTGCTTTGGGATTTGTTGTGGGGCTCACCTACTGAGTAATTTTGTGCTCACGCCTATCTTTTACCTTTTCAGTTGCAGGTTCCTTTTGTTCAGGTTCTCCTGCTTGAGTCGCTCAGTGTGGGAGCGACGTTGGTTGTAGTTGGGTGGTGACCCGCGAGGTCACATGGAGGTATGTCGTGGTATAGTTTGTTTGTGTCTTTAGTGTTTGTTTGTTTGTTTAAGTTGTATTCGTTCTTTTGATCCTGTTTTTAGTCTAGGCTGAAATCGTTCCCAACAATTCAAATTTTAATGCCCGACACCTGTTGCCATCCCGGGGGGATCGGGAACGCCCCTCGGGACTTGCCGCGGACCGGCTCGGGTGACCGGTTCAGGGTCGACCCGGGCTGGTTCGTGACAAAATGGTATCAAAGGGAGGTTCTTGTTATTTGGGTTGTCCGGTAGAAGGAGATTAGGACTGTCGGAACTCGAGGGGTAGGTACGAGAAGAGCGTCGCGAACTCTTGCTCGCACTGATCTTCGAGTTACCAGGGGTAGTTCGGGAATTGTGTCCTTGTCTTTTCTGGTTTGTCTTGGAATGAAAGATGAAATGGAGGCAAACCGATGTTACGTCGTGATTTCACATGGATTAGTGACCCATGTGGAGTCTGAGTACACGGTTTGAATTCCTCCTAGTGGTCGACACTGACTTGGGACATGACTCACTACCATGTCGCCAGGTTGAGTGTGACTACTAGTCCCTCATTTCAGTGGTTGATGCAATTTTGGTTGCTGCTTTCGTTTTGGTTTGTGTGGGTGCGTTGTTGGAAATGAAAAATGTTTTTGAAAGATTGGACTGGTTTCTTTTAAAGGACTATAAATATATGAAATGGGTTTTAAAACTGAAATCTCTTGATTTGGAAATCTGTTGTTTTCTCGGAACTGGTTAAGAATGATTTGGGTTGAAACCTCGGTTCCTCTTTATGAACGTCTGCACATGTGTGAGAATGCATGGAAAGTGTGTGTTGATGCACGTATGAATGGAATGTGGATAAAGACATGTGCAACGGTTCATGAGATTACCTGGGTGTGTTTTTGAAATTAAGGGCTTGATCTTGTTTTCTAAATTGGTTTTAAAGAGGAAATGTTTTTGGAAAGTTTTTGGTTTGAAAGTGGATTGGTTTTTGGAAAGTGATCTTGGGAAAGAGGTGGTTTTGAAATCGAAAATGAAAAGGGAATTTTAAAGAGGAGATTTTATTCTGGGTTGTGTTGGTTTGGTCCTTGTGCTGACTGTTTTTGATGAAGGCGCTTTCATTGATGTTGATTTGGTTTTATATTGGTTTTGGCCTTGTGTTTTATATGTCCCTCAGGAAATGCCGCCCAGAAAGGTCTCTAAGGATTCGGATATGTCATGGCCTGTTTTTAGTCCTCCTCAGACTTTGCCTATTCTCTATGGTGATCAGGGTCCGTTAGAGGCAGTGGAATGGCTCGAGGAAGTGGAGTGCGTCTTTAGAATGTTGGGAACTCCCGATAATGTTAAGGTTCGTGCAATTATGGAGTTGTTCGAGGGTCCATCTCTGGACCAGTGGAAGGTGGTTACCCCACCGTCAACGCAAGGTGGAATGACGTGGGATGTCTTTAGAATTGTTTTCATCCAATGGTTTGTACCTGAGGAAGTGAAGCTGGAGAAAAAGAGAGAGCTTGTGCATATTCAACAAGGTCAACGGACGGTGAAGGAATATGTTGACCATTTCAAGGAACTGATTCCCTTTTCTCCAGAGGTAGCATCGCATGAGCTCATGAAAGCCTCTCTTTTCACTGGAGGTCTTCGTCCAGAGATCAAGGAGCGAGTCCTCCCCTCTAAAGACCTTTGTTT
The DNA here is from genome assembly GCA_963277665.1 of Viscum album. Taxonomy (NCBI): domain Eukaryota; kingdom Viridiplantae; phylum Streptophyta; class Magnoliopsida; order Santalales; family Viscaceae; genus Viscum; species Viscum album. The sequence continues at coordinate 1,386,619,854 of OY728159.1, forward strand.
CGAGAAGCTGGTGGAGGAAACATTCTTGGCTGAGTTAGTTTCTGGTGTGCGGGTGGTTAATACTTTCACGCCCCCTGTTGTTGTTCGTAAGAGTTCCCCCTCTGGTGAGGAAAAGGCTCCAGTGATACCTGTTCCTAAGGAGTTGTCCCCTTTGGTCCCAACTTCCAGTTCATCAGATCGTTCGATGGTATGCTTTCAGTGTTGTCGTTTCGGGCATTTAAAGCCGTCTTGTCGCAACCCTCCGGAGACGTGTCATCGATGCGGTTGTCTGGGTCATCTGGAGAAGTTTTGCAGGAATCGTCGCTTAAAGAGGACGCCGTGATGGGAGAACGTCAGTACCTGACTGTGAGGCAGAAGATGCTTCGGCCATCAGAGCCCCAGCCACAAGTCTCGGGGTGAAGCTCGCGCACAGTCAGGAGTCCCCAGGAGTGTGAAGCCTTGGTCCAGGTTTTGTGTTCCGTGTTAGCAGTGGAACAATCAAGACCTTTTAGTACTTGTTTTCTACTGTTATGTTTTGACGTTGTTGTATGTTCATTGTTTTACCATGGGGTTATCATGGACTTGTTCTATTATAATCCAAGTAGTCTGGTTTATGTAAATGTGTTGTTTTTCTAAAAAGTGACAATGGACTTGTTCTATGATAAATCTAAGCGGACTTGTCGTGAGAATGTAATATTCTAAATCGGGTGTCCTTCCAAAAAGTGTGTTTGACTCTCGTGTGGGTTGACCTCGTTTTAGTTATGTTGTCGGATGTGGTTATGTTTCGTGGATTTCGGTGAATCATATCTCCAATTTGATATTTGTTAAATGTTTTTCTATGGGTTTTCCCTGGTGTTGAAGTCGATGACTCTAGTCGTGGGTTCAAGGTTTCGACTGAGGCGTTGTTGTAATCGTTCTATAAGAGTTGGTTTGAAATGGTTGGGAGTTCCCGCGTCGACCCCCTTTTCCAGGGTCTTCCTTTTAGATGGTCAACTTTTCTGCACAAGTTGAGCTCTTGTGGTGGGGAGAACCCCTTCGTGTTCTCCCCTCAATCTCGGACCCCAGTTTTCTCTTGAATCGGTCGGGTGTGACATGTGTAGAGTAAGGTCATCCCCGAGTTTCTCAGTTCTCTCTGGTTCCTTTAGTTCCGTTGGGGCATGGACTTAAATCTTGACCGACTTTTGGCCTGGTGACTTTCTGGGGGCAGAAAGTGTCTGTGGTGGGGAGAATTGTCACACCCCGATCGCGGGTATCTTTATTTTACTTCTTCCCTAGTCCCGATTTAAATTTTTCGAGGTTTAGTTGTGTCGGCGGTTTCGCGCCGGTGCGCGGTCATCGCATCGCTAGCGGTGATTGTGTGTTCGGCCCGGGTGACTATGTGTTCACCCGACGTTTTAAATATTAAAGTTTCTACGTTGTCTTCTTGTTATTGTTACTATTTGAGTTGCGTTATTATTATTGTAGTTATTTTCCGTGTATAAGTATATATATATATATATATATGTCTATAAATGTGTATACATATACATATGTATATACTCTAATACGTAATGTTTATATATGTATATATATATATATATTGTAACTATGTGTATATGTTAATATATAGGTATATATATATATATATGCTTATATGTGTTATAAGTAAACATATATATATATATGTTTATCGTATCTATGTTTATGTGTTTATATGTATAGGTATATATATATGTATATCTATATATAGATATATATGTATATATGTATATACTTGTGTGTGTTGTTTTTAAATGGTTTTATTATTTTAAATATCTTGGTTATAATAATTATTATTATAATTATCTAATTTGTATTTTATTATTATCATTATAAAGTTTTACTATTTTTATAAAGTTTTATTATTACCATTAAGATTTGATTTGATTTATTTAATTAATTTATCATATACTATTATTAACATTATTTCATTTTTCATTTTATTATTATATATAGATATTATAGGCCTAAAACTAAACCCCTCCCCCTAACCCTAATCCCGTCCGCCCCCCCCCCATTTGCGGCGCTCTCTCTCTCCCCTCTCTCTCTCTCTCTCTTCCTCGTTTCTTTTTTTTTCTTCTTCTTCTTCTTTCTTCGTTTTCTTCTTCTTTCCCCTACTGGTTCAGCCGACCCGGCTCTCCCGCTCACCCCCTCCGCGCACCCCGGCGTCTCCCTTGCCGCTGTCCCGGCCTCCTCCGCCCGCCCCGGCGTCGCCCTCACCGCTGTCCCCGGCCCTCTTCGCCGCTCCCGGCCTTACTCTCCCTTCCCCGCGCCTCAACCCAGCCACTTCGGTTTGTTCCTCTTTGTTTTTTTTAATTTAATTTTTTTTATTAACTACTTATTCATCAAATTAATTGTTAATTAATTGATTATTTATTTATTTGCTTATTTATTTATTCTTTTATGTATTTGTTAATTAGTTAATTATTTATTTATTCATTTTAGTATTTGTTAATTAGTTATTTATTTATTCATTCATGTGATTAGATGTTAATTAATTAATTATTTATTTATTTAGTTACTCATTCATTTATTTATATACCCATTTAGTTGTTTGCTGACTTATTTAGTTATTCGTGAAATTATATATATTATTAATTTTTTTTTATTATCTATCTGTTTATTTATTTGGTTATTTATTTATTTATTTATTTATTTATTTATTGATTATTTATTTATTCTTGTATTTATTATTTATCCATACATTTATTTATTTGCTTATTTGTTATTAATTTATTTACTTATCTATTTTCCTCTTTATTCCATCTTGGTGTTTACATATAATTTATATTAATCCTTTTTCTGTCGCGGGTTGAGTGACATGTACCTTTTCACTGTTCAGCGTACGCAGTTAGTCCGCAAGGATCCGTTCTACTTTCCGTTGAGGTTCTGTCGTCTCCGCGCCTCAGTTTCGAGAGTGTTGGACTTTATCACGTGGCTTCGGACACACGTCGTGTCATCACGCCTTGGTTCCAAGGTCTTCTTACCGTCGCGCTCGGTTTTTGAGGTAGGTCCCCCTTTGCACTCGCCTTTAAATTTAGAATTTTTTTATTCCTTGACTTTTTATTAAGTTTCAGTAAATTTAAAAAGTATTATTAAGTAGTTATCTATAGTTTGGTGATCTGCTGATGATAAAAGTTGTTTTAATTCTAGCGTTTCATTAAAAGCGTTTTCTGGATTTAATTGTGTGCTTCCATGGTAGTGTTGTTAGACGGTTCTTCTTGAATAATGAAAGACATGTTGAATTGGGTTTTGAAATGTTTTGGTGTGTGTAAATTAGTAGATGTATTGTTTATGGAAAATGGTGTTTTCTGAGAACCTTGATTAGAGAAAACGTCGTGTGACCATTTGAAATTGTTTCTTTGGAAACTTCATGCGTTGTTCTTGGGTGATGAAAGATGTTTTCCTGTGTTGTGTGAACAAAAGTTTGGTTTTCATTTGAGAAATAATATTCCTTAAAAAGGTGATTAAAGGCCCGTTTGGCTCTTGATAAAAGTGGGGTGCATTTTGTTATTAGAAAATAACTCTACTTGTGAAACAATTGTGTTCCAGGGTTGATACGCTGATTTAGGTTTCTTAAACAAATTTCTAAGTGTGTTTTTGGTTTTCAATGAAATGACATGTGTCATCCCTCTTTAAAAATGTTTTAGTCTTAAATGATCAAAATGTAAGTGACATGACGGCCCGGTTGGCACTTTATGAAATGTGAAGTAATTATACATATATATATACATATATGTACTTGTGAGGGCATTTCTACAGGGGGACTTCCCTTCGAGGGTTGTTGTGTAGTGATGTCCGTGTAAGGGGTTGGCAAGTGCGGTGAGATGAGTCACGCGTGCGAGGGTCTCCCACTTACACAGTGTTACTAAACTACTACGGGTTCCTGGGCGTCTTGTAGATTATCGAGTGACGGTTGCTTGCTAACCCTGATTAGACGGGTTAGTACCCCCTGGAGTTACAGACAGGCCAGGAGGGATGTGCCACTGGTTGGCTGTTAGGGCGGCCAGTTGGTTATTGACTATGGAGTACCATGCCGGCAGGTAGTCTGAACCCGAGTACGTCCAGGGGTTTTCTAGGGATGTTCAGGATCGCCCATGGTTATTGCTGATAACTTCTGGTTTGTTTTTTTACTTGCACTTGGTTTTCCTTGCCTGTTTACCTTTACTTGCACTTGTTTTCCCTGCTTGTTTTCCTTCAGTCATATTTCACAGCCTATACTGTTAGACTTTGAGAAAAATGGTTTTCAAATGAAAATGCTTTATTCGCTTTGGGTTTGACTTGAAAATGTAACACTTTGCTTTTCAGAATGAGCTTAAAACTAATGAAATGGAACTATCTTTCGAAAAAGAATAATGGAAATGTCTCATGTTTGATTTTCAAGTAAAACATTGTGAAAAATTACTTTTATACATTATAGTTCAAACCTGGATTATGTAGATTCTATTTTTACTGGCAGTGCTTTGGGATTTGTTGTGGGGCTCACCTACTGAGTAATTTTGTGCTCACGCCTATCTTTTACCTTTTCAGTTGCAGGTTCCTTTTGTTCAGGTTCTCCTGCTTGAGTCGCTCAGTGTGGGAGCGACGTTGGTTGTAGTTGGGTGGTGACCCGCGAGGTCACATGGAGGTATGTCGTGGTATAGTTTGTTTGTGTCTTTAGTGTTTGTTTGTTTGTTTAAGTTTTATTCGTTCTTTTGATCCTGTTTTTAGTCTGGGCTGAAATCGTTCCCAACGATTCAAATTTTAATGCCCGGCACCTGTTGCCATCCCGGGGGGATCGGGAACGCCCCTCGGGACTTGCCGCGGACCGACTCAGGTGACCGGTTCAGGGTCGACCCGGGCTGGTTCGTGACAATCTCATTGACCTATAAATTAACATCAATAATATATTAAAAAATAGATTGAAAATAAGTAATTGAGTTGTTATTTCTTTGTGACCTCTTGGATGTTTCATTTCATTGAAAAATTCCACCAGGGAGTCCATGCAAGTTCTTTGAATACTTGGTTTTTGATTGGTATATCTCCTCCTTGAAACTACAAATAAATTGGGGTATTATAGGAAAGAATATCCTAAATGTAATTATTTATAGAGAATCATGTAAGAAAATGTATATAATTCACCATGATAATGAATAAGTTGTCAACTACAAATTAAAAAATTATTATCAATAATATGTTAATATTGTTGATTAATATGTTTTGTGAAAATCCATTTTAATGCATAATGTTAAAGGAAATACAATTTTTTTTATTTGTGATATACTTGGAACGATCACTAGGTTCTTTTAATTTATAGTGTAATAGAAGAGGTTATGAATGTGGTCTTTAATGTTTTTGTATAATCAAGATCAATACTGAGACTCGATATTTAGACATCGAGAATAGTTTATTGCAATAATCAATGTAGTACATAAGCTAATGCACTACCTGCAGAATCATGATGTTTATTTGATCTCTCAAAATGGAATGCCAAAATAAGAACTAAATCATCATATGCTAACAAGATTTTTGGAATGGTTGGAGGTCATATTTTATAAAAAAAATATTCAGTTCATACCACAAAAGGAAATCAAAGGGTATGAATTAAAAATTTTTCTTGTTTGAATATTTATATGGAAAGAACACTAAAATATACTAAGTTTTATAATCATGTGTTATTATATATACATTTTTTTCCATCAGAAATGATAGATGTACCTCGATGTAGATTCAATAGGTAATATAAAAAATATATTTGAAATCCCAAAACTCAATAGAGTCGGTTTTGGAATTTATCTTATTTATCCAACAAAGTAATTCATATATTACTACTTACATCTAATTAAATATTTCCTAAATAATGTAGCAGAAATCAAATCCCCCATCTAAGGGTAAATACATGACCACCATGTAATGGTATAATGGATAATGATCAAATGGGATTTATATTTAGTAATCCTGTAGATCAACATGGATTGTGATATTAGAAATGAAGGTATAATTACCCATTATAAATAACAGAGAGGGTTGGTTTCATAATTCCCCTCATATCCATACTGACTCATGTACTCAACTCAATGATTTCTTTGGATGATGCACTGGATAATGTGGAAACACATTTGGAAGATCCAGATTTGGACTGAACAGTCATAAACATTTCACTCTATAGAGTTGTACCACCATTTTTGGTTACCAATATGATAATGATTGATTAAAAAACACTATTCCAATTCTAGAAGATACAAAAATTGTTTTACGAAAATTATAATGAATTAAATTCCTAGAAAGTATCATCATGCGGGATGATTTAACGAAGAACTGATTCAATGGAGGGAAATCAACTTCTTCCTATTTAACCAAACAGACCATTAGGAAGTCAACAACAAACAATGATATGTGGGAATACATCTCACATGGAATGGATGATATGAGACTATTATAGTGATGTTATATGTCAATAATGGAACTGGTTTTGATCATTAGTATGTGGATAATATTTTATATAAATTCATAATTCATGGGTATTTGTAACATTAAATAATTTATTATTTCTTGGAGTTTAAACAATTTTGTCACTACTACTAGATACATATAAGTATTATTCATCATCCCCTTTATATTTTTCAACCCACCAATTATTATTCTTTATTTTCCATAATGGGAAACGATTTCGTGGGGCCATACCCTTCTTATATAACCATGATATTTACATATATCATTATATCTATAGATATTTTCTTTAAATGGGATATGGAATAACCATCAAGGTAATGAAATCAATGAATATTACTAATTACATTAAGCCTAATACCATTACCGAATTTTATTTCCTTCATAAAATATTTATTTTGAAAGACCCATATTTTCATTATACTTAATTGAAAAGGCCATATCATGAATTAAATGTCAATTATAACCATTCATATCACTACCATACAGTATTAAATATGAATATACTGGATTTTGGAAAAAAATATCAAATATACCAAACAACATTGTGGATTAATAAATGATATCTTATCCTTAAAAATCATACTATCCTTGTGGGGTAAAAATAAGTTATCTAGAAAAGTTACAAAAGTTACCCTTATTCACTTATATATGAGAAAAACGTGGTGTTACATATTTTTTGAACAACTACCTTCAATATATAAATATATTTGAGATTATCTATTTAAATTATATTATACTCAGGAAATATTGAAAGAATTGAAATAAATTTATGAGAAAAGATTGTATACCGTAAAACATTTGGAGGGTCACAAAAACTGATTTGTGTGATCCTTTAGTAATACTATTTTTATCCATTCTTTCTTTGAGTGGTAATTGATTCTGTTCATTAGTACCCTAATGATTTCAGGAATTAAAACTAGATTACTTGAACCAAAATGAATGGGACATTATACAATACACTTGTTCTATTCCAACAGAGTATACACCAGGTTTACAATATAAAGGGAGAACATTATAACCTATACCAATGAAAGTTTCCTTAAGATATTTTTCATCTAATAAAATAATGTTTATTTTTAAATGACATTTAGAATCATGAATCATGGCTCACATCACATGACATTGATATTTATAGAAACAATTTAATCAAACCCTAATAAAACATAGAACTACCATGTGTGATGAAAAAAGGATTACTCATGCACTAATCACATATGATAATTGTAACACCCCAGTTAAATAAAGAATATGACATTTTTATATTTATCCATATTTGTGAATAAAATATTATTGTTACTTTAAAAGGGACGGTATACTTGATGACATGCCCAATACGCAACAACGAGTTTCTTGGGAATCTTATGTAGCACTCTAATAATAAAATAATATTATTTTAATTGGTAGTTAACGCCTAGCCGTTGTAATGGCGGGAATGAATAGAACTAACTAAAAAATGATTATATATGTTTCTCAAATATTTTACTCCTTATAATAAATTTTAGAGGATTACAAATGCTAATGAATCCAATTTTTAAGCATAAACATTCTAATATTCATTAAAAGGTCGATTAACCGCCTTTCGATGGAGAACCTCTTTTAAATCCACTTGTTAACAATATTATGTGTTGTATTTGACATAATAAAATTCTTTTTTAGAATCGGGACATCAAAATTTACTTTCTGTACATTTTTGGTATTTTTACGATAAAGTTCATTTTTTTAATGAATAGTGAAAAATGTTTTATTTTAATTCAAAACCTCTTTTTAATCTAATTTATTTATATTATTAGATTATCATTTTAATTTGTTTTAAAGTTCAATTAGAATATATTTTTACCATTTAATCCAATAGTGGTCGTTGAAATTAATTTCATCTTGAGTCAATCTTTTGTTACTTATTGTTTCATAAAAACACGCTATTTGTTTCGACAGTGGGAATTAATTACTAAATTAATTAATGAAACTTATATGTTTTTAATTTTTTAAAATAGACTTTATTTTTGAATTCGTAATATCAAATATAGCTTAGGGTGAATTTTTTATATTTTTCTGAAAAACATCAATTTTTGATGAATAGTGAAACCACTAAGAGGTAGTTAAAGAAACTGATTTTTCGTTTAAATGAAACTTTTCCACCTCTATGTTTTTAATTTCAAAAATCCGACATACATGGTTGCCATTAGGAAGTAAAATGTGGAACAATGGGATAAAAATAATTTTTTGGTGAATAGTAACTTTTAGGTTCTTAATCGCGATTAGAGGTAATTACGGTAACTTAAGGTAAAAATAATGTTTTAATAATGTGTAAATGACCTAGACACATGTCCTACCCGCATTGGATGTGTCATGGCCGGCCAAGACAATCCATGGGTCAACTTGAGGACCCCATGGATCCACTTTGGTTGGAAAATGACATAAATAACTTTTTATTTAAAGTTAAAATAAAAATGTCACAAGCATGAGATGTTTCACTAAAACAATTTTTAAATGGGGTTATACAAGTCATATTTTTGAAAATAAATATTAATTATAAATCTAAAAATATTTCATATATCATGATATTTTTTTTATAATTTTTATATGTTAAATAAATTAAATTATTTATGACATCATGATGATGCAGCAATTACCTCATTAATAATGGATTTAAATAAAATGAAAAGATAATGTAAAAATTATAACATACACTTTTGAAAAACCTATTGGATGAGTATATTTAGAACCCTTACCAAAATATCCTCGAAATACATCAATTCGGGACATTTAAACCTGAAACGCATTTGAAAATAATGTAACATTTTGTAACGTTACAAGAGTGCCCCTCCTCTCCTCTTATGGAAGGCCCCCACCTCTATCTGCTTACCCACACTTCCAAATCCTTTGGCTCTGCCAAACCATGTTCATTTGGACTCTCCAAATCCCTCTCTTACTCCTAGAAGCCTCACTTTGGGCAGAAGTCTTCCCAAGGAAGCCTTTGAGCTCAAATCAAAAAGAGTTACCCGATTTTAAGGTAATTTCTTCACTTGTGTTCTTTTTTTTTATTTTGCTTCTCCAACCCCCTAAAATCTTTTTATTCATTTATTTTGTAACAACTAAAGTATATTAAATATACTAGGATGTTGTTATAAGAATAATTTGAGCTACACTTACACACACCTACATAAAATGGTTAAAGAACAAACTGTTTCTATGGATGGCGAATTTCTGCCTCACGAAACGATGATTGTTCAACACTCATATAACACCTTAAAATGTGGAAATTAAGATGTAACTATATTTATATATGATATATAATATGTTTATTCATTACTCAAGATTCTGTATTTTTCTTTTGTGTCATTCCTTTATGGTTTCCATTGTGGGTAAACACGATAAGTTCATTTTAGGAAGTGCGGACTACCGCCCCCTCAAAGTGATTTGATTCGTTAAGGCCATATATGGGATGTATAAAGAATGTATTTAAAGTTGTTATATATAATTTATGTTACATATAAATGATGAATATAATTCTGGAATTAAAATATACATACCTCTCATTTAGTTTTAATTCCATTAATATGACTTAGAAATGAAAGTAGCGTTCATGCGTACGTAGGGCTTACCGTCTCAATGAACGGTGCATTTCATTTCTTACCTCTAAATGATAATATAATATTATAAATACATGTATATTCTGGATATATATGATATATATGATATCCAAATCATGAATATCATTCTGGATATAATGAACCTTTGACCACACGAATAACATGTAATTGTAAGAAGTCAATTTTCGACTTAAGAACAAAATATCGACAAAACAAACATTATTAACATAAATGATTACATAATGTATATAACATGTAAATAAGTTATATAAAAGGAATAATGAACTTGAAAAAGGTTCTTAATAATGTTTAAATTAACTCAAGTTTATTATTCAGGACATTAAAGAACGATGGAGTCAAGTTGGACCCGAGGTAAGGGATCCTACTCCTCTCTTTATTTTTAAGTACACTCTTTTATGTCATTCCTTTTAATCTCATATTCCTTGTGATTGAGATTTTCTATTATATTACTCTTACTGTAATTTTTATGTTCATATGATGAGATACCCAATTCTCTCGCATCAGTCCATTTTGGAAGTTTTTGAGTGGCGCCGTTAGGCTGCTGAATTTTCATAAGAGATCTAACCTCTCTCTTTCTTTTTAAGTACTCTCCTTTATGTCACTTCTTTTAATATCATCTTTGTTATTATGGGGGATGTTATTTTATATTCCTCTTGCTGTACAATTTATTGTAATATGATGAGAGACCCTATTTTATCTAATCAAACCATTTTTGGATGTTTTAAGTGGCGCCGTTATGCTGTCGAGTTTTCGTAAGGGATTTTTCATCTCAATTTTATTCCCGTGAGATTTATGCTACATTTTCCACAATATCCTTTGAGTGGTGTATGTACTGACCATTATTTTACTCATTATGTAATATACATTCATTTATGAGTATTTATATCAATGTTTTATTGTCTTTCTTTCACGGGGTGTATGTTCCGAAAGATACCCATGTCGGTAAGGGAACCTTTCACCCTCCTCTTTTTAAAAGACTTATTTTGTTATGCCTTTTAATTCACATAACATTATGTTGGGATATGTTCTTCTATATCCTTAGTGATTTAAATTTTATGTTCAAATGATGAGATACCCTTTTTATCTCTCATCAACTCATTTTCTGAATTTTGTAGTGACGCCGTTAGGCTGTCAATTATTTGAAAGGGAAATTTTTAACCCAATTTTGATTCTTTGGGATAAGCTTGTACTCCTTGAATATGTCGTTCTATGAATATGTGTGAATAACCTCTGATTGTTTTACACTTAAAATCCACTTATATTTGGTGTATTAGTTTGTCACACATAATTTTGTAATTGATTTATCCTTAATCCAAGGATACCGTCTTTGTATGGGACTTCGTCTCAATCTCCTTTAATTGAGCCATATTTTGTTTTATACACAACCTTCTTTTATACGGTGTATAACCCCCTTTGACTTTTACGTTTATCTGAAAGAAATCTTTTTTATACAAAGCGTTTTACTAAACGACAAAAGGGAATGTTTTTGTCGTATGTATGCGGCGACAACGACTTCTCCACTACCATGACCATTATTTGAGTTTCAGCTTGCTCTGGAAGCCATAAGTTTAAAAAAAAGAAAAATATATACCATGTTTTACTTTTATTTTATTTTTGTATTGAAAATGGTTTTCATAATGTTTTTATATCAATGTGTTGTATTGATATCTTGTGATTGAAAAGTGGAAATGTTATGTTTCCTTTATGCATGTTTTATGTGATACGATTATGTTATGGTTCTTGGGAATTATTATGAATATAGGAGGTTACATGATAAACTAAGGGCGAGTGAGCCCGATATAGCTCTCCAATGCATTGGGTAACGTGAAGGGGTTAAACGTTAAGGTTTCACCAAATAGATTTAGGGAATATACTGTGATGGGTATTCCAAACGTAACCAAGAGGGTTACTCCCTACATAACAATGTTATGAATGCCTCAAGTTACCTTTATGTCTTATGAATTCTATGATATATTCATGATTTTTTGAGGTATGTTAAAGTGCATATGTTTTATGGGTAAATTATGATTTCATTCTTATGTGTACATGTACTCATGTTTCCTTTCCACATTTTCATATCCCTTACTGAACTTTTTATGCTCATCCCAAGTTTTTGAAATGTTTTTCACAGGTCAATGGAAGGGTACATGATATGATGATAGTGTCAAGGAAGTGTCAAGAAATAATCCATGTTTTATTTTAAATATGTTTCCGTTGATGGAAAAAGTAAATACTATCTTTTATGTACCCACTTTGTTTAAATGTGGAATGTAATGAATGTTTTATGATCTAATTTTCTAAAACTCTAAACCTGAAAAGATCCTCAATGTGTAATCTTGTAATAACTCACGATTAAGTAAGGTTTAAGGCTGGGGAATTATAGTTGGTATCAAAGGTCGGTTTAGATAACTTTAGAGGTTAGGGTATTATCTAAGCACAAGTGACATTACCATAATGGTTAGGATTTCAGAAAGAGTCCTAGTTTTAGATAAAGTGAATGAGTAAGTATATATTAGTGTTTACCTTCCACATTAGTACATGATGGTTTTGTTGATATACTCACACTGACATTTCTGTTTTTAGTGAATGGATAGATCTATCAGGAACCAAATAGACAACGGGTTTGAAGGAAACTGTGGTGGTTCTCTGATTAAGATACTAGATAAAATGGGGGATTCAATGAGGAAACTCGTGGTTGATCTAAACCAACTATCAAGGAGTCATGATCATCCACTTGAACCTTGGTACGATCTGTAATGCATCATGTACGAGATGACCAATCGATGTGGAAGTTAAGGTAATAATTATTAAGGTAACCATTAGAGTTTATATGATCCTTACTTTTGAGGTAATTATGGGTTATTATACGTTATGATGGAAAATGAAAGGCATGAGATAAACTTAGGGTTAAAATATGTTATGATCATTTTTGAAGATTTTATCTCGTTTTGTGGAATGTTTTATAAATTATATAGTTTTGGAAAAAGGACAAAACATAGACCGTGTGACAACCCGTCGCGTCAGAAAAAGCTCCAGGAATCGAACCCAAAACCAATGTGCGACTTGTATTTATCACCTACCACTGGACTACGTGAAGTCCCTGGTTAGTTTGAGTAATTCTTTTAATTTAGATGATTTTAGGAATCAAGAGTAAGTTTATTTTGTGTTATCTATGGAAAAGATTAACCTATCATCGAGGATATGTGATTAGGTTAATTACTTTTCAATATGAGAATTTAAGATCAATTGATGTTATTTGGAGATAAAAGATAATTTGTACCTTGGAAGACTATGTGACTAAATCCTTCAAATATTTGGGTTTAAATCTTATTTTGGTTTAATTTGAAGAATTTTATGGAAAAATTGTTTATCAAATGGTCCTCGTTGAACTTTGGGTTTTGTTGGAAAAATTTTGGAGATTAAGAATTGATTTTCTTTTTATAATGGGTTATCCTTTTCTGAATTATCTTATCTTGTACTAACCTTTTTGGTTTTGGTTCTGGTTAAATTCTAAAGACATGGGGAGTATATAGTTCTCTTTTTTGGGTTAGGTGATTCTCTAGAAGTTGATTATAGCTCTCTTAATGTAAACAAGCCATCCTAAATACTCATATTTTGGAGAAAATATGAGTTCGTGTAAGGAATCTAGTAAAATTTGAAAGTCAAAATGACAAGTAAGTATGTTTCCCTATGTTTTAGTTAAGCTCAATAATAAATTCCTCAATGAAATGTAATTGAAAAAATGTTGTCCATTAACTTTTCCTATTGGGTAATCCAATTCCGTTTAACCCATCACAAGTTTGCAATTTTCTTATGGTTAACTTTCTCTTAGACATTTTTACTATCACTCTCCATCAGAACATGACCCTTTTTTTTCTCCTCCATATCTGTAACGCCCCGACCCCAACTACCCAGAGTCGGTGAATTACATCATAACATTGGCATGATCACAAAAGATCAAGTCTCGAAAGACCGATTAGTTTAGTAGCATTGGAAACACTAGATACATTCATAAGTCTTACATTACATCATAAAGTGAAAAAATAATAACAATGTCTTCATAGTCCACACTCATATCCTCTTCTATCTATCCCTGCAGGTCATTCATAAAATACTTCTTCACATCCTGGAAAATATTAAAACATTGAAAGGGGTGAGCTCAGATGCTTAGTAAGGAAAACAATATTGCGGAAGCTTTCATAAATAAACATTAACATTTAAGTCACTGTAAAACTAAAACAAAATCCTTTTAAACATGAACTTCAACATAATATGGGAAAAGTAAAATGAGATAATGACATTTAATTATTCACATAGATATTCTACTGGTCGAATAATCACATGCAATATCAATAACCACTTTCATAATGATGGAATGCATAATGCTAGACTATCATAACCACGTAGCCAAGGCCTCGTGCCAAGACCACAAATACGATTTTGTCAAGGCCTCGTGCCAAGACACTAGTTTGTCTCATGAGACCTACTGATGCATCGAGGAGCTATAGTGGTCTCCACTTGTCACTTATTAAGTCCAATGCATTCCTCATATGAATAGGTTTAAACATATCATAAACCATAACATAGTCGTATCACATAAAACATGCATAAAGGAAACATAACATTTCCACATTTCAATCACAAGATATCAATACAACACATTGATATAATAAAAACGCTTTCAAAACCATTTTCAATACCAAAATAAAAGAAAGTTGAAACTTTGTATTTATTTTTCATTAAAAAAAGTGATTGCTTGTAGAGGAAGTCGAAACTCAAATAATGGTCACAGCGGCGGAGAAGTCGTTGTCGCCGCATAAGTACGGAAAGAAAAACATTCCCTTTTTTCGTTTAGTAAAACGCTTCATATAAAAAATATTCCATTTGGATAAACTTAAAATTCAAAGGGGTTTATACACCGTATAAAAGAATGTTGTGTATAAAACCAAATATGCCTCAATGAAAGGATATTGAGACGAAGTCCCATACAAAGATAATTTTTAAAATAAAATAGATATATTATGTGTATTCACCATAATTACACATAAATAAAGTACAAATAAAAGATATGACATAATAATATACTGACATAATTTGAAAGTAGGGGATTAACCCAAAGAATGGAAACTGGGTAAAGAAATTCCCTTACCTTGTGTCCGACTTGATTCGACCGTTCTTTAACCTCCCGAATAAAAACCTAGAGTTAATATCTTCTTTATTAAGAACCATTTTCAATTTCATTATCCCTTTTATATCACTTATTACAATGTTATGAACATTATGTAATTATTTAAGTTAAAAACGGTCATTTTGTCGATCTTTGGTCCTTGAGTCAACAATAAACTTCTTATAATTACAAGTTGTTAATGTGGTAGAATATCCATTATCTCAAGAATTATATTCATGATTTAGATGTCATATATATCATATATATCCAGTATATACATTCATTCATAATATTACGTAACATTTAAATTTAAGAAATGAAATGCACCGTTCATGGAGACGGTAAGCCGTACGTACGCATGAACGCTACTTTCATTTCTATTTCATATTTAATGGAATGAAATCATAATAGTATAAAGGTGTATTATAATTCAAGTATAATATCATATACAAAATCATTTACTCCATCCTTTATACATCCCACATATGGCATTAACGATTCAATCACTTTGAGGGGCGGTAGTCCGCACTTCCTAAAATGAAATTATCGCGTTTACGCATAATGGAAATCATAAATTATGCCATAAATGAGAAATACAGAAGGATAAGGAAAACATAATCATAATATATATATCATATATGAAAATTGTTTCATCAAAATGGCCACCATTATAGGTGTTAAAAAAATTTGAACAATCATCGTTTCGTGAGGCAGTATTTTGCCACCCACCGAAACAGTATGTTCATTAACCATTAGACAAAGGTGTGTGTAAGTGTAAACCTAATACTTATCATAACAACATCCTAGTATATTTTATATACTGGTTTTGTTACAATAGAAAGGAATAAAAGGAGTTTAAGGGGTTGGAGAAGAAAAATAAAACAAGAGAACATAAGAGAAAACACTACCTTTAAAACGGGTAACTCTTTTTGATTTGAGCCAAAGGCTTCCTTGGGAAGAATTATTCCCAAAGTGAGGCATCTAGGAGTAAGGGAGGGATGTTGGGTGAGTATTTGGGAAGATTTTTTCAGAGCCAAAAGGCTTTTAAAGTGTGAGTAAGGTGGTAGAGGTGGGTGCCTTTTATAAGTGGAGAGGAGGGGCACTTTTGGAAAGTAATAAAATGTTACTTTATTATACAATGCTTTTCGGATTCTAAAGGTCCCACTCTTATATAATTCGAGGATATGGTGATAAGGGTTATAAATATACTCATCAAATAGGCTTTGTAGATGTTTAATCCTTGGATTTTACATTATCTTCTCATTTTATTTAAATCGTTAAATAATGAGGTCATCGCTGCATCGTCATGATGTCAGAAATAATTTAATTTATTTAATGTTTAAAAATTATAAAAAAAATACTATAATGTATAAAATCTTTTTATCTTTCAAAGTACTATTTATAGTCAAAAATATGACTTGTATAACCCCATTTAAAAAATGTTTTAGTAAAACAACTCTTGTTTGTGACCTTTTCATTTTAACATTAAATAAAAGGTTGTTTATGTCCTTTTCCTACCAATGTGGCTCCATGGGGTCCCCAAGTTGACCCATGGATTTTCTTGGTCTGACATGGCACATCCAATGAGGGTAGGACATGTTTCATGCTCATCTCATATTATTAAAACATTATTTTTACCTTAAACTACACTAATTACCTCTAATCGCGATTAAGAACTTAAAAGTTACTATTCACTAAAAAATATTTTAATCTCATTGAACCACATTCTAATTCTTAATGACAACAATGTATGTCGGATTTTTGAAATTCAAAACACAGAAGTGGTAAAATTTCATTTAAACGAAAAATCAGTTTTTATAAGTACCACATAGTGGTTTCACTATTCATCAAAAATTGAAGTTTTTCAGAATAATGCCAAAATTTCACCCTAAGCTATAATTGATATTCTGAATTCAAAAATGATGTCTATTTTAGAAATTTTCAATCATATAAGTTTCATTAATTAATTTTATAATTAATTCTCGTTGTCACAACAAATAGTGTGTTTTTAAGAAACAATTTATATCTAAAGATTGGCAATTGTTTATGTCCAATTTCAAAGTGAAATTAATTTTAATGAACACCATTGGATAAAATGGTAAAAATATATTCTAATTATACATTAAAACCACTAAATAGTATAATTTATCACAATAAATTATTTTTATTAAAAAAGTTGTTTTAAGTATTTTTCACTATTCATAAAAAAATTAGAAGTTCTCAGAATAATACCAAAAATTCAACATAGGAAAATTTTGATATTACAAATCCAAAAATGAATTCCATTTTGAAATATAAAATTTCTATAATTTTAAAAAGTGGTTACTACAATTCATAACAGCTACTTTGATTAGTCACAGTGTGTTAGAACTCGAACTTGCGTACAATGCAAGCAATTGCATTATTGAAAGAGAGGAGTATCATGGAAGCTCGGGGTGTTATATTCTCCCCTCCTTCAATAAATTGTGTCCTCACAATTTGAAAATGTTCTTCGAAAGTAAAAGGTTGAAAATAGAAAATACCTTTGTGGAAAACCCACATCGGAAATAGGGTTAATAAAAATATAACTTTAAAAGATAGAAAGATAAGTACAAAGGTCACCCGAGATAGCCCATACTAGGATTCTATGAAAATATGGATATAGAAGAAAAACAAACCATCAAGGTCTGATGGAGATTTGTAGAACACTGTATTAGGAGAAAGTTAACCATAAGAAAATCACAAACTTGTGATTGGTTAAACGGTCATTGAATCCCCAGTTGGAAAAGTTAACCGGCAACGTTTTTGTTTTAAGTTACCTTTTATAAAGTTGAGGATTTTATTTAGGAGATTTACTAAGAATGTAAGGGAATATACATACTTATTATGTAGACTTTAATTCTTTAATAATTTTTTACCACAAACCCATATTTCACTCTAAAAGGTAATAGAACTCAAAAATATTCTATTTATCCTAATTATATAAGGTTCGAAATATTAACACATATCATTTATATTAGTAAAACTATTTTGTAATAACCAGGTACTTCCTGTAGGCTAGTGGTCGGTAATAAAGGCCGGTCACACTATAGTTGTGGGTTCGATTCCTGCAGCTTTGTCTGACGCGACGAGTTATGCCCCACCCTTCAGGTTGTCCTTTTCCTAAAAATATAGAATTATAATATTCCAAAAATAATCTTCATAAATGTTTTAACCTTAAAAAATACTATCCAAGGTTCAAATTAATAAATTCCAACCTATATAGTTATCCAAATTACATTTGTCCAGAATTTTTCTCAAAGGTCTCTAAATTCCAAAATCAATTGTAACATCAGATTCCCCAAACAAAGTAAAGTTTCTCTTATTGTCACATACTTAAAATATGATTACCTTCATCATATTAAAACCTTAATGAAAAAAACAAGTACTGCAGTACAATCCTTATATATATATATATCACATTATTCAAATAACCAGAATACAATCCATCAGTCGAAAAGCAACAATACATTAATTATTCTACTTCAACTGTAGTCACAGCATAAGATTGGCCTTGATCCCTTGGCCTTTTTTGAGGTATGTTTCCTTGACGCTTAGGACATTGATTTGCATAATGTCCCATCTCTCTACAATTATAGCATTCAACATTGATAGCCTCTTTCTTTACCTTACAATCACGAGCCTGGTGTCCTTTTTCTCCACATTTGTAACAAACTCCCATTCCTTTTAGGAAAGTACCAGGGTGATTCTTCGCACAATTATCACATAATGGAAAATCCTTATTTCCATTTTTCCCTTTATCTGTCTCCTGTTACACCGTTCTCTTCTTCTCTTTCTTTACTTTGTTGTCAAAAGACTTAGAGAATTCCTTTTCTGTCTTGATAGCAATGAGACTATATCCTCGTATGTTGGGAAAGATTGTGATACTAAAGCTCGATAGAGAAAAGGTTTTAACTCATCAAAGAAACGATCAATCTTACTTCTTGGGTTACGTATATAATATTCAGCATGCCTCGCTAACCTTGTAATGTTAGCCTCATACTTTGCGACATTCTCATCCTCCTTCTACCTCAGACTCAGAAATTGCCTTTCCATATCTGCTCGATGGTCACGAGGAAAGTATTTTTCTAAGAAAAGCTCTTTGAACTCCCTCCATTCCATATTCGATACGTCATCATCTTTCTTTGTGTTTTGAATCAGCGACCACCACTGATTGGCTTCTCCAGTGAGGCGGTAAACTACCATGACAACCTTCTCCCTTTCGCTACTCCCCAAGGCATGGAATATTTTCTCTAAGGAGTTTATCCATTGCTCAGCTACTAATGGATTTGTACCCCAATTAAATGTTGGTGTTTGTTGCCTCGTGAAGTGGTCTAACATTGATCCTCCACGTTGCGGATCAGGGTGCTCCATACTAGTAAGGTTATTATTCATAACCTGAGTGAGTTGTCCCAGTATGGTAATAAGTTGATCAGCACCAGTTGTATCTCCAGACCCATAATAATTATCTTGAGTAGGAGGGAAATCCCTACATTGAGTGTGTGCATTGATACGGTTTCCATTCCTTCCACTACGAACCATTTCTAAACAATGGCATAAACTAGATTAGTTTATGAATCAAAATACATAATTCCATATTTGTAAAACACTTTACATAAATTGAACTATTAATGGATATAATCCATAATCATAAAAAGAAGTGTTTTCTTTGAGGAAGTATATACTCATAACCCTTCACAATGGTTTGTAAAGAAAATGAGAATTATCCTAAGCATATCCCCTGGGAGTGTCATAACCAAAAGTGCAGCAATGCCTGTTGTCATGCACCAGTTCCCGTTCTAGTCTAGCTCAAAGCAGTGTTTTCGGGTTTTACCCCTAGGTACATCTGTTCCAGAGCCGCCTCTACCTGCTCGTATCCAGACAGGGATGTATTGCTTGGAAAACTCAGAAAATCTCTACAACAACAAAATTCTAGGAAGTTCTTCAATACTAATCCTCAAAGACTATCTTTGGGCGATGTGCTCTAATCAGAGTTTATCTAAATATTGCTTCCAAGGTTGGTACTAAACTACCTCTGATACCAATTGTAACTCCCTGACCCCAGCTACCCAGAGTCGATGCATTAATTCGTAACATTGGCATGATCACAAAAGATCAAGTCTCGAAAGACCGATTAGTTTAGTAGCCTTGGTAACATTAGATAAATTCATAAGTCTTACATTACATCATAAAGTGAGAAACTAATAACAAAGTCTTCATAGTCCACACTCATATCCTCTTCTTTCTATCCCTGCAGGTCATTCATAAAATACTTCTTCACATCCTGGAAAATATTAAAACATTGAAAGGGGTGAGCTCAGATGCTCAGTAAGGATAACAATTTTTCAGAAGCTTTCATAAATAAACATTAACATTTAAGGCAATGTATAACTAAAACAAAATAATTTTAAACATGAACTTCATCATAATATGGAAAATGTGAAATGAGATAATGCCATTTACTTTTTCACTTGGATATTCTACTGGTCGAATAATCACATGAAATATCAATAACCACTTTCATAATGATGGAATGCATAATGCCAGACTATCATTACCACGTAGCCAAGGCCTCGTGCCAAGACCACAAATAAGATTTTGTGAAGGCCTCGTTCCAAGACACTAGATTGTCTCATGAGACCTACTGACGCATCTAGGAGCTATAGCGGTCTCCACCCGTCACTTATTAAGTCCAATGCATTCGTCATATGAATAGGTTTAAACATATCATAGACCATAACATAGTCGTATAAAAGAAAACATGCATAAAGGAAACATAACATTTCCACATTTGAATCACAAGATATCCATACAACACATTGATATAATACAAACGCTTTCAAAACCATTTTCAATAACAAAATAAAAGAAAGTTGAAACTTTGTATTTATTTTTCATTAAAAAAAGTGATGGCTTGTAGAGGAAGCCGAAACACAAATAATGGTCACGGCGACGGTGAAGTCGTTGTCGCCGCATAAGTATGAAAAAAAAACCATTCCCTTTTTGTCATTTAGTAAAACGCTTCGTATAAAAAAGATTCCTTTGGATAAACGCAAAAGTCAAAGGGGTTTATACACCGTATAAAAGAAAGTTGTGTATAAAACCAAATATGCCTCAATGAAAGGATATTGAGACGAAGACCCATACAAAGATCATTTTTAAAATAAAATAGATATATTATGTGTATTCACTATAATTACACATAAATAATGTAAAAATACAAGATTTGACAAAATAATATAATGACATAATTTGAATGTAGGAGATTAACCCAAAGAATGGAAATTGGGTTAAGAAATTCCCTTACCTTGTGTCCGACTTGATTCGACCATTCTTTAACCTCCTGAATAATAAACTAGAGTTAATATCTACTTTATTAAGAACCATTTTCAATTTCATTATCCATTTTATATCACTTATTACAATGTTATGAACATTATGTAATTATTTAAGTTTATAACGGTCGTTTTTTCGATCTTTGGTAATTGAGTCAACAATAAACTTCTTATAATTACAATTTGTTTATGTGGTAGAATATCCATTATCTCCAGAATTATATTCATGATTTAGATGTCATATATATCATATATATCCAGTATATACATTCATTCATAATACTACGTAACATTTAGAGGTAAGAAATGAAATACACCGTTCATGGAGACGGTAAGCCGTGCGTACGCTTGAACGCTACTTTCATTTCTATTTCGTATTTAATGGAATGAAATAATAATAGTATAAAGGTTTATTATAATTCAAGTATAATATCATATACAATATAATTTAGTCCATCCTTCATATATCCCACATTTGGCATTAACGATTCAATCACTTTGAGGGGGCGGTAGTCCGCACTTCCAAAAATGAAATTATCGCGTTTACCCATAATGGAAATCATAAAGTATGCCATAAATGAGAAATACAGAAGGATAATGAAAACATAAACATAATATATATATCATATATGAAAATATTGTCATCAAAATGGCCACCATTAGAGGTGTTAAAAGAATTTGAACAATCATCGTTTCATGAGGTAGTATTTCTCCACCCACAGAAACAATATGTTCTTTAACCATTAGACAAAAGTGTGTGTAAGTGTAAAACAAATCCTTATCATACCAACATCCTAGTATATTTTAGGTACTGTTTTTGTTACAAAAGAAAGGAATAAAAGGAGTTTAAGGGGTTGGAGAAGCAAAAGAAAACAAAAGAACATAAGAGAAAACACTACCTTTAAAACGGGTAACTCTTTTTGATTTGAGCCAAAGGCTTCCATGGGAAGAATTATGCCCAAAGTGAGGCTTATAGGAGTAAGGGAGGGAAGTTGGGTGAGTATTTTTGAAGAGGTTGGCCGAGCCAAAAGGCTTTTAAAGTGTGAGTAAGGTCATACAGGTGGGGGCCTTTTATAAGTGGAGAGGAGGGGCACTTTTGGAAAGTAATAAAATGTTACTTTATTATACAATGATTTTCGGATTCTAAAGGTCCCACACTTATATAATTCATGTATAAGGTGATAAGGGTTCTACATATACTCATCCAATAGGCTTTGGACAAGTTAATGCCTTGTATTTTACATTATCTTCTCATTTTATTTAAATCGTTAAATAATGAGGTCATCGCTGCATCATCATGATGTCATAAATAATTTAATTTATTTAATGTTTAAAAATTATAAAAAATACTATAATGTAGGAAATATTTTTATATTTCCAATGACTATTTATAGTCAAAAATATGACTTGTATAACCCCATTTAAAAATTGTTTTAGTAAAACAACTCTTGTTTGTGACATTTTAATTTTAACATTAAATAAAAAGTTGTTTATGTCCTTTTCCTACCAAAGTGGCTCCATGGGGTCCCCAAGTTGACCCATGGATTGTCTTGGTCTGCCATGGCACATCCAATGTGGGTAGGACATGTGTCAATCTCATATAATATTATTAAAACATTATTTTTACCTTAAACTACACTAATTACCTCTAATCGCGATTAAGAACTTAAAAGTTTCTATTCACCAAAAATTATTTTAATCTCATTAAACCACATTTTACTTCTTAATGACAACCATGTATGTCGGATTTTTGAAATTCAAAACACAGAAGTGGTAAAATTTCATTTAAACGAAAAATCAGTTTTTATAAGTACCACTTAGTGGTTTCACTATTCATCAAAAATTGAAGTTTTTCAGAATAATGCCAAAATTTCACCCTAAGATATAATTGATATTCCAAATTCAAAAATGATGTCTATTTTAAAAAATTCAAAACATATAAGTTGCATTAATTAATTTTATAATTAATTCCAGTTGTCACAATAAATAGCGTGTTTTTAAGAAACAATTTATATCAAAAGATTGGCAGTTGTTTATGTCCAATTTCAAAGTGAAATTAATTATAATGAACACCATTGGATAAAATGGTAAAAAAATATTCTAATTATAATTTAAAACCACTCAATAGTATAATTTATCACTATAAATTATTTTTATTAAAAAAGTTGTTTTAAGTATTTTTCACTATTCATAAAAAATTGGAAGTTCTCATAAAAATACCAAAAATTCAACATAGGCAAATTTCGATATTACAAATCCAAAAATGAATTCCATTTTGAAATATAAAATTTCTATAATTTTAAAAAGTGGTTATTACTATTCATAATGGCTACTTTGATTAGTCACAGTGTGTTAGAACTCGAACTTGCGTACAATGCAAGCTATTGCATTATTGAAAGAGAGGCGTATCGTGGAAGCTTGGGGTGTTACAATATACATATTTTCTTACTTGGAATCCTAGTGTGGGTTTACTCAGGTGACATTTTTACTTCTCTTCCATTCTTTTAAAGTGATTTTTCTACCGACTCTTGTTCTGATGTGGGACTTTCAAGGATGTTTCCGAGCCCAATTTTAAAATTGCGAGGACGCAATTCCCAAAAGGGGGGAAGGATGTAACACTCCAGGTAAATAAAGAATATGACATTTTTATATTTATCCATATTTTTGAATAAAATATTAATTTTACTTTAAATGGGATGCTATGCTCGATGGCGTACCCAATATGCAATAACGAGTTTCTTGGGAATCTTACGTTGCACTCTAATAATAAAATAATATTATTTTAAATGGTAGTTAACGCCTAGAATTTGTAATGGTAGGAATGAACAGAACTAACTAAAAAATGATTATATATGTTTGTAAAATATTTTTATTCCTTACAATATATGTTAGAGGATTAAAAATGCGAATGAATCCAATTTGTATTCATAAACATTCTAATATTCTTTAAAAGGTCGATTAACCGCCTTTCGATGGCGAACCTCTATTAAATCCACTTTTTAAAAATTTTAGGTGTTTTATTTGACAAAATAAAATCCTTCTTTATAATCGGTACATCAAAATTTACTTTGTGTAAATTTTTGGTATTTTCCGATAAAGTTCATTTTTTTAATAAATAGTGAAAAATGTCGTATTTTAATTCAAAACCACTTTTTAATCTAATTTATTTATATTATTAGATTATACTTTGAATTGGCTTTAAAGTTCAATTAGAATACATTTTTACAATTTAATTTAATAGTGGTCGTTGGAATTAATTTCATCTTGAAATTGGACTTAAACTAGAGTCAATCTTTTGATACATATTGTTTCTTAAAAACACGCTATTTGTTTTGACAGCGGGAATTAATTATTAAATTAATTAATGAAACTTATATGTTTTGAATTTTTTAAAATAGACTTCATTTTTGAATTCGTAATATAAAATATATCTTAGGGTGAATTTTTGGTATTTTTCTGAAAAACTTCAATTTTTGATGAATAGTGAAACCACTAAGTGGTAGTTAAAGAAACAGATTTTTCGTTTAAATGAAACTTTGCCACCTCTGTGTTTTGAATTTCAAATATCCGACATACATGGTTGTCATTAGGAATTAAAATGTGTTTCAATGGGATTAAAATAATTTTTTGGTGAATAATAACTTTTATGTTCTTAATCACGATTAGAGGTAATTAGTGTAATTTAAGGTAAAAATAATGTTTTAATAATGTGAAATGACCTAGACACATGTCCTACCCTCATTGGATGTGTCATGGCCGACCTATAAAATCCATGGGTCAACTTGGGGACCCCATGGAGCCACTTTATTTGGTAAATGACATAAATAACTTTTTATTTAAAGTTAAAATAAAAATGTCAGAAGCATGAGATGTTTCACTAAAACAATTTTTTAATGGGGTTATACAAGTAATATTTTTTACTATAAATATTAATTAGAAATATAAAAAGATATACTAAATCATGATATTTTTTTATAATTTTTAGACATTAAATAAATTAAATTATTTATGACATCATGATGATGTAGCGATTACCTCATTAATAAAGGATTTAAATAAAATGAAAATATAATGTTAAAACTATAACTTAAACTTGTAAAAAACGCATTGGATGATAATATTTAGAACCCTTACCAACATATCCTCGAAATAAATCAATTTGGGACCATTAAAATCCGAAACGCATTTGAAAATATATTAACATTTTGTAACTTTACAAGAGTGCCCCTCCTCTCCTCTTATAAAAGGCCCCCACCTCTACCTCCTTACCCACACTTCCAAAGCCTTTGTCTCGACCAAAACCTGCTCGTTTTGCCTCTCCACATCCCTCTATTACTACTAGAAGCCTCACTTTGGGCAGAAGTTTTCCCAAGGAATCATTTGAGCTCAAATCAAAAATAGTTACCCGATTTTAAGGTAATGTCTTCACTTGTGTTCTTTTGTTTTATTTTGCTTCTACAAACCCCTAAAATATTTTTATTCATTTCTTTTGTAACAACTCCAGTATCTTAAATATACTAGGATGTTTTTATAAGAAGCATTCGAGCTACACTTACACACACCTACATCAAATGGTTAAATAACATATTGTTTCTGTGGATGGCGAATTTCTGCCTCACAAAACGATGATTGTTCAACACTCATATAACACCTTAAAAGGTGGCCATTAAGATGTAAATATATTTATATATGATATATTATATGTTTATGTTTTATTTAAGCTTCTTTATTTTTCTTTTTTGGAATACCTTTATGGTTTCCATTGTGGGTAAACACGATAATTTCATTTTAGGAAGTGCGGACTACCGCCCCCTCAAAGTGATTTGATTCGTTAATTCCATATGTGGGATGTATAAAAAATGTATTTAAAGTTATTATATATGATTTATGTTACATATAAATTATGAATATAATTCTGGAATTAAATTATACTTACCTATCATTTATTTTTAATTCCATTAATATGACATAAAAATGAATGTAGCGTTCATGCGTACGTACAACTTACTGTCTCCATGAACGGTGCATTTCATTTATTACCTATAAATGATTATGTAATATTATAAATACATGTATATTCTGGATATATATGATATATATGATATCAAAATCATGAATATCATTCTGGATATAATGAACCTTTGACCACATGAACAATATGTAATTGTAAGAAGTCCACTTTCGACTTAAGAACCAAATATCAACAAAACAATCATTATTAACTTAAATGATTACATAATGTTTATAACATGGAAATAAATGATATAAAAGGAATAATGAACTTGAAAAATGGTGTTAATAAAGTGTAAATTAACTCAATTTTATTATTCAGGACGTTAAAGAACGATCGAGTCATGTCGGCCCCGAGGTAAGGGATCCTACTCCTCTCGATCTTTTTAAGTACATTCTTTTATGTCATTCCTTTTATGCTCATCTTCCTTGTGATTGGGATGTTCTTTTATATTACGTTTACTGTAATTTTTATGTTCATATGATGAGAGACCCTATTCTCTCTCATCAATCCATTTTGGATGTTTTTGAGTGGCGTCGTTAGGCTGCCGAATTTTCATAAGAGATCCAACCTCTCTTTCTTTTTTAAGTACTCTCCTTTATGTCACTTCTTTTAAGCTCCTATTTGTTATGATGGGGGATGTTATTTTATATCAATATTTCTGTAAATTTTATTTTAATATGATGTGAGACCCTATTTGATCTCATCAATCCATTTATGGATGTTTTAAGTGGCGCCGTTAGGCTGTCGAGTTTCCGTAAGGGATTTTTCAGCTCACTTTTATTCCCATGAGATTTATGCTACATCTACCACAATATCCTTTGAGTGGTGTATGTACTGACCATTATTTCACTAATTGTGTAATATACTTTCATTTATGTGTATTTACATCAATGTTGTATTATCCTTCTTTCACGGGGTGTATGTTTCGAAAGATACCCATGTCGTTAAGGGAACCTTTCACCCTCCACTTTTTAGAAGACTTCTTTTGTTATGTCTTTTAATTCACATAACATTATGTTTGGATATGTTCTTATATAACATTAGTGATTTAAATTTTATGTCCAAATGATGAGATACCCTTTTTATCTCTCATCAACTCATTTTCTGAATTTTTTAGTGACGCCGTTAGGCTTTCAAATTTTTTGCAAGGGAACTTTTTAACCCAATTTTGATTCTTTGGGATAAGCTTGTACTCCTTGAATATGTCATTCTAGGAATATGTGTGAATAACCTCTGATTTTTTACACTTCATATCCACTTATATTTGGTTATTAGTTTTTCACAAATAATTATGTAATTGATTTATCCTTAATCCAAGGATACCATCTTTGTATGGGACTTCGTCTTGATCTCCTTTCATTGAGGAATATTTTGTTCTATTCACAACCTTCTTTTATGCGGTGTATAAACCCCATTGACTTTTACGTTTATCCAAAAGGAATATTTTTTATACAAATCATTTTAATAAACGACAAAAGGAAATGTTTTTGTCGTATGTATGCGGCAACAACGACTTCTCCGCCACCATGACCATTATTTGTGTTTCAGCTTCCTCTACAAGCCATACCTTTTTAAAAAAATGAAAAATAAATACCATGTTTTAATTTTCTTTTATTTTGGTATTGAAAATGGTTTTCATAATATATTTATATCAATGTGTTGTATTGATATCTTGTGATTGAAAAGTGGAAATGTTATGTTTCATTTATGCATGTTTTATGTGATACGATTATGTTATGGTTCTTGGGAATTATTATGAATATGGGAGGTTCTGTGATAAACTAAGGGTGGGTGAGCCCGATATAGCTCTTCAATGCATTGGGTAACGTGAAGGGGTTAAACGTTAAGGTTTATACGAAGCGATTTAGGGAATATACTGTGATGGGTATTCCAAACGTAACCAAGAGGGTTAATCCATACGTAAGAATGTTATGAATGCCTGAAGTTACCTTTATGTGTTATGATTTCTATGATTTATTCATGATTTTATGAGGTATGTTAAAGTGCTTATGTTTTATCGGTAAAGTATGATTTCATTCTTATGTATACATGTACCCATGTTTCCTTTCCCCATTTTCATATCCCTTACTGAGCTTTTTATGCTCATCCCATGTTTTTGAAATGTTTTTCCCAGGTAAAGGGAAGGTTACATGATATGATGATAGTGTCAAGGATGTGTCAAGAAAGAATCCATGTTTTATTTTAAATATGTTTCTGTTGATGGAAAAAGTGAATATTATCTTTTATGTAACCACTTTGTTTAAATGTAAAATGTAATGCAAGTTTTATGATCTAATTCTCTAAAACTCTAAACTTGAAAAGATCCTCAATGTGTAATCTTGTAATAACTCAAGATTTAGTAAGGTTTAAGGCTGGGGACTTATAATAATTCCCCATATCTAGTGTATCATTCATTAATAAAAACCCAATAAAACCCTCATGACTCTCTCATAGAATTCTATTAGTCCATATATGTATGCATTAGAAAATCCCTTATTTTTATCAATTCCATAAATAAAACATCTCAATTTTAAGATGCTAAAAAACACAATACATATTTATATTGAATTGATAATTTTCATCTAGTGTACATCATATACCATATAAACCCAATGAACAACATGTGGCTTGTTTCTATTTCATAATAGATACAAAGTAACACTCAAATACAATATCATGGGACCATCCACATTATAAAAATATTCCATCCACCTATTCATTGTTTAGAACTGTTGTAGAAATTTTCACTATTTAAGAACCTCATGTGACTTGATTCTAATTCCATGAATTTATTTAGTGGTCCACTAGATTTCACATTTTATTACTAGACATTAATTAATTACATTTTATTGGGCTTCATTTCATAAAAGTAGATCAAACTGGGACCCCTCATTTACATTGAGCTTCATAAACTTTGAATTTAAGTCACTAAATTTTATTGGATAAAAAGTCGTGACCCAAAACTAAATCAACTACTCATCCTACTAGATTCTATCAAACTACACGACAATGACCCCAAATTAAAGTCATTAAAATGTGTGAATCATCTGTCATATGCTAAGAGTGTATTTATCCTTTCAATGTCATTCATATACCACATAACCATTATAAACAATGTGTGGTTTGAATCGTACTACCAAAAGATATGAAATGATTCCTAGCTTTATCATCCTAGGTCAACCAGTTCATAAATATTGCACCCCATCATGAATATGTTGTAGATCATCATGGATGATCCCGGCATAGATTCGTTCATATATACACCAATATTAAATAATTCCAATAACTTCCTCACAAATGAGTCATACCTATGTGAGGTATCACAACATTATAACAATGTATGACTAGATTCTCATTAAAATGAGACATTTAACAACAACAAAGATTGAAACGAACTGACCTAGAATCCCAAAACTAGTGCTTTAAATTATTACGTTGGAATTATGACAAGAAATAAAATCCCACTGGAATGAAATGCTTTTCATTTTTTGAAACCAAATACATAAATTAAACGAAAATTACAGTTGAAATATCAAATAAAACATAACACATAAAAAATGTAATTTATCAACATTATTGAAAACATAATAAAAGATATTTTCATCATAACAAGGGGAGTAGAAAAAATAGGGGTGGGATAAAATTAAAATTAAGGGTTTGGTATAGTGGAAATGAAAACGAAATAGTGATCATAATTAACATGGATAGCTAATTAACTGATCTAACATTCCATTTAAATAACTAGATAATGGAAAAATAACATGGAAATGTAAATAAATGACCACACATGAAATTTAATCAATAAACTAAGATTGAGATTAATCATCAGATTTTTTCATAGTGAATATCATATAGATAATAATAACTAAATTCTTATTGTGGGAAATTCTTAATTAATGTATGTCATGTATCTAGAACATGATCCATTACCATCAAGACCTTACACTAGACAATTTAATCTATAGGTAAAAACCCATTTAATGTATTCATAACTGATTCATCCCATGAGAGTATTAATGCACCAATGTATTTTCGATGGCTCGACCCTAGTCATTTTTATGAGTCTAAAAAATTCATCATATATCTAATAATTTATTTAATTAATAAACAATATTCATTAATGTAAAATATCCATAATGAATAAAAGTTACTGATTTATCAATATTTTCAATATTAATTAAATGAGTTCAATGTAAACACCTTATAGAAATAATTTAATTCAATATAAGATATAATCATTTAAATATTATAAAATTATGATATTTAAGAGAAATTTAATTTCAAATGTAAAATGATTTAAAAAATTTATTATCTATAGAGAATGATAAAAATCACAATGGAAATGATATTGGACAATATCATTTATCAAAAAAAATTAATGTCAATTTTCCTTGGATGAACTAATTAAAACTAATGCTTTAAATACAATGATTAATGAATATATCATGATATTTAATGATTATGTTTTTGTATATACACCACATATAAGTGAATTTGTGTTTAATAACAAATTTGTCTCAATGAAATGTAAATTGAGACAGAATCCCTTACAACATGGGTAACTACTGAATCATACACCCCGTGAAAGAAATAACATCAAGTGAAACAATAAATAACATGATGATAAATTTATTCTTTATATTAAATAATATATGGGAAATATATACACCACAGAAAATAAAGAAAAAGTGAATATAATATATTCCTCACAAATGAAAAAGATAGACATGAATCTCTTAACATAAGCATCCCCTAGTTAAAAATAATTTTACACACTTAATAAATGTTTTAATCATGTTATTAAGAATTTATAGAAGAATAAAAAAAATATAATATCATATATTATCTTTTTATCCGATCATATTACCCATTTTTTAATAATATTTCACTAGTTTCATTATTTCTATTGTTAATTTCCTTTTTTTCTCAAGCGTGTTTCAGCATGAATTATCCAGTTATTGCATATATTATTTATTATTATCCTATAAAATAATACTAATGATATAAATATCATATATATACTATAATCCATAATAATATATTGTAGGAAATTAAATTATTAGTTCAATGAGATGGAAGACCGTATGTGCACATGGATGTTATTTTCAATTTATTTTCATATTGAAATAATGAAAAGTAATTGATGTATATATATCTATTATAATTTTAGTATAATTTTTATTTCATATATATCACATAAGTTTTTATTAATATAATCTATTATTAATTTATCAAGATTCATGAATGAATCACATCACTTTGAGCAAGTGGTAGATTTCCCATCCACGAACAATGTTATTGTATTACCTAATAATGGAAATAATTAAGGTGTGTTTGATATAATAATTCTAGAATAATAAATACATATTAACTATCATAAATGTCATATATAAATTATAAATAAATCATTATTCACAACATTGAAAAGTGTTAATGGATGAATAGAAAATATTTTTTCACGAGGCAATAGACTGGCTTACACGTGAATGATGATTGTGTATCATATTATATATATGTGTGTGATTTAATAGGATATAAAAATAAAATAATAAATTTAAATTTATTTAAGATACACAGGTTATTATTTAAGCATTATATAATAATAATGCATGACACTATAGAAAGAAATAAAATAAAAATTATGTTTGAAAAACATTACCTCTTCTGCATGTTTCTTGCCATGTTAACCCTAAAATCTTCAATTTCTTGATTTATACCCAAGATAAGGATTCTATAATTTTAATAGATAAGTTCATGAAATATTTAGGTAGTTATTGGATGAAAAATGGTTTGAGGGGTTTGAAGAAGGGGGGGACCTTTTACAAGTAGAGGTGAAAACATAATTGTCATTTCTTAAAGAAGATAGGTGTACCCATGTTTTTTCCAAAACCATAGGAATACATAGAACAAAAACATGTATACATGAATTATTAAGGAAAAAATATTTCCATTCAATTGGTGATTTACATGTCATAGGTCATTAATTCTACATTTCCCTACTATGTCATCTCATTTTTCATTTAATCTTTATAATTAATTTTAATTTATTCAATAATAATTTATTCCAAAAAAATAATGAACATACTAAAAATTATAAATTACTATGATTCTAAATAAACAAAAATTATTTTTAATTTAAAATAGTGGATTTTGGAGAAATTTATTTAAAATTAGTCACACATATGGTATATGACAATGAGTTTTTATTTTTAAAATGTTCAAAATATTTTTTATGTTTTTATATTATATTTCAAGATGAAATTGATTCTCATGAAATAAATTTTATTAATATATATAATATTTAACTAATTAAAATCTAAAAAACATTAAAAATATAATTTAATATTTTAAATTATTACGATGAAAATTTAATTTTTAATTAACATTCAGTATATTTCAATATTTATCAATATCGATACATCTCATAAAAATAAAAAAACCTCCTTATATAATTTTGACATTAATAATTAAAAAATATTGTATTTTTGTTCAAATAAATGTTATAAAATATTGGAAATATATTTCTAAAATATGTTCTCCAATAAAAAGATCCAAATATGACTTTATAACAAAAAAACATTTTATATGTAAAATTATATTTATTATTTTGTTATGTAAATAAAAAATATTGGATTAATGTAAAAAAAATTAATTGAATATCAAATAAATAAATTTAATTGATATAATAAACTATTAGTAATTAATTTATTTTTTTATGATAAATTCTTTTCTATCATATTTTTTTAATAATAAAAATTCTATTATATTTGGTTTTTGTATTTATTTATAAATAAATAGTCACCAATGATTTATATGAACTTATGATAATTTTTTTTTCCAAATTTAGTTATTCCACATCACACATGTCTTTAATAAAGAAACATTATTACAATAATGTTAAATAGTATTATTAATTATATATTTTCATTCAGTAAAACCCGGTCTTGTGAGTAATGTAATCTATAGAAGAAACTCAATAATCAAACATAGTATAGTGTGTAACTCAAGATAATATCAATGATGTGTAAATTGAAGGATATAAAATAGATTGATTTTTTACAACAGTAAATATGTTGTAATGTCACATGATATTATCTTCACTTTTAAATTTGGTGTTGCATATCATTCTTAATATTGAATAAAATGTTATTCTTTTATAATTATAAGGTGTTACATTATCTCCAAATAAATAAATTATTCACTAAAAATATAAAAAACTTCTTAATAATAGAGGTATTTATATTTGGAAAATCTATTGTTGAAACATCAACATCATAAATTGGGTTAATTAAATATGTTATTTGGATGGAAAGGGAAAATCCGAGGTCACAAAAAACTATACTTTTGAGCAGGAGATCATTTGTGAAAATATTAAAATGGAAGAGAAATATGACAATCATTTTCTAATGTATAGGGATTGTGAACCTTGATCACAAGAATTTGGGTGATCCAGATTAGGTTAACAATGGAAAGGATATTAACCACTGAGGTGTAAAATGTTTCTTGTTATCATAAAAAAGGATGATAATATATAAAGATTCTTGTGTCTTGAATTATTTTCCTACATTTGTCAAATTATATACCTCTATATATATAAGTAAAAATAGGTTTCAATTTCATAAAAAAACATATCATTTTGTAGTGACTTGGAATATATCTACATCATTTAACTATATAGGTTGTAAAATATATTTAAATAATACATTAATGCCTAAAATATTATTAATATCAACATATTCTATTTCATAAGATGATAAATGTATGTAAAAAACTATTATCTAACACATTAGTAGGAAGGTCACTGAAACACTAAGTTATATCACAAATCATCACATAACAAACACATTTATACCTTAATCATGGGGTTTCATGAAGCATTGCAATTACCCAAGTCACCATAAAACGCTATTGAAATGATGCATGCTTCTTTATTCCATGAATAGAAAATAGTTTTTTGGATCTATCCTATAAATCCAAAAATGTTATAGACTTAAAAAATTATATCATAACATGTTTACTAAATAATGATTAATTTGTTTCAAGGTAGTAGGTTATATCCAATTTACATTATCTATATCAATCATCTATTCATCCAAAAAAAATTCTCTCAACATTAATAACATAATAAATATTGGACTTCCAAAAATCATATGTTTATTTGATAATTTCACCTTTTTTACTGAATAATATTTCTTGGACATCAATTTTGATCAACACATTCTACTAAATACATGATTAAAATGTCCTATTTTTCAATCCATATACATTATATAACTATTTTTAGTCAGATATCATTGATAATATACTTTAAAATTAATTTTCAAGGATGAATTTACGAGTGCTGTAGCAGGAACTGTAGCGGTGGTGGAACTGTAGCGGCAGAGGAACTGTTGCCGGATACTACAGTGGTGGTAGTACTGTAGCGGGTACTGTAGCTGCGCAGGGCACTGTAGCCGTACTGTTCACATAGGGTCCATTGGGCCAAAAAATGGGCTTTCAAGCCTTGTATTCAGGCCACTTGGCCATGGGCATTCGGGCTATGTATTGGGGTCTCCCTCTACCCTCTAAAGAGGTCTTTGATTAAATAATAAATTGAGGATTTGGCCCCAACCATTAAAAAAAGTGTATATTAGTCATCCTATATCAAATATATCAGTATCATACACCTAAACATTCTCTATTATCTTTTCATAGGTATATTGTCTTGAAATTTGTGGAATTCATTGTGGAGTGACCCATTTCCTTTTAGATATAACAATGAATTGATTCCTTTTTATCCTTCTGTTTGAATTATTTTTCATGGTGACTATAATATCAAAACATATAACAAAATCATAATCCCTTAATATACTTAAAATGGTGATTATTTCCATAATTATCATTTTGGGTAAATCCATCCTCACCTTCATCACATTATACATGTTTTCCATTCTTTACCTCTTCTTCTCTTTCATCCCTTTCAAGCCATAGTAAATGGAAAATAAATTACCTATCTTGATAAAGCATATAAAATAAAATCTTAAAAAGAATTTTCATTTCAAAATATCAACCTTAATAGACAGTGATTAAGACCTCCATTGAAATGACCAATATTTCACTCCATGTTTCATATACAATCCATATATTCCCAAACAACATTTTTATGGTATCATCATACAATTAAACTCTTTATTAACCATTTTTAGTTAATATAGGAAGAATTATATTGATTTCAAAATAATCCTCAAAAAATAAATATATGTCTAAGAATGTATAATTAAAATATTTTCATTCAATCAGTTCTATTTCTTTTTTTGTTCTGGCTATTTTTGATCAATAACTGCCATTGTTCCACATCATCTTTAAGGAAATATTCAACCAAAGTGGCCTTTTCATTTTCATCTTTTCACAATTCATCATATATTTTTCTTACAGACGTAATCCATTTGTCAAATGAAATTGGATTATTAGTGCCAATAACGTTTGAGAGATTATTTCACATAATAAAACTCAACATATGTTAGTATTTTTGTGAAATATGGTTCTCTATATTGGAAAATGTTATTTATCATAAATTTATTAATCTTCCCTGTAATATCCATCATTTTATCTATTCTAACACATTCTATATTTGTTCCTTCAATACGAATATATCTACATTTTCCATGAGTATTGATACCATTCATCTTTTCCGGAACCATTTATAAAAAAATGGAACATACAATATTGTAAAATATCATTATGAAACATAATTTATTATCGAAAAATGAGTGTAATACAAAAAAAAATTAGGAATATGTAACTCATAATTATAAAAATGGAATATTTGGGATGTTCTTATATGATTATCCAAAAATTATATCATAGTTTTATGTTCTTATTACAAAATTTTCATAAATATAGTTCCCATATTTTATACTAATCATCCTTGGATAATAAATGTACCGACCCAACCCAAAAAAACACGAGTTGATGGCTTACATTATTACATTAGAATGATTAAATGAAAAAAATATCCAAAAGGACCTTATTTTTTATAATATTTGAGAACTGTAAAAATAAGTTAATAACACTTCATATTGGGAAAATTAAATAAAACATAATAAATAACAAAATTAAGTAATCAATATCCATAAAGACACATTTGAAAATTCATTTTTGATAAACTTGGGAAAGGAATAAAAAAACATGAGCTCAAATTCTTAATAAGGGTTATATATTACGGATGTTATAATGAATCAGTGAAAATAAATATCATTGAATAGTAATTAACTTATCACACATTCTATTTATATAACTTGATAATGAAATATTTATATTCCAAGGTAAATTACACACCATACCTTCAATTTAATCAATAAGCTACGAATAAAATGGATCTATCATATTTACATTGTAAAAATTATTTGCACAATAATAAATTAATTATTAATTAATTAAATTCTTATTCATTGCATTCCATGTATCTTTCATATGATCCACTAACATTAATTCCTTTCACAATACTGTTTAATATATATGAAAAAACTCATTAAATTCTAGCTTACCTAATTTTTCCCATGAGACTACCAATGCATCAAGGGGATATACATAACTAAGACTCTTCAATGTATACTAGATCAATGAATTCCTCATATATTGAATAAAAAATTTAAATAATATACACTATCCCTTATCATTAAATATTCATGTTCAATGAAATATTCAAATTTATCAATATTTCAAAAACATATCAAATAACATTAAAAATAAAAACTATACATAAAAAGTAAATAATTTTTAGGCTATAATTATATCAATTGTATGATAATATGGATTGTTAAAAGAATTTAAATTTCCAATGTAAATTTTTGAAAGTATTGTGTTTGTATTAATTGAATATTAACAATCCAAATAAGAAGGTGATATTGTAAAATAAGGTCCATTAAAGGGATTTACTATTAATTTTGTGAGTTGTTACATTGGGAAAGTTATTTATATAAGAAGTGTTTTTTTATGAAAGATCATTTTGAGACATTTATGATGAAGATACACTACTAACCATTCCATTCTTAGTGGATATTGTGGTGTTGTTTCATATTACTTTGAAGTATTACAAATTTATGGATCCTTCATTGAGCATAAATAAATTAAATATAGTAACACTTATAGAGTTTAACTAAAATATATTAATTCTATTTTTTTGATGATGAATTTGGAAAACATAATGTGTAGTTCTTACTTTTGTTTTATACAGTTCCAATTCCAAGATGATGTTGAAGGGTTAAAGACGTTTTTCCTCCCTTTTATTCCCCTATAAAATTATTTATATATTTTACCACTACTTCAAGGACATGAAAAAAAATAATTATCTAACGTATATGTTTTAATTTCCTTTTATATCTCATTTGAATCATAATTTTTTTGTTGTTAATGGTGACTAATCCACTTATTATGGGTGTTTTGATCATTTTTTTGGGGATATCATATTTCTAAGTCCCGTTTACAACTACATTTATCTTTGGTGATCCATCCAGGTGTTTTTGAACCACATTACACCATTAATGTGTGAATAAATTTTAATTTTTATCGAGGAAGGGGATTCAAATCATATTTTTTTTATTCAATCCCCAATGTTATCAATCATTATCTCCATGGTTTGATGAAATTAATATTAAAATAGATTATACCAACATAATGAATGGGAATGGTTCCCAGTTTTATAATTCTCATGTTTTTCCAACATTATAATGAGTGGCCTCTATTTTTCCAAGATAGTATGTTATCTATAGTTATTCATTCGTTATCAAGGTAGTTTATTCAATTTTATAGAATGTTTCTAGGTTGAAAAATGATAAAAAATAAAAAAGAGGCATGTTTAATTCAAACTGCTCTTCTTATAATTTAAGATAAAACAAATGATTCATATGTCATGTTTAATTTAAATCATTATTTCTTATATAAATTAATTTAAATAATTATGGATAATCTTGTATTATTATTGAATAAATAATAAATTATCTTTTTAAATTATATTATTATTCTTTTGTTTTATGAAACTGGGTCTTATGTTTGGAATAATTTTAATATAATTTAAACCATTTAATAGTTTTTTATATAGGTTTTCTAATGTAAAACCTATAAAATTGAATAAGTTAATAAAGGGTCATGAGGAATTGATAATTTGATTAAGAAAAATGTTTGGTATCAGTCAAATTTGTTGTTTGTGAAGGAAATTTGAATTTTTAATGCATAATTTCATGATTAACAACTTTTCATTTCTCCCTTCTAAATTCTGTTTTTCTTATGTTTTGAGCCATAAAATGCGAACTGATATGATGTAAACATGGATAATCTTTTTTAAATAAATTTTGAGTAATCCTAGGATTCTTGTAGAACATAAAGGTTATTATGGAATGTTGTGTGGTTATAGGCATGTTGGAGAAGGTTATTGTCTTTAAAAATAAAAAATTACTAAAATATAGGATTACTCATTACTGTGGTAGAATATGGGATGCTTTTTTATTATTGATTCCTATTCAATGAGCATATGGATAGGATTATTGTTACTCATTTTCATTCCCAACCACTTGATATAGCTTGACATTCTAGGTTGTGGAACTCTATTATAGAACTATAAGATGATTCCTTGTGTACCTCGAATCATAGAATGCAAATTCTTAGTAATCTTGTTCACACTTGGTGTTTTTGTTTGATAGAATGAAATATATGATAATATCATGAAACTGTAAGAGTATTTTATTAATAACTAAGGTAATAAGGATTATATTACGACCATGTCAATGTATTGATAAAGTAATTTAAATGATTGTTTGAATGAATTAATTAAATTTTGAATGTAAAATGAAAATAATTTAATTAATGAGGGTCTATGAAAAATTTTGTTTCTTTACATGAAATTTATCCCATAGAAATGGTATTCATGATTCAGAGAGATGATTCATAAGTTAATACTCTGGCTATATTGATTCCCCCAATTTCATTGCATGCTATATTATATCATTTCTGTTATATAATTTCTTTTACTACCCCACCATTGTTGGAAGGAAATATGACAAACAGTGGGATCGAGGAGGATTTTTTCCCTTATATATATGTTGTATTTGGAATACTGGATAGCTTTTACCTTAGGCACTACTCTAATCTCTGAGAAATACTCTGTGTTAGCATATATGTTGGTTAAAGTTTCCCACATAGGTGTGTTGAGGGAATAAATAGAGATTGGTTAATTTTGAACCATTTATATTATGATATCGAATCATAATGATTATTATATCTATGTCGTTTATGTGATGTAATGGTTAGAGGAATAATAAATTCCATATCATTTGTCCTTACCAATAAAAACTACATAGTCAATATCCTGGCATGTGTCTTGAGATGCTTATAAAATTCCACTCACGTTTTCCATAGTATATGATTATAGGAAATGATGTATGAGATTCATGAGATAATACATTAGCACTTGTATCATTGATTTGGATTAATTTTAAAGAGATGGATCATGACAGGTGATATTTAGGATTATATGTAAAGTATTACAGATGTGGCTGTGGGATATAATAATTTCATGTTGTTTTCTAGGAACTCATGTATGCGAATCTTGATCAGAGTTATCCATGTTATGTCTAGTAATATAAATATCTTGTTTAGGTGACATGTGATCTATACATTATTTTATCAGTCTATAGTATCATTTTGTTATCATTCCCAATAGTGGATCTAGTGAGGATCCTAATAAGAATACCTACCATTCTCACTATGTTTGTATATAAATAATTTATCATGTTTTTTGTAGTTGTATTTTGATTGTGTTGGAAATTACTAAATAATGTTTTGTATAGGAGTTTTTTCTATTATAGTCACTATCAAAAAATATATATATTTTACATGTAGTTTTAATCTAGTTTTCAATTGTATTATGTTATATTAATATATTAGGTTCACTTTTTTACTATTTCATGTGTAGGATTTTTTGGGTTTTCTATCTTGTACCTCTTTATTATAATTCATATATTTTAATGCCTCCCATTGATGTGTATATTATACCCTTAGTGCTTGTCCCTAACTCATGGTCTATTAGAGGTGGACTTTAGTCATTACTACATCCCTTCTCTATTTTAATCCTTAGAGGGGTATGATTGGAGGGAGTGTGTCATGAATAGGGTCAAGAAAAATAGTTTCATGGTGATAAAAACCATATAAAACTAATTCATGTACATATGTATATAATTCATGGTTGTGTTTGTAATTATAATAAATGGTGGTTCATCTATGATCTATGTTTACAATTAGAGGGGATTGAAAACAAAAATATTTATTATGTATAGTTGGATAGTCATTCTTATTCAATTTTATCCTCCCAATTATGATCCTAGCTGGTTATGAAAGGATAAATTCTTTATGTATTAGTGAAATGATAATATATTTAAAATTAATCTATGCATTTCATAGTGGTTTATAGCCTAAGAGGTTTAATTTCAAATTTATTTTCCCAAACACTTTTTATTATCATAAACATTAAAAAGAAATTTTTATCAATCATATGGTTAAAAATTTTCCTTTTTTAGTTATGGGATTCTATTCAAAAAAAATTCATAAATGAAAATAATATTTCAACCATAATTATACATTATTCCAGCAAAAATAATCAAATTTTCAGTCAATAAATTTAAATAATAGGTTGGAGCTAAAAAAGAAAAAAATTGTAATAAAAAATGTATTTTATTTAAAATATATAAAATTATTATATTAACCCTTAATAGTAAAATAAATACATAATATTTTGATAAATCAATATTAAGTTTCACAGTGATTAGATGAAATAAAATAAATTCAAAATAGTTGGAAAATAAGCATAATATTTTATAAAAAACAAAATCTATATCTCCTATTTCATTTATGTTTTGAAAGAATTTCCATTTGAAATAAAATTTTCGATATAAATAATAACATATAATTTTATAGAATAAGAGATTTATTGATGGAAGTTATATTTTCGTATTGATACTCTATAATAATAAAACTACACTTTTCGATGATTTTGATTGAATTTTAAATTTTTTATGTGTCCTAATTTAAAAAATTGGTACTACAATAAGACCAATTTAACCATAGGAATTTTTTCCCACACAAAATACCACACAAATTTATTAAAAGTCCACCAATCTAAAGGATTTCCCCACATGTCAGAATATGGTAATTTAGTGTTCTGTATCCAAAATAAGACACACCTTATTAAACATTAATGGAGATCATCCAAAATGACCACTAATCCATGTCAAACCTCATTAATTGTGGAGTTATAATTATGTAGGATCCCAAAAAATAATGGGTTAACATGATATTAGGGGTATTTTCACTAATCATGTTACGAATTTAACAATATGGGGTTTCACATTCCCCCATATTCATGGAAATATTTCCTCCTTTGAGACCATATATCTCAACCCTATAAGCACCATTGTGAATTTTTTTTGGTTCCTATTTTGATACTAATGTAAAAACTAGGCCTTTTAGGAACCCTAGTTTCACTGTGGAAGTAATATTTATAATACCTCAGACCCACACATGTGCCTAAATGGGCCATTATATTAATTTCAATCCCTATAGGCCAACGCATGTTGTTTTAGTGTAAGAACCCACATAAACACAATTGGAAACATCCTTGGTGGTCACCCATCTCGATCACTATTATATTTAAAACTTCATTAAATATGGATTTATAATCAAAATAGCTCCCAAAAACAAATTTTCATATTTTAGTCTTTTTTAGAAATATCAATCTTTTTAAAATATCCACATTTTGTTTTTTCATGAAGAAAAAATTTATTTATAAGGGTTATGTATTATTAGGATAACGTTTAATGATTTTAAGGTGTAAGTGAGTTTTCCATGCAACTATATAATGGCATATTCCTTTTAATATTGTATGAAAAAGAAAAGTACACTGTGTAACTGCATTTCTTTAGTGTCCCCAGGACCACGTAATTGTAAATAAAGAATTAAAATATGCTCTCTAATGGTATCTTATTTGATTTGTAACTAAAAGAATGTTTAAATAATTTTTATGTAATCATAACCTATTTTTTGGTTGGGGTTCCTTCCCATAGGCACTATTAAACAAGAAATCATATGTACGCATAAGGCTACAAAATGTAATAGGAGGCTATAAAATGGTAAACCCTCGTTTTCTTAGGATATCCTCTCCTAAATGTTACTATAACTAGTATTTCTAAAATTATATTAATGGGTTTTCCTAAGATGTGTCTTAGTATGTATATATACATCCCATATATAGTTATAACAACCATTACACTTATGAGACACATAATAGCTTCATTAGTGTAAAACTACATTATTCATATATTATTTTTTTTGAAAAAAATACAGCATTATATTTCATTTATTCATCCAAAAACTTCATCAATAATTTTTTTTCAATTAAAATAGAAAAATTAATTGACAGAATTACATTTAGTTTTTAAAAAGATTCTCATTCACTATTCAAATAATAATTGATTCGACACATTCAATATCTTAATTAATAATTAATTACGAAAATTTAAATTTTGAAGTTTCAGAATAAAATAAACTAGAATGGATGGGTAATTTAATAAAATACCTAAACATTTACGACCTTCAGTTTATTTTTATTCTCATAATTCAGGCTATAATTTTTCATTATTCATTTATAATTAAACCATCATGACCAAATTGTGACCAACATTATGTTTTCTAGAGTGGTAGAACCCAACCCACCCTCAAATTTTGTGTTGATTCATTTTTAAATAGTAAATCCAGGGTAATAATTACATTAAATCATCTCAAAAATAGTTTATTAACTGATCCTTCCAATGCTTCCTATAATAATGATAAATGAATCTTAAAATTATAAAATCATAGAATCATGGAAGTACTAATATGTATTATTAAATTTAATTTCATATTATTCTAGAGAGAAGAATTATCATCAGATGTGGAGTTATAATTTATTATTCATAGAATAATATATTGTCAAATTCATTGGATTAAAGATATAAATTAAAATTCTCCAGGCAAGAGAAATGATTTTTATATTAGATATTTTTATTTAGATTTATATTTTTTTAATATAAACAGGTATTGAAACCCATAAAGAGTGGTCTGATACATAGAACAAGGGGATGTGGTTCAAATGTTGTTTTTTTATGAACCATGATGTCAATATACACAATTGTAATTTAGTTAGTTCCATAAAATATTTTGGGCATCATATATGTTACTATCCTCTCGTGTTTATTTTTTCTCACTAACATGTTCTTGATATATGTTTACATATCTATGTGTTATTGGCCTTCAGACATGGATTGATTGTCATCATATGGTTTTTTATTCAATTTACACATGTTCTTGATATTTCTTTTTTTCTATTTCTATGAAATGTATTTATTATTGTGTTTCCTAAATTATTAAACCATCCATCAGGTATTAAGATAATCAGGTGGATCCTCAATGCTGAGTCGATGTGGACTAAATGACCTAAATTGGGATACGGGATATCCTTTTAGATTTTTGTTCACTGATTTATGGTTAACCAACCAAATGAGTCCCAATAATTGTTAAATGTGGGTGTAAATATCCTTATAAAGGGATGTTCATGAGTTAAAATATGTCTTACTAAAACATTGTGTAATTTCTCAAAGATAATGTTAATGGAAATAGTCAGGAATACATAGTTCCAAACAACGAAAACCGCCAATGTGCTTCATGATGATTATCCATTAAGGATTTATATTCATTGAATTATACTAGCATCATTAATGGCATTTAGATGAAGTAGGTGCATCCATGGT
Source organism: Viscum album (assembly GCA_963277665.1). Classification (NCBI taxonomy): domain Eukaryota; kingdom Viridiplantae; phylum Streptophyta; class Magnoliopsida; order Santalales; family Viscaceae; genus Viscum; species Viscum album. The sequence goes on from OY728159.1 coordinate 1,386,664,241, forward strand.
ATTTGGTGGTCTGTGGATGCCTAATGACTAAAAACATATGTGACTATTTCTTATTTTAGGATTTTCTTTTGTTATTTCATACACTATTTTATATTTTATGCACATATGTTAAGGATTCATTAATCATGTCCTACTAGGGTTATTTATCAGTCCAATTATGTGAATGTCGATGCATGTGTTGATTTCACGAGTAGGTATCCATATAATGGAAATGTTATTATGGTTAATGGATAAGAAGATTACCATGGAGATTATAGTAAATAATGAAAATATCCAAAGGACCACATTTTTTCTTTATTAATATAATGCATACATTATTTTTATTATGGTTTTGATTTCCACTAAGGGAGCCAATTTTTTTTATATTCCTGACATGCAATTTATTTAGTTCACTAGAACACTCTAATTATTTTATACTTTTTTGTATTATGGTGAAATTACATGATAACGAGTGGATATTCTCCTAACTAAAAATACATTGAACCTCGATTCTAGTAGATATACTTTTATGTATGAGGAGATGTGCATGAGGACATGTAGAAACCCAAATATTTCATATAGTTTTGGGTTGTGGTAATAAATAATTTTATGATGGAACATATTCTTTTTTTATGGAAATAACCTTGCTACGTGGGAATCATGTTAGGAAGATACTATGGGCCTGACTATCACATGTGTAATGGACCAATATGATTTAATTGATTTGACTTTTGTTACTGTTTTTTTAGAGTTTGGTTATCTTCACGAATCATGATTAGGAACATTGGATCATGTGGCATAAATAAGTACCTCTTTTAGTACAAAATAGTATTTAGTTATTTAAATTCATTGATTTAGGTAATAATTTATTGGTTTATTTCGTTTTTATGTAATATATTCGTTTTAATTATTATAATGATATATCTCTATTGGAATTAAATTATTTTTCTGATCTTGTTGTTATTCTGTAGTATATATTTTATGATTATTATTGAAAAACAAGGATGACTAATTTTGGATTTCTAGGATGGTTTTACATTTAGATCCATATAGACTGATTAGAAAACCATTGTGTGATTCCATAGTATTTTTAGGATCACTCTAAATATTTCATATTGTACTAATGAATATATTAATTCTTCCTTAGATATGATTGATTTGATTTTTATCTTATAATTCTTGGGATGTTCATCACCCATCACCTTTGGATATGGTGGATGTACCATAGCAGGATCTTATTCCGAAATAAGTGATCAATGCAACATACTTGATTAGCACATGAATCATTGTGATTTTTCTTATACAAGGGAGATCCATTTAAATGATATTGGCTTATTATTATAAGGATTTAATTCTATAAAATCCTATAATATTATATATTTAGGGTGTACTAGATGATTTAGAGGACATGTTGGAAATTAAAAAAAATATCGAGCTGGTATAGACTATTGATGATGGGTGAGTGATTATGGGGACCATGATGTACCAGGGAATAACCATGATATTGTGGATTACCTTGAGGCAGGATGGAAGACAATAGGGACTTTCTTGGGGGTCCTACGAAGATATTTTTTGAGGATTATAATCATAACTCAAATAACCTAGATAGTTTCATTAAATTCATGGTGCTACGGTATGATTCTATAACCATCTCAATATATTCTTCTCAATTTATAATGTTAGTTAACATTATAACTTTTTAAACATGTAACATGGAATAAAAGGATATGATGTTTTAGATATGTCATCAATAAGATCTCATACATAATTTAAGTGTATTTAATCTGACAAAATAAACATTATTTCACCAAAAAGATATATCCTTTAAGAACATGATAGAGGATTAAAAGTTATAATTCTTACTTTTAAACCATAATAGCCACGTGGATGAGATTTCCCTCACTAAAATAAGATATTAATTAGGAATTAGTAAAATAAATTAAGACTATACCTAGTAGTGAAATATATATTGATGTGATATTAATATTTCAAAAATATAATCTATATGTGATTATTTCATCAGGTGCATTAATTTTTTTAAATATGGTCATTAAAATATATTCTTCTTAATGAAATATATAGTGTTTTACTATTATTGAAATAATTTTCAACTTCAATGATTTTGATTGAATCTTTCATATATGAATATAATAATATCAATTATTATATGAATTTATTGTCTTGTTTAGAGGATGTAAAGATCCCATATTATGATGAATTGGGGAGATTTTCATAGATCTAAGATATGAAATGTTTATGTAGTGGACCAAAGTCTACGAGAGGGTGGTAAGAGACCATTTTCTATTTGTGGTTTCATTTTAATTTTATAAATATCATCTTCTAGTACATGGATATTACATCTATTTTAGATTAATATTTAATACAATAAAAAGACTCACCCTAGAGGACATAATAGTTTAGTTTCTTTTGAGACTAGGTATAGAATATTCTTATTTAGGTAAGGGTCTTCAACATCTCATGTAAGGATATTAACCTTTCCTCCTCTTCAAAATCATACCAAACATAAAACATTACTTCATAACATTTTGAAATTACACAAAATAAATGTAAATATAATGTTTTCATAAATGGTAAATAATGGAGATATATAAGTATAACGATAGGAAAACTCTCTGATAAAATGCACATGGATGATTAATGCCATAACCTCTATATCAAAGATCAAAATCACTATTCATTGAATAAATATTGGAAATTCAAAAGAAATGAATCATAATTAAATCAATGAAAATGTTCCACGAGAGAAAAACATTGACATAAAACATATTATACTGTTTATACACATAAGAATAGAAGAGGATACACCTCTTGAACAGGGCACACCACCACCCCTAGTGGAATCCTTTTTTAGAATATAATCATTTCACACCCAAAACCACATTATTGTCATGATCCACTACTGGTCTATCATAAAATGTAATGTCCATTATGGAATTTAGTACACTCACCTATCAAGCCCTATCTTAGTGAAAAGGGAGAATCCCCTATTCCAGCCTCATCTTATTAAATCTCATTCACTCCCCATTCCAACCCTATATTACTGAAATAGGTTCACTCTCCATTCCATCCATATTTTAATAAATTAGGATAAATATATATTACATTGATTTTAAATCATTACATAATTCATTTAAGGACATATAGTGCCCACCAATCACATAATTGGACGAAAATTTATTTGTGTCAGAAGTTCGTGAACATTCATCACACAATATTCCATTTAATGAAAAGGGTATCATGAGAATTTCATCATTTCATAACATATAATAATGTATCATGTTTTATATTCATGTCATCAAGTAATATCTTTGAAAATAAGTGGAATTCATAAGCATTTCTTCATGGAAAAACCAATGGAAGTGAAATGGTTTTCATAATCATATACACAACATAACATAAATCATTCAGAGAAAGAATTTGAGTTTTTTTGTAAGGATCATATCCATAGTGTGGAATACATATCAGAAGTGGATATCATCATAGATGTAAAATAACTCAAAAATATCCATTAAAAAAATTATTGAATAAATTTTCATTTCTTCTTGGAAATTTTTTTTAGATATTAAGCATTCTAAAAAACATCTTTGCAACTAAACATGACAAAAAATAAATGAATATTTAAAAATAATTTAAAAAAAATTTTAAAACAAAAAAATTGTATATGAAATGAAATTTTAAAAAAATTATAGGAATCAGTAAACCATTGATTGGTCATGTATGTAATAATTACTGGTCATGTCATTCATGTTAAAATTATTATTCTTTTCTAATTTTTTATAAAATTCATACATGCATTATATTTTTAAATAACAACAATATTAATTTAAAAATACATTATAATTTAATACATGGTTTCAATGTTTTGGAAAATTATAATAGAGTAATAATAAAATTTTTAAAATAAAAAATTTGAATTTTTTTTAATAAAATATATTTTAGACCGAGAAGAGAAATAATTTCTGGATTTCATAAAAATTTGTTCATAATAATTTTAACTTTGAAAAAGTAAAAAATTAAAAAATTACAAGAATATATATTGATTGACCAAAGGATAATAAAATTCATGCAAATTATTTAGATGTATATCTTTATATTTCAATAGTGTTGACTTAATCCCAAATAATATATTTATATGATGAGATTGTAACATAAAATCAATACAACTTTGGTAATGATGAATCATAATTCCAATGGATAGAAATAAATGAAACCACAAATATCATGTGGATTAATAAATTCAAGATATTAAATTTCAAATTGGTTGTATAAACACCTCGTGAAAAAATAAATGTTTACAACATAATGTACATATCAATGAAGGTATATTGTGTCAACCCATATCACTTTGTTAAATTGTATACATTAAACCACATGAAATAGATATCATAAAAATTGTGTGTAAATAAACATTATTTTTATGATAATAATCATAAAATACATACATGGTAAGTATATACTTAACATAAAATAAAAATGTTTGGAATATAGATTGTGTCTTATAGAAAATAATTAGTAAGAAAAAAATCCATTATTACGTTATTAACATGTTAATCATTATCCTAAAAAATAATATAATCAATAAAAAAATTAATTTTCATTATATTATGTATATTCATTATAAATAATTTAATATGGTACTATATACACCACAGAAATGAAAAAATATTTATATATGGAATAAGTCTTATAGAAATAAATGTTAGACTTGAAATCCAATAACCATAAGTCTTCACTTCTAGAATAATAATTCAAACCACATGTATAAAAAATATATGTTCATTATACATATATTATATAACCATATTCAAATATATCATTCCATAAATGATATATTTTTGTTCAATTATTACGTATTTATCAACAATGTTGTGTTAAAGTCACATTTCGAGCAGTAAATGCATTCTTTTTCATGTATGTTTTTACTTTCTATTTTTTTCAACATAAATACATCTAGGAATTGTCATATAAAAAATATAAAAAATTATATTAATATCATACATATTAATAATATATTTATTTATACGAATCCCTAAAATTTATTGATAGAAAGTAAAATGAAATGTTCATTCAGAGGGGAGGTCGTACGTATGTAAGAACATTATTTAAATTTCTTATTAATTTTGAAAGAAAGAAAATTGAATGCTAGATATATTTATATGATTATTATAGATTAATTAATAATTCACATATTTCACATTATTTTATTAAAACCATCCTTAATATATTCCACATAAATAGTGAATGAATCACAATGTATCACATGGCGGCACTCTGCCATACACATGAGCGACGTTATCGTATTCCCAAAAAATTGTGTGTACGATGGTATTCATGATATAATAATAAAAACAACCTGAAGTAATAATATATATCATATATATACATGTAATCCATTATTTTTACCAGTCTTCATAAAAGGAAATTGAAAAACAAATTAGAAATGTATGTGTGGCAGATGTCCTATCTGCACATTAATGATGATTTTGTAACCCATTTGATGGTTTTGTACATGGTTTATGGTCATTAAAATAACCTAAAAAAAACTATGTATTTTTATTATACTAATGATATTATATAAACATGATATAATTTGAATAGTAGGGGTGGAGTAAAAAATAAAAAAAAATGATCATTGATGAATGTTACCTCTTAGTCAAGAATCCTCCTTAGGTTTTCACCTAAATCATTCATAGTTTGTCTTTATGTAAAAAATTAATATTCTAGGAAGAGGGGAGGTAATTATAGAAGATATATTTTTTGTTTTTATCCAATCTAAAGTAGTGTGATGGTATTAATAAGAGAGTTGTGGGGTGGCATTTTATAAGTGAGGTAAGTGGACAACTAGTAAATCTATTAAAATGGATGGAGTGGTCCCACATTTTGAAAATGGAATATGGGTCAAAAATGGATAAAATTATAAAATTATACATTATAAATTCCATATATGTAAGTAAAATTCATTTATTAAATGTTTAGAAATAAATATTCCCTCGTCATTTTGGATTGACCCTCAAAACACCAATTATTACCTTAACCTTGGTAATTAATTCTCCTTGTATTCCCTATTTATTTTTTCCAAAAACAATGTTGAAATTTTATATGGATTATAAATTATTATTATTACACATATGGAATCCATTATTCAAAATTTTATTCATATATGTGGTAAAAAATATCATAAAACTACGTTATCAAACGTGACGAGAAAGAAATGATTTAATGCGAAAAAAGATCAAAAGTATACAAAGTATTTATATCAAATTTAATTATAAAAATGATTCCAATGACCCAATTATTTCTAATATATGAATAAGTTATCTAATTATAGATTATTTCAAAATTTAAATATAATTTATCTTTTTAAATTAATTAATCAATAAAATAATTTTCATTTCATTTATGTATTTTTCATTATTCATTAAAAATGAATACTTTCATAAAAATCACTAAAATTCACCATAATAAAAAAAATTATTCAACTTTCAAAAAATAAAATTATTTTTTCAAATAAGTGTTGTAAAATTTTCAATTTTTTTGAAATATACTAATTACAAAAAAGGGGAAAATCAACATTATAGAAAAATACTAGATTATGTGTAAAATATGATTTAATATTTTCTATTGAATATAAAACATATAATAATAATTTTCAAAACATATTGAATATATATAATTAAAATATTTCATTATAATAGTTCACTAAATGTCAATCAATTAATTTATAGATGTAAAATTTATTTACGTGAATAAAATATGTTTTTTCAAAATTGGTTTAATTTATTTTCAAAATCTTTTTGTTTTCATTTCTATTAAATTTGTCATGAAATAATTCCTTATATATACATGTTTGAAAATTTTCTAAATTTTATAATCTTATCCATACTCTCCACTTTAATGGTGAGAGTATAACTAATATATTAAATATTCATTTGATTACTTTTATGTGACGTTTCATTTAAATTGTGTGTTTTATATAATAAAAACTATGATCAGTACTGAATGTAACAAAAGTAAAAATTATTATTCCATGTAGTGAAATATAAAAATATTGTTTTGGGAAAAAAATATCAAAAATGTTAAATGCATTTTAAAAAATCATTCATGAAATCCATGGGTGTTACATTTTATACCCCTTAAAATAAATTTCTCCACTGAAATTCATTTGGGTCATCAAAGGATGAAAATTGTAAAATTAATTCATATAAACCAACATCATAAAAGGGTTAACAAATAACTCTTTAAAATGACAATGGTACGTGTGATATTAATCTAAAAAATAATTATTTGTTTTCCAAATAGGAAAACATTGGTGGAAAGTGAAAGAATGTACAGAGTGGACAAAACTAACACCAAAATTCTGATGGTGAGGGACAAGGAACTTGGCCATGAGAAAGATAACAACCAAAAATCCATAAACCAGAGTTCCATGTGAAATTTCATTGATATAGGAACATATTATGATAATATTAAAAAAAATTATTTTAAGATCCATTTATTTCTAATTTTGGATGATTCATTATCCATTTATAATAAGAAAAAATTAAAATACACTTACTTGATATATTTTAATTTCATTGGAAAAATTTCATCCTTTTATTATGAATTAATGGATTTTATCTTCATCTCATACATGAAGAGTAGAATTTTATTTTTAATTCACTAAATTAATTCGATAAAATAATGATATGTCATTCACTCTATATATAATTTTAAATAATGTGGAAATGGATATCCAATATTAATTTGGGGATGTAATACATTAAAATCTAAGACCTAATCCAAAGATAAAATTAACCCATTCCATAAATGGTTATCCTTATAACCATTCAAAAATTTAAAATATATAATGAATGCTAGTTTATCATTTACCCCACATATAGCATAATTTATATATTGATTATCACATGATAAAAATGAGAATAACTTCACCTTTAAATTTTACAAAACATGTTAATAACCTGAAATACCATAAAAAAATATTTAAAATATAAATGATTCCTCATTCATTACATAAAACCCAGATTGTGGGATGTAATCCTAAATTCAAAAATTGTTTTTAAACATAAACAATGATAACATTGAATATTTTTCAATAGATCAATAATCAGTTCCAATGTAATTAGTACAATTCAATTTACATTATCCATATCAATAATCTCTTTTCCTAAAAATTATTATATCAAGATCAGTGATAGATTAATAGTTTTCAATCCCTTAATCAGGTGTTTTCCATGAAATTTCCCTTTCCATTATATAAGTACTATTCAATATTTTCTCCCATGTACTTAATTAAAAACATATACTGAACAATCCTTATATATTTTATCATTTCTATAACAAAATTCATAAATTCCTATATTAAACACTGTAATCATTCCACTTTTTTTTGAACCACAAACTATGCTTCATCATCATATTTTGTAATACTATTTTTCATATAATATGAAATAAAAATCATTTATTAAGATTCCCTATCCTAAATTTAATCACGATTCTTACTTTTAATGTAAATAATTATATTAGAACATCCCATACCTTTTGAATGTCATTTTTTGTTTCTTCATCAGTAGAAGTATAACCATTAATTGTACAGCCTTGCAAAATATTATCATGAGATTTCCCCTAAGGAAATCAACTTAAATAATACCCATAATTTCCAAATATAAATCATTCAAAAGTGGGTGATATCATATGAAGACCATTATTTTCATCAATTACATTAACCAAAAATTTCATTTTCCCTTTCAATTTTCTCACATTGTGTCCTTATTTTCTATGTTCAAAACATCTTTCCATTCCTCTAAGACATCAACTTGGGGTTTTCATCCCACACTATCAATATAAAGGAAATTGAATCTTGTTTACTCCATGTTATCCATTACAAGAATTCTCAAAAAAATCATTCCTAATCTTCTTATATGAGTTAGAGAGTTGGTAACGGTACACATTGGTATTCATGTTCCACGAGAACATATTAAGAATAATCACAAAATCCTTTAATCCTATCATTATCCCATCAATAATATCATATTCAAATCGACCATCATGGTTATGATAGTAAAAAATATTTTGATAAATGATAATCATAATGGAAAACACATAACAACACCAAATAACTTATATGACAAAAAAATAATGAAACATTGTTTAATCTATGAAAAATTAGTTTTATCTAATTTCATTAATTATAATCATATATTTAAATCCTTAATGATGGTTCATAATGAGTTTTTTTATTTTTAAAATGTTTCCCCTAGAAGTGTCAAACCATGAATATGGAGAGGCCTTTTTTCATACACCAGTTCTTGATCGAATCTATCTCAATACGATGATTTGGGGTTATTAACCCTATATAAATATTTTCCAAATACAAATCCACTTTTTATATCATGAAATTTATGAAATATTAGGTAATAAACTCTCTTGGTCCTTTTCGATAATTCCCTACCATTTTCCTATACATTGACTCATCTATGGGAATATTACTTGAGACATCCCAAGGAATATCTTTTGAAATATGTCTAACGATTGAAATATTATTTTATCATTGTAGACGTCTTTGTTAAAATAAACTATTACACTAATACATATAATAGATGCCCATAATTGTAATACATGGATATTAAATAGTTGTATATAAATATTCAATACATTACACAAACAGAAACATAAGGATCATAATAGTTTAGTGTCTTAGGATACAAGGTACAAAATATGCTAATTTTTTGAACGATATTAAACATATACCATAATTATATTCCCCTTTAGTCATTATCCCAATCATTCCCTATATAAAAAAATAGTCATAACCCAGTGAAATGAAATAGAATAAATGGTGATCTTACAATTCTAGTAGGGATAGACAAAGGATATACATAACCAGGACATGAGTAAGAGTGTATGAGAACCTGAGAATATAATTTGAAAACTATACCTAGTATATAAAATATTGAAATCATGGATATTAACATAAATATGAGGAGTTCATAAGACATAAATCCAATGTAAACCATATAAAATAATTTTTTAGAGCATTACAATGACATAAAACCAAAAAATTTGGCCTACGTAATAGCATATAAGCAGATAGACCTCTTCGATTAGTCATACTACCATACCTAGTGGCATCCTTTTTATCATAGTGGAATGGGTTCACTCCCAAACCCCGAATTGTAGTAAAGATTCATCACCATGAAAATGATAGAGGATAGAGTCCTTTACAGAATTAGTTTCACAACCATTCTATCCTTTTCTTACTAAATTAGGTTTACTCTATTTTATGACCATTTTTTTCTGATCAAATTTCACTCCCTTGTCCAACCATTTCATAATGAATAGTGTACACTCCCCATTTTCTCTCAATGATACTGAACCATGTATCATATCTATTTAAATAATGTCTATCTAATGATATCTAAATCATATACAAATGCATTATAAGGATATATAGAACCCAAACATAATATATTGAATATCATATTTATATGTTCTATAAGTTCATAAATGATCATGATATCATAAAAATTGAAATTAAATTGGTATCATTATCATTTAATCATATCATAACATTTATAAATTAGATGAATTTCTACATCAAATAACTCATGAAAAGAATGAGGATTCATAAAAGTTTCATCACTGTGTATCTTGTGGAAGAGGAATGAGTTTCATGATCATAATTTAATTAAAACATAAACCATTTAAAAAAGTAATGTTTCCTTAGATCATAACCACATTAAGGCGTAAGTGTCATATAATTATTAAATATTATATAGAAACTATATTTTATAGTCCAATGAAAACATTTTATTATGAAAGTAACATTTTCCATTTGAAAAACAATTTTTAATACGATAATAATTTAGAAAATCTTTTTCATTTAAAATAACATAGAAAACATACAAAGTGTGATTTTAAATCATTTTTAAAAACATTTTGTGACAAATAAGAATATTTTTAAATCAAAATTTAATGCTTATTTAGATGTTATGAAATCATCAAGTGGTTAAAAGAATGATACGTATTGTTTATACAGTGCCTGTTAAAACAAAGAATGTTTTCACAATTTTGGTAATATGATATTTTTTTGAAAATTAAATGGGGATTCAATAAAAATAATTAAAATTTAAATCATTGGTAAATATTTATTTTAAAATTTATCATATATTATAAGAAAATATTTGAATTTTTTTAGAAAACGTGTTTAAAAAAAACTGATTTTCAACTCAAAGAGAAATAATGTCATATTTTTTTATAATCATTTTCCTAATAATTATATGTACTAGAGACATCAAAACGATAAAATTTCCTGAATATATCATTAATATTATTTTATTCAGAAAATATATGGAAATTATTTACATGTATATCATGAGATATCAACATTGGAGACTTAATCATAATAAATCCGAATAAATGATGACATTTTAACATTAAATCATTACCACATTGGTAAAATCGAATCATAATATCCATGAATTAAAAACATAATAACAAGACATAAAATTTCATTAGGATGATTAAATTCATGATACGAGATATAAAATGGTGTATATACACTTCATGGAAGAATGTATGTGCATAACATAAATTACGTCTCGAAGATGGAAATGTGATACATGAATAAATTACTTTATTTAGAGAAATTTAAATATAAACCCCATGAAAGATATATCCTACAATTAATATGTAAATATAAATTATTTTAATGAAATTTTTTATAAAATACATCCATGGGAAGAATAAATACCACATAAAAAATGTTCTGAATATCACTTGTGTCTTCCAGAAATGAAAAATGAGACACAAATAATGTACATATTATATAATTAGTGAATCATAATAATCATGTAATAATAACATTAATATAATCATAAATAATATATAAATAAAATTGTTTCATGATATATAATTTAAAATGTACTAATATATTTAATAACCTACATTTTGTGGTGGTATACCAATGTTTAAATTTTGGTTTAAACATATTAATTTTTTAAAATGAAATGTTTATAGAATTTGAACAGGCATAAAGGGTTGTTCCAAGGTTTAAAGATATTAATGAAATGGGAATTATTCTATTAAATTCATGTTTCGTAGTGGTTACATGATTATAGGTAACTTTTCTCCCAAATCATTCTAACCAGGAAGAAGGTTTGAACGTTTAAGAAAACCCTGAAAGATGGAAGGCCAAATATTGGAAAAAAGGACAGAGACATTGAAAATGCTTGGAATACATTTTTGAAATATTACCAAGATCGCTAGTTAACTATACGACCTATCCCCTCTTAGAAATAGGCTGACACATGTTTAGAAAATTGTTTCAAAATTTATGTGTCCAAACTGTGTTCCCTATTAAAACTGTATTTTTTTCCATTTTCACCATCAAAATTTAAGTCTTCATCCCATTAGTACCCCCATTTATCATTAAAAATCCATAGTGATGAAAAAAATGATAAAGTATTCCCATGATTTTATCTCTTTTGTTTATAGTCCAATTGAAGTGTTGTTTGGAGCTAATCGATGACAAGAGTATGTCTAACACACATATTTCAACTCTTTATAGATTAAGGATTGTGGTTTCTTTCTTATTGTTCTGAATTCATAAAATCCTCTCTGTAAAGAATATCTTAGGTTGGTTATTAAAAGGTTGATTGAGTTATGACCTGAGGCTATGTTTATGTGGGAATTCGTCTACAAATTCGTGGTGGGTGAACTATATGATATATCGAATAGACATGACATTGATTTTTATTTGTGTGGTTGTGTTTTGTTTTCTGTCTTAATGTGAATTTGATTTATTTTGTGTGATTTGGTAAAATATTTGGCCAAATGAATACTTTAACCCCTCATGATCCCTTTGGGATTCATTGATGAGGTTTAGATCGGTTTTAGGCCACCAATTGGGTGCACTAATAGTACTGAACATGGAAATTTATAATGTTATCCATATGGTTGGTTTGTGTTAAATCAGGGCCCATGGAAAATATTCTTACATGGTAGTTTGAATAACAATGAGGCACTAATGGTAATAATGTCTTGTTTTTATCAAGACACGAGGGGTCATTCTGTTTAATGCTAATTTTCTAAATAAGTTATGGATTGTAAAGGGTAACTAGGTGATTGTATAAGGAATACGAATTATAAATGGGTAAATTGGGTCAGGGAATGGGAATTTTATAATGTATTAAATAGGCTAATTAATTGTAATAGTTGAATACGATAAATCTATTATAGTATGATAAATTTAATTATAAAAAATGGGGTATTCAATGTAAATGGTAAATGTGTTAATGGGTTAGAGTTTGATGATGATACACATGTTGAATGAATATGAAATTTGAATGGTGTTTAATTAATTAACATGAATTGAAAATGATGTTAATGGTAATAGAATTTGACAGATAATATGGAATAAGGGATTTTCTGGAATAAAATTAACAGTTTAATGGGAAATCAATTTTAAATGTAAAATATTTCATCAGGTTATTTATAGATAATTATTTATGAATGGTGTTTTCTTAATTATTCTTGAATGTAGTTTTTAAAATCGTATAATTGGTAAATTGTTAAAGAATCATCTCCACATGTATTAGTGGTTCTAGGTTATTGAAATTGAGAATCTATGCTGATGACTATGTTTTGACTAAATATATAAACCACACCCTATAATGCATGTGTTCATGAAGGGGAGTAAGGATATGTGAACCTAAAAGTTGCATTTGATTAGACATCACGAACTGAGGATCTATTTTAAGTGTGATGAATTTTTTTTGAAATTTTTATCCCGAGTGGGATATTAAAAGAATATTAATTCTGTATTCATTGTAATTTATAGGCATAGGCCTTAGTGAAATTTATTTAAATGGATAACCCATGGAACAGTTGATGAACATGGTTTAATTTATTAAAATTGTTAAAGATATTTTGTATAACTAATGAATCCCAATTTGCCTTTTGTTTTCCTTCTTAGTTATGTTGAACATGCATGCACTATCTGTTAGGCAGATATTTTTTTATCATTGGTGATGTCCTACTGATTTGTACTCACACCCTACATAGGCTTCCATTGGGATCCTGATCATATTTCATGGTTTTAAGATAAGATAAGAGAAAAGGCCCTATACATTAGAGTACAGTTGTTCTTGGGATTTCCAGGAATTAGGATTCATATTTGGTGTTAAAGCCTATTTTTTTGAATCATATGTTTGAAATTATTTTAGTTTTTATTAACTTTTATTCACTATAAGTATGAGATGAACTATTTATTACTTTGTTGTAGTTGGTACCATGTTTGTGGAAATGGTTGGTAATCTATATTTATTCTTTGTTTCTTATTTTTTCGTTTATTTCACTCGTTCTATTATATGAATTAGACTTGTAATGATGGTATAGTATCCCAGCATGCACCATTAGACCCTCACTGGTAGTCAGAAACCTCTAGTGTATGGGGCTGGGTGTTCTTGATGTCATCTGGTTACTCAGTTTTGGGAACCGATTTACTAACTTCCTAGTCAAAGATGTTACAAAATTTTATCAGAGCGGTTCATTTCTATTGTATTACTATTTTTGGATGGTATATGTAATATTATTATGTGTTGTGTCTTTAAAATTATCATGTTTGTGTGAATATAAAACCCATATATGGGTGAAAACCCATTTTCCCCAGGTGGAATTGTCTGCCTTAGTGTGTGTTGTTACGGTTTAATGATATTTCACAATTAGGTAATTCAGTTGTTTTGTGATGTGAGTATTTTATGATTTTTCATTGGGATGTAATGGAATTAGGTGGTTCATTGATGCATCATTTTAGGAACCTAGGGATATATGTGGCAGGCCTCATGGATGGCATATATAGTAAGTATTTTTTAGAATCAAGTGATGAATTCATTTTAATAACATCAAAATTTGAAGAAAATGATGTCTAATAAAGATGCTGAAAATGAGTAAAATATAATGAGTATAAATAATGTTTAATGAATTTTACATAATGAATGGTAGTGAATGAGTAAAAATTTATTTTGTAATAAGTAGGGGAATGATAAATGTGTCTAAGAGGAATGATTAACATTTTGAGTGTGTAAGTTGTTTTATAAAAAGTTTTCAAATGAAAGGAATGACACTATGTATGTTTGATTACCCCATGATGACCCTGACCTGTGGTAGGGATGGTTGGGGTAGTATTATCTATGTTACTATGACTATTGGGATAGTGTATATAATATTTTTTGGTTATGGATAATTGATATCTTTTTTGAAAACATTGGGAGTTTTATCTTAAGTGTTTTAATATGTGTGATTGTAATTATAGGGATATGCCATCATGATGATATGTGATGGTTGAAAAATATGAGGTTATAACTGAGTATTCTTAACTTGTTGGGAGGGTAAGGTGTCTAAGTTGATCTCTATAACAAAGAAGAGACGTTCTTTAAGAAAACATTTGTCAAATGAATATAATGGAATGAGACTTAGGTATAGTCGTGTCGAGTATGATTGATATGAATATAGTGTTGCGATTATGACACCCTTAAACATTGTCTACAAATGGTTTTCTTCACTACTGAGTGTTTAGTAGGTTGGAACATTGAGGAACATGTGAAATGGTTATCCCTATTCTGGTGAAGAATCCCTATTTTTGGGTGGTCTGGATAGTGAGAGTTCCTTAGTTTGGAGACCATGGCGAGTTGACATGATTGGTAGCAGGGTGTTGTTTTTTCCTTTTTTTACAATATATCCTTGGTGATGAGAGATATCAACTTATAACATGGATGTGGTAATAATTTTTTGGTTCTGATACAAGGTTTTCATTTTGTTTTGAAATGGTTGACAAGGTTCTTTGTGCTGTTAGTGGTAGTTGTGTTGTCATGGTATTGGAACCTGGAATAAATTCCCTCTTGGTTCATTAGTTCAAATGTGTTCCAAAATAGGTGAAATTATGTCACCAAAATTTTTGACATGTTATAAGTTTTAATTATGTGATTTATATGGAGATCCTAGTTACATTCAACACTAACCCTATCATGGAATATTGGTATTATTTGACCTTAGAGGTAGGCATGTGAGAGGGGTTAATCATGTTGTGAGTTCTCCTTGGTTCATTAAGAATATGTTGAAAATTTTAATTTTATAGGGTGGGAATGTTTTATAGAAGGATAAGTGGAAAGGAAAAAGGTTTTTGAAATGAAACTCGAGCTAGGACGAAGATTTGATAGTATTGAAAAAATATATCAATAATTATGGGGAGGTATTCGCAGTGTTGTAGGTTGTTGGTAATATTAATCTTGGGAGATTATTTAGAGGTGGAATTAATATGTGGTGAGTATGACCATGTCTCAGTCAGTTGTTTGTTTATGCCGTGTTTTCTTTATTAGAAGAGCTTGATGGATGGGGGTTGGTCGAAGGGTGGTTTCTACGTGCACTATAGTGAGAATTTATAACCTAGTGGTGAAGAAAATTATTTATGAGGGAATCAAGACAAATTTATATGGATTTTATGGGTTTGGAAGTGGAACCCAATGTAATGTATGACAATGTGGTTGGAACTTTTCTGTGAAAGGATGGTTGTTTGGAAGTAAATTTGGAGAATTCCTTGAATCTAGAGAGACAAACATATCATGAGGTGTGTTTAGTTCTCGAGAGGGTGTTCGGCCTAGCCCTAGTGCCGAATGTTTTAGTGGATGCTGATTCGAGATCAGTGGGTGAATAGTGGGAAGAGATTTGTCTCTAAGGGTATGATGATGATTGAGCGTTGTCATCTCCTAGGGAATATATTTTTTAGAGATATTTTCAATACTATTTAAGATGTAATAGCATGTTGATTTCAATGAAATAATATTTCAAAATCACTAGTGAAGGAATAAATTATGTGTCTTTGGATCAATGTTTTTCCACTATTGGTTATGAGCATAATAATGAATGAACACGAGATGTTTTGTAGCAGTAGTTCCATAAGAAGTGCTGGTTCATGGTGTCTTGGTAGAGATTCAAGGAGCGGTGGTGAGTTTTGTTGGAATCCCCAAATGATATGTTGTGGATGGGTTATGATGGAATGTTGGAGGATAGGTAACCACAATAAATTCAGTGGTTCAAGGTGTTTTAGTAGTGGGAGGTGATACTGGTGATTGATAATTGTCGTGGTGTTCTTTGAAATAGTCTATGTATACCTGTATGTAGTGAAAATCATTCCCAATATCTAGACATCCTCCCAAGTTCACTAAGAGTGATCTTGATTACGCCTAGCTACCTAGATTTATATTGGATAGATGTGGGATAGATGAACATTATGCTCATGGAATGGTCTATGTGGATCTATGCACTATCGAACGCTTACAGCTGAGGTTCTATAGATGGAACGAGTATCAATGAATGTCGTGGGTATAATTCAAGGAAGATAGGAAGATCATAAAGTGCTATTGTTTTGTTTTTCTATGGTAATATAGATATACATGTCCACGTTTGGGCATCAACCTATAATCAAAACATGATCCATGTTGTTTGGAATTATATGAGGAGTGTGTTGGTAATTACACACCTAATATGGATAGTGATAGGATATTCTTCCATCTGAGGAATTGAATATGTAGTAATTGTGGTGGAATTAAGATTATAATTATAATCTTGGGAGGTGCATGTGGAATTCCTCATAAAAGTCATGGTGGGCCTTGGATATGGTGGTTGAACGAGTGAAGTATTATATTTGGGTGCGATGTGGTTCCCAATGGAATTCTAAAAGCTTTTGTACGATATCATGATGAATGTGGTAAGTCATGAAAATTATTATTTTGGAATGGGATGTTGGGTGCAATAACCAAATCAGGTACTTGGAATAAAATCTAGTAAGTCCGATTGGGTGACCATGGTGGGTGGTTGGGAATGATTACATCTTAATAATGTGAGGTAGTGACATACCAATAATAAAGTTAAACATTTATAGGATGATAGATATAGGGATGGTTCTACTTGTCCAAGAATAGAGGTACAAAAGTAATGAGTTGTAAATCTACATTGGCGTATGTTTTGGAAGTATAAGTCCATTTCTATAATGAAAATCAGTTTATAATAATTTTCTAGATAGCTTTGGGTAATGTAGAGATAAAAAAGTATTTTTTTGGAATATAATGCGTTTGGTGAATCAAGATTATATTTGGGAATATATTAGATGCCTTGAAGGTTTAGTTTATCGGATCTTATTGAATGACCCCATAATGTTCATCAAATGATGGTGGTATGGCTTATTTGATGAGGAACCATGTGAAGGCATGTGGAATAGGATGTAAAATGTGAAAGAATTGTGTTTTGAAACAATATTTTAGGAACGATCGAACATGATAATTTATAAGGAATTAAAATGAGATATTGTGTGCAACCATCAATTAGATGTTTTAGGGAAAGTATATTTTTGAAATTATGTAGAATTTGAGATAGGGTAACATGATCTTGGTATGTAATGTATTGTTGATTCATGTCCATTTTGGGTAGTGTTGAGAACAAGGATGGATTCCAATGTTGGATAATGTATTCATGGTTTTCAGTGTGCAGTGTGTTGGGAAATGCATCAACTATGTTCTGAAAGATGAGTCAAGATTATGGTGGAATTTTCCAATATTGGGGGTTTACCCATTGGATGGTGGTGGTGGTGAGATCATTTTCATGGCGGGGAGAACCATGTGGAGAAAGGGGTAGTTAATTATGTGAATGATATTTAATTTTAGATGTAATCTAGTAAATACCACTCTAGTGTTTTGGCCATGACAATGAACATTTAATCATATCTTGATTAATTGAGATACTTGCATGTTTATGTTTTGTTTTGGATGTTAGGACATTATATGTGACCCTCATGCATCATGTAATGTATCAATGTAGGATAGGAAATGTTTTGGAAAAAACCATGTGTTTCTTCAAGTAGTGTCGATTTGGGTCACCATTGTAGTTTAGAAGATAGGGAAATAATAATGCCATGTGATTTGGGCCATATGTTTCAATGTGGATCAGGATGATGGGGTGCTGATTGGATATTACAAAATTGAATTGTGATGTGTTTTTTGTTTCTTTATGTTAGAGATTTGGTGTATGTTTCTCAAGATTCCCATTGAAGATCCTATGGTGGATGATGGTATGATTTTGTTGGATCATATTATAAGAATTTAGAAAATATTGTGGATCATACTAAGAATTTCTTGTGGGGAACGACCATTAAATTGGTTTTGGGTTTTCTTTGGTAGTTTTGTAATAATTAAGAAGAGACATATGATATAGGTATGGATATATGGGACTACTGGCCTGGACTTTTTTACTCTGAATGATCAATTTTACTTGGAAGTGTGGATCGAGGATGGGTAGTTATAAGGTGGGGTGGATGTAAGATCGTGAACTTCATGGAGGTAGGTCCATTTTAAATTATTGGTTTAATCCTCATCAATTTGGTTAAGGATATATTTACTAAATGTATGAGGTAGACTATGGGTGTCTCAGTTGTTCAGGAAACGAAAGATAGTGGAATTTGACCATTATGTGCATGTTTTATGGTTAGAGCATGGCTAGAAGAAACTATGTTCCCATACCGTGCTATTCAATAGGAGGGGTGGATTGTTAATAAAATAATTCAACGGGAAAGCTAAAAATTTGTATCCATGGATGGAGCCATTCAGCATGGTTTTTGTACAGTTCATTAAACCATGTGAGATCCCTATGTAAGCATGCTTCTTAGACCCTCTTGGAAATAGGTTAACGCTGGGTTGGAACACGATCTGGAAAACCATTTAACTAAACCGTTCATCCCATTAATAGTGTGTTTCCACAATTTCCTCTTGGAGATTTTGAATTATTTACTTGATTTATTCCCCCATTTATCCTGTAGAAGCCCCAGGGATGATTCAAAACAACATAGTCTTTCCAGGGATTGATCTACTTCTTTTCTAGGTCGTTTGGAGTGTTGTTATGTACAGATCAAATATTAATGTTTTTCTAATGATATTTTTTCTTTTATTTTCCATATTAGTGAATATGGTTTCATTTTTATTATATGAAAACCTAAAACCCTCTTTCTCAAGTGTGTGTCATGTTGGGATTTCAAAGGGTCCTCGAATATGGATCTAATTATACCCTGCATTCGTCTATAGATTTGAGGTTAGTGGTTTACATGTTATATCCCATAGTCGTGATGTCTATTTGTGAATATGTGCTTGTTGGTTACTTTTAATTGTGAATTTCATTCCATTAGTGATATTCAATAAAATGGTTTTATTAGTGATGAATTAAAACCCCCAAAATCAATGTGGGATCTAAAAAAATGATTAGATTGGTTTAGGGATACCCATGGGGTGTACCAATATTCCTAAACATGAAAAATTGTAACTTCAAACATAGAGTTAATTTTTGATGAATTAGAGACCATGTTAAATATTTTGGCATGTTAGTATGAAAGAGAAAGAGGCACTAATGATAGATTTTAATAGTTTTTACCACGACATAAGGGTATTTTTAATGATAATAGGTTACATGAGTTATGGATTGTGAATTGTAATTAGTTTATTATCAAAGGTATATTAATGATAAAGGGGTAAATTGGGTAATGGTATGTGAATTGGTCAATATGTTAAATTTATCAATGAATTGTTGTTACTAAATATGTTAAATGGGTTATGTTATGAAAAGGGGAATTGGGTTAATGGGATATGCAATTTAAATGGTAAATGTTTTATTGGGTTAGACCTTGATCATAGTTCACATGTTGAATAAATATGAAATTAGAATGGTGTTTAATTAGTTGACATTAATTGAAAATTATCATTATAACAATGTTTTTTACTGATCACATTGCATATGAAATTGTTTGTAATGATGATAACAGATTAATGAGAAATGAATTTAAATTTTAAATATGTCATCGGGTTATGGTATGATAATGATTTATGTATTGAACGATCTATAAATGGTATTTTTTTGTGTATTATAGAGTACAATTTTTAAAATTTTATAAGTGGTTAATGGTAAAATAATCATGTACATATGTCATGGTAGTTGAGTGGTATTAGACATGAGGATCTACGCACATGGTTCTGGTAAGACTATGGGTCTAAACAATACTATATAATGTACATGTTAGGGAAGGTGATTGATAATCCATTCCCCAAATTGTTTCATTTTATGAGACTTCCTAGGAAAAGGATCTATGTAAGGGTGATGTATTTTTTATAATAAATTATTATCCCTAGTGATATAGGGAACTTTACTTATTTCCATGTGCATAGAAATTGACTTCCTTAGGCTGTAGTGAATATTATATAAGTTCCCATTCCATGGAATAAGTTGTGGAAAAGTAATATGTGACTAAAATAGTTAATTTTAATATGGATAACTAATGAGATACATTTTTTCTATTCATTACACTTTCAGTTAGGTTGTACTATAATTCACAGTCTGTTATACTAGATATTTGGTGGACACTTTTGGTGGGGGCATATTGTGTTGTACTCGCTCCCTTCTTGGTCCACCATTGGAAACCCGAGAATATGTCATGGTTGTGGGTCGTGAAAATGGAAAATTTTATATGATTTTATGTTCATATGGGACTGATATTTGTTTGGATGAGGACTTGGACTTAGAGTTAGGACCAATTTTTTGGATTTAGCTTTTTTTCATTTATTTTTGATTTCATCACTATTGGAGCTCTTATCATGACTTGAAGTACATAAATTTTGTTTGTGATTTGTTCCTTGTTTTGGGAAATGGTTGTCAAAGAATTCATCTGGGTTTTTTATTATTGTTTCCATTATTTCACTTGATATATACTATGAATTTCATTGATAAAGAGTGTATAGTCTCACCTCATGACCTATTTGACCCTCAACGGTAGTCCGAAAAATCTGGTGTATGGGGAGGTACATTTGAGCTCATGTGGAGCCCTAGATTTTGGAACTAGTTTGGTGGGCTCTAGGTTAGGGATGTTAGTATATTCAACACACAAAATAAATGATTGGTTAATATGGCATATGTCACTATGAAATAAATGTGAGACTACAAATACTCTTACCTTGAGTCTTAATATCCATTTTACTAATCAAAGCCTCATGTATAATAAATATAAGTGTTTTATACATCAATTATAGAACAATTTTAATTTATATAATACAATATAAGATTTACTTATAATCCCTTATTACCCATTTATTAACAAATCCTTGTTAAAGACAAGTTATAGGCCATAAATATTTTATTTTTCATGTAGGATTTGACTATTTTATAGACAACTTAGATCAATCTTGGTTTCATAATCTTTATAATTTAAAACAATATATAAATATAAAATATATTAATCATATGTTTTTATATATTGATCGATAAATTTTATTGATAGGAAAGGAAATACACTGTTCATGTAGATGGTATACCATACTTAAGGATAAACACTATTTCAATTTTCTTATCAGATTAAAATAAATAAATGTGAATTAAAATTATATATTATAAATAAATAAATAAAATTTGGTTTATATATATAATATTTATATTAATCCCACCCTTATTACATTCCATTTGTTTTTTTTAATGAATTCCATCACTTCAGGAGGCAACAGTCCATCATAGACAAGAACACTAGTATCATATTTACACAAAATGGAATTTATTTATACATGTATGTATGATATAATAATAAAAAATTAAAAATTAAATCATTAATATAATATATAAAAAATAAATCTATAATTATTAAAATCATTGAAATATGGTGATGTAAAAAATGAACGACATCGAGTTGCGAGGCGATAGTCTGCTTTACACATGAATGGTGATTTTGTAACCAATTTGATGGAAGAAGACATATCAATAGGTAATTAAAATAACATAAAAAACAACATAGTATATAAAAGAAACTTAGGTTATTATATAATCCTAATATAACAATAATTTGCAGGGGTGGAAAATAATAAAACAAAAACACTCATTGATGAACGTAACCTCTTATTTGGGTATCCTCCTTTAGTTTTCATTTATAGACATCCTAGGATATATTTATATCCAAAATAATAGCTTTAAAAATATTGTAGGTATGTTTGGAAGTTTTTTTTAATTTATTGGTAGTTAAAAATGAATGTTAATTTTTAACGAAGGGAGGAGATGGGTTGGCTTTTTATCAGTAAGGTGAGTGGAAAACATGTAGTGTTTTTTTTGAATGAATTGATTTCTCTCTTATTTTTACCATGTATAATGAGTCACAATGAATATAATTATATTATTATACATGATATGGTCTAAATATAGGAAAAATAATTTTTTTAATGTTTATAGAAAAATTTACCCCTTATTGTTTTAGTTTGATCCTTTACAATACCATTTTTAACATAACTGCTATAATAAATTTTTACCTCTTTGACAATTAATTTCCCAAGGAAAAATATCGTTACCATATTAAATGTTATTAATTATTCTTATTACAAATATAGAATCTATTTTTACAAATTCAATTCTCATAATTGAATTAAATTAATTTAAAATTAATCCTACATACATGATGAGAAATAAGATTTTTAAAGCGCCACTGATCAAGAGATTAAAATGAATTTATAAACAAATAGTACTTTGTCCGTGCATTAGCATGACAATATAAGTTAATTGTTATTATAAATAATAGAATACCATTTATGGAACATAATTTCATTATAATATTGAAAATATTTGAAAATAATGACATACATAATCAAGGAATAAAACTGATATGATAATAATTTTTGGACTGAAGCTTTAGATAGTGTTGTGTGTTGGTAGTATCAATAGTGAATTTGGTATAATGTTCATTTTCACAGAGTGATGATATATAATGAAAAACCAAAATTCTGTAACTGGACAAAAGGTCTATATTCCAGCCATTATATGAAATATTCACCAACATCTTCCATTCAAGATGGTGGTTTTGTGATTATGTATATGAAATCACAAAATATCACATAATACAAACTGTGAGGAAGTACTAAATCCATAACATATCCCAAAATGTCTGAAATCATCACCTTACAAAGCCCAAAATGTCTGAAATCATCCCCTTCTATGATTAAAATTAATTATAGTTATCAAGATAACTTAAATATGAACCAATAGTTTTAGTTAGAATTAGAGAGTTAAGGATGGGTAAAATTAATGTTTGTTGGGAATAAGGCATAATACATACAAATTTTCAAAGGATGATGTGATTAGGAACCAAGATTTAGTTGGGACCGTCCAAGATTGAGAACTCCTCCTTCGCACGTACCACTGCTCAGAGCTAGATCCCACACTTGATGAAGTATCCAACAAATCTAGTGAAGGCAGAGCATCATTAAACACCTTGTATGATGAAACAGTTGAAATTACACAGCAACCAGTAATGAAAAGGACAATCCCTACACATGGATAATGAATTTGAGGCAACATATCATAATCCAACTGGAAGACAACTATTTTGATTCTTGTAATAAGTATTTACAATTGAATGTGACTAAATTACAGATATTATTATTAAAAATTTATAGGATACCAGAAAAAAATAACTTAATATTAGAGACAATCAGAATAGTGTGAGGTAACACATATTATGGTTGTTTATGTTTCCTTATTTGTCTTTTTATTTTGTATTATACAGATCACACTTCATTTAGATAAGAGATATGTAGTATTTCAGAGAGTCAACTCTACCTCAAGTAAGGGTCTTCTTAGTTACCAAATGGTAATATCGATTATAATACATTAATGAAATATAAATTATGAATCATGTGATGTTAATGAGACTTAGTTATGGGTATTATATGTTCATGTAAGATTAAGGTTGGTTTTCATATGCTGTATAAATGATAATATTTATTCATTTAATGGTAGTACAATTTATGTAAGTGTCATTATTGTGGCATGTAAAGGTCATATTGAGTTTCATAAAGGTCAATCAGAACCTACTTGAAAGATATCACATCTCACCTAAGGGTAACTTGGATCGCATAATTGGTAAAAACCATCTATGTAATGGTAACATATATTATGTCAGGGTCTTTCCAGGATCATTGTAATGGAATCAAAATTAAAGAAGTAATGCTAAATCTATTAAACTACTAAATCTGTTAAACAGAAAAACAAAAATGACCCTAACATCAGTCAACCTAAATTGGAAAATCAGTTTAATGGTAAATCTGTTCCCCTATACAGATTTATTGACTTCATTTCAACAGACATCAAATGAAAACATAAATATGTTGTTAATGGTCAATTTTCTCAATTAAAATTCATAATCCACTCAAATAAAATACATGTTCCATATCTCTAAAAAATACACTACTAATTTTATATACATCGTCAACTGCTCAAATAAAGTACATTCACAAGACCAAGTGATATATAGAATGAATCAGAAGTCTTATTTAGTACATGTAAAAGAAACTATTAAATAAAATGACCCACTGTTCAATTGAAAACCTTTATCAATATAAAACAATGTCCTAAAACCATGAGATGAAAACATGATTCTTAATAATATTCTGTAAATCATAGTCCTAAAAAACATAAAATATACATTGTGATAAAACCCATATAAAATGCTGAAACTGACATTCCATACCTTATGATGGATGAAGGGTCATGTAATATCAATTTTAATCCAGTAATACTATTTTTTTTAAAGAGACCTTATTTATTTTTGGAAGAGAAAATAGAAATGAAATAATTTCATCAATGAATAATTACATTGAATCGTGTTACCATTTCATTCAAGAACTGGATATCCTGATAAAGAATCCCAAATAGAAGAAGAAATATAAGCTCTTTAGGCAATATTATAATGATAATGTAATGTAGAATCAATGAAAATATCCGTAATAACATCTCATTTGGTAGAACATGCTTCAAATAATGAAAAAAAAACACTAAGATACAAATCAAGAATAAGATTTATGGTCACTGGTAGAGAAAATTTGAAAAAAGGGGGACACCGAAATGAGGAGGATCTAACTGGAGCGATGAAACAAATATGTGTGAACCTTGAAAAAATGAGTTGTTTAATAAATACTATCTAAACAATAGAAATGCATGTTTTAATTGGTGAATTGGATAACATTGACATATGATAAAACTTTTCCAAATAGGATTACTTAAAAAAGAAGAGCGTGGATAAAATAAATGTAAATATTTTGCAGAAGATAAAACCAAAATAGTGTTATGTTTATCCTTGTTAAAAAAATGGTTTGAAATATTAATACTATTTGTGAAAAAATCGACCTCATCAAATAATGAAAAAATAAATAGAATCAAAATTGTAACACCCCATGATTTCATAGTGTGTTATTTCTTCAAAATAATTCAATAACTTGCACTACACGAAACACCGAGTTCAATCACACCATGACTTACAACAAAAAAAAAGCCATTCAAAAGAGGTTATGAATAGTATTATCTAAATTTTAAACTTTATATAATCCTTATAATTTTAGAATCCATATTATGAGTTTCTTATATATAATGCAAGAACAAATTCATTTTCAGTATTTCACTTTTATCAACTTTTAATAGTGAACCCTTTTTAAATACAATATTTTAAACTTATTGACTAAATGGGGACATCAAAAAAAATTTAAAATGAAACATCCCAAGCTTCCACGGTACGCTTTCCTTTGAATAATATAGCAGCGTGTGTTGTACGCAACCTCGAGTTCTAACACACACCACAACTAATTAAACTAGCCGTTGTGAATAGTAATACCTACTTTTTGAAATTATATATATTTTATATTTTAAAATGGACTTCATTTTTGGATTCGGAATATCGAATTTATCCTAAGGTGAAATTTTGGTACTTTTCGGATAACTTTCATATTTTGATGAATAGTGAAAATTACTAAATTTTAATTAAAAACAACTTTTTTAATCAAAATAATTAATAGTGATAAATTGTGAATTTGAGTGGTTTTAAAGTATATTTAGAATATATTTTTACCATTTAATATAATTTTGGTCATTGGACATAATTTTACAATTAAACCGAACATAAACGAGTGTCAATCTTTTGATAGTTATTACCTCTTAAAAACACGCTTTTTGTTTTGACAGCGGGAATTAATTTTAAATTAATTTCTGCCACTTCTGTGTTTTGAATTTAGAAAAATGGATTCAATATTTGGAATTAGGATTTCCAAATTGTGTAAATAGGTAACTTTTATTTTTAGACATTTTGAATAATTACTGTGGTAAATATTTTATTTACCATGGTTAAGGGTAAATCCGGTAAATAAGGGTTAAAAAATAATATTATAATAATACAAAATTACCCTAAAATGTGTCCTAACCTTATTGGTGGACACATACCCGACCATGAGAATCCTTGGGTCAATTTGGGGACCCCTTGGAGCCACTTGTATGTGGTAGGGACACTTTATATTAATAAAGTTAAAATAAAAATAAAAATGGCATAAGCTTACATCTTTTAGAAGAACAATTTTTACATAGGGTTATACATGTTGGATTTTCGATTATAAATATTCATTAGAAAGATAAAAAGATTTCCTACATAATGATATTTTATTTATAATTTTTAGACATCAAATAATTTAAATTATTAATGACACAATAATGATGCAATGTTTACCTCATTAATAAATCATTTAAATAAATAAGATTATAATGATTAAAATATTATCTAAAACCTGTCCAATTCTTATTGGTTGATGTTATTTAGAATATTAGTCATCTTATCTTCGACCTCAATGATTTTTGGACCATTATAAACCGAATATAATTATATTATAAAGTAATACTTTCACTCTTTCCTAAAGAGCCCCTCTTCTCCCTTATAAAAGGAGACCACTTATACTCATTCCTCACACCTCTCAAGCCACTTGGCTCGTCCAAACTCTGCCCAACTAAGCTCCCCACATCCCTCTCCTACTCCTTGAAGCTTCCCCTTAGGCAGAAATCATTTCAAGAAGTCCTTTGGTTCCAACCAAAGTGAGTTACCTAAATTAAAGGTAACGATTTCTCTTAAATTATTTTCATTTATTTTGCTTCTTCAACTCCCAAACTCTTTTTATTTCCTTTCTTTTGTAACAAAACCAGTATCCTCAATATACTAGGATGTTGTTATAAGAAGGATTCAAACTACACATACACACAACTCCATCTAATGGATGATGAACATAATGTTTCTGTGGATGGCAAACTAACGCCTCACGAAACGATGATTGTTCAAATACATCTTACCACCTCTCATGGTGGCCATTATGATGGCACTGTAATTAAATATGATATTAATTATATATATTTTATATATAAGCTTCTGTAATTCCATTTTATTTCATACCATTATTCGTTTCATGTTGTATATACATACGATAATTTTATTTGAGGAAGTGCGGACTACCGCCCCCTTAAAATGATATGACTCGTTCATACCACACATGGAACGTATAAAGGATGGTGTTAATGAACTTAAGTAACATATATAAAATATTATATTATACTGGAATAGTAATATACCTATGTATCATTTGGATTCGATTCTTTTAAAATAAAAATTAAATGGAAGTAGCGTTCGTGCGTACGTACGGACTACCGTCTCCACGAACGCGATGAGATTCATTCTCCATCGTATCCATTCAAGTATAATTATCATTTGATGATTTAAAAATGATGTTTAAGGACTATATATCATTTTGGATATTAATAAGATACAACAACCATGGCTTATGTAACAAAACATATAAAAGAAAATGAGTAAGTTAACTCCCGAAACGACGATAATTCTAAGATATTATTAACAAATCAATGTTAAAAGATCATATATGATATCATATTATTATATATGATTCTTGTATAATTTAATAACAACTATTTCACCATTATACAGGAGGTTAACCTACCCCAACCAAGGAAAAGTACAAGGTAAGGGTTATTTCACAATCTCTTCATTATCCGAGGTTGTTTATACGTAATAATCTACTGGGATCTCTTTATCATCCACATCCATGTTTCTTAAAAAAGTATTTCAAAACATTTTTACTATTTACTAGAGTATGAGTTAAAGTCATTTATACCATTTTGACTTTTATAAGTGGTTTATAAAGGAATCTTTCCGTCGTTTTCAAAACAAGGTCCTTTTTAACCTTTTCGACAGAATTAAGGTAAGAATGTTTTTTTATACGGCGGGTGCGGCTATTTTTCGCCGTTATAAAATCTTCAAAGCTTCCCTTACAAGATTATGAGAATATTTTCAAAGAAAATGTTTTATTTTATATGGATATTAAATGATTTCAAAATAAAAAGAGATATTTCTTTAAAAAAGAATTTTGATTTCATCTATGTCAACATCCTTTGATGGATTTTACGCTTATTTGAAGTTGATTTATTGTGATACAAAACTTCTATATTGTATTGAAAGTTTTGTGATATGTTTGACTGTGGATGTGCTATTTTTATACCATTCATAGTTTATGGTGAAATTATTGACATTTTGTATGCTAGTTTTAATACGAATGTTTATGTTATGTTTAAACCTTTTCATATGGGAATGCATTGGACTTAATATGTGACGGGTGGAGCCCGCTATAGCTCCTCGATGCATCGGTAGGTCTCATGAGACAAACTAGTGTCTTGGCACAAGGCCTTGACAAAATCTTATTTGTAGTCTTGGCACGAGGCCTTGGCTATGTGGTTATGATAGTCTGTTATTATGCATTCCAACATTATGAAAGTGGTTATTGATTTTTGCATGTGATTATTCGATTAGTAGAATATCCATGTGAATAAGTAAATGGCATTATTTTATTTCATTTATGACATACTATGTTGAAAGTTCATGTTTGAAAGGATTTTTTTTAGTTATACATTGCCTTAAAAGATTATTCTTATTTATGAAAGTTTCCACTATATTGTTATCCTTACTGGGTATTTGAGCTCACCCCTTTTCTATGTTTTATTTTTCCCAGGAAGTGAATAAGTAAGTTATGAATGACCTGCAGGGATATTATGTGGGGATATGAGTGTGGATTATGGAGACAATATGTTGTTGTAGTAGTTTGTCGTTTAATGATGTAATGTAAAACTTATGAATATATCTAGTGTTTCCAAGGCTACTAAACCAATCGGTCTTTCGAGATTTGATCTTTCTTGTGATCATGCCAATGTTACGAAGTAATGCACCGACTCTGGGTAACTGGGGTCAGGGCGTTACAAAAATAATTGTTTTGATGAAAAATTACCTTGAATAATTGTTTATATTGTATTCATAAATTAGTGATGTTGAAAAAGAAGCTTGAATAGAAGAAAAAATGTAATCTCATTGGGAACTATTGTAATGATAATTCATTGTAGAATCAATTTACAGATCATTAGTAAAATTTAATTTGAAATAACATGAATAAAATAATGAAACAGGAACAGTAATATATAAATCATGAATGAGCGTATAAAGTCGTTAAGAGGGATAAGATGAAATAATGGGACTCAAATCTGATAAGGATCCTATTGAAGAGGTAAAAAAAAGGTGTGAACCTCGAAAAAATGAATAATTGAATAAATACTATATAAAAAATTGAAATATATGTCATTGTTCAATGGGAAAACTGATGACATAAGAAAAATTCTTATCCAAAGAGAGATACTAAGAAATTAAGAGCATTGATAAAATAGCTATAAATGGTTTGCAGAAGTGAAAACCAAAATAGGGTTGTGCTTTTTCCTATGAACCGCATGGATTGAAATATTTATACCATTTTTTATAAATATGAAGTCATCAATTTTTGAAAAAATAAATTGAAATGAAATAATTTCTTCGATGAAAAAATTCTTTGAATCTTTGTTAACATTAAATTAAAAACCTACAGACGATGATCAAGCAAACCTGAATAGATGAAGAAAAGTAATCTCAATGAAAACCATTATAGTGATAATTAAATAGAATAAAAGTACATAACATTAATAAAATTGAATTTGTTACACCATACATAAAATAATTAAGCACCATCACTAATATACAAATCAAAATTTAGGGGTTAAAGTCGCTGACATGGATATGTTTATAAAGGGATACTCAAATCTTATATGGATCCTAATAAAGTGGTTAAATAAATAAATTTGAACCATAAAAAAATTAATATGTGAATAAATACTATTTAAATAATTAAAAAATATATTGGAATTGGTGAATAGGAAAAATAGTGACATGAAAAGTTATTATCCAATGATAAATACTGAAAAATTAAGAGCATAGATAAAATAACTGTAAATGGTTTCCAGAAAAGAAAACCAAATGTAGAGGAATGGATTGGTAAATAGAGTGAAATTGAAGGACCATTTTTGTGGAATGTGTTGAAATAATAAGGAATATCAGCGATGAAGTGGTCACACATGGATCTGAGAAGGAAATGGAGATTGTGTAAGGAGAATTGTTCAACCATCAGGGATTTAGGTATACGAAAATGGATATTTATTTACAGTATGAGTTGAAAATCTATATTTTCACAAGATGGAGATGTAGGAGTATTCAGTTTTCAGTTTTATCATGGTGAAGAGACAATGAGAGGTGGTGTTGTAGTTGTACGTCGTAGATGAAGGGGGAAATGTATTCTCCATTGCAGATGGTCGATCATAGAGGACATGTGGAAAACTAAAGGCAAACAGAAAGCGTAGGGTAAAGTAAAATGAAGCTCTCAAGAGGTGTGGGATGAATTGAAGGAATAGAGGTAGCGAAAGGGGGTTTCAAATGAAACCCTTGGGTGGAGTGGAAGAAAAAATGCAGGAGGGAGGGAGGGGTAGGGAATAGAGTAAATTAGTGAGGAGGAAAGGGACATCAGCCTTAAAATGTGAATCCCTCGTGATGGTACCAGTCGATTATAGAGATCTCCCGCTGTTGGCGCCAAAAATATGGCCCGAAAGGAAGGAACGGAAAAGACAGTCGGCGCGCTGCCTCGCGAAGCTCAGCCGCGAAGCCCGGCCGCGGAGCCCTGCCGCGAAGCGTCCCAACCTTGGCGGCACCACGAAGCACCGGAGGCGGTAATCCTCCGCAAACCGATTTGACGTTCACGAGCCGCCGCGAAGCACCGGAGGCGGTAATCCTCCGCGAACCGATTTGACGTTCACGAGCCGCCGCGAAGCTCCTGAGGCGGTAATCCTCCGCGAACCCGTTTGACGTTCGTGATCCACCGCGAAGCTCCTGAGGCGGTAATCCTCCGCGAACCCGTTTGACGTTCGCGAGCCGCCGCGAAGCCCCGAAGGCGGCCCGTGAGCCCTGCTTCGCGGCACCCCTTCCCTATAAATACTCGACTCCCCCTGAGTCCCCGGGGATGGACAATCCAACCCTTCGGCTTCTCCTCTCCCGAATCGCGAAGCACGCTTTGCCCCGGGAATCATGAGCTCCGCGAGGTATTTTTACTTCGCGAGACGACTCTGATTTGTTTCGTTTTGAGCCCCTCTTCCGAGAGGGATGCCCTTCACAAAGCTCAAGGGATTTCGCAAAGGAAGGGGATTCCCAAGGGAACCCGGGCAGTCGCGGAGCACTTGTGCTTCGCGAAACACCCAACCCATGCTAGTAATCCCTATGCCAAGGCAGGATAACTATGCATCGCGAAGCACATTGCTTGGCAGGACCCTGCTTCGCGAACCACTCCTTCTTCGCGAGGCAGTGCTCCGCGAACACTGTTCCACTTCGCAAAGCACCTCCCACTCCCACCTATGCCCCATGCTAAGGCCAAGGCACCCCACTTCGCAAAGCACACTCCTCTTCTTAGCGATTCCTCTTCCCGTGCGACCCTCCAGGTTTGCACGATGAGATTTCAAAGTCCCATGTACAACACCTCCCGTAGCGTTGCTTCACCTAATGCTTCTTCGCATAGGCACGCTAATGGTTATTGCTTCTTCGCATAGCCACGCTAACGTGGACCCCTCGATGGTTCCTCTCACGACCCCCCTTTACCATGTCCTTACCGACACCTTCCCTTCCCCAAGGACCAGAGGGTACCGGTTATGTAAGCCCTAGGGGTGTGGAGTGAACCCACCTCGTCCGAGCCGCAGGACGTTAAACTGCCAAGCACCACATCCTCAACACATGACGTTAAACTGTGACCCAACCTCATCTCCCTCACGAGGGGTTTCCCCAGGTCGAACATTTTTTACACCACTCGTCTCCACGGGAATGGAATTCTTCCGCACATGGAATGAGATCCTCCCTGTCGGAGTGGTGTATGTTCGCAGGGGAAGGGTCGCCTCAGAGCGTAAATCCCTAACCTTTGGTACGGATGATTGCACTCGTGCATCTCGGTACTTCCCCACTACCAAGGTAAGTGGAGGACGTGATAGGGAACGAGGCACCTCCCATTGTCGGACCAAGGTCCATCTTTCCCGCGCTTTGTCGTGCCATGGGCCTCCATCCTGGAGTAAGTCCCAACACCATGGGCCGCCCAACGCGTAAGCCCCTCTTCGCTTCTCACGGACGCACCCTTTGCGACGTGATCGTCAGGTCCTTGCAACCTCTTGTTTCTCACACCGAGCATGACTCACGTGGGCTTAGAGTGAGCACCGACCCTGACAAACCCATCCGAACTACGGGGACTTTGATCCGTGTCAAGGCATGGTACGTAGGAAGCCTCCATGAGGTTCAAGCCATATTGCTCGGTCGTTCATTCACGTCGAGTTTCGCCCACGTCCAACACGACGTTAAACTGTATGCCCCGTCCAGCAAAGACGTTAAACTGCACAAACTGAACTACGAGGTCTTTGATCCATGTCAAGGCATGGTACGTAGGAAGCCTCCACGAGGTTCAAGCCCACAACTAGTGGACTCACGAGTCTACTTTCACGTCGGGTCACACCCACGTCCAGCATGACGTTAAACTGCACACTCCTGTCCGGTACGACATTAAACTGCACCCCGGTCCAGTGGTAAGCCATTGTGACCCGTCCCACCTGAACTACGAGGTCTTTGATCCATGCCAAGGCATGGTACGTAGGAAACCTCCACGAGGTTCAAGCCCACCAACAGTGGACCAAGGTCTACTTTCACGTCGGTTCGCCGACAAATCCCCATCCGAACTACGAGGTCTTTGATCCATGTCAAGGCATGGTACGTAGGAAACCTCCACGAGGTTCAAGCCCACCAATAGTGGACCAAGGTCTACTTTCACGTCGGTTCGCCGACAAATCCCCATCCGAACTACTGGGACTTTGATCCGTGTCAAGGCATGGTACGTAGGAAGCCTCCATGAGGTTCAAGCCATATTGCTCGGTCGTTCATTCACGTCGAGTTTCGCCCACATCCAGCACGACGTTAAACTGTATGCCCCGTCCAGCAAAGACGTTAAACTGCACAAACTGAACTACGAGGTCTTTGATCCATGTCAAGGCATGGTACGTAGGAAGCCTCCACGAGGTTCAAGCCCACCACTAGTGGAATCACGAGTCTACTTTCACGTCGGGTCACACCCGCTTCCAGCATGACGTTAAACTGCACACTCCTGTCCGGCACGACATTAAACTGCACCCTGGTCCAGTGGAAAGCCATTGTGACCCGTCCCACCAGAACTACGAGGTCTTTGATCCATGTCAAGGCATGGTACATAGGAAACCTCCACGAGGTTGAAGCCCACCAATAGTGGACCAAGGTCTACTTTCACGTCGGTTCTCCGACAAATCCCCATCCGAACTACGAGGTCTTTGATCCATGTCAAGGCATGGTACGTAGGAAACCTCCACGAGGTTCAAGCCCACCAATAGTGGACCAAGGTCTACTTTCACATCGGTTCGCCGACAAATCCCCATCCGAACTACGAGGTCTTTGATCCATGTCAAGGCATGGTACGTAGGAAACCTCCACGAGGTTCAAGCCCACCAATAGTGGACCAAGGTCTGCTTTCACGTCGGTTTACCGGCGAAACCCACCCGTCATTTCACGTCGGGTCCCATCCCGGTCCAGTGGTAAGCCGCTGTGACCCGTTCCCTTTTGAACTACGTGGTCTCTGATCCATGTCAAGACGTGGTACGTAGGAAGCCTCCACGAGGTTCAATCCCACCCATCACCCAATTCACGGCGTGTTCCATCTTCGTCCAGCATGACGTTAAACTAAATTCTGGTCCGGTGGTAAGCCATTGTGGCCTCACCCCGTCCGAACTACGAGGACTTTGATCCATGTCAAGGCATGGTACGTAGGAAGCCTCCATGAGGTTCAAGCCCACCCGTCGTTTATTCATGTCAGGGTTCACTATCATCCCGCATGACGTTAAACTGTATCACCTGAACTACGAAGTCTTTGATCCATGTCAAGGCATGGTACGTAGGAAGCCTCCCCGAGGCTCAAACCCACCCATCGCTCATTCACGTCGGGTCCCATTCCAGTCCAGCGGTAAGCCGTTGTGACCACCTGAACTACGAAGTCTTTGATCCATGTCAAGTCATGGTACGTAGGAATCCTCCCAGAGGTTCAAGCCCAACTCCCATCGGGCCAAGGTCTAGTTTCACGTCGGTTTACCGGCACCATCCCGAACTACGCAGACTTTGATTCCCTGCCACGGGGATACGTAGGAAGCCTCCTCAAGGCTCAAGCCCAATTTCACCGTCGCCCCCTGCGATGGTCCCGTTTCAACCTCCTCCACTTCACTCATCCATCCATCACCCACCCTGATTCTCACCCGGGCCGCCACATCCCGGTGGAGTCATGCCATCCACCTCCTCGCTGCTCCTAGCGGCGCCTGGGCCACTTTCCATGTGTAAGTCCCATCACATCTCCGGGTCGCTGTCCTCTATGTACACCCCGATTCGTCACCCTTTTCCCCTATAGGGAGTGCACCACCTCGGATCCGTCCTCATTGGGCGTTCTGATCCGTCTCTATGGGACCATAGCCGTCTCTATGCGATACACCAATCTGATCCGTCTCTATGGGACGTTCTGATCACCCTCATCCGTCTCCGCTGGACGTTAAACTCGCGGCATACCCTGTGTTGAACACGGGAAGCTGAGGAAAACCTCAGATACGTGTCTATGACATGTAATTCCCCGCTCTCGATGTGGGATGCCTCGGGCTTCCACGCCCTCGAGAAGCCTTGTGACCAAGGATAACAGACAGACATGCCAGGTACCCCAGCATCCAGACACGCTACTGATGCCTCAACGTGACTACTCCCCTGACCGAAGGTTGCTGCCCTGACTGGACCCTTTGGAATGTCCCGACAGAAGCAGTGTAATTAACCGGCGTCCATGGAAACATGGCACTGGGAAGAGTTTCACGAACTACGTATTAAATCTATAAGGGAGACCCGGACTAGGTGACGAGTTCTGAGGAGGAATAAACAGGAGGAAGAACCGACATCCCATCATCCCGTTTCGATCAAAGAGCATACATACCTGAATAAGGAACGAATGCCGCCCGCCTTTGGAAAGTGGGAATGCGGGGAAACAAAGCCGCGCGTCTCTCCCCCCCTGACGGACGGATGCGCGCGCCCCGGCGAAAGCGTCGGAAACAGAAATGGTGAACCCGACGTGAAATTCTTCTCCTCAGCATGGGGATTAGTAGCGTTCGAGACACCAGTAGATTGACGTATCACCGGATTCAGATATCTGTTGCCTGGTCCCGCTAAGCAAATGGCGGGCCTGTCGTGAAACTCACCGGCAGTCGGGGTAGTAGAACGTGGGGCACTCCGCTCTGCAGCGTGTTGGCGTGGATCCTTCTCACAGACATGGGGGATGGAAGAGCGCTGGGGCACTGGCTGTCAATCCTTTTTTCTCTCAGTACTGATGAGTTGATCCTTTCGCTTGCCAGGAACCAGGTTGCTACTTCAGAGATGCGGTCACCATCCGCCCCTCGCCCGCGCAGGGGCAGGGGCAGCACCACGACGGCCACTCCACATGGAGCCACCACCGCCACGACGGCTGCCACATCACGGAATACGGGACGTCCACGTCCCCTTTCCCCATCAGAGGTCATCCAACGAAGGGTGATCAACAACCTCGTGCGCAGGTACGAGGAGGAAGGGGTGATCCCGACTAGGGATATGGCCCGCTTGGACCTGGAGGCCTCCAGGCCCCGCCGTCAACGCCACCCTAACAGGCCGCGCAGGGAGCCCCTGCTCCCCACCTCGACATTCAACCGTTTCGGGAGCCTATCCCCGGATCGCCTTGACGACTCTTCGCCTTACGCCGAAGAGGCAGGCGCGGTCCGGCTCAGCCCGCTCAGGGCCCCGACCCAGGGCCCCCAGGCGAGAGCTCCCTTCCGGCCACATCAGCGCCGCCGTCCGGCCCCGCAGGAAGAGCAGGCAGACTACGTCCCTGCACCACCTACACCGGCCCGCCTGACCCGACGTCAGCGCCGGGCCCGGGCTGAGGACGCTCGCCTAGCCGCGTCCACGTCGACAGCTACAGTGGCCCGAGCCACCGCCGACGTACATTATGAAGCCCCCGCTTACATTGAGCAGGGGAACCCCTTCACCCAACCAGGATCGAGACCCCAACCGCCCCGCGGGCAGGCTGGGTTGACTCTCCGGGTTGCCGGCCCAAGTAGTGATCGCCGCGAGCTAACCCGCGGTGATGCCACCCCGTACGGAGGTCCTCCCCGTACCACTACTCCACAGAGCGTGGGCCTTCCCCGCTCCGAGGTTCGCCATGGAGGCATGCCTCGTGCTGCCCCCATCCTACAGGAAGACCTGCCCCGTGGCAGTGATTCTCAGCGTGGAAACATTTCCCGCGTCCGTTGTACAGGGTACGGAGTCCATCCTTCTGAGGGCACCGTCCATCC
The DNA here is from genome assembly GCA_963277665.1 of Viscum album. Lineage (NCBI taxonomy): Eukaryota > Viridiplantae > Streptophyta > Magnoliopsida > Santalales > Viscaceae > Viscum > Viscum album. Next base: position 1,386,701,969 of record OY728159.1, read on the forward strand.
GGTCCTTCTTCAACGTGGGGGTCCCCCCTACGTCCTCTCCGCGACTGGCGAAGGTCCTCCTCGCCCCAGCAACTCAAGGAGTGAAGGTTAGCCTCGCTCCACTCGCATCGACCATGGAGGTCTTCCCCATGCTCCTGCCAGTTCCAACAGAGGCCCCGCCCACACGGGTACTGTTCATGGAGGTCCTCCCCATGTACCCTTCGACATATGCCCTGGTGCCCCTCGCACCCCGGCTGTCTCAAGTGGGGGCCCTCTCCGTCACGGCGCCAGCGCCGCCCCAAGGCTGCCTGATAGGGGTCAACCCTGTCCCGAAGAGTCACCCAGGGGCAGAAGAGTGGGTCGTCGCCACCACAAGAAGAATCCTGGGAAGGCCCAGGGGGAAATCAAACCTGCCCGCTTCTCCGATTCGGAATTGGAATGCGATTCAGCGATGGAACCTTCTCCCAGCTCCTCCGTATCAAGGACTGGGGCAGGAACCAGACGCGTCAGCCTCGTTCTCCCAGAATTTGAGGTCCACCGGATTCCCATCTCTCTCCGCAGGTACATTCAGGAGGAAGAGATTCTGAGAACTTCGCAGGTTTCGACTGCGCAGTCACCGCCATCGTCACCCGAAGCGCCCTCTACCTCTACTCAGGATCGCGAGGAGCTGTTTTGGGGGTCAACGGTGGTAGAGCCACGACATGACCGGACACCGGTAACGGAAATTCCCATACCCGAAGCAGTGGCTGTTAGCCCGTCCTATCGTGACGTTGTGGTCAGGTCACCTCGCTCTTCAGAGGAAGGCCCAGAATTCGGTGGCCAGTCTGCTCGCGCACCGTATTCTCCACCGCCGAGTTTGCTATCCCAGAGGTCCGCCTCGGTACCGCTACCGGTCCCTCAGCCGCCCCCGGTTGATGAGTGGGGAAATGTTGGGCCGAACCCCGAGGACGAACCCAGGAGCTTCTGGAGTATTCTTGCAGCGGACTACTTCCCAGAGAATTTCTGGCCCACGGCGGCACTGAATTTCCACGTACCCGAGTCGCTTACCCCTGAAGAAGTGGGGTGTTTTTGTCGAACCCTGTGGGCGACGCACTTCCGCCTCCGCTGGGAACGGGTAGTGTACCCCCGGAGTCGAGAGCACTTCGAGGAGATTTGCAAACAGTACCGCCTGATTGACGCAGCGGCGCTCCTTGTGGCCCAGCACCCCGAGTCGCCCGGTCACCAGAGTGCCCTCCAACGAAAATGCATTCAGAGTTTCAAGGCACTCCGCAAGATCGTCAGGGAAGCCACCCCCCATGTGCAAGTCCGTGGCTGGGGACGCTATGCCGCTCTCCTCTTTGACCCTATCCGACGACAGCCTGATTCGCTGTGCGACATCGAGGATATGCCCTCAAGAGGGGTCACATTCCACATGGCCGACGTTGTGGATAAGGAAGATGAGCTTGAGTTCCTTGATGGGGAATTACCATCCGAGGGCGTACCGCCACTACTCGACCCATCAGCGAGAGTCACCCGTCAGTAGAGGAACCTGCTAGGCCTCCCCGTGCCCACCGAGTCACTGGCACTCGGTCGAAGCACTGGCAAGGGTAAGGAGCATGTCGGAATAGTCAAGCACTCCGACCCGTCCGCCTCTATGAAGAAAACAGACGAGGATCCTGAGAAGGCCACATTGCGCCAGCAGCTTGCCGAGCAGAAGAGGCTGGTTGACGAACTATTGGCTGAGCGCGCCGCAGAGAGGCGACCCGACTATGGTAATCCCAGACCGGGGCAGCAGGGGCAGGAACAATTTCCCCCCGGTGAGATGCCTCCGGGCAACCCTGATCATGCTACTGTCACGGACAGGGTGGAAGCCGGAACATACGGCAAGAGGGCGCGATACATCTCGCCAAACCCCCTGAGCGACGGGGCAATCTGAAGAATCCCACACGGGTCCCCCCAGTCGCCCAGCAGGTCGTCCAGCCAGTTGACCCGCGAGCGGCCGAAGCCGTCTTCCGTGTTGAAGAACCTGGAAATGCGCTTGTGGTTAGGGATCCCCGTCAAGACAGGGACCCCCACCCGGAGGACCTTATTGCGGCACTCACAGCCCACCTCAAGGCGTTGGAAACACGGCAGGTGGCGGTCCCACCGGATGGCAAGCCTTATCCCGCATGGGTGGATGATATGCCCGCGCCTCCGGGTTTTGGGAACCCCACTTTCTCGCCGTTTAACGGGACAGGGGACCCACCCCAACACTTAGCTCATTTCTCTTCCAGGTGTGGCCCCATGCTGGGGACCCCGGCTCAGCAAGAAGCCGCTAAGCTCCTATGTTTTGTACAAACATTGGAAGGTCCGGCATTCGTCTGGTACAACCAGCTCCCCATCGGATCAGTGACCGGTTGGGAGGATCTTTGCCGGCAGTTCTTATACCAGTTCAGCTCCACCACGCGAAAGACCAGCATTGCGGACCTCTTCAAGTGCAAACAGAGGCCTGATGAGCGGGTTGCGGACTTCATCGCCCGATGGAAAGGACTTACGTATTCCCTCGATATGCCACTGACTCAGGAGCCATTACTGACGATGTGTGTGGGAAACGTCAAGACAGAGCTGGTACCCTCCTTGATTACCCAGAACTACCCTGGAGGGTTCAGGGATTTCTCGGATAAGGCCCAGCGCCTCGAGGAGGCCCTGCAACAGGCTAGTCAGGCACGTTTGCTGCCCCCTATGATCCCAGCCAGGAGGGCCGCTAGGGCTGAACCCACCGCGGTGGCTCAAATAGAAGCCCCGAGGCAGCTGGAATTGCTATCGGCGGCACCTCCCCCGCAACCCCGCAGAGGTCCTCCACCTCAAGCGCAGGCTCCTGCCTAGCAGCGACCGCCTCAGAACCGACAGGTTCCCCCGCGCAATGTGCCACCGCCACCTAGGCGAGACAACCAGGCGACGCCTCCTCGGCAAGCCCCTCCGGTCCCTCGACAGGACCAGGCCCCCAGGGCTCCTTACCCGGAAAGAAAGTACCATACCTATTCGTTCAACGAAAATCAGGTCCCTGGCTACTTCCGAAGTGCTCTAGAGAAAGGGATCGTGCGTCTGCCTGAGTGCAGGAGGCCGGCAGAGGCGCATCTCGTCGACCACCCCAACTACTGCCCTTATCATCGAATCCTGGGGCACACCCTCAAGCGATGCTATGTGTTTAAAGACTGGCTTCAGGACCAGGTCAACAACAACATAGTCAAGTTGGGCCCAGCGCCAGCGCAAGTGGCAGGCGTCTATGCGGGATCAGAAATCGGCAGCGACGGCGAAGGTGAGTGGAAGCAGGTCCCTAGCCGCGGGCCCCAAAAATACGATGACTGGATGGCTCGAAAAACCGTCGTCCGTGCCCAGGGTATCATCCGGGGACGCCTGAAGCAGTCAGAACCTTCATAAGAAGTAGTGGGTGCCTCAACATCGTCTTCACAGTCGACCTCTGCCCAAAACGGCAAGCAGCGGCGACGTAAGAAGAAGCAACGTGCACCGCCGGTGCCGTCGTCATCCCGCACTCTCAGCGACTTTATGCCTCCCGAAATGGGCATTCCCCCCAGAATCCGCCCAGCGGTGGATGACTCTTCGAGTGACAGTCAAGGGTACGCTTCGGTTAACACCGTGGAGCTGGTAAAGCCCTATATGACCCCCGACGAGGGGGAACCCCAGGCAGACCTCCCCAACGTTTCCAGCCGACGTCAACGTCGGCGGAATCGCAACCGCGCTGGTCATCGAGGTACGTCAGCCGGCATTTGCGGCCAAGCCGTGCACGCTACCGAGACCAGGCAGCAGGCTCAGCGCAGATCTCAACACGCGCAGACCCATCCAGCACCCTCAGCTCTACCTCCACTGCCGTTCGTGTTGCTGGATCAGGGAGAGCCGCCTCGTTCATATCACAACCAGTCTTGCCCGGCAACAGGCCAGCCTGTGCTGTCCGATCCTAGCCCGGCGACTACTCTTCAGGCTTCTACTGGTAGGCAGCGAGATGTACCCAGTACTAGTTACTCGCCAGTTCAGCCATCCGGACCCGTTGTGCATCCAAATGCCGAACGACCTCCTGTAAGCAAAGGTTTGCGTTTGGCACGAAAGTACGATGTTCTGAAGCATCTGGCCGGCATCCCGGTGAGGCTTTCCATCCTAGAGGCCCTTCGCCTGTCAACTGAAATGCGCGAGGCACTTGTCGAGGCCCTAAAGAGCCCCCTCCAGTTCGAGATAGAAGTGGCGGCTGCGGAAGCCTTCCATACTGAGACGATTGAAGACGCCGAATGTCAGGCGGTTATCTCGTTCTCCGGTGAAGATGAAGACCCTCCTATACAGGGGCACATTCGCCCACTGTATATCACTGGCCACTTCAACGGTGTAGAAGTCCGTCGATGCCTCGTAGACACGGGTTCTGGAATCAATCTAATTCCGACCCGGACGCTGCGAAAGCTGGGTCTGTCCGAAGGTGATTTGACTCCCTCTGACCTCAGGATCCAGGGGTACGACAGGACAGAGCAAACCCCGGTCGGCAAGATCCGTCTGAAGACCCAGTTCGGTGGCTTAATTGCCAGCACCGAGTTTATGGTTGTTTCTCAGGACACCGCCTACAACGCATTGATGGGCAGGCCATGGCTCCATCTGCATGCAGCGGTTCCCTCGTCGTATCACCAGTGCCTTAAGTACTCACTCAACGGTCGAGTAGGCGTGCTCCAAGGAGACGCGTCCCCTTTCGCTTCTTGTGAGGCCTGCTATCTGGATGCGGGTTATTACAAAAGTAAGGACAAGCAAATCCTGGTAAACGAGGATGAGCCCGCCCCGATCACAAGTGATCCTTGGGCAAGCATGGACGACGCCTACATCCTCCCGATCCACCGGTTGGAGGCCACGACCCCCGACATGGGACAATGTTTTGTTGTTTCGGGTACGCAAGGAAGGCATGTTCCCATGTCCAAGCGACGGCAGAAAATCACCTCGTACTCCTACAACAACCAAGCCCGGGTCATCCAGGAACCTCCTACCCCTGTACGGTACCGGGACGTCAAGATGATGGCAATGGAGGTGCGCTATACGTGTCTCTTTCGCCGGGCTGGAATTAACCGACTCAGGCCGACACGTCACTACTGCTTTGATATCATCAAGCGTGGCCCCTTAGGCCGAAGGCCAGATGGGATCGGATCGAATGCCTTTATTTCTATGGTCTCAACGACAAGTGAGTCTCCTGATATGATGACCGCTGCTGCCCAAGCCGGCACCAGTTGCCCCTCGGGTTTTGAGAACCCAGAAGTATCTTCCGTCGCGGGAAGTTCCCCCACGGCTGGGGAGGAAGACTTGGAGGATGCTCCCCCAGCCTTTGAAGAAGGCGTCTCTACCACGGTTGATTAACTGGTACAGGTGAACCTTGGTAGCGAGGCAGATCCAAGACCCACATTGGTCAGTGCCGCCATGCCGTCTGAGGAGCGGCAGCAGTATGTGGACTTTCTCAGGCAGCACCGTGATGTGTTCGCTTGGGGCTATGACGAGATGCCGGGGCTAGATCCTCAGGTAGCCGTCCACCGCCTTGGTCTCCCGGTAAAACACCGTGGGTTCAAGCAGCCTCCCAGGAAAATGCACCCTTCTCATGGTGCTATGGTCGAGGCCGAAGTTGACAAGCTTATCAAAGCCAACTTCATTAAAGAGATCCAGTACCCCAAATGGCTCGCCAACATTGTGCCGGTCAGGAAGAAGAATGGGTAGATCAGAGTCTGCATCGACTTCCGCGATCTCAATCGCCACTGCCCAAAGGATGACTTCCCACTCCCAGTGACGGAGCTGTTGATTGACGCCACGGCCGGGTTCCAAGCCCTCTCTTTCATGGACGGGTATTCCGGGTATAACCAGATATGGATGGCCCCCGAAGACGAGGAGTCCACTGCCTTCAGGGCTCCCCAGGGTACCTTTTGCTACCAGGTAATGCCATTCAGTTTGAAAAATGCGGGTGCCACTTATCAGAGGGCCATGCATCGCATATTCAAACCGATCCTCGGGACACTGGTGGAATGCTACGTGGATGACCTCGTAGTCAAATCGCGCCAGTGCCAGGACCATCTCAAAGACCTTGAGAAAGTGTTCAGTTTCCTCCGTTCCCATCACCTGAAGATGAACCCGCTGAAGTGTGCCTTCGGAGTCACCTCCGGGAAGTTTCTGGGCTTCGTTGTCAGGTACCGAGGTATCGAGATCGACCCGGAAAAGATTAAGGCCATCAGCCAAATGCCTCCCCCGAGCAACATTCGAGAGCTACGAGGCCTGCAAGGCCACTTAGCCTATATACGCTGATTCATTGCGAATCTGGCCGGCAAGTGTAAGCCCTTTTCCCGGCTCATGAAGAAATACGCTGCCTACGAATGGGATGAGGAGTGTCGGGCCGCCTTCGAGGAAATCAAGCAGTATCTGCTCCAACCTCCGGTCTTGATGCCACCCGTCTCCGGAAAGCCGCTGGTCCTTTATGTGACCGCCCTGGAGAGGTCCCTCGGTGCGCTGCTCGCCCAGAAGAATAATGAGGACACTGAGAATAGTCTCTACTATCTCACCCACATGCTTCTCGATACGGAGGTCAGATACTCCCCCATCGAAAAGAGCTGCCTTGCGCTCGTCTTCGCTGTGCAGAAGTTGCGGCACTACCTACAACCCCACGAGGTACAATTGATCTCTCGGGTAGATCCGATGAAGTACATCCTGAACCGCCCCATGCTGACTGGCCGACTAGCACGGTGGGCGGTGATTCTCCAGCAATTTGATATCAGGTTCGTGCCTCAGAAGGCCATTAAGGGACAAGCGTTGGCAGACTTTTTAGCTGCCCATCCAACCTCTGTGGATCAATCCCTGGACCTGGATTTTCCCGACGAGACGACCCTCTCAGTAGATCATGCTACCCCATGTTGGAAAATGCATTTCGACGGTGCCTCCCGGAGCCCCACCGGTAGAAGGCTCAACGACCCCAAGCTCAACAGAGTGGGTCTGTGCATTGTTTTCATTACCCCGGCGCAAGCCGTCCTGCCGTACTCATTCCTGCTGTCAGAAGGTTGTACGAACAACGTGGCAGAGTACCAGGCTCTCATCACCGGCCTCGAGTTGGCCCTTGAGATCCATGTTCCCCATCTACATGTGAAGGGAGATTCCGATCTGGTGATCAAACAGGTTAATGGCGACTACGTCGTCAGGAAGCCAGAGCTTGCACCGTTACTGGAGTACACCCTCCTCCTAATGGCCCAGTTCTCTCCTCAGCCAGAGGTCACCCATGTCCCAAGTTCGCAGAACGGACAAGCGGACGCCCTGGCTGGTTTAGCCGCGTCGCTCGCAGAACCCAAGCAAGATGATTTGGTCATACACGTGGCCCACCGAAGAGTCATTTCCCCCGTCACCCAAGAGGACCGTGATAGCCTGCGGGTAAGTCATCTCACCGCCGGACCCTCCATATCGGGAGTCCCGGGTTCGTCAGACGTAGTGGTTGAAGCCACCCCCGACTGGAGAGCACCTTTTGTCGAGTATCTCCAAAATGGTCAGCTCCCGGACGACCGGGCTGAACGCGAGGGAATACGACGCCGCGCGCTGCAATTCACCCTCCAGAGCGGCCCCAGTCTTGAGCAGGCCCTCTATAAATGGAGTTTCGATGGTGTCCTCCTCCGTTGCATCCAAGGAGTAGAGATACCTCAAGTTATGCAAGAGGTTCATGCCGGTTCCTGTGGCGCCCATCAAGCTGGGCCGAAACTGTCCCAGCAAATCCGGAGGTTAGGGTACTTCTGGCCCTCCATGATCCACGATTGTATTGGGTACGCCAAGAGATGCCACGCGTGCCAAGTACACGCCAACTTCTTGCATCGGCCGCCAGAACCCCTCCACCCCACCAAGTACTCATGGCCATTTGCGGTATGGGGACTCGATGTAGTGGGACCGTATCCACCGGCAACAGCCCGCCAGTGTAGGTTCATCCTGACTGCTACAGATTTCTTCTCCAAGTGGGCAGAAGCAGTTCCGCTCAAAGAGGTCAAGGCCCGTTCCATCGTTGACTTTGTGAGCTCCAATATTATCCACCGGTTTGGAGTCCCTCACGCTGTCCTCACCGATAACGGCACCAACTTACGAGCAGCTGAATTGAAGAAATTGTACGCTAAGTACGCCATCCGGTCGAACCATACCTCCCGCTACCACGCGCAGGCGAATGGGCAGATCGAGGCGTTCAACAAGACCCTCTCTAACATTCTGCAGAAAATGGTTGGTCAGAACAAGAAGAGTTGGCCGGACAAGATCCCCAACGCCCTTTGGGCTTACCGGACGACGACTCGCAACTCTACCCAGGTGACCCCATATTCCCTGGTGTATGGAGCTGAAGCCGTCCTACCCATTGAGATCCAGCTTCCGTCGCTACGCACTACAGTTTATGATCACCAGACACCAGATGAGGTAGCCGAGATACGTCTAGCTGAATTAGAGGCACTGGACGAGAACCGGCTCCGTGCCCTGCACAATCTGGAAAGGCATCAGGACAAGATAGCGAGAGCTTTTGACAAGAAGGTTCGTATCCGCTCTTTTCTACAGGGTGACCTAGTACTGGCCCTTCGAGCGCCAATGATCCCCGGTAGGAAACCACCCAAGTTAGAACCCAAATGGGAAGGGCCTTACATCATCCATAAGGTTTACCCCAATGGAGCATACTCCTTGGTGACCACGGATGGAGAGCGTGTAACCCCTCCCACCAATGCCAAATTCCTCAAGCGATACTTTGCCTAGGGCAAAAAGTGGTCCTGCACGACCCTAAACTGCGAGAGGGTCCCGCACGACATTAAACTGCAGTGGTCCTGCACGACCCTAAACTGTGAAAGGGTCCTGCATGACTCTAAACTGCGACTTGGTCCCGCATGACCTTAAACTGCCTTTCCGTCCTCACTGCAAGACATTAAACTGCAAGCCAGTCAGGTCTTCCTAACTGAGGCCCAGCCTCAGGCCTCTTGGCCTCCTTGGGCCCCTGGCCCCGTCTCCACCGCGGCTTGACCTCGGGCCCCCCCTTGGTCTTTCCCCGACTTACCCTCTTGCGGGATTGTACGGCATGGTGTGGGACTATGTCCCCGTTCACGTCGGATTACCTGTCATACCATACATATCCCCAAAGGAGGTGCTTCTCACCGTCCCGCATGACGTTAAACTGCATGCTAAGAACTACGTATGACTTGATTCTCATCCTTATGAGATACGTAGGAACTCCCGGACATTTCGTCCGTTGGCCCAGCCCAAAAGCCAAAATCTTCCCCTCGGGTCAAGACATGGCAGGGTGCACACTTTTGCCCCGACCCACGTCGAGCAAGCCTCGACCCGGCTGCACATTTCCCCCTGGAGGTGTTTTCCCCTTTCGTGGATGAACGCAACTGAGCTTCACCCACTCCTTGAATGGGATTCTGTCACCTTTTCACACCCGGGGGGACCCCCGATAACGGCCTGGATACAATTCCCAAGGGCTCTCCTACCGATACGGGCCAATGCCCCCGAGGGTTTCCTTAAGCAACAAGTCGATACAAGTCCCGTGTGGCGAATTTGGTCAAGCGGTCGATGCTCATTTGTTGCCCCCATGCGGGTCACCATAGGAATGATGTGTTTCGAATATGGTCAACAGTGTCCTGGATCTTCGGGTCCACCCCGAGATGCCCCAGGCATCAAGAACAGTGATCCCCTCTGCCCCATCCCAAGGTGACAAACTTCCCCCAGGTGGCGCTGGCGATCCGGGCCACGACCCAGGATTCCTCACCTGGAGTGTACGGTGTGGTGTGGGACTACGTCCTCATTCACGTTGGGATCATGTACCATGCCGTACGACTCCTTTTACGAGGCTCAGCCCCAGGCCCCTTGGCCTCCTCGTGTCCCCACCCCCGTCCTCATGTAAGGCGTTAAACTACAAACCAGTCAGGCCTTCCTGACCGAGGCTCAGCCCCAGGCCCCTTGGCCTTTCCGGGCCGCGGCCCAGGACCCATCTTATAGGATCGTATGGTGTGACGTAGGACTACGTCCTCATTCACGACGGCTTCTTTACCATGCCATACACCTCCCTTTTTTAGGGGTATATTACTCCCCTCATCTTCCAGTATGACGTTAAACTGCATTTCAAGAACTACGTGTGGCTTGATTCCCATCCTAATGGGATACGTAGGATCACCTGAATGTCTAAGCTTCGGGTCCAGCCCCATCTCTTGGGAATCCCCATCCCATCTTGGCCCCATGGCCTATCCTTCCTCCATGAGGGGATCATATGGTGTGGTGTGGGATCATGTCCTCATTCACGACGATCTCGTAATGACTGCGCCATGCCCCCCCCTACTGAGCTGTTTCGTCGATCCTTTTTCTTCGGCGGTTCACCAATGTGCTTAAGAGTACTCTGGTTTATTACCTGGAATGCCAAGCTTTACTCGGACACGTCCGCACCTACTTTCCAGGCTTTACGTATCCCCGCATCAGGGCTTTCATCATCTTTCACACCCGGAGGGACCCCCAAGAACGGCCTGGATACAATGCCCAAGGGCTCTCCTACAGATACGGGCCAACGCCCCCGAGGGTTTCGGACAACAAATCGATAAAATCCCGCGTTGCGAATATGGTCAGCGGTCGATGCTCGTTTGTTGCTCCCACCTCAGGCTAACGCGATACAGACGCTGTGTTTCCGTCATGGATAACAGTTTTCCTCTATCGTCATGCCAACCCATTAAGCCCAAATGTCGGGTACACAATTCACACCCTTCATCACTTCCTCGTGTCCAAGTAGAGTCTCGGGAATCATGGTACTTTTCCCCCGTACACGTTTGCGCGTTCGAGGAACAAGCTACATCAAAGGTGTCCTTCGAAATTCTCTGCTGACTCCCCTTTGATGGATGCCCCAAGTATTGCGATGAGGATACCTCCCTTGTTTCCCACACCGAGTTTATATCACGTGGGCTTAGGGATTGGGTTGAAATCTATGCTTACTCGGGAGTTTTCACCACACCTGGTCCGAGCTCTAAGACCATAAACTAAGACTCTCATCTGGAATTACGTTCAAGACCCCTTGTCTTCGAATCCAGCTTGAGTTCAGAGAATTTACCTCTCTAGTCCTGCCTTCAGGACCCTGATCACAGGACTGCGTGGCGCAGTGTGGGACTACGTCCTCATTTACGATGGGTTTGCAATAGCTGCACCACGCACGCCCCATTCTGAGGTTCAGTCCTCCTGACCTTCTGTCCTGCATGACGTTAAAAGGCACCTTTCAGAACTATGTGTGGCTTGATTCCCATCCTAATGGGATACGTAGGACCACCTGAATGTCTAAGATTCGGGTCCAGCCCCACCTCTGGGAGATCTCCTGATTTCCCGGTCACCTAGGCCACTTGGTCCATCCCTCTCCAGCGGGGGGGTGTGTAGGTACGATACAAGGTTTTGGGCACCATGCCCCCTTCCCCTGGGAATCTTCCATCTCTCGATCACCCTCATGGTTGAGTCCCTTGGCTCCCTGCAGTGGTTCACCCATGTATTAAGAGCACTCTAGTCTAGCACCAAGAGTGTCAGATTCAACTTGATCAAGTTCCTTCCACTTGTCAAGCTTCGTGTTCCCCTCTATTCGGACTTCCATCACCTTTCACACCCAGAAGGACCCCCAAGAACGGCCTGGATACTACGCCCAAGGGCTCTCCTACCGATACGGGCCAATGCCCTCCAGGGTTACGGACAACAAGTCGATAAAATCCCGCGTTGCGAATATGGTCAGCGGTCGATGCTCGTTTTGTTAGTCCTCATTTCAGGCTAACGCGACAGGATGTTGTGTTGCGAACATGGTCAGCAGTAATCCCCTGTCGTCACGCCAGCCCCTTCAGTCCTTGAATGTTGGTTTCATGATTCACATCATTTTCCACCCCATCATGTCCAGGTGGAATCTCGACACTTTTGGCGCTATCCCTCAGTGCACCTTTGCATGCTAGGGGGACAAAGCTGCAATCTGGCGCCCTTTGGGGCTCCCATGGTCCGAGCTCTAAGACCATAAACTAAGATCCATTCGGGACTACGTTCAACTTGATTCCCATCCTCATGGGATACATAGGACCTCCCAGATGCCCTGTCTCCGGGTACAACCCATTCAGGAAGCCAGTCTCTCTCCCTGTTTCACCTCTGTATAGGCCCCTCGACCTAAGGTTTCCCCCCCTAAATGGCGTACAATCCGATGTGGGATCATGTCTCCGTCAATGGTGTTCTATAACACTGCGCACATTTCCCGCCTAGCATCGTCTCTGCTACGTCTGCGCTGCATGACGATAAAATGCATGCTTGGTCCTATCATACGACCCTAAACTGTGACATTATCGTCCTGGCCGCACGACGAAAAACGGCACCGCATTGTGGTGGCCTCGCTGTAGAGGACATCACGTTGGGTACTGGCCACGCGCCATGCCATTTGTCAACGCCCATCACGGCTTGATTCTTGTGGCGACATCACGACCTACAGTTCTAGGCCTGTCGCTTCACAAAAAAAAACCATTCACCTCAAAGAACAAACAAGATACATCAAATTCCGCTTCTTTTAGTGCAAGGGCCACGTCCGCACTTCCCCTTTCCCCTGTCACTGGTACCTTACCGTGCCACCTTCCAGAACTACGTATGGCTAGATTCTCATCCTCATGAGATACGTAGGAGCGCCCGGGTACTTCCCCGCGGGCCCAGCCTAACCCTTGAGTTCGGTCCCTCGACTCGGGCATTTCCCCAGAGAATGCATGGTAAGCAGGACTATGTCCTCATTCACGTCAGGTTGTGATGTCATGCGTCCCCTGATCCCTTTTTCCAATCCATGTTCCGAATTCTATGACCATAAACTAAGATCTCCCCAAGGGAAAGGAATCTGCTCCCTCTCTCTAATACGTTTCGTTGACGTATTCATATGTGTTTTGACAAAAAGCCCGAAGCATGGGATTTTCACAGGGACATTCCCCTCACCCCATGACCAAGCTCCGTGAGCTCACTATTTGGATCTTCATCCTCTTCCACATCCAAAAGGACCCTCGGATGACGTGGATACTAAGATTAAGGGCTCTCCATGAATACTGGACCTAAGGGCCCTACAATCGTTTCGGGCGAACGTCCCTACGGATATTTGACAACATTTGTGACACGGTCCCGTGTTTCGAACATGGTCAATGGTCGACCCTCATTTGTTTGTCCCCATTTCAAGCTAACGCGATAGGATGCTATGTTGCGAATATGGTCAGCAGTAGTCCTCCATCGCCACGCCGCCACCATCGTGATCCGAATCTCGAGCGTCATGATTCACACATTTCCACTCCCTCATGTTCAAGTGGAACTCCACCATACTCGGCTCTTTCTCTTCGCGCATCTAGGTGCGCTGAATGATCGTGTTAGTGTCATTGGGCCGGTAGTCACCGAGCATCCCTTTGCCCCAACCTGCCCCTCTCTGCGTCGGGAAATTCCCACCACTACTGCTTGTTTCCCACACCGAGCATGACTCACGTGGGCTTAGTAGTTTTGGCTGGATGTGTACCAACACGGTTAGGCTGCTCCTCGTCCAGTACGACGTTAAACTGCGCCTCCAGAACTACGTGCGGCTTGATTCCCATCATCACGTGGGATACATAGGGACACCCAGGCATTTCGCCTAGGGTCCAGCCCCAGGAATCACAAAATCCTGTTCCTCCCCATTTCCAGCCCTCTGGCCTGACCCCTCGGGGGGAACTATGTAGCTACAATTTTACCCTGAACAAGTTCAGGATGCCCCAAGATCCCATTGGGAAGCAATAGATCCCCTCGCCAGAGAGGCCCTGTCCCAAAAAGGAATGATCCATGATCAGACCGAGGCACCCATCTGGCGTACTCCCACCACGGTGGTGCAACTACCGAAGTGTTGGATTCTGTTTGAACAAACCACCACTCCATGTTCCACGCTTTGCGTGTCCCTTATTCGGACCCTCGTCCTCTTTCATTTCTGAAGGAACCCCCTAACGGCCTGGTCTTGTGCCGCATCGGCTCACCTAACGTCCTGGGCCAACGTTCCGGAAGACTGGTCATGTCTGGAAGGATCCCCTAACAGTATGGATGTCTGACCTATGGTCCACCAACTATCCTGGGCCAACGTCCTGGAAGATTGATCGACAAAAAATTGAAAAAATCCCGGGTTGCGAATATGGTCAGCGGTTGATGCTCATTTATTGTCCCCATTTCAGGCTAACGCAGTAAGGATACCGTTTGTCCGCCACGGTTAGCGGTTGTCCTTTATTGTCACGCCATCCCCGCAGTGTTCCGAATTTGGGCATCGTGATTCACACTTCCCATTTTCATCTGTTTGAACCGATTTCAGCGCCCCTGGTGTTGCCCCGTTCGTGCATAAGAGCACGTTGAAGAAACGGTAATTCGGCTATCCTGGAAGTTCCTCCTCCGATCAAGCCTTCCCCATCTTTCGGGAATCTGGACTGGTTTGAGGGAATTGTCGTCAAACGTCCCGCAAACATTGTAGGGATGCAACAAGGCAATTCAACAGTGGAAATCGTGCGTGCTACGGAACTCAAAACAAAGGAGAAAGAAAGAGTTGGAGCACAAAAGTGTTAATAAAAGTTCCTCTCGAGTTCGCTACAATACTCGGGGGTTGACTTACCCCATGGACGGGTTGACTCCGTCAAAAGAGCGTTGCATCTCCGCCACCCGTTGACTTGCGGCGTCTAGAGCCTGTTGCCGCTGATTTAGCTCCCGCTCCTCTTCAGCAGCGGCGGGGCGTAATCCGTCAACCCTGGCCCGGGCCCTTTCCACCTCGGCCGGGACGACAGCCATCCTTCCAGAGGTCTGCTCCATATACTCCTCAGCCTCTGCCAGCTGGGCCTTCAATCGTAAGACCAGCTCAGACTGTGCATCGAGAGTGGCTGAAAGCTCGTTGGCCCGGATCTGCATCTGTTGGAACTCGCCTTCAGCCTCCTGGAGCTTCCTGATGCTGGTCGCCTTCCTCCGCTGCCATCCCACGCTCAGCCCACGATCATGATCCCGGATCTTCTCAGCCATGAGGTCTCGGATGAGCGCGTGAGGGCGTTGGGCATCCACTCCCCCGGCACACAGTTCGTGCAACCGCGAGCGGAGCCTATCCATTTCGGCAAGCCATTGCACTTGGGGAGTGTCCCTGATAAAGCGCGTGATCAGCTTCCACGACCGGCGGCGGACTATGCTGCTGTCTTCCTCATCAGAGGCTGTTTCGTCCCAATCCGCGCGGTCGGCAGGCTCGTACACAGGATATGCCTCCAGGAATTCCTCAGCGGGATCTGCATCTGGTGTTGAGTCTGGTACGACACCTGACGCCGGTGCAGGCACGACAGGACTGGGACTGACCGGTTGATCCTCTTCTTCGGAGTCCACCTCGATGACTTTAGGTATGACCCTGCTGGTGGTCCCGCCAGTGATGGTGTGCGCCGCAGCTTGAGGAGGTGAAGGGACTATCGTCACCATCACCGGCATGCCCCTGGGAGGCACGCCGCCAGACATCCCAACCAGCCTCGCTGCAGCAGCCCACGCCAGTCGGAGAACTATATGACAGAAGAGACATAAACGTTAGTCGACATGGCCCACGTGTGGCAACGAAGAGACCGGTGGAGGAGACTTACGAAGATCGACTTCCGAGCGCTGCTCCTGGACCGGTATTGACGGGGACTCCGAGACGAGGCCCCCCGTATACTGTTGGAAGGTCTGGAGATTTCAGAGGAGCCACCTCAGACCCCCCCGGTCCCACCAGACGCAGAACTGGACGCAGCCATAGGCGCGGGTTCTGAAGGTCCCGCATCGTCACCCGCTAAAGAGCGAGAACGAGGCCTACTAAAAAGTTCCTCCTACATGACCCAAACGGTGGTGAGAAGTCCATAGGGATTCAAGAACATATCGTAAGAAGAGAGGTTCGAAATGCTACCTCGAGAGCTTCCGCGGAGTCGTCGGATTCTGAGCTTCGGTCTCCGACCTCGCCCTCCTCCAGCGGGCTCCCTCCTCCAGCCTCATCCTCTCGAGAAGAGTCCCCTGATTCCTCCGGCAAGGGGAAGCACTCCCTCAGATCGGCAGCCGATAGCTGTGGAGGGACCGTCTGATCCAACAGTACTCTCACCCGGTCTTTCATTGGGTGAGGGACACCACTGGAGTGGATGTAATCCTCCAGCTCGTTCATGTATTGCTCCGCCTCCGCCGGAGACACCATGAATCCAGCCCGGACTGGGCCTATGCCCGGCAGTCTCATCCCGAGGCGATTCAGGTGGGCCCACATCTCAGGTGGGCTGAGGAATTGCCGGTTGACATCCCAAATGTCCCAAGCTTCCGGAAAGACAGCATCTTCTGCCATGTCAATGTGACGCAGCCGCTTCCCCGGAGCCTGAGCGGATATCCGACGGAATCTCCTCAGTGGCCGCCCCTCCGGATGACCCTGCTCTCCCGGGACCACCGGATCCGCCGCTGCTGCCATACCCTCGGCCGGTGCGGGTTTCTCTGCCATGGCAGCCCCGCTGCCGCGGGCGGCCCTAGCTGCCCTCCGACCCCGACCTCGAGATAAAGGAGGCCCACCGTCACCAACCCGGATCGTTGGCTGCTTCAGCATCTCCCCGGGATAAGCGGCCTCCCAGCTGATGGCGTACTCCTTCACTAAGCCTAAGGCGGCGGTGGATGGAGGCAATGTGATCTGCATCTTTCCATCCTCACGTGTGAACATGAGCCACAGCTGCCTCATCACACATGGGTGCTCTTCGTGACGCACCTCCCAGTATACCTGCGGGGTTAGCCGCTGGAGGCACCGGAACTGCCTCGCAAAACGGTGCGGGTGTACGGTTCACAGATTGGCTGACGATCTATCCGAGCCACCAAAACGCCACCTCGGAAGGCCAGGAGGTAACCCGATGCTCTTCCGTTCCCCGTCCATTATCAGTAAGCCTCCCCGTCGGCAGTGGAAAGGGATGAAAGTTGAACTCGTCCGCCCTCCACACCCTATTCAGCACCATCGGAACGGCTAGTTTGAATGGGAAGCTCCCAACTGTGTTCAGGATGGAAGGGAGAAAGTCTGATCCCGGCAGTGAAATGGGGTTTGGATACTCGTAAATCCCCCTGATATGCGCCGCGATCCACCCATACAGGAGATGGAAGGGCCCGCATATTCTTGGCGGCTTCTTGCCCTCGCTAATGCGCCGCAGCATCCTGTATAGTTTGGCGAGCATCGGGATCCCCAGGTTGATCCGCTGCCCCATGGCCAGCATCGATGCCATGATGAACGAGTTGGGCCATACCCCCATGCTTGTATCTCTCACCGGTAGGATCCACCCACAGATGAGAGTTGCGATGAACGCCGCCAGCCTGACTATTGGCTGTTGTTCGGTGCTGACGCTGAAGCCCCAAGTCTTCCATTGGCTGTCCCCCAAAACCCGCCAATATGAGTGCCCCTTGCCCCGCTGGGCTGCCCTCGGACAAGTTCGAGGCCTTGGAGGGAACTCTCGATTCTCTGGAAAGTTCAGGAAACACTTGAACCACCTCTTGAAGTGGACGTCCCTCACGGCCTCCTTGTCCTCTCCAGGGACAAGCGCCATCAGCGCTGACGCCAGCCGTGGCATTTGCTCAGCATCCCCCCACGCACTGATGACGGGGAGGAACTCGTCGTACATGGCCCCCAAGATCGGGACCCCAGAAACCTGGTGGACATCCCACAGGCTGATTCCCACCTCCCCGTGATGCAGATGAAAAGTGTTGGTCCTGGACGACCATCTACCCAGCAGTTCGGGCATCAGCTGCTTTGGCTGGTAGATGTGGAACTGGGAGGCCAATGCCGCCTCGTACAATCCCACTCTCCTCAGCTCAGCCTCGAACTCCTCGCATGAGGCACCCACCCAGTAGGCCCAGGCCCAGTCATCGGTAAAATTGCCGCCCTGGCGCAGGTCCCACTCATCAGACCATCCCTTCTTCGGATCCTGCAGAGCCGCCTTCAGCATGGTGCGGTAGAGAGGAGGGGACGTCTCCGGTTGCAGTGGCCTCCCGTCAATGTCGTTCACATGATTGTAGAGACAATCGGCGGTGAGGGGTGTGAAATCCTCCCGCGCATGACCATCGGCCGCCCTGATCCATTGGTGCTGGCACGGTGTGCTCCTGAACCAGCAAGCTGGTTCATCCCTTCCCGCCTCAGGGATGAAGACGTCATCCCTCAGCCCGAAGCCATACAACGGCAGCTTTTTGCACTGTGGATAATCCTTCTGACCTTCCGACAGCAGGTCTGTCAGAGAAGTGTGGTCCGAATGGCTGCAAACCATTTCCCCCAAGCCTGGACGGTTGGCCATCTCATCTCGACGAGCAGCGTCTGCGAGGACCCCCAAGGCAGCTTCTTGATGGGCCATTTTAATTTTGGCCCTCAGAAAAGAATTCTTTCGGACGGATCGCGAAGCTCGGCCGCGAAGCTCGACCGTGAAGTCGGATCGCGAAGATCGGTCGCGAGGCCAAGCCGCGATGTCTGGCCAAGGCGGACAGAGGTTCGCTTAGCGCGGACGCGGAGTCGGAGACTCGCGGTTCGCCGCGAAGCTCGATTCGCGGAGTGCTGTCGAGGAGTACGCGGAGCGTCGCGAAATCGAGAGCACAAAATGAAAAGGAAGGCGCGTAAAGACAAAAGAACGCGGACCCCCTATTTATAGGCGACGACCCCGGAGCATCGCGGCGCGCCTCACCCGCGCGAAGCATCGCGGCGCGTCCGGACCCGCAGCCCCGGCGAGCAGCGCGGGTCCCCCTTCGCGATGACACATCGCGAACCACCGACAGTTTTGGCGATTGTCCCTCAGACTTCGACCCTTCGCCCTCCGCGGCTCCATGTCTGAGGGGGGGCATTTGTTGGCGCCAAAAATATGGCCCGAAAGGAAGGAACGGAAAAGACAGCCGGCGCGCTGCCTCACGAAGCTCAGCCGCGAAGCCCGGCCGTGGAGCCCCGCCGCGAAGCGTCCCAACCTTGGCGGCACCGCGAAGCACCGGAGGCGGTAATCCTCCGCAAACCGATTTGACGTTCGCGAGCCACCGCGAAGCACCGGAGGCGGTAATCCTCCGCGAACCGATTTGACGTTCGCGAGCCGCCACGAAGCTCCTGAGGCGGTAATCCTCCGCGAACCCGTTTGACGTTCGCGAGCCGCCGCGAAGCTCCTGAGGCGGTAATCCTCCGCGAACCTGTTTGACGTTCGCGAGCCGCCGCGAAGCCCCGAAGGCGGCGCGCGAGCCCTGCTTCGCGGCGCCCCTTCACTATAAATACTCGACTCCCCCTGAGTCCCCGGGGACGGACAATCCGACCCTTCGGCTTCTCCTCTCCCGAATCGCGAAGCACGCTTTGCCCCGGGAATCATGAGCTCCGTGAGGTATTTTTACTTCGCGAGACGACTCTGATTTGTTTCGTTTTGAGCCCCTCTTCCGAGAGGGATGCCCTTCGCAAAGCTCAAGGGCTTTCGCAAAAGAAGGGGATTCCCAAGAGAACCCGGGCAGCCGCGGAGCACTTGTGCTTCGCGAGACACCCAACCCATGCAAGTAATCCCTATGCCAAGGCAGGATAACTATGCATCGCGAAGCACATTGCTTGGCAGGACCCTGCTTCGCGAACCACTCCTTCTTCGCGAGGCAGTGCTCCGCGAACACTGTTCCACTTCGCGAAGCACCTCCCACTCCCACCTATGCCCCATGCTAAGGCCAAGGCACCCCACTTTGCAAAGCACACTCCTCTGCTTAGCGATTCCTCTTCCCGTGCGACCCTCCAGGTTTGCACGATGCGATTTCAAAGTCCCATGGACAACACCTCCCGTAGCGTTGCTTCGCCTAATGCTTCTTCGCATAGGCACGCTAATGGTTATTGCTTCTTCGCATAGCCACGCTAACGTGGACCCCTCGATGGTTCCTCTCACGACCCCCCTTTACCATGTCCTTACCGACACCTTCCCTTCCCCAAGGACCAGAGGGTACCGGTTATGTAAGCCCTAGGGGTGTGGAGTGAACCCACCTCGTCCGAGCTGCAGGACGTTAAACTGCCAAGCACCACGTCCTCAACACATGACGTTAAACTGTGACCCAACCTCGTCTCCCTCATGAGGGGTTTCCCCAGGTCGAACATTTTTTACACCACTCGTCTCCACGGGAATGGAATTCTTCCGCACATGGAATGAGATCCTCCTTGTCGGAGTGGTGTATGTTCGCAGGGGAAGGGTCGCCTCAGAGCGTAAATCCCTAACCTTTGGTACGGATGATTGCACCCGTGCATCTCGGTACTTCCCCACTACCAAGGTAAGTGGAGGACGTGATAGGGAACGAGGCACCTCCCATTGTCGGACCAAGGTCCATCTTTCCCGCGCTTTGTCGCGCCATGGGCCTCCATCCTAGAGTAAGTCCCAACACCATGGGCCGCCCAACGCGTAAGTCCCTCTTCGCTTCTCACGGACGCACCCTTCGCGACGTGATCGTCAGGTCCTTGCAACCTCTTGTTTCTCACACCGAGCATGACTCACGTGGGCTTAGAGTGAGCACCGACCCTGACAAACCCATCCGAACTACGGGGACTTTGATCCGTGTCAAGGCATGGTACGTAGGAAGCCTCCATGAGGTTCAAGCCATATTTCTTGGTCGTTCATTCACGTCGAGTTTCGCCCACGTCCAGCACGACGTTAAACTGTATGCCCCGTCCAGCAAAGACGTTAAACTGCACAAACTGAACTACTAGGTCTTTGATCCATGTCAAGGCATGGTACGTAGGAAGCCTCCACGAGGTTCAAGCCCACCACTAGTGGACTCACGAGTCTACTTTCACGTCGGGTCACACCTGCGTCCAGCATGACGTTAAACTGCACACTCCTGTCCAGCACGACATTAAACTGCACCCCGGTCCAGTGGTAAGCCATTGTGACCCGTCCCACCTGAACTACGAGGTCTTTGATCCATGTCAAGTCATGGTACGTAGGAATCCTCCACGAGGTTCAAGCCCACCAATAGTGGACCAAGGTTTACTTTCACGTCGGTTCGCCGACAAATCCCCATCCGAACTACGAGGTCTTTGATCCATGTCAAGGCATGGTACGTAGGAAACCTCCACGAGGTTCAAGCCCACCAATAGTGGACCAAGGTCTACTTTCACGTCGGTTCGCCGACAAATCCCCATCCGAACTACGGGGACTTTGATCCGTGTCAAGGCATGATACGTAGGAAGCCTCCATGAGGTTCAAGCCATATTGCTCGGTCGTTCATTCACGTTGAGTTTCGCCCACGTCCAGCACGACGTTAAACTGTATGCCCCGTCCAGCAAAGATGTTAAACTGCACAAACTGATCTACGAGGTCTTTGATCCATGTCAAGGCATGGTATGTAGGAAGCCTCCACGAGGTTCAAGCCCACCACTAGTGGACTCACGAGTCTACTTTCACGTCGGGTCACACCCGCATCCAGCATGACGTTAAACTGCACACTCCTGTCCGGCACGACATTAAACTGCACCCCGGTCCAGTGGTAAGCCATTGTGACCCGTCCCACCTGAACTACGAGGTCTTTGATCCATGTCAAGGCATGGTACGTAGGAAACCTCCACGAGGTTCAAGCCTACCAATAGTGGACCATGGTCTACTTTCACGTCGGTTCGCCGAAAAAATCCCCATCCGAACTACGAGGTCTTTGATCCATGTCAAGGCATGGTACGTAGGAAACCTCCACGAGGTTCAAGCCCACCAATAGTAGACCAAGGTCTACTTTCACGTCGGTTCGCCGACAAATCCCATTCAGAACTACGAGGTCTTTGATCCATGTCAAGGCATGGTACGTAGGAAACCTCCACAAGGTTCAAGCCCACCAATAGTGGACCCAGGTCTGCTTTCACGTCGGTTTACCGGCGAAACCCACCCGTCATTTCACGTCGGGTCCCATCCCGGTCCAGTGGTAAGCCGCTGCGACCCGTTCCCTTTTGAACTACATGGCCTTTGATCCATGTCAAGACGTGGTACGTAGGAAGCCTCCACGAGGTTCAAGCCCACCCATCACCCAATTCACGTCGTGTTCCATCTTCGTCCAGCATGACGTTAAACTACATTTTGGTCCGGTGGTAAGCCATTGTGGCCTAACCCCGTCCGAACTACGAGGACTTTGATCCATGCCAAGGCATGGTACGTAGGAAGCCTCCATGAGGTTCAATCCCACCCGTCGTTTATTCACGTCAGGGTTCACTATCGTCCCGCATGACGTTAAACTGTATCACCTGAACTACGAAGTCTTTGATCCATGTCAAGGCATGGTACGTAGGAAGCCTCCCCGAGGCTCAAACCCACCCGTCACTCATTCACGTCGGGTCCCATTCCAGTCCAGCGGTAAGCCATTGTGACCACCTAAACTACGAAGTCTTTGATCCATGTCAAGGCATGGTACGTAGGAATCCTCCCAGAGGTTCAAGCCCAACTCCCATTGGGCCAAGGTCCAGCTTCACGTCGGTTTACCGGCACCATCCCGAACTACGCGGACTTTGATTCCCTGCCACGGGGATACGTAGGAAGCCTCCTCAAGGCTCAAGCCCAATTTCACCGTCACCCCCTGCGATGGCCCCGTTTCATCCTCCTCCACTTCACTCATCCATCCATCACCCACCCTGATTCTCACCCGGGCCGCCACATCCCGGTGGAGTCATGCCATCCACCTCCTCGCTGCTCCTAGCGGCGCCTGGGCCACTTTCCATGTGTAAGTCCCATCACATCTCCGGGTCGCTGTCCTCTGTGTACACCCCGATTCGTCACCCTTTTCCCCTATAGGGAGTGCACCACCTCAGATCCGTCCTCATTGGGCGTTCTGATCCGTCTCTATGGGACCATAGCCGTCTCTATGCGATACACCAATCTGATCCGTCTCTATGGGACGTTCTGATCACCCTCATCCGTCTCCGCTGGACGTTAAACTCGCGGCATACCCTGTGTTGAACACGGGAAGCTGAGGAAAACCTCAGATACGTGTCTATGACATGTAATTCCCCGCGCTCGATGTGGGATGCCTCGGGCTTCCACGCCCTCGAGAAGCCTTGTGACCAAGGATAACAGACAGACATGCCAGGTACCCCAGCATCCAGACACGCTACTGATGCCTCAACGTGACTACTCCCCTGACCGAAGGTTGCTGCCCTGACTGGACCCTTTGGAATGTCCTGACAGAAGCCGTGTAATTAACCAGCGTCCATGGAAACATGGCACTGGGAAGAGTTTCACGAACTACGTATTAAATCTATAAGGGAGACCCGGACTAGGTGACGAGTTCTGAGGAGGAATCCACAGGAGGAAGAACCGACATCCCATCATCCCGTTTCGATCAAGGAGCAGACGTACCTGAATAAGGAACGAATGCCGCCCGCCTTTGGAAAGCGGGAATGCGGGGCAACAAAGCCACGCGTCTCTCCCCCCCCTGACGGACGGATGCGCGCGCCCCGGCGAAAGCGTCGGAAACACCCGCTGTAGTGGAGGAATGAAATAGAGAGGAATATGTGGGTGCTGGTTTGCTAGAGGATAAGCACAAAGAGAAGGGAAAACACAGCTGGAACCCTAGTTTAGAGGGATAGGTAGAGGATGTGGGAGATCGAGGAAGAACATACAGATGCGACATCAGGATTTGGTGGAGGAGGGTACGAAAATTGACTAGAACCCTAGTCGTAGTGGATGTAAATCTCGAGCGGGGGTGGGTGTCGAGGGAGGGAATGAAAAAATGGATAGGGAGGGGTGACCTAGAGGGTTGTATGAACGACATGTTAGTGAAGAGGAAGAAAACATTCGTATATATAGTTTATTTCAATATGAAATTGATTAAAATGATATCAAATTAATTAATGTATCTATAATTGAACAAATTATACATAAAAATAATTTATAATATCAGTTATATTTATAAATTATTAAAATGAAAAAGATGTTCCCAATTATAGTAAATTGTTTTTCAACATTCAACAAAATAATGAAACATTTAGAAAAAATCTAAAAAATATACCCTATGATAATATAAATATTATGATTCCAATTTATTTTATTTTAAAAAATTCATAAAATTTTAAAAAATTATTTGTACAATATGTGCATGAAAAAGGTGACAAAAACCTCTTTTTAGAAAAATAAATATTTAATAGTAAAATAGGTTTTATTCATATATTATATAGGAAAAAATTAAAATTATTTTAAATATTTAATTGAATATATATTTAAATCCAATTAATATAATTCTAAAAAATAAATATGGCTTGTTTTTTATCCCAAATGCTTTTATAATCACAAAAACTATTTATAGGATATTAGTTTCTTTAATTTTAAATGGGTTTTTATTTTGGTTCTAATTAATTAGGAGAAAAGTAATTCATTATATATACATGGTTACAAAATTATAATTTTTTAAATCCTATTCATACCTTCAATTCCAACGACCAGGTAGTCAATATCATTTTAAATGATAATCTTTAATTTTATGACACATTTCATTTATACTTGGTGTTGTGTGGAACATAATCTTAGCTCAATATTTTGTATAATTAAATCCAAAAATATATAATGGTATAGGGTTATATTATGATTGGTGAATAGAGATTTAATTATTCTAGTGTTGATCATGAATTGAGAAAACTCTAGATGATCATGACATATATGATCGGATGACTCTTTCAGTGGGACTAGGGGATGCCTTATATTCTTTTCCACCAGACCTGGATCATTATTAGTGTGTCATTAATAACGACTTTATAGGACTTCTACCTAATATATTTGATTAATTTTATATATATCTTATATTGGGTGTGTATCCTATCTTGATACAAGAATATTGTATGGAGAAACCCAAGATGATGGTTCTCAAGGTGAATCATGACGATATGTAGAGGAAGGGTTCTTCAGTAAGTATAATTCACTATCATATTGGCCTATATTGTTCTACAAGAATGAAAATGGATGTCTTTAACTCTATATTGAATTTTGTGACCTTAATATAGTGATTGTGAATAATGAATATTATTTTCCCATTATTGATGATATTTTCGATCAGTTTTGATGACCTTGGCTGCTCTCCATGATTGATTTTATATTAGGTTATCATCGGCTACTGGTTACAGAAGATAACAACGTATCAATGGAGATTTATAAATGGTATTGGTTTCAAAATTACATTGATATTCCTTCTGGAATAAAAAATGTACCACTGATGTTCATTGATCCCACAGACATGATCTTCCACCTATATCAAGGATCATTTTTTACGGTGATTTTTGTTGAAAATATCATCTACATTCAAAAATTTGATAAGCAATAGAAACCTTGAGATAGAATATAGTACAAATTAATAAAAAAGTATTTACATCAATCTTTCAAAGTTAATAATCTATATTTTAGATGATAAGTTATTTCTTCATTGGGTTCAAAGAAAAATATATATGTGGACCCATAGAGTGTTAATGAAGTTATTTTTTTGATATATCCCTACAACATGTTCGATATCCGAATATTTCCTTTTAAGTATAATATTCATGAGGTTTCATCATATACATCAATGATTAGTAGCACCTATTACTATGTTGAAAAATATGTGAGTAATGTTATAGTGGTCTAACCAAGGTTATGGTGAATTTCATGTGTTTTAGAGGAGGTTGACTATAGTTATAAACCTAATATTTTCTAATATATATCTAATTATCAATATTATATGAACCATTAGGCATTGGATTGGTGGTTTTACTAATACAGATGTAGAATGTAGTATCTTATGAGTCCTTGTGGATAAGACCCCATCATTGGTACTTCCCTAATATTGACTTGATGATTCCAACTATTATCGATACTCTATTGTGTTTTTGACCCATTCAATTTAGTGGTATGTATTTTTTCTATACCAACAAAAATATTCAAACTTACATATTCATACTTAGTCACATGAACATGAATAATACGTACGTGGTGGAGTATATATTGATAGTAGTCATTTATATGTTGTATTCTCCTAGGATGTGTATCACTGTCTTATATTATCTTATCTATAAGACACAGGTTGAGTATGAGTATTTTGAGAATCCTTTTTAGAATAAGTATTTCTTGATGTCTTTTTGGGAGAACAGGAGGATGGATGTTTACGAGATCATAGAATTTATGACTTTTTCCTCATTTCGGTCTATTATTATCTTTTAGTCTAGGTGATGTCTGATTACTAATATGATGTAAAGTGTACTATACTATGAGAATATATATATTGAGGTGACATGAAACCTTGGTTTATATTAGGTGAGGTTTAGTTGATCCTTTTCCATGGGAGAGGTGTATTATATAACTCTATTAGATATCATCTTAAGTAGGAAACATGTACCTATATATCGGTGGTATGTCATTTGTGGTAATGTTGTACCCTGAATTAAAGAAACAGTTTTGGTGGTTACCGATGAGGAGGGAAAACACTAGGATTTTTTTCCTAATTCCATACATACAAGTAGTAAATTTATTTTTAGAGGTTTCCTGGTATTTTTTCCAAGTAACATCCTAGGACCTTATGATGTTTTGAAGACATCATGTTGGATTTTTTTTGAAAGGGAAACCAATGAACCCTATGTGTTGAGATGTTGTCAAAGTTATTTTCATAAGACTGATGAATTTTGATCATTTCATACAAATATAAAATACTAAACCATTATAAAATCTTCAAATTATATGTATTTATGTGATATTAATATTACATTTTTATCCTATGATGATTTTATTTTTCATACAAAAAGACATAAAAATTCCCTTTCGGATGGTCTTATAGAATGTCAGTACTTCTCAATTATGGTTGAATACATTATAACATATTCCAACAGATGGATTTTCATAGTAGATGATTTCAATAATATATAATGTTATCTAATCATGTGCACTATATTTTGTTGGATCTTGGAAGGGGAACCTATCCTTAGTATTATTATCGTACAAAAATAGTTTCCATGACCATATTTATATGAAACCATTTGAGGCTCTATATAGAATTCCATTTTTTTCATCATTCTGTTCATATTTTTAGGGTGAGGTGATAATTGTTGAGACAAGAATTGTGCATGATATTTTATGGAGGGTGAAATTTATTAGGAATTGTTTAGTGAAAAGGTAGAATAACATGTGATCATATGCAGGCTACACTAGATGACTTCTGGAGTTTTCTGATGGTGACTAGTTTAATAGATTTTACTATCATCACACCAGTAAATAATAATTCATTAGAGCATTTTCATTTATGCACACATTCAGTATGATTCTACATCTTCCACTATGAGTTTTTTCATTGGAATTTAAACTGTTATTAAAATCATTTAACATTTATTTTTATAAATTAGTTTTCAAATTATTTGAAATTATTACTTGATGATTGTAACCATATAAAAATATAAATATCACATATTTGATGGAAATAATATTAATAAAAATCTGTGTGGTCATTCCAATTATGGATTCATATTGGTTTTAATATGGTTTGATAAATTAACATAATTGGAATAAATGTTATTAATTTGTATTGTTATGATGTCTATTTCATATTGAATGTATCCAATAAAACATCATATAAACTTTCAAATTTTTTTTAATGATTTAATATCATTTTTTAAAATCTTATATACATGTTTTTTGGTTATATTATTAAATGTTCCAAATCCAATATTTCATATAAAATATAATTTCCCTAATCTAATTAATGATATATATCAAAATTATTGGGGGTAAAAATAGAGTTATATCCTATAATAAATGTCACAATTTACAATATAATGAAATTTATAATATCATAAAAAATTCAAATTAATTATTACCTTCATGTACATTGATTATAGATATTTCCAATATTAGTAATAGATTCCCATTCATTATATTAGAATTGGTATTAAAAAGTTTATTTCCAATATTAATTATTTTCAAATTAGTAGTTAATAATAATTAATCAACTTTAACATAACATATATAAAAGAATAAACTAGATACAATCTGATTTTTATTTCATAGCGTACGACAACAAGGTAATTCATCTATTTTCCCACCTATAAATAAGATTAATTCGTATTCTGTAATAAATTAATCAATTCACCCAAGATATATATGGAATTTTTAAGAATCGTCAATATTGTTTTCATAGGGACATTGATAGTACATGGAACATGGAATGTCACTTGTAACTAGAGTACGATAAAGGTATTTAAATTATTAACTAATCATAGAAAATAAAATCCAATAAATCATCTTCCATTATTATAATATAGGCCTATAAATTTATCTTACCTAGATATTTAGATTGTTGCTTCATATAGAGGGATATGTATTTAAAAAAAATTGATGGTATCAAATAACTATTTCAAAATGTCCACTTCATTGGATTGGTTTTATGGATTCACCCATTAATGGAATAAGATTAATGGTTAAGGAAATTTCTACTCCAAATTTTTTATTTTAAAATTTTCATGGATTGTGTTATTGTAGCCGACTCTTTATATAATTACATTTGGAAATTCTTATTCACAATAAGCTTTTCTTATTTAACATTCACCGGTGTGTCGTCATAATTATGCTCATTTAAACCTATCAAAAATAAAATAATATTATAATTTACATTGGTGTTAAGAATATTTTGAAATGGGTGACTACATGAACCTATATTTTCCAACTAATTCATGTTGTAATGGAAATTTAAAAAATCATTTTCATATTTGTGGGATAATGATTTCATGTAGTGGCCCAAAGATCAAATCGTTAAAACTATATCTATATATGTATATCCTTCATGGATTTGTCTTGAATTTTAACTTTTAGTCTTTATGCTTCATGATCTGTATAGTATAATCATATCATTTGAAGTTATTGTTTTCAACTCTATACTACATGACTAATTACTCCAGAAATCCTAGATTGTTTCATTTATAGTGATTTTTTGGAAAATTGATTCAAAACATATTTTTTATTATACTTGGGGTAATAATAAATGTAGTAGTATATTTATATTTACACATGACATGCATATGATGGTGTAGATGATGATTTAATGCACCATTCACGAAAATATATTTCAAAGTAGATGTTAAATCCATAAATTTATATTCACGGACATTTGGTTTTGAGATATTTTTGATATGAAAAAACATGTGGGAATTCATTTATAAAAGATTAATGATTTCTACGTAAACATCTCAATCATTTAAATTTTAATGGTAGGAGTGTTTACTATGAAATAACCTTCAGAAGTAGTATCCAACATGTTTCTATAATTTTCAAATTGGAATTGAAAAATTTAATCAATGAAATTGAGTTATTTTTTTATTTCATATGGGAAATATATCACAACTTCATAAAACTCTTTCTATAGTCATAATGAATTTGGATAATTTATATATTTAATTCATAAATACCTTTAATAATTTTTTTACCCTTTAAATAATAATTAATTGTATTTTGTACAATTATTTTTTAACTATACCCTAAAAATAGATTAACTTATTTATAGTTTGAAATTTTTAATCTTCTATAGGTTTTATAATAACACACAAATATTATAATTATTTAAAATTAATCTTCGATTACACACATTCTAGTCCACAAAAAATTAGAAGGAATTTTTTAGACTATGTTTATGTTCCAAATCCACCTTATTATTTGGTGGACAGAATAGATTGCTTTTACAAAAAAAATGATTGCCCTAAATTGCCGTTGTGTCTTTGTTTTTTAATTTATGATCACTTTGAAATTATAACCATTTAATCAGTCAGGAGAATTATTAGATTACTTGGATTGATCATTTATTAATTGAACAGTAACAATATCTGTATCTAACTATTCAATGATCCTAGTATATCTATCCCTTCCAAGAAAATTCAACACATCACCTAGATAAAAACCAATTAGGTGACTATAGATGGATATGGACATTTATTAGAGACATACCAAAATTTGAAACATAATTAAATTTTGAATATTGGATTTCCTTATGAAAGTTGTTCAAATTTAGTGGTGAAACAATTTTGTTTATTTGTGAAATATATGTTCAAAACAGACGAAAAATGACATATAATGGTGTGAATCAGGTAATTTCCTAAATCTAAATTCATAAAAAAAATGTTTGTCTTGAGATTATTTATGAATTTGGAGACATTATTAATGAAACCCATGATTTTTTGGGATTAAATCAAGGGTATAAGTGTGTAATATTAACATTATAGAAAAACACTTTACTTTTTATATTCCCACTCTCATATTACTAAAGAATGATTCTCATAAAAATAAATATTCTAATTTATCATATTTATCTACAAAAATATTCACACATTCATATATATATATATATATATATATATATATACATCATAAAAATTCATTTAACAAATCCTCCATGCACTCCCATTTCATATCTAATGTGATCAAAAATAAAAAATCACTCATAGATAAACCAGTTAAATCACTATTATATGGATGGAATTGATAAATATGGGGAAGTGTGTGAAATAATAGAAATATAATAGAAAATAAATAAATACATAATACAGAATCCAAACCACATCCCTATGAATTAATTAAAATATATACCTATGTGATTTATCAAGGGAGAAAATGAAATAATATTTAACGTATATAACCCATTAGAGAGGGGGAAATCTTCATGGAATTACCAAACACGGCCGGATTTACCCTTACTATGAAGAATACAACATAATTAGAATCCCAATAAAACCATTTAACCCATAAAAAACATCATCATTACACAAAAACAATAATGAGGGAATTTCTTATAAAATGATCCTCGATACTGACATGTACTTGAAAATGAGTGACTTATTGAGATTATAATATATGAATTGTATAATTCTCAATTTATTTCCTGAGAGATTGCTTCATACCCTTGATCTTAATGGAATACTTCTGTCTATTTGATCAACCACAAAAAAAATTTCATTTCCACATCCTAATTTATTTAGGAAGATAAAATTGGTCATTATAATGTTTCACAAATACCATTAATTGACTCCACATAAACCTTTTTTCTTTAAAATGAATGAATTAATTTACATAACATTAATTTTTTTCATGGGTGAAAAAAATTATTTTTATGCTTATTTGTGTGGTCATAATTGATTTATGATTCTCATAGTGGATCGGTTCAAATGATTACATATAAACAGTTCGTAATAATCTCCATGAAAACAAATTCAAGCATATTATATTAATTCATGGAAAGTGGATAAATATGATAATAAATATCGAAATTATTAAATGGTGATCCATTATATTATATTATGATGGGATTTAATTTTTCACCAAGTTCTAGTTAGTTATATACAATGAAAAGGAACAATAGTTTAATATAATTTGAATCACCTGTGTGTGGGAAATATATTCTCTAAAAGGATTCATATCAGTGTATTAATATTATTTAGTCATTAGTTTTGAAAAAGATTGTGTGATGTAGTCTAAAATACCTTACATTTACCACAAATAATTCTATTCATGCCTCTAATGATATAGATTTTATAATGCAGTCATTGGATTATTCATTCAATTATCATCAATACCACCAATAATTTCATTGGTAGTAGTGTGATCCACCATAATAATTACCCATATTGATAATAGGGGGGATTATCATAATACATGAGGAGATTTGGATTCATTGAAATCTTACACAAACCCTTATCCGCTTAAATTAATATCATTTATGTCCCTAATCACGCAATTTAATCATTTATTTCTCCAACAAAGTAATTTTTGGACTAATAAATATCAATGCAAACTTCCATTATTAATTTTTTTTGTTCAAAATGTATTATAAATAAAATAATCAATTAATGAATTTGTTTCATTTTCATTTAATAATAATTTCATAATTAAATAAATTTTCAATAATTATGTAATTTATTATGAATTTATGTAATATATTCTAAAAAAATCTACAAAATAAAAAAAATCCGGTAATCAATTAGTTTTATTATAAAAAAGTTCAATTGAATATATATTGAATCATTTAATTTTTAATAAAATGTCACTCCTTTGGTAAAAATTCTCCTCACATAGTTTTGTACTTCCCAAATAATTTTATACAAGTTTATTTTTCTAGAATGTGATGTGAAGAAAAATTTATGGGTAATGTACTAATATTATTCTTAATTATATAGTGGAAAAAATGGATGATTTGGGGTGATATCATATTAGGTCATATTTTCACCCACGTAATATAATCTTATACAATCAATAACCCTATTTATAGTCAAATTTATACTGATGAACATCACAAAAGATGTTGGGTGGTGATGGTAAATGAACATTTTTTAGTGTAAAAAGAGACTATTGGCTCATCATCATCAACTAAATTATTGATTTTCAATAATTAAAATAATTTTTTATTTTATTTTTCAATACTAAAATATACATAAAAACTATTTTTTACTCCCTAGTATGGTAAAGTTTTATTTTAGAAACCACCACACAATGGTCCAACTTTTGGATAAAAATAAAATTCAATGTGGCCCCTAAATCTCACCTCTATTATGAATTTTTATTGAATAAATTACTAAGGTTTTAAAAGAAAATTAATTTTATGAAATAACAATATAACTTAAATACATAGTAAAATTATACCCCCAATCCTCAGAGAATAAATTATCTTCATTAATTATTTTTATCAAAAAATGTAACATACATGTAAATGTATTAAATAATTTATAAAAATAAATTAAAAAACATGATTTTTCATAATCGAAGTGATCCACCAAACATTATTCTAGATACCATCCAAATAAACCCAATATCTTTTAATCTATCCTATAAAAAAACTACAAAATAGTTGATGGGGGAAAAGAATGGATTAATAAATTTGGATCTTCCCAAAAAAACATCCATCTAAAAGAAATAAGAAATAATAAACATGTGTGATATCTACCAAATATTTTATAATAACAAAATGTTAATATCAGGTAAGAAAAATATATATAAATGATCGAGCATGGAATTTTACCTTGTGAATCACCCCTAAAAAACTCTCCCAAATTTAATACATGAAAAAAATTATATATTCATGTATTCATTTTGTGTTTTCATTATAATTACACACAAGTATTTCATATAATTATACAATAAAAACCCTATATTTTTATGAACTCCAAAATCATAATGTCTAACAATCATTGGAGTTAATCTATTCAATCTAATTATTTTTATTTTTTGGCTTCATATGTTCTCATAATAATCTTTGTACATGTTATACTTCTAGAAATTTCATAATTATAAATATTATTCATTCCTTTGTAGAATGAAATACATGATATGGGTGAGTGTAGATTGTAATTATGGTTAAAAATAATAGATAACAACAAATGATAATAATTGTGTATTATATGTCTCTATGTGTATGAGAAAATATAAAAATAAATTTATCTAACTTAAGGAATCCATAAAAAAATTTAAAGATCCATAATTGTATATCTTTACATAAGTCATTTGATATAACATAAAACAAGATTCTTAAATCAATAATATTTAATATTAAAAACAGGTGAATGTATAATATAATAATTTTTAATTAATATGATCTTGGAACTAATAACATGCATCTTGGTATACAATAATATATAAGGAAATTTTTTTTTTATAATATATACTACTTGGGAAAAATATATCGGTCTTATTATGATTTGGAATACCATCTTTATACCCATGGTTTGTGTTTACCACCCATGTACAATTAGGTATGTGATGATCATGTGAGTACTCCTGAATGTGGGCTTCTATACCATATATCCAATGGATATGAATGAGAATCTATCTTCCCTTTTGATAAACATCTATACTACCATGGAATTAATATGACAAATTTTTACCCATTTAAGATCATGAATTAAAAATATATTACCTAATTCATTAAAGGTATATAACATACCATTTTATCAAAAAATGATAAATATTAAATTTGTGTCACATGAACATGGATCCATTCATTACTCCACCATATTTTAATTACATGAAGTTAAAAATATCACATTATTGAATATTTCAACAATACAATATCTATATCCATCAAGGTGAAATATATATATTTTAACATCTATGAATATACACCACTAAACCACATGAAATAATAATGTGTGTTTTTATATATTAAAATCACCTTATTCGTTCATTAGAAATGTTAAATAAAAAAATGAAATATATATATAGATATATTGATAAAATTAATTTTAAAATGTTCATTTAAAAAATTCAAATATATAATATTTTTTCATTCCCTAAAAACTATATTATGAATACTAATTATAGAAAAGGTTATAATTTTTTTAAAAAAAGTTCTTCTAGAAATGCATAAAAATATCCTTTCATCAATTCTAGTATATATTCATTGTTTGGGGAAATGAACAAAATGGAAAATGGAAAAATAAGCTTCCATTAGTATAAAATTTGATTATAATATAAAATGACCATAATAAATAATATAAAAATAAAATAAAGCATCAATATAAACTAATATTAAATTTTTAAATAGAGGAGATAGATTACTGATTAAAGTGACGAAGAATGGTCAATTCCTCTGATAAAAATTACATCATATAAGCTTTAAACCATAAGGATTGTGAAAAGATTAAAATTACAGGTAAAAATAAGGAACCAATGGAGAATATAATAAAAGAATTTTTAATTTAGAAATCTAATTCTTCTTCCCAATATGGAAATTTAGTCATAACAATCTCAAATGAAATGTGATTTTCAATTGAAACACCTGAAATATTTGGTAAACTTTTAATCAAAAGTACACGAATAAATGAACTCTTTATAAACTCATAAATTCCATTAATAAATGAAATATACGGAATAATAAATTCATGGTGAGGCACCCTTGATCTTAAATCCTTAGTGTACGACTAAAAACTCATATTTTTAGAAATTGAAATTTTTTCTATGAGAGGTTATCTAAGAAAAACATGTTAAAATTTCACAATAATAATAGGATTTATAATAATGTCACACAAATTGTACAATATTTTCAATAATTTATTTGATGAATAATTCTATATGAAAATAATTATATAAATCATTTCAATAATTATCAATAGAAAAAAACTAGACTCTCTTGTAAACATCACATAGGTTACCGTCATATGATTAACCCATGAAATTGTCATATATGAATTATGTTGTCTTAGTGTAATAATAATTTTAATAATAAAATAAAAAATTCAAGGATTGTTATTGATAATAATAAAAATATATGGGTTTAAAAAATATAGATAATAAACTTATAACAAAAAATTTCTTAATGTGTGGAATACGACTTAGCATAATATAAGAAATGAATAGATATAGTGCGGAACACAAATCAATAAATATGATCAATTATAAAATAAAATAGTCATTAAATTAATCAAAAAAATATTGAACCTTATAAATATTTAAAAAATATTATTTTATGAAGTCATTACATTTGTGACCCTCACTATCAATTCTAATTATTATGAGTAATAATATGCACACTTAAATACATATCACAAGAAATATGATTGTTTCACCAATATATTGGTTGGAGATATAGGACCCCATCCTTCATCTTCAATAATATTGATTAAAAATTTTGAAACATCACATTATCAAATCATAAAAAACCCATGTGTATAAAAGAGGTATCATTATTTTTTAGTTTAAAATCATTAAATATTTTTACATAAATTATACCTTGAAATAAAATGAGATTCATATAGATTTTTAGTGGAATCATATAAAAAATAAATCATAATAAAAAAATATAATCCCATAGAAAATAAATTTTTACTCAATGATATTAAGTAACATTATTTGTTATAATTTTTCAATCATGACAAAAATGTATATGTTTTTAACACAATATATATAATTAGTATATTTGTAGACAATTTTTTCCCAATAAATCGATGAATGAAATTAGTATAAACATGAACTGATCAATGTATCCATTAAATATCATATTTAATGGGGAATCAATTTGGATGAAAATTTAATGTTATACATGAATGATGATTAGGTTTGAAAATTAAAGTAATCTGTCATATGACCAAAATAGAAGGAATTGACAAAAACCATCATCAAAAGGATGTTTCATTTTATCCACTAAATAATTTCCCTAATCATTTATATGATGTATTAATGAGAATTAGGATTGATAAAAAATAATTTTTAGTTTAAAAAAACAAATTTGAAATAAGAAAAACCCATGACCTTTTTAATGAGTTTTATTGAAATATTTTATAAAAATATAATAAATACAATTTATTTTATATTTCATTAAAACAATGATAAAATGTTTCATATAAAATGAAAAAAGTCAAAGGAATTTATTTTCCCACAAAAAATGTTAATTATATATGATTTTTAGAAATTTGTTAATGATTCTAATAAAATATATTAAAATAATTTACAAAAAAAATATTAAAGAATATCATGTTGTAAAAATTAAAAAAAAATTATTAATTAATTAATATGGGTAGGTTTAAATCCGCACTAAATATATAAAAAAATTTATCTTCCCAATAGAAATGAAAAGACACTGTAAATTTCCTTTCAAAGGGAAAATTTTAGGACATGGTGGAAATTTAAATTTTTTAAAACAGTTGTAAAGTCACAAGAATGACCAAATGATAAAATATTTATTATTATGTTAGATTAGAAATAACTAAAATCCCATAAATGGACTATTTCTCAGTTTAAATAAATATATTTATGAGTGAGAGTTGTGATGAAACTGCCTCAACATTGATAATGTAATAATCAATGTCTCTTAAGAGGAAAATTATTAAATAGAAATTAAAATCTAAAAAATGAAAAAATTATTTAATTGGAGGAATTAGAATATTGAATATATTATATAGAATAAATAAATTCACACAATATAAAACAAGACTTCCAAAATTAAATTTTAGAATAAGAACCCCATACAAACTTAGAAACATTCTACTAAAAATGCCTTGAATTAAATTAATTATAAAGAAAAATTTATTACTATTTATATTGGGGATGATCATTATAAAAATTTAATATTTAACATAGATAAAATATAATTACAAATAAACCATGAGTTATAATAATAAATATGTAACAATGGGTAATAATTTAATACAAGAAACCATTTCCTCCATATAAAAAATCGATTCTGAATCCCAGGAAGTATATGAAATAAATTTAAAAATTAATTTTGATTATTATTTATATTATTATGAAAATAGATATTCTTGTTTTAGTAGATAATTGATTAAAAAAATCATGTTTTAAATAAAATATGTCTCAAAGGGTGGAAATTTTTTATAGGAATCCTTTTCATTAATTCTTCCTATCTGTTATTTCACCTTAATTAATATGTAAAAATAATTTATATTATGAAAAAATTTCATATCCTTATTAATATATATATATATATATATATATTTATGTCCATTTATGAAATTAATAATAATTAATTCATTACATTTATATTAGTTAGTTAATCTCTATTTTTTTATTTCAATTGTGAATAATCTTCATTGATTTGAACATGATTCACAATATAAATATTATTCATCATTCCAAACCAAAACTAAATAATTAAAATATAATAAAATGTACAATAATTTATTCATTATGATTATTTATAATGTAATTATTTTATACTATATTATTTCTTGAAATTATTTTTAATGATGCAATTGTTGAAAAGTATGTTTCAGTAAATTTTTTAGAACATACATTTATATATTAATAAAATGAATTCAATTTTATTTTTACCCTAATAAAAATTAATATTATATTTATTTATATATAAAAATCATGTAGTTGTTTCAATTATTTTATCCTATTCATCCGTTATATATTTTTTATTCTAGGTGCTGGTTCGACCAACCCAAACAAATAAATAGCATAATTAATGGATGATTATTTTTATTCAGGTGTATTATTTTGGATTTAAATAACTATTAAATATTAATAACTATGTTATTTAGATAATACTACTGCGGATTATAATATTTTATCATATTTATTTATTATAAAAAAAACTATATAAAAAAGAACAATTGTTTTACATTCAACAGTTGGTTGTCCACAGAATTCCTAGATAACGTTTTAATTTCTAAAATGACGATTTGGATGTATAGTGGATTATTATTTTATAGATATAAAAAATTATAATATGATATATGAAATTTATTTTCTAAAATTTCTCACTTATAATCAATTCTAAATGTCATTCTTGTGAGAGAATATATGACATATCTTTGAGGAGTATGTACTCCTCCCAATGCACAAATGCAATTTTGGTTTTTCATAATTTAAAAGTGGGAGGGATGATGATAGTTATTTCCATATATAAATATCATTATGTATAATGAAAATACCAATGTAATAAAATTTGAAAATTATAACTAAATAAGTAATATAGAATAAAAAGGGAAATATAAAAAATGGGTACTCATGTGAAGATCTAATTGTTTTCATTAGAGGGTTCAATTGGAAAATAGAATATATTTTTTTCTATTCTTCCAATTATATTAACAGGGTAATTTGGATTTTGGGAATGTTTTATGGGTTATATTCAAATGGAATCTAAATAATTTTTATTAGAATTAAAGGGGTGATTAGAAATCAATTTTATATGTTTTGATAGAGGAATTTCTATAAATTATTCACTTTAATAAAAACAGAAAAATTGTTTCATAAGTGAATAAGACTTATAAATGGGTAATAATGATACATGGAAATATATAAGTTTGATCAATGCTCAATCATTCTTTTTCACCCAAGTATCAAGCATGTTTTCCTGTCCTTTACTCATCTATTCTTTACTTTTATCATTTGTAGTATTACCTTTGTAAATATTTTTCACTTGTGTAAATGACTTTTAATGTTTAAAAATAAAATTTCATTATTAAAAAAAATTAACATTCTAATTTGAAAATTTAAATCGATTTTATCGAGTAAAAATATTGAGTATGATATTTCATGATCAATTTTTCAACATGCAATGTGTAAACACCCATACTAAAAAAACAATATATTTTTAAGAATAAAATTTCATTATAAGGAATAATTATGAAGGAAATTTATTTTAATTAAATAAATTATCTTATACATATCCAAATCATATAATTTGAATTTCAAGGAAATATGGAAATTTTATTTTTACAAAAATAATATTTAATTAATTGAAATGAAAAAAAATTTAGTTGAAATTATTATATAATCATAGGTTGTGTAACATAATAATATGAAAATTTAAATATATAGGTTTAATCCATAAATTTTAAATAATCATAATAATTGTTTCTATATATTTTATTTCATACTTTATCATATACTAATTAATGTTGTGATAATATTATAAGAATTATATTTAAATTAATTTAAAAAAATAAAAAGATGTACTTTTTTATATATTACTTTATATACATCACATATATTATCTTTTTCATATAAATTTTTATGTATTCGTATAGTGAATTATATTTTATTAATATAAATAATACAAATTATAATAAACTATTAATTGTTAGCAATTTAATTTATTAAGGTAAAATGAAATTACTATTTTTAGATCATTTTATAATAGAATCATTTTTAAAATATTAGATAAGAAATATAACAAAATGTTACTATTTTAATTAAAAGTTATCTTTTTTCTATTATTGATTATATTTTTTATATATTTTCAATATTTTTGCATTCATTTTATTTGGGTGTTGCATCATTTTATTGTTTTTTGTGAAAAAATTTATAAAAGATAATGTTTATTTTAATGGATTAAACTTATATGTTGATTACATTATACCATCATAAATAAAGTTTGTCCTCATAATAAAATTATTTAATTATGAAAAATAATGGAAAGGGTATTCATAATATATATATAGTTTTACATATATATATATACTAATATTATATTTTCATTACTCTAATAGGGTTTATAAATTTATTTATAATTCCCCAAATAATAATAATTGTTCGTATAATAATATAACCATTCAATTATATACCCTATTCATATATTCCCCATAAATGAAATTCCTAAAATGATTTCTATCTTAAAAAATTTAAAACATAGGGGAATAATATATTCATCAAACAAATAAATCTATCTCTATAGAATTACGTGTATTAACATCAATACCATATAGTCACACAATATTAAATTAAATTCATGCTATAAATAATTAGATTAACTCCAATATGAATATCAAGGATAAAAATTTTATTAAATCAGTAATCCAATATGTATCACATTCCAAAAAATCACGAAACAATTCACTAAAAATATTCAATAATATTTTTGAAATGGAGATTGAAATGCATGGTTATCAATATATCAAAATATATTTCCTCAAAATCATTCATCATTTTAATTAGTAGGTTCTATATCTTTCATTATTTTATTAATCAATAATTGCACCAAGTAAATATAATCATGTCATAAAATAACTTTTCATTTATATTTATAAAATATAATATATTTTAACAACCAAATAATGAAAAAAACTAAAAACAATCTTGGGATATTTCAAATTATCCTCATAATATTTAAAAGATTCTAGAATTCCATCGATAAACACCACTCACTAATGAGAATATGTATGATTGGAAAAAATTTCTATTATGATATCAACATTTCTACTATTGGTAAGACTAAGAATATCACCTCTTCTACACTGAAACAAATATTCTAACAATCTTAACAATTTATGTATGCTCTATCTTTCAATTATATTCCAATTTTTTCTTAGTACAGACATATATATGATTCAATTCTCTAACAAAAATTCTTCCATGAATAAATAAAATTTTTTATAAATAAAATTATATAAAATTATCATATGATTATGAAAAATCAATAATAAGATATTGTATTTTATCGTAATTCTATTACAATATTTAATAATTTTTTTCATTTCTGTTTCTATTATACTTTTTGGATTAATAAAAAAATACCAAATCAAAAATCATAATGTTTTTTCATATAATTTTATATTATATAAAATTAATACAATATATACTATCAAACATTTAATTAATCATTATCCATAAAATCGCATATATAGTCATATGTAATTTAACTCATGATTTTTTTGTTTGATAATTTAATATCAAAGGTCATTTCTAATAGGTTTTCATGCCTATTTATTTTAAAATCCACCATTTTGAATTATAATAGAAATGTGAAGTAACTAAAAAATATCCCATAAGTAGATCAAATGCAGAGTGAAGGTAAACCAATTTGTCACCTGCTAGACAGTGATTTAGTTAATAAACAACTTACTAATTTAAGGTTTTTTCCCTGTGGTCATCAATCCCAAAGCCTACATCAACTTGTAAATCCACACTAAAGCATAATTTCCATAAAAACCGAAAAATATCTACATTAAATAAATTTTAAGATTTTATACAATATATTTAATAATCCATTAGACATACAAAAAGGGTATCAACTAAAAATAAATTATTTTTTCTACTATAAATCAATACACAAAACCAAAAATATAAATAACCACAAAATTGATAGATATTATGATTCTCTAGACCATCAAATCCTTTTCTAGTGATAAAACACATACTTTCACAAATTAACGTTGATAAAAAGAATTATAAGCCTAAATAAATTTGATATTTTTTCTTTATTGAATTACTATTATTAATAATCACACTTATCTGAAAAAACACTTTTTTTTCTATTGTTTTTAAGTACCAATTACATAATATATTTTTTTTAGAACATGTGAATTTTTCACGAAAATAAAACCATACTAGAATCTATTTTGATTGTATCATGGGTTACACTTGGGTTCATAAAAAAGTAAAATAGAGAGATAAGAAATGGGTGATATTAAAAACATGATATGTATAATCATAAAAAATAAAAATAAAATGTCATTACATAACATTAGATGAAAATATTTATTTCATCGTGATAATTCATTAAATGATATCCAAAAAAATATATAATAAATCGTGTAACAAAGTATCACATTACTTAAAAATTTAATTAAAATTTAATAAAAACATGAGTAAATAATAATTATCCAAGGAGGTAAAATTTATTCAAGATTATAATTATAAATATATTTAATATTTCACGTGTGGGAAAACTTAATTATATTGATTTTTAAGACATATTATCCACGTATTCAGTTCCCCATCTTACGAGAAAATAAAACATTTCCATGAATAATAATAAAATAAAATAACTAAATTTATAAAATATTTTGGATATAAATATCATACCCTAGTCATCATATATCATTTTATTAAGTGATTCATGAAAATTATTCACTTATCAAATCATAATGAAGCCACTGAAATAAAATTAATTTCATAAATATTTAAAATAAAAATCATTCAAACATTTCAAAATAATTCACTTTTTTGAAGAGAGTTGGATGAAAATCCTTTTAAAATGGAATCACAAAAATAAATCATTCATAATAATAAAAATACATAAAAGTGGAATTTAAATGGTTATATGGAGATATTTGGTTACATTTTAAATAAATACCAATCGAGATAATAACTCATAGAGAATTTTCACCATATATGTAATGTATATATAGTCATGATAAGAATTTCCCCAATCAATGGATTTATGAAATCTTGGTGAACACCCTAGAACCAAAATAATAAATATTAGTATATTTATTGAGGAATGGTAATTAAAATATATTATGGTTACACATGTAAAATTAATAATCTAGATAATGTAATGATGGAATATTTATCTATTGTAGATAGATATAACCAATCCATCAATATAATTTATTGGGATTAAATCAATTGAATTATATAATTTTCCATGTATAAAATATATAAATGAACAATAAAATATATAAAAAATAATTTTGTTGTGATTTATCAAAACAACAATGGGAATAATAAATATAAATCATATATTTGAATTATTTTTTAATAATTATATTATAAAATGAGGATAAAAATAATTTCATATTTATTCTACCAAAAATTGTTGTTTAAATTTCATATTAAATCAAAATTTTAGAGGAAATATGCGTTCACATTGAAAAAAAATAAAAAATTTACAATAGAACATTGAAGAAAACAACTCTTACCGAAGATATATAAATTTTATTTTTAAAATTCTAAATATTTTAATGATGTATTAAATGAAGATAATAGATTATTTAATAATATAAATGTACATTTTCAAAAACATCCAACGAATACATATATGGGAAAATAAAGCCTCTCGAATAAGAAAAATGATAGTGTTCACTTCAATAAAAATGGGTAAATAATGATCCTTGCATAGAATAAAATATGGAGAGGACAAGTAAAACCCCATTAATTTCTATTGAAGAAAAATTGATTTTTAATTTAGAAATAATGTTATAAAAATTACATATATGTATTTTTTTCAAATAAAATCTATATTTTAGATTGGGATAGGTAATGAAACAGTTGGATTATTTATAGTATATGAATTCAAAAGAGTTATTTAGGGGAAAAACTAAATTTACAATAAAATAACAATAAATTTATGAAATTTCATTCACAAGATAAATATTAATATGAATATGACATATAAAATAAATAATGTGTGGAAATATCACACATGTCCATTGAAATAAATTTAATACAATGAACCACAAAAATCATTAGAAACATTTTATTCAAACCAAATTTTAATATATTATTTTAAATAAAACATTAAATCAAAAAATAAACATAGGATTATGATATAATATATTATTTTGAAAATATATAAAATATTACAAAATTTATATGTTTTATATTATGGAATATATCTATATGGGTGAA
The DNA here is from genome assembly GCA_963277665.1 of Viscum album. Lineage (NCBI taxonomy): Eukaryota > Viridiplantae > Streptophyta > Magnoliopsida > Santalales > Viscaceae > Viscum > Viscum album. Next base: position 1,386,745,705 of record OY728159.1, read on the forward strand.
AAAATAATAAAATTGATATCAAAATCAATTAAAGGATTGGATTTATAATTGAAAATTAAATATAAATAATAATGGTAGGATCATGTTATGAAATATTATTGGGGAAATAGAACAATAATTATGTAAAAAACATGTTTATAATTATGAAATATATTTTATGGTCTGAAAATATGATGTAAGAAACCATTAAACACATTGAAACATTTTATTCAAAAGAATTGATGTGTATTGTTTCAATTAAAAAATTACTACCCTAAATAAATATAGGATTATGATAAAAAATATTTATGTTTAAATAGGTACACCATTTAAGAGAAAAAAATGTGTATTATAATAAATATGATACAATGTGTGAAAATTTGAGATAACATAGCCTCTTGTCAGTTTCAGAACACCAAAAAAGTTATTTCATCACCTATAAAAAATATATATCTTAATCACCATTGTATAGAATATATATATATATATAACCATTTATAATATAACATAAAATTTCAATTTTCATATATATTCGTAGGATATTGAATATTTTCAATATCTCTTGTGAGAAATCGTGATAATTTGAATCTTATTTTATAATAGTAGTTTTATTAATTTTTATTATCCCAAATATATTCATTAACATTTAAAAAATTATTATATTTTTATTTATAATTATTTATGATGTTATAATTTCATTTTATGGAAATTCTAGTTAAATATATTAATGTTATATTCTACAATGAGCACATTTATCTAATATAAAATGAATAAACATTTCTATCTTAATTAATGGGAATAATAATAAATTTACTATATATGAAATTAAATATAAAAATTATGTACATATTTATATAATTTATTAACATCAATATATTTTATATTTTTCTTTCATGATTCAAATTTATAGCAGTTTTTATAGGTGGTTTGATTGTCCCAAACATGAATTTATGTGGAAAAAATTCATTATTAAAACAATCAGTTCATTAATTTTAATATTTTTTGGATGTCTTCTCTTCTTTTCAGATATTATTATACATAATAAGGAATCATGATGAAAAAATTTTTATGTCACATTATGGATTTACTATTCCTCACAACGCAAGGTTATGTTATCATTTCTGAAATAATGAAATGGAAATAAAGTGGATTATAGTTTTACACTTTTTAATATTAATTGTATTTATATTTTCTGATTTATTCTTCAATTTCACCATTATAAAAACAATGAAAAGAGGTGGTGTAAAAAAGAATGTTATCTCTTTAGTAAGGTTGTAGTTCCCACAACTCCAAAATAATGGTTTCATTTTTCTTAATAGAAACGAGAAAAGGTCATTAATAATCATTACCATAGTATAATAACATTTAATAACAAAATAATAATATAATAATTATTGAGAAATACTAATTTTATAAATAAAAAAATGATAGAAAAGAAATGATGGTGGGGATAACGGCTTCACATGTTGAAATATTTTCATTTTAATTGGGGGATTCCATAGAAATGGACTACATATTCTAGTCTCAGGTGAAAATAGTTTTAAGATAGTTAGAAAAGATTCTTGTAGGAGTAGTTATAAATGTATTTTAAGAAGAATCATCAATTTTTTTAGTTGTAATGAAGGGTTTCTGATAGGTTTATTTTATAATTTGTTATAATTTCAATTAAATAATATAACGTAAAATAAATAGAGATCATGAGCTCATGTTTCTCATGTCATGTGGGTGCGAAAATGTTTCATAACTTATTTTATGAATAAATATGTTCTATAATACAAAATCATTCCATTGAAAAAAAAATTCTATCATGTTTTATGTCCTTTACATTTAAAATTTTTATATTTATCTTTTTATATTATATAATGGTAAAAATTTATCGAATAATTAATTTAAATTTAATTCCCTACAAAATTGAACTTCTTAAATAACATGGGACACTAATTAAATTAATAAAATCCATTTTAAAATATAAAATCATATTTGAATAAAATTATTTTTTAAAATTAGTTAATCTAATTCTAAATAACTCATTTATGGGAGAAAAAATTTGTATACTTCAAATGTAAATGTATTTATAAATTATACATGTCTTATTTTCACAATAGAAAACTGGTGTACTATATAAAAAACATCATATTTATTTAAAACCCATTAAAATAAAATTTTACCAAAATAATATTAAATTAAATGAAAACACCAATAAATATTTCGGATTGAAAATTTTATAGACATTGTTAAAAATAGGATTTAAAAATTCATTATACCATATTGAAATGTATAGTAACTACCATTTAATACATAGCATATCATTATAAATTTCTTATATTTTCTTCTGTTATACATATTATTGTAGTAAAAAATGCTATAATTTATGTAATTATTATATTTTAAAATATTCTCTCACAAAATTTTATTCCATAACTTTCAAAAAATAAATACAAACATTAAACAAAAATATAATGTTAATTTTAATAAATTGAAATTGAAAAATGAATATATTATAATAAATGATTGATATTTATAAATATATTTAGAAAAAAAATTTATCGAAAATATATTATTAAAAACCATCTTTCATTAATCATCTTTGATATAAATTTTTGATTAATTTTCTTTTTAAATATAATTTCATAAATTTAATTATTACATATTTTAATAAAAATTAAACTCACATAAATTATTTTTTGAATATAAAATAGAATTATTTTTTAAATTATATTTAAATATTAATCAAATATGAATAATAATCAATAACGTTTTAAATGATTATTATCATACTTTTTTATTATTATTACTTTAAAAATATTGTTTTATTTTTTTAAGTTCATTTTTGTGTGATTGTTTTACATTTTGATGTTACGTGTGCCAAAAGCTCTTGAATGATATATTAATTTAAAGCATCGAATATTTTGGGTCATTACACATGGGAAAAAATTACACTATAAAATAAATAACGTGCTAAATCTGAAGCATTTCACAATATGGTGAAATTAAAATTATAAAACATAACCTTTACTCATTGTTTCCAAAAATTTACTTTAACACCTTAATGAATTCACTCATTCATGACATGGGTTCCTTCAAAATGAATGATTTACGTTCCCTTAAGAAAAGTAGATGATATTGAATGTCTAATAATGAATTAATAGTCACAAATAGTAGGGATAAAATATATTTTCTCATAGTTTGACTTGTTTATATTGGTTAGGGGTGGAACCTTTTGCATGTGTGTTTTGAGTGGTATTTTCTTCAAATATTCAATTTGTAAGGAAAATCATTTTATTTTACATGTAATGTTGTTATATAGATTATAATAATTAAGAATATATAATATTAGGTTGATCAAGACCTCACATACACATCAATAGAAATTTTCTTATTATATTTCATGCCTTCCAACCTTAGTTTAACCCAATTTTACATAATTTTATATATTATTATGGTAAATGAATTTTTACCTTGGTAATATCATTTGATGCCCAATGATTAAATTGTGATAGATTTTAAAATATTAAGATCTAATTACTAATATAGAGTACATTTAATCATTTTAAGTATATATATATATATGAAAAATTTATATTCAAAATACAATATTAATATAAAATAATATTTTAATATATAAATAAATTTTATATTATTGATAATATTTCATCTCAATTACTAATTTTATAAGAGTGAGTCTATTGGTCAATACAGTGTGAAGTTTTTTTGAATATTTTATGTAATGTGATCCATTGAATTTTTTTTTTAAATAAAATAATTTTTTTTAAAAAAATTCATTTAGATAATATCATTTTTTTAATATGAAATTAAATATTATTATTTATAAGGTACATAAAATAATTTTTTTTAATTTCTTTGTAAAAATAAAGACAATTCATGTTAATATATTTTTTATAATAATAAAAATATTAAATATAATTAAAAAAATTTAATATACAATAAATCCATTTTTTAAAAAGAATATATAATTTAGATATAATTATTAAGTAATTATGTACTACCGTGCAATAATTAATTTATTAATTGTAATTATTAAAATTAGAAATCATTAATTTTCATTAATATTTTTTAAATATTATTATCTAATACTATCTTTAATATTAATTATAATATCTAAAATATAATAATATAATTTATAATAAAAACGATTAACTATATTTTATAATTTTATTTAATTATTTATAATTTAACATATATATTGTTTTTAGGATGTTAATATTAGATGAAATTAATAAATATATCTATAATATACATGATTTTTCATTGAACATATATACAAAAATAATATTCCCTATGGTGACATTTCCAATGATTATATATCCAATGGTAATATATATAATGATCACATTTCATTCCTATATATATCATTTCAAACATCAATAAAATATTTCATCAAATTTACATATCTCTTAACATATATATTTTATACAACTGACGTTTAAATCATTTAATAGTTACAATTGGGGTAGGTATCCTCATGAAAATCTATGGTGACAATGATTACAAGTTCATGGTCAATTTCTTTGCATATAGAAAATTCCACATCTAAATTTACGAGTTATAACAATGAAAATGAGATATGTACTAAAAGTTACTGATATATTTTTTATGTAATACATGGTTACAAGAGTCTAATGTTTGTAATATTATAAAGATCACTTTCTTTCATGAAATTTGGATCATTTGGAATCTTTGTATGCCTAATAAGATCAATATAGTTGAAAACCCTATTGTCTAATACATATACTATAAAATGCTTCTAACTATATACATGTTTGACTATTATATTGATGGATAAGATAAAATATGATAATTAATCCACCCGTATTTTATGTTATAATAATTATGGATAATGTCCATAAAAATGGTATATGTGATTGTGGTTCAGTAAAATTCAAACCAATAATTGTTCCAAAAAAATTCCATTAATTTCTAAATTAGATTGATATTTCTATGAATTTGAGATTCAAAATAAGATGTAATTTTTCAGAGTCTATAGAGACATTACATGACATCACCTTAATGATGTATTAAAATAAAAAAAATAGCTTGATGGCCTCCATTTTACCCTTTATGATCTATGCATATTGATTTTGAACCACCATAAAAAAGAGTCTTCTAGATGAAAAAACTATACATGAATGTGTTCAGAGTTTTCCATTGTTGCAAATCCATTTTGTGACTGAAAATACATTCATTAAATTTAGAGAATATTTATTTTGGATGGTATATGTATCATAAATAAAAATAATGATTTTATCTAATGATATTTGAAGAGTAAGGTTATCATACTAACAGATACACTTAAATTGAAATTTCTAGGTAATTGTTGTCAATTTTTTAATCCATATGAAAAAGATTGAGTATATGTGGTTAAATGATATACCTGTAATGTCTTCAATGAGTAACTAATGATTGGAAACATGTGGATGTTGAATCTAAAATATAAAAGATTGTTCATTAGGATTTACATATGTAGTGTAAAAACATTTGAAGATATAATCAATTTACTTTATGTGTTGATTGTAAAGGAATCACTTAGAGAATAAGAAGATAGAACATGTTTGCAGATAAGAGTCTGTTGGTACCCATCCATGCAATATCCTATATTCTATAAAAACCTTATATATAGATTCATCTCGTACTCCACATATTGATCTAGTTGGTCCTAGTTATATTCTATACCATATAGTTGATCGAAGAGAGTCTAGAGGTTAAGACTCTATTGGGTTTATGATTCCACACTCTGATGTCACCACAATGTAAAATACAATGTATCTTCAAGGTAGATTAAATCATGTAGGTTATTTATGTTGTGGATAATTCCCATTTACCGTTAATATATTTTTTCTGGTCCATGTTCAAAATAACATTCAATAATTCTCAATCATTGGGTTTCCTATCGAGTTGTTAAAAAATAACAAAAGGTAAAAGCCATTTGAGACCATCCACATTGATTGGGAGAAAAATATATGGAATGTGTCATTGAAGGATTTCATGATAATATTTTTAAAGTAATTTTGGATTCAATGTTTTAGTCTTCTTATTAATATAGAATTAATTATTCTAAATAACTCTCACATTTCATTGATGTGTCTCCACATTAATTGAGCATTCAAATATTTATTGAATGTTTCCAGGCCAATGATTTCATGACCTTTATAACCATATGGATTAATTTTTTATTCTAGATGACCATAGATGAACAATTTTATATAATATTAATGCTTAATATAATTTTTTTGATGGAAAATGTGATATCCTTGATGACAGAATACGTCTATTCATATAGAATAAAATTTAAATCAAATTTATATATGATAGTTTATTTCACAAGGAATACTTTTCTGACAATGAATAATGTTTTACCCTCACTAGAAGATATGATGGCTATAATAATGTTAATGTATAAAGATATTGTTATCCCTCAAGTAATTGGTACACCATGTTAGGTGAATGGGAACAAACCATCTTTACTTCAATGATTTCTTATGTCATCACCTTTCCTGTTATAATGGACATTCTTTCCAAAAAATTATTTTTTATATACATTATCTTTTCATGAAACATTTTCATAGTGAATGAGGGATTCATTGAGGTTCGAGATGTTTGTATTGAACATTATTTAAATTATTTGATATCATCAATTTATAAAGGATGGAATGGTGCTCAATGTTTATTGGATTCCATGATGGTCTTCATATATCCAATATAACCATTATTGAAATTATCACTCTGATATAGTTTTTAAAAATGGATATGATGATTGTAGATATGGGGTATCCATACATGAAAGCTCTATAAAATTTGAAATATCCTTTGGGGAGCTATTAATTATAATAATGACATGATATTAAAAAAAAGAAGCATTTATAAAAATTAATGTAAACACCATCAAAACCAAATATGGATATGACTTTATAAGAGTTATAACAATCCTTCAAATCAATGTAACATTTAAACTAATTTTTCATTTAAATATTTTTCCCTTGGTTTGTCTTCTTTATAAGTATGAAAAACTCAATGTATATTATTATTTAATATTGAATTATTATTTTCCAGATTAATCCAAACAGATATGGAAATAGGATATTATTATAAAAAATTCCACCATATTGTTTATGATATTTCCAACGATTGTTATGATGGAGTTAACAAGATAATTAGTTCTCAAGAGATGAATTACATTGTTATTTTTATCTTATAGGACGAGGGAAAGAAACTGGGAATTCAGTACATGGGGAATTAGTATACCATTGACTATGTGAAGGATAATCCAATAAACCATATATTATATATTCATCTAATATGTCTAGAAGTAGAATATGGAGACACAATATGAACAAGGATAACATTATGAATTGACAGAAAAACAACATCCCTGGTCATTGAATCCAATACAGCTACATGGAACCTATAGTTTCCCTAATGATTTATGAGAGTGTGAGTGATTTAATAAAATAGCTCCAATTTGGAAGGGGGTATATTTAATTGGTCCCAACAATAGAAAACCAAAATTTCTAAGAGTATATTCCTATTATCCATGGTCTAGACTTCATATTAATGTATATACTATGGATTAGAGTTCTTACCTACCCTTTGATGAAATATCCAGAATGTGGTGTTTCCATAACATTCATTGTGCCTGATAGTTTTGAATCAATCCCATTAAAAACCAACAATAGGGGTTATTTGGTTTTTGAGAGTGATAAAATAGTCAACATTATTCATAATTCCATCATTTAATTCATTACATTTTCTGTTTTCTTTAATATGGTTAATGGATTCCCCAAGATAAAAATTCTTTCTCCAAGAATGCTAAATTGGTATATTATCCATGTTTTTATCTTCCCCTTGAGTTATCTCAGCAACAAGATGTGGAAAAAGGGAAAAATTATTATAAATAATATATAACACACTTCATAAAAAATAATATTACTTTCAAGAAGGTCCCTAATGGTATTAATGAACCTGAATGGGATGTGTGGATTGAAATATTTTTTCATGAGGGTTTACTATTGTAGGATAATGATCTATGCTATATCAGGATAAATTTGTTCATGAAATTTAATACCACATGTCAAGGGTTGTATCCGTAAAAATACCTTAAGAAGTTTACATTATTCCAATCCATTAATATATTTAATATATGAGGTGTATTTAGATCTGATAATGCTTACCTTAACCAAGATGTTTTTTTCAATTTATGTACTAAATTCCTTAGATGTGATAGAGTTTGTTACAACATACATTTTCTCATCTAGGATCTATACTTAGTTAATGTAAATTTGGATGGTCCATGTTATTTTAGTTTTTATGTTTAGGGAACAAATATCCAACCATGGTCATCTATAATCCTAGTATTTTTAATGTCTATAAAATTTTTAACCTGAAATTTTGATATATCATAAATTCAAAGGAATAATAGCTAATATTCCATTGTTAGAATACATTATGGGGTCTTCTAGGAAATAATGTAAGGTATTCCATGGATTTTTATTTATTTAAAACACATGTTAGTGTCATGAATTTTATATCCTCTGCTTAAATGGTATGAAATCAAATATGAGATGTGTATTTTATGGTATAGATAGACCTAAAAATATTTGATTATGGTTATAAATATAGATTACACGTGAGAAGGATATTCTATGATTTGAATTCCCTATAAAATTTACCTAAATAGTCTTCATTTTAGATATTATTTATCATTTTATACCCTTTTTTACATCCCCCATGGATTCTTTTCTAGGATGTTGGGGTCATATCTAATTTCTATTTAGTATATGTAGTATTACAATGTACATAATTAGAATCACATTCTATCCTCTTTTTTGCAGATCCAAAATATTTCTTTGATCCCATTGAAACTCTAATTATTTCGATTTCATTATTGTGGAGGGTAATGTGAAAATCATACTCCATGTGGAAGGAATCATTTCCATTTTTTGGTGGTATTTATAGGGATAGGGGACTATTCACAAAGAGTTGTGTCCATGAAGTCTAGGAAATTCTCAATAATTATTGTGGTAGTCCAAATTATTTTTGTGGAGTCTGAGTCGAAGGGATGTGATTCAATCCCCTCATATATATATAATGATAATAAACATAATTAATGGAATAATTCTATGAATAAAATACATACTATGGTGAATTTTTTAATTTTGTATAATATAAACAACATCATTGACATCCTGTCTAATTTCTATAGTTAGAGTATAATCATAAAAACACAAAATTTCCTCTAAAATTATTACCGAGCATTTTCAGGGAGACATGATGGGGTAACATAAGGATATTGAACCTTCTCATTCTCTATAATAATATTTTCCCTTGAATTCTTAAAATAGAACCATCATGAAGTAATTTCCTTCTTTTTGAGTGTTATGCATAGAAAATAGTTCTTTATAGGGTCATCCTCTCACATTTACGATTAATTTTTCGTCTTATATTAACATCATATCCTTATTTCATATTTATAATAGTCCTAAAATTTTTTGTATCACCATATAATTTTAAATGGGTTATCCCACTATCATGTATACATCAAAAAAATAGAAATGTTTTCATAAATTACATTGGAATAAATTTTATATTCATTTATAAATATTGAGAAAAAATATAAGTGTTCATTTTCTATATTTTTATCCAAAATTATTTTAGTTTAGAGATGTTTTTACCCTTAAAATGTATTTCAATCCCATTTTATAGTGATTTCTATGGTATATGTATGCTCATTGAAGATTTTGTGATGCTAATACGCTCAACATAGACCATGGATTATTTCCCAAAATTCTGTAATGGGTTTCCACATTGTAAGAATATATAAGTTGAAATACGATTAAAAAAATATAATATCCCTTTAATTCTGTACGAAATTTTCCAATTTTCTTATTTTTAGTGAGATCATGATTACTACTTTCTACATTGTAAATATATCCAAATATGATCGGAATCAGTTTCTAATCAAGTGTTCTTGTAATGAGAATTTATAGCATTACGATAATTATATATTGAGGGATTTAAAACATTCATGTAAGTGAAATATCCATGGAATGAAAATATACAGTGGTCAAATGTCTATTACATTTCATATAGATATAAACCCACTGTAAATCTGCTAACACCGAGTTTTTGAATTTTGAGGATTCATTAAGTAACCTGAGTTTTTGTATGTGAGAATACATTAATAGCATTGGTGAAAAGGAATAATTTTTTCCATGGTTGAGAGTGATAGAAGTCCCCCAACATCATATGATTCCATTTATAATGGAATCAAGCTTAATCTATTATGGAAAACTCCCATTCAAGATAAAACAAATGCATTATTAAATGTAGATCATGAACCATCAAGCACAGCCATGGTGAGAGAATCATTAGCTCCCTCTCCATCTAATACCTTTTAATTCGTTATTCTTTTGATCCTTTTTTTTCTTGATATAGATCTTGTAATTATGGGGTTGATAGTCCATATTTAATTTCAAATTTAATATTTTTTTATTTTATTCTTATAATTTAATAATTTTTATCTATCATTATAATATTTATTTTCAATAAATATATATAAAAGTTTACTTCTTCCTGGTTTCCTATGAAACAAGGTATTTAATTAGTATCTATTTAGGGGAAATTATTAAAAAAATATCATACTGTAACATTCATCCCCACATAATTAAATTAGATACTAAAAATTCTAAGAATAGAATATAATTTAAAACAATTAAGGAATATAAAAGATAGAATGAACTAAATATGTAATTTAAAATGTGACATAAACATCACTATATTATGTAAGAATATAAAAATATTAATTTTGATCATAATAATAAATAAATAAAATTGTTTAACCCATATAATTATACACCATTGTACCTCATGATTTCTTGTGAAACAATATAATTGATGTAATTCTCATTCATATTTCATAGTGTCCCTTTCAAAAGAAGATGAAAATTTGTTCATATATATAACTAAATAAGTTTTTACTATCCTAATTATTAGTATGGAATCAATGTAGTGATAACAAATCCAATCCCAAAATTTCATGTAAATTCACTAAATGGATTATAATATGTTTTATATAATTTACATTCAAAACAACATCTATAAGAGAGAACATAAAGAAATGTTATTCAGTCAAACTATGAGGCTTATTTAATTATTCCATATCTAATAATTAGGGTGATTATTTAATGATCCTAAAAACATCATATATTTGATTATGGGGTGTAATTAGAATCAAATAAAGAATTTGATGGTCTATAGTGGTTAATGAGTATACCTTACACCATCTTTTTATGACCCACTTTTGTAGTAGTGATTTCATAGTCTTTCCCTTTGTCGAACATATTATGTTGTTGTGAAAATTGACTAATTTCATTAAACATTATATCAATTAATTGGATGGAATAATGTCTATATACCATATAATTTAAGCTTCAAAGTATATATTTTGTATTATTTTTTTGGGTTACACTTTTATATCCTAAATTATATTATCCTTTATAGACATATTATTTTAATTTGCATACATCACAAAAAATATTGAAACTTGTTTGATGGATCAATATATAAATATTGAATTGTATTTTTAGACTTTTAAGGTACAAATAAATTTTAAAAAAGTATGAAATAGTTTTCAAATAAAAAATAAAAGTAAGTATTCATAATAATGATCCAATGAAATTAAAATTAGTGTACAAAAATATAAAATAAGATTCATTTATGTAATTAAATATAATAATTATAAAAATAAATTTATTTTTATTAATATTTATATAATATAGAAAAAATATATTTTTTATTAATAATATAGTAACACCAATTTCATTAATAGATTATTGACAATAATAAAAAAATATTATATTAAAAAATTTATTTTACAAAAATATAAAAAATAATATTATTTAGTTTTATTTGAGTTATTAAATTATCATATTTAATAATTTTAATTTTATAAAATAGATTTATTTTTTATTCATTCATTAATTAAAATATTATGTTATTTTTTAAAAAAAATTTAATATATATGATTTTTTCGTAAAATGTGAAAAATATTTTTTTTACCAAATCTATAAATTTTTAACATTATTATTATATAATAAATATTTGGATCTCAGTAAAAAAATTTCATTAGAAAATAACTATTTATGTTTTAATAATAAACATTATGAATTTATAAAACCAATGTTTAAATTTAATTAAACTATTTATAAATTTTCTCTAAAAATAATTTTTCTGCACCCACAATAAAAAGAATATTTCATCCATTTAATAAACTAAATCCATAAAAATATATTTCAATTTTAGATAAACATGATCGTATTAGATAATTATATTAAATTATTTCATTGTGCCTAAAATTAATACTACTAATATTAATGATAATAGACATGATAAAAGTAAAATATTTATTTTCAATGAATTGTTTTATTAAAATTGTAATAATTTTACATACATAAATAACTCATAAAATTTAAATAATTAAAATATAATTATATTTTAATACATATTCAGTTATATTAGAACACATTTAGCTCATAATTAGTACCAAATAACATAATGAACATGAAACATAATTTTTATACAAGAAACGTTATATATATAATATATTAATATAAAATTTAATTTCCCCATAATTCAAAAATTAATTATATTAAATTTGATTAAGTATATATTCATCCCACATGAATTTTGTATGAGGGTTTATTTTATATGTTTAGTAAAACAAAATACACATTGGGGAAAACTAATTACCTTTCAAAAAAGGACAAAATTTATAAAAGGAATGACATCCAAAATGTTCAAAACATGTAAAGTAGTACATGTAAGAGGATTTTTTGACCCAGTAACACCTAAAAACCAGTTATTTCATAGAATTTAAACCAATATTTACATAATAGTGTTATTTATGTATTCAAAAATTATTGGTGTTTATAAAATTTCCCTTTACTTGAATCATTAATGTTGATCACAAACACTATTTCAATTCTACACATTCACAGAAATATATCATCGAAATCATATCTAATTTTCCTATCTTAAAAGTCTTATTCATGTCCAAATTCCCATGGACTCCTCATTTTTTTATAGGTCCTTTAATGATAATTATAACATCAATAGAATGTGTAAGGTCACATCCTATGATTTACTAAATCCATTACTTTTTATTCATATTCATTACCTTTTAGAACTACCCTAAACATAATCACACAATGACCTCAGTTTAATTATTTTTCTATTTTTTATTATATTAATATAAGAACAATTATTTCTTCTTTTCAACCATATTAATAAATAGTAAAAATGTTTCATTTATAGATTCTGTGGACATATAACCCCGTTAAACGACATCATCATTTTTCCACCTCCTCATCACTTCATGATTTTTTAGGATTCATTTGAAGAATAAACATAATATATAATATATTGTAATGAATAATTCTAAACACATTATAATCAACCATAATTTTCATTCATTTGATGTGAAATATAATAGTTAACCATAATTTGTGTTTAATTATGCCTCAACAATTAATGGTATCACATTTTTAGGTATTTTTGTTATTCATTAACAAAATATCTTTATATTTGATTAACAAAATATAAATGTGCATTCCGTATATAAATCCAATAATAATTTATAAGTACGGTATTTTATATTAAATATTCCAAACCAACTAATTATTTTATATTTGTGTGTCGATAAATTTGATTAGTTACTGGGAATGAAATGCATTGTACGATTATTGATTTATAATAAAAGGTATAGTTTTTTAGGATCATTGTTGAATAAAATTAACAGTGATGTTATTCCAAATTTATGGGTGTTTTTCATTGACTATTTCGATGAGTTTCCTAGTGTTCCACTGAATTCTGAAATTGAATTTTCAATATTATCCATAGCTGGTGCTAAACCTTAATCAATGAAACCATATAGATTCTCCATACTATGGTTGTGGAATTGAAGATGAAATAATAATAGAATCACAATAATGTATTAATTCCCATGTTTGTAAAAATGGTTTGATAATATTTTTATCATTGAGAAGAATATTGATTAATGTGACTATGCATTGATGATTGAAAATGAAATTGGCTGAAAATCATGAATTTGTATCATTAATCAATGTTGACGATATGATTAATCAATTTATAGTATCTCGATATTTCTCTAATGTTGATCACAGATCTAGATACTATTAAAAGGGGTTCAATATGAATAGATAATCATTTAGGACTTATATATGAGGCATGTACATTATAAATTTAGTTTTATAACATTTTTTCATAATATTTTCCAATAATATTCTTATTTTCTAGGAATTTATTCACATGATATTACCATAATTATATTAGGATAGTATATATAGATGATATAATATTATATTCCAATATCAATTAAGATCATTAAAATCACTTTCGTATTGTAAATAAGACTCTAAGGAACAATAACCAAAATTCAAAATATGCCACATGTGAATTGTGTATGTAGAATGTTTCAATCATTTATTAAATTATCTCCTGTGATGGCATATTATAGGATTTTTTTAATAAAATGTATTTATCATTATCCTCAACTATTGAAAATTAATATTATATATAATTATCATGGATTTCATATATATTATATTATATTTATGAATAATTTCTCATGGCTATCTAATCCACTCACCATGTTAAATCAGATTTGTAACCTCACAGATTCCTAATACCCAAAGTCATTTGTAATATTAATTTATTGTTATAGAATAAATTTGTTAAAACATATCTACCAGTTTAGTAGTTTTGGATGAAAATATACATACATATGTTACATTATTAGGAATGTTTTATCCTATGTATATAGTCAATCAATTTTATAAAAATAATGGCAGTTTAGAGTAGAGTTTTTTCATCAATTATAAAATTGGATCACTTACTACCATTCAATAATCCACTTTACCATATAATTATCATTTAATCCCTCTCATAAATACCACTAATTTATGTACATTTATTTATTTTACACCATTATAACTAATATTTTTCTATAGCCCTTCAATTCATATATGTTCACCAGAAGGATGTTCACGGTCTCACCATATGGTTTACATAATCCTTAACCATTTCTTCCAGTACATTACATAAAAAACTAAACAATAAATTGAAAAATATTTATATAAAATTAATTATTAAGTTATATTTTTATTATATTAAATTATTATACCATATTTATTTTATTTACCCATAAAAAGAAATAAGACATCAATGGTTTTGTGTCGTGGGGACTACGACATCAAAAAAATGAAAACATTGGGTTTTCACCACCACCTCAAATATGTCTTCATAATAGTTGAAGTACATAATAAAATAAATGTATATAATGTAATTATGAATAATATGATAAAAACAATCCAATTCTACATCCCCTCATTCAATCAGAGATGATAACATTACCAATTTTTTATATAATTACCACCTACATAAATTAACATATATCATTATTCATATGGTATCATTTATATTTATAGAAATAAAAAAATATATAATTAAAATGAATAATAATATAAATATAGTATAATTTTCATTTTTTTAATAATGATATTATTCCCATAGAGTATGTTTTCATAACGAGAACATTACATTAACATTGATATGTAAATTTTTTGGTATATCGAATATCATACATGAATAATGCTATGAAGCACTTTCATGGATAACTGATAAAACGTAAATAGTAAAATTATTATTATTTAATAATAAAATAAATATTATATTTTTGATAATGAAAATTTATTTTTTATATTTTATATTTCATTGATGTATCTCATTATATAGTAAAATTACCAAAATAAGATAATACTAATTCAATTTTAAAACAGTATATATAAAACACTATTATAATGAGGGTGCATGATCAATAAATAAATAAATGTTATTTATTTAAATATAATAAATTAAATGAAAATAATGATCTTTGGGAGACAAATAAATAATATCATAATTGTAAGGAAACTTGTTCAAAATGACCATGATAGCTGAGAATAAATATTTATAACAGCTAATAAATATCTAGTTATACATATAGAGAGTATAAATATATGAATATTATCAAAATTTATATTTTTGATTATTTTTTATAAATATTTTATTTAAATAGTTATTTGTTAGATAATCGTTTACATTATAGGTATTCATTAATTAGTTTAAAGGATCCTTAGACTCGATTCATAATCTATCAGGAATGTTTTTTATCACCATGTTACCTTTTATATGGTATTCATAGGATTTACCTTCCATTAAGGAAAATTAGTATTATTTCTCTAATTTATGTGGTAAAAATATATATATATTACTACATTCATAATTTTAATTTTGATATAGGTGTTCCCCAAGATATATGGATTTTTATAACCTCAATTCTCTTCCATTTAGTTTTAAAAATAATATATAAAATTATTTTTACAATTATTTTAATTCTACAATACATATAATTCTTATTTTATTTCATCCTTACATTCTAACAATAAAAAATTAATTATCTAAAACTAATTTTAAAAATATATTAACCTCAAGGTTTTCATTAATGATATAGATTTATTATATCAAATTGAATATCGTGTGTCACGACCCGTCCCCTGGGGCCAGTTCCGTGACTACCACATGCCCGCCTTCCATAGGCCAGGGGATGGAGACTAGCATCAAAAGGCGTAATTCCCTAGAACTATGAAGATGTTGCATTTATAACCTGGAAATGCACACAACAGAGTACGAGCTGGAATAAAAAACACTATTTATGACTATATACAAAAGAGTGAGGAAAGTAGTGGGGCCTTAATACAATCCCAATAGAAAGTACAAGTACAACTGAAAAAAAAGTACAATAGAAGAAATGTAAATAGTTGCTAGATTGTCTACCGAAAAGCCCTACCTGATGGTTAGGTACATATGTCCTTCACAACACTCCACATCTGTCCATCTCCCTTGTGTAGTATCACGCTGCGTGGTCCACCTCTGAGTACCGTCGAGTCCTAAAACACTCGTCCTTGGTCATCTTTTTTCATCGTCTGCATCCAACACCACGAGATGCGGGCATAGCCCGTGGAGGGGTGAGTATAACGATACTCAGTATGGACCGCGAGACCTTCAAGGTCTCACAAAAAAAAATAAAAAAAATTATATGAAATCAACAGATAACCAAACTTAGGTATAAGTCCATTCGTATACCCAAGTTGTCAATTAATCTATCTCAATCATGAGATAAACACAAAAATTACTGACTCATCTCAACCAGGATTTTTATTATCCAAACCATGGATACTGGAGAACTCCTCCTCTGTCGAGTACAGTGAGCATGCTGCGACAACATATCACTTCCCACTATATTTGGGCTGCTGAGGTACTCCTCTTATCGAGTACTATGGGTCTGCTGCTCACAAAGGTGCTCCCCACCATGGGTCTGTCACGTCACCAAGCCACTCCCCCTCGTAGCCTGCTGAGGTACTCCTCCTTTCGAGTACCGTGGGTCTGCCACGACACCAAAGCGCTCCCCACTGCGGGTCTTCCACGACACCATGGCACTCCCCGCTGGGCTAGTAGAATCACTCCAAGTCAAACGGTCAGCAGTCATAATGTCTCAGCCGGCTACTAGGTCCCTGCACTCTGTTCCATCATCACCGGAAGGATCCGCTCCATGATCTACTAGTCTAAAATCAAACTATCATTAAGTACCAATAATAAGTATCACAATGGTCCACCATGTCATAGGGGTCTCAACATAACTCATGAGGCATCAATCAGATTCCCGGTCTGTGAGTTATTAGCCTTTTAGTCCCATGGCCCTGGTTGGATTCGAGTACGAACCAACCAGAACGTATCTCAACTAAACCCCACACTATAGTGGGGTATACTCAAAGGGATGGCTACAATCCAAGAATACTATTTTTCTGACGGATTTTAAAACGAACATCCGGTGCCAAATATATGGCCAAAGAAAATAATGGGTCGGTAGTGGTCCCGGGTCCGATCTGACCGGGCTGGACCGACCTGACCCGACTTAGTCTGGGCCGACCCGGTTCAAGATTACCCGTGCTGACTCGATGGATCCGGACTAGCCCGTTGGTTGGGCCGACCCATTGAGTTTTGTAATGCCCTTATCCTAGTTACCCAGATTCGATGCATTATTACGGATCATTGGCATTATCACAAAAGATCAAGTCTTGAATGATCAATCAGTTTAGTAGCCTTGGAAACACTAGATATATTCATAAGTCTTAAAGTACATCATAAACTGAAAAACTACAACAACATATTTTCTTCATATCCCCTTATCCTATCCCTGCAGGTCAATCATTAAATACTACTTCACATCGTGGGAAAAATAAAACATATAAAGGGGTGAGATGAGATGCTCAGTAAGGATAACAATATAGTGGAAACTTTCATAAACAAACCTAAACATTTAAGGCAATGTATAAATAAAAAATATATTTAAACTTGAGCTTCAGCATAATATAGCATAGATAAAATGAAATAATTTCATTTACCTTTTCACATGGATATTCTACTAATCGAATAATCACATGAAATATCAATAACCACATTCATAATAAGAGAATGCATAATTCAATACTATCATAACCACATAGTTAAGGCCTTGTGACAAGAATAAAAATAAGATTTTGTCAAGGCCTTGTGCCAAGACACAAGTTTTTCTCATGAGACCTACCGATGCATCGGGGAGTTATAGCAGGCTGCACATGTCACTTACTAAGTCCAATGCATTCCTCATATGAAAAGGATTAAACATAGCATAAACATTCATATTGAAACTAGCATACGAAATATCAACAATTTATCCATAAACCATAAATGGTATAAAAATAACACATACATAGTCAAAAAAATCAAAAAACCATCAATACAATATGGATGTTTTGTATCATAATAAATCAACTTCAAATAAGCTTAAAATTAATCAAAGGATGTTGACATAGATGAAATCAAACTATTTGAGAGAAATATCTATTTTTTGAAATCATTTAAAAGTCATATAATTTTAAAATAAAACATTTATCATGAAAATACTCTTTTAATCTTGTATGGGAAGCTTCGACGATCTTATAAAGGCGGAAAATAGTCGCACCCGCCGTATAATTTAAAAAACAGTCTTAACTTAATTTTGCTAAAACGGTTAAAAAGGACCTTGTTTGGAGGGCAATAGAAAGATATCTTTCAAAAACATATAAGGTCAAATAAGGGTATGAATGACTTTAACACATTTTCTATTAAATAGTAAAAATGTTTTGAAATACATTTTTAAGAAACATGGATGTGGATGACAAAGTGGTCCTAGTAGATACATACTTAAAAACAGCCTCAGATAATAAAGCGATTGTGAAATTAACATTTACCTTGAACTTTTCATTGGTAGAGGGTAGGTTATCCTCCTTTATAATAGTTATAAAATTTTTATTAAATTATAAAAGAACCATATACAACATTATGATATCATATATGATCTTCTAATAATTCTTTGTTAATAATATTTTAGTGTTATCGTCGTTTCAGGAGTTATCAGATTCATTTTCCTTTATATGATTTGTTACATAAGCCGTGTTTTTTATGGATAGGTTGTATCTTATTCATATCCAGAATTATATTATGTCTTTAAAAATTATTTTTATCCGTAAAATGAAAGTTAGTCTCGAATGGATATGATGGGGAATGAATCTCATCGCGTTCGTGGAGACGGTATTCCGTACAAACGCACGAGCAACAATATCATTCTTTTGATTTTAAAATAACATATAATTGGATAGTATATCATATATAAATAAACATTATCATGTTATATTTATTTTTTAACTAAATTACACATCATTATCAAACCCAACCAAATAATAATTTATTGAATAACAATTACACCACGACGTGGAGACGGTAAGCCGTACGTACGGACGTATGGTGACATGACATTCAAAGGATGGATAGAATACTGAATATGGTTGTACCATATTTATAATAACATAATATTATATAGAAGATACTGGATTTATTACTTTATAATGGAAATAACAAAGAAATAAGAAGTGGAAGAAGAAATGAACTTGAAAGAGTGTGGTGAAAACATTCCCTTTTATTCAGGTTCTTCATTTTTATTTGTTAAAAGGGCTCCATAGGTTGGCTATATGGTCAAAAAAAAGTCCTCTAGGTTCAAGTTATTGAAGTTGAGAGAGTATTTGGGTATGTTTTGGCTGAGCCAAATGGCTTTGAACGTGTGAATTAAAGGGAAGGGGGAGTGCCCATTTATAATAGGGGTGAGGGGAACCTTAGGAAAATCTAGAAATATTATTTTATAATAAATTCATATTCACTTTATAATGGCTCCAAAGTTACTTATTTCTAGGAAAAGGTCGGTATGGGTCTAAAACCACCCAACCAATAGGTTTTAGATAGGTTTGTGCCACTATATTAACTTTATCTTTTAGTTTTAACTATTAGTTATTTGGTTTTACATTTACCATTCTCTTTTCATTTTCATATTATATGGTTAATAAACATACTATAAACATCCAAGATAACCTCAAGTGGTTAATTAATTTCATATATAATAATATTTAAGCCCTTTTTCTGAACCTTAGATTTTTAGGAATATAATATCAATTAATAATGTAATATTTGTTTTAAATAATCGTTTATGTCAATTTTGACACTATTTCGAAATTGATTTTTGAGAAACTCATAACAGAATGATTAATTCAAAATACGTTAATTAAATAAATACTAACATGTAATATTAACATATAAAATTAGTGGAATTTATAAAAAGCCTCAAATTATATTTATTTAGGTATTTCTAATACCAATTATTTTAATATTTCATTAATAAGGTAATTATTTCACCACTATTGAGTCATAAATAAATTAAATTATTTAATGTCTAAAAATTTTAAATAAAATATAATTATATAGGAAATAGTTTTATCTTTCTAATGAATATTTACAATTGAACTTCTCTTATGTATAACCCTATATTAAATTTTTTATTATTAAACATTGATTTTAACTCTTTTAACTCTTCTTTGAATTAAATAATAATAAATGTCCTAATCTAATCCAATATGACCAAAAAGCATCATATAATATTAATATGGTTTTTTTCTGGTCTAATTATACTTATCCAATAGAATTAGGACATGTTTCAGAGTAAAAATAATATCATTTGTACCTTTAATTACCCTATTTACTATTAACCGTGGTAAATAAAAGTAAAACGTTACTATTCACCAAACATTATTTTCACCTCATTGAACAACATTAAACTTACTAATATCAACTGTGTCTCTCAGATTTTTGAAATTCCACTCATAGAAGCGTTAAAATTTAGTTTTATTTAAATTTATAAATGCTCCTAAGAGGTGGGTAAAAGACGGTGAAAAGTTCAATAAAATTTCTATATATCTAAATTTAATATAAATTGACTCCAATGAATCACATTGAACTTATATAGGTATTATGTATATATTTTTACATAAACTAAATTTAACTAAAATTAATTATTATTTAAATAAGAAGTCATTTTTAACTACTAACTCAGTGTTTTTCACTATTCATCAAAAATTAAAAGTTTTCAAAAAAATACAAAAAATTCACCCTAGGCTAATTTCAATATTCCTAATCCAATAATGAAGTCCATTTTGAAAAATAAAATTCATAAAATTTAAAAATGTGGGTATTAGTATTCATAATGGTTAGTTTTATTGGTTGTGGTGTGTTAGACCTCGATGTTGCGTACACCACACGCTATTGTATTATTCAAAGAGAAGCATACCGTGGAAGCTTGGAGTGTTACATTCTCCCATATTTCAAATAATTTCGTCCTTGAAATTTATAGAGTATTACTGCGTAAAAATACTTGGGTGGTTCTTCATAATAAGTTCCTCAGATTCCCACATTGCCTCTTCCATCTTATGGTTTCTTCATATAACTTTTACCAAATGAGTCGTCCGGTTTCTCAACACCTATTCCCGGGTATCAAGAATACTGACAGGCTCTTCACAATAAGACAGATTGGGTTCCAGTTCTAATTCCTCATAGGTGAGTACATGCGTTGGGTTAGGCATGTATTTTCTCAAAAGTGATACGTAGAACACATCGTGAACATTGGAATGACTTGGCGGCATTGCCAAACGGTAAGCTACAGCCCAAATTCATTCTAGAATTTTGAAAGATCCGATGTAGCTAGGACTAAATTTACCTTTCTTACCAAAACGTATGACTCCCTTCAATGAAGATAACTTCATGAAAACATGATAACCGACTTGAAAATCCTAATCCTTACATCGATTATCGGTATACCTCATCTGCCTACTTTGAACCTCTTTGATGTGGGTTTGGATTGCCTTCACCTTTTCCATCGTTTCCTTCACAAGTTATGGGCCTACGAGTTTTCTCTCACCAACATCATCCCAACAGGTTGGTGTGTGACATCACTTTCCATATAATTCTCTATATGGTTTCATATTAATAGTTGAATGGATGTTATTGTTATATGAAAATTATACCAGAGGAAAATATTGATCCCACATACCCTGAAAGTCAAGTGAGCATGATCTCAACATGTCTTCTAAGGTTTGAATAGTTCGTTTTGATTGTCCATCTATTTATGGTTTGTAGGGAGTGCTCAAACGAAGTTCAGTATCCATGTATTTCTGAAGTCTTTTTTAGAATATCGATGTGAAACGAGGATCGCGATCATAATCAATCGATAGGGGTACACCATGGAGTCTCACAACATCATTAATATGTAGTTTTTCTACTCTTTCAAGTGGTAGATCTTCTCTTATAGCAAGAAAATGTGCTGAATTTGTAAGATAATCAACAATGCCCCATATTTCATTATTCCTTCTAAGAGTCTTTGGTAGTCCCATGACAATGTCCTTTGTAATATTATCCCATTTGTACTCAGGTATGGGAAGAGGATTCATGACTTCTCCAAGCTGTTGCCTTCCAGCTTTCACTTGTTGAAAAACCATACATCTTGACACATAATCGAAAATATCCCTCTTTATGTTGTCCCAAAAAAAATATTCCTTCAAATATCTATACATCATTGTACTCCCAGGGTGTATAGGGAAATTGGAACTATGAGCATCATCCAAAAATTCCCTTTTTAGATCTGGCATGTAAGGAACACAAAGTATATTCCCTAATTTTAAAATTCCATCTTCATACATAGTGTCACTCAATCTCCCATCATTCACATCTTTAATCATTTTTTGAAACTCGTCATCATCGGCATGAGAACTCTTTATCCTTTCTAGTAAGGATGGTTTGGCAAACATTTGAAAAAGCATTGATGTTTCACCTTCCGTGGTTATTCCCTTATCCATCTTCACTAGATCCTTGAAAATAGGATCCCTTTCGACTCCCATCTTGTTCAAAACTCCATGATCCTTTCTACTCAAAGCATCTGCCA
This sequence comes from Viscum album, assembly GCA_963277665.1. Taxonomy (NCBI): domain Eukaryota; kingdom Viridiplantae; phylum Streptophyta; class Magnoliopsida; order Santalales; family Viscaceae; genus Viscum; species Viscum album. Next base: position 1,386,769,151 of record OY728159.1, read on the forward strand.
CCTTATTTTCCTTCCCTGGGTGGTAGTGTATAGTGAAATAATAATCATTGAGTAATTCAAGTCATCTTTTTTTTCTCATGTTCAGTTCATTATGTGAGAAAATATACATTAAACTCTTGTGATCGGTATATATCTCACATTTTTTACCATATAGATAATGTCTCTATACCATTAATGAAAAGATTACAGCTGCTAACTCAAGATCATGAGTATGATAGTTTTGATCATGAATTTATAACTGTCATGATGCATAGGCAATAACCCTATCATTCTTCATAAGGAAAAAACCTATTCCTTTCCTTAAGGAAACACTATAAATAAAAAACCCATTATTCCTCGATGGGAGAGTCAAGATAGGATCATTGACTATTCTTCTCTTAAATTCGTCGAAACATTCTTTACACTCTTTTTTCCAAACAAATTTAACCCCGTTATATGTGAGTTTCGTTAATGGGTCAGCCAAGTGGACAAAATTCTGGAAGAAAAATCGATAACAACCAACTAAACCAATAAACCAGTGTACCTCAGTTATACTCGTTGGTGCTCACCATTCTTGGATTTCTCTTTTCTTAGAAGGATCAACAGAGATTCCATCCTTAGAGATAATATAGACAAGAAAAGAAATCTCTTGAATCCAGAATTCACACTTGCTAAACATCCTATATAATTCATGTCTTCTAAGAGTCTTTAGAATAATTCGCAAATGATTATCATGATCTTCATCACCTTTCAAGTATAACAAGATATCATCAATAAATACCACTACAATTTCTTCAATATATTCCTTGAAAACTCTGTTCATTAGATCCATGAAGACAGAGGGTGCATTAGTCATCCCAAAAGGCATTACTGTAAACTCGCAATGCCTGTATGTAGTTCAAAATTTTGTATTCAGAATGTCTCCCTTCTTCACACACAACTACTGATATCCAGTTCCTAGGACAATCCTTGAGAAGTATTGGGCTCCATGATGTTGTTCGAATAAATCATCAATGTGAGGTAGGGGATACTTTTTATTTATTGTTATAGCATTGATCTCTCTGTAGTCAATGCACAACCTCATAGATCAATCTTTCTTCTTAACAAAAAGAAAAGGGGCTCCCCATGGAGAAACACTAGGGAGAATAAATCCCTTATTACTCAATTCCTCTAGTTATATTTCAGTTACAGAAAATACACAATGGCCATTCTATAAGTGTTCCTTGATATGGGACTTGAACCAGGAATTAGGTCAATGGAAAACTCAATTTCACTTTTTGTAGGATTTCCTGGTAAATCCTCTGTAAAAACATCAACATATTCTTACACAAAGTTACATCCTCTATTCGAACATTTCTTTCCTCATCCACAATAATTTCATTCTCTTCCTCCCTGATAATTGAATTTAGTTGTGCTACTGGGGGTGGATCTAGATAAGAATTAGGTGGTGACATTTCTTCTCTAAAGATAAGGTACTTCTTATCATCATCAATAAATGTTACCACCCTCTTATTACAATAATTTTTTGAATTATGGTCTAAAATCCAATCCATAGTGAGGATTATACCAAATTCCATAATGGGTATGACGATGAGATCAGCAGATAAAAAATGTTTATATGCCTTAATGGAAACTGATTAACAAAACTTTGTTGCAATGATATTTCCCTTAGGAGTTTTGACTGACAACTCCCTTGTTAAATCAAATTGGAAATATATAATTTTCATAGAAAACTGGGAAGATATGAAACAATGTGATGATCCAGAATCAAATAAAGTGTTGGCTAAACTTGAAGAAAGGATTAAATTACCTGAAATTACATATTTAGGAGCTTTAACCTCAGCAGTAGTGATAGCATAATCTTGGTCTTGATCCCTTGGAATCTTTTGTGGTACGTTCCCATGATGCTTAGGACATTAATTTGCATAATTTCCCATCTCCATGCAATTATAGCACTGAACATCGGTATCTTCTTTCATCCCCTTGCAATCACGAGCTTGGTGACCTTTTTTACCACACTTGTAACAGACTCCCATTCCATTCAAGAAAGTATTGTGGTGTTTCATCCCATATCTACTACAGGATGAATATTCAACTTTTCCCTTCTTCCCTTTATTTCCATTTTAGAGTGATCATCAGATCTCTTCTTCTCTTTCTTTTCTTTAAATTTGTAAGACTTAGATAATTCCTTTTCTATCTTGATATCACATGAGACAATGTATTCGTTCGTTGAGAATGATTGTGAGACTAATTCTCGATAGAGGAATGGTTTTAACCCATCAAATAAATGACCAATCTTACTTCTTCGGTTACATATATAATCTAAAGCATGCCTCGCTAACCTTGTAAAGTTATCTTCATACATTGCGACACTCTCATCCTCCTTTTGCCTCAGAATTAGAAATTTTCTTTCCATATCCACTCGATGATCATGAGGAAAGTATTTTTCTATGAAAATATCCTTATACTCCGTCCATTCTATACATGATACTTCTTAATCTTACTTTTTATTTTGAATCTATGACCACCATTGATCAGCATCTCCAGTGAGGCGGTAAACTGCCCTGAAAACTTTTTCCTTTTCACTACTCCCCAAAGCCTGAAATATTTTCTCTAGGGAACTTATCCATTTCTCAGCTACCAATATATTTCTACCCCCATTAAACGTTGGAGGTTGTTGCCTCATGATGTGATCAAACATTGATCCTCCCCACTGTGGATCAGGGTACTCTATACGGGTAAGGTTATTATTCATAACCTCATTTAGTTTTCACAGTATAGTGATAAGTTGATCAGCACCAGCTGTATCACCAGCTCCACTATAATTATCATGAGCAGGAGGGAAATCCCTACATGGATTGCGTGAATTAAGACAGATTACATTCCTTCCAACAGAAGACATTTCTAAAAATGGCATAAACTAGATTAGTTTATGAATCGAAATACATAATCCCATACTTGTAAAACACTTAACATAAATTGTACTGTTTATGGACATAATCCATAATCATAAAAATGTTTTCCTTGAGGAATTATATACTCATAAACCCTTCATAATGGTTTGTAATGAAAATGAGAATAATCTTAAGTATATACCCTAGGAGTGTCGTAACCAAGAGTGAATCAAGGCTCGTTGTCGTGCACCGGTTCCCATTCGAGTCAAGCTCAAAGCGGTGTTTTCGGGTTTTACCCCTAGGTACATCTATGCCAGAGCCACCTCTACCTGCTCGTATCCAGATAGGCATGAATTTCTCGGAAAACTCACAAAATCTCTATAATACCAAAATTCTAAGAAGTTATTCTATATTAATCGTCAAAGTATATCTTAGGGAAATGTGCTCTAATCTGAGTTTATCCAAATTGAGATTCCAAGTTTTGTACTAAAATTTCTCTGATACAAATTGTAACGCCACGACCCCAATTACCCAGAGTCGGTGAATTATTACGTATCATTGGATTGATCACAAAAGATCAATTCTGGAAATATCGATTAGTTTAGTAGCCTTGGAAATACAAGATATATTCATAAGTCATACATTACATCATAAATTGAAAAACTAAAACAACATCTTTTCTTTATATCCCCTCATACTATCCTAGAAGGTCAATCATAAAATTCTTCTTCACATCCTAGGAAAAATAAAACCTTGAAAGGGGTGAGCTCAGATGCTCAGTTAGGATAACAATATAGAGGAAACTTTCATAAATAAACATAAACATTTAAGGAAATGTATAACTAAAACAAAATCCTGTTAAACATGAAATTCAGCATAGTATAGCATATGTAAAATAAAATAATGCAGTTTACTTTTTCAAATGGATATTATACTGATCAAATAATCAAATGAAATATTAATAACCACTTTCATAATAAGGGAATGCATAATTCCAAACTATCATGACCACATAGTCGAGGCCTTATTCCAAGACTACAAATAATATTTTTTCAAGGCCTTGTGCCAAAACTCTAGTCTGTCTCATGATACCTACAGATGCATCAAGATGTTATAGTGGTCTCCACCCGTTACTTACTAATTCCAATGCATTCCTTATATTAGAAGGTTTAAACATAACATAAACATTCTTTTTGAAACTAGCATACGAAATGTGAACAATTTATCCATAAACCAAGAATGGTATAAGAATAACACAACCACAATGAAATATATCACAAAACCTGAAATAAAATATGGAAGTTTTGTATCATAATAAATCAAAATCAAATAATCTTAAAATCCATCAAAGGATGTTGACATAGATGAAATCAATACTATTTGAGAAAAATATCTCCATTTTGAAATCATTTAAACGTCACATAATTATAAAATAAAATAATTATTTTAAAAATAATCTTATAATCTTGTAAGGGAATATTCGACGACCTTATAATGGAGGAAAATAGTCACACCCGTCGTATAAGTTAAAAAAACATTCTTACCTTAATTTCATCGAAAAGGTTAAAATGACCTTTTTTGGAAAGCGACGGAAGGATTCCTTTCAAAAAAAATGTATAAGTTCAAATATGTTTATAAATTAATTTAACCCATTGTCTATTAAATAGTAAAAATGTTTTGAAAGAAATTTTTAAGAAACATGGATGTGAATGATAAAAAGGTCCTAGTTGGTACTTACGTAAAAACAACCTCAGATAATAAAGAGATTGTGAAATTAACCCTTACATTGTACTTTTCTTTGGTTGAGGGTAGGTTAAAAATTTATATAATATCTAAATCATTGTTATTAAAATATAAAAGAACCATATAAATGTTTATGATATCATATATGATCTTCTAATTATGATTTGTCAATAATATTTTAGTATTATCGTCGTTTCGGGTGTTAACTAATTCGTTTTCCTTTATATGCTTTGTTACGTAAGTCGTGTTTATTATGGATAGGTTGTATATTATTCATATCTAGAATGATATTAAGTCCTTAAAAATTATTTTTAACCATCAAATGAAAATTAGTGTTGAATGGATACGATGGGGAATGAATCTCATCACGTTCGTGGAGACGGTATTCCGTACGTACGCACGAGCGAAAATATCATTCTTTTGATATTAAAATAACATATAATTGGATGTTATATCATATATAAAGAAACATTATCTTGTTATATTAATTTTATACATCAATTACACATCAATATCATACCCATCCAAATAAAAATGTATTTAATAACAATTACTCTACAACGTGGAGACAGTAAGCCGTATGTATGCATGTATGGTGACATGTCATTAAAAATATGGATATAATACTGAATATGGATGTACCATATTTATAATAATATCAAAGTATATATAATATACTGGAATTATTACTTTATAATGTAAATAAAAAATAATGGATATGTGGAATAAGAACGAAACATGAAAGAGGGTGGTGAAAACATTACCTCTTCTTCGTGTTCTTCCTTTTAATTTGATCAAAAGGGACCCTTAGGTTGGATTTCTGATCAAACTAAGGACCCTAGGTTGAAGTTAATGAAGATGATAAAGTATTTGAACCAGGGATTGCTGATCTAAATGTCTTTAAAGGTGTGAATTAAAGAGAAGTGGGAGTTCCCTTTTATAAGAGGGGTGAGGGACACCTAAGGAAAAGCTAGAAATATTATTTTATAATATTTTAATATTAAGTTTAAAATGGATAAAAAGTGACATATTTCTAGAATAAGGTGGGATGGGTCAACAACCACCGAACCAATAGGTTTTAAACAGGTTTGGGTCACTATATTAACCTTATCGTTTCATTTTAACTCTTAGTAAATTAGTTTCACATTTACCATGTTTCTTTGTATTTTTATATTATATGGTTAATAAACATACGATAACCATCCAACCGAACCTAAAATGGTTCATTAATGTCATTTATAATAATATTTATGCTCTTTTGCTGAACCTTATATTTTTAGGAATATAATATCAATTAATAATATAATATTTGTTTTAAAAACACTTTTATGTCAATTTTGACACTATTTGTACATTGATTTTTTTTTAAATCATAACAGAATTATTACTTCTAAAAATGTAAATTAAATCAATACTAACATGTCTTATTATCCTAAAAAATTATTTGAATATTTAAAAATTATTAAATAATATTTATTTGGGTATTTATTACACCAATTATTTTAATATTTCATTAATAAGGTAATTACTGTATCACCATTGTTTCATAAATAAATTAAATTATATAATGTCTAAAAATTATAAATAAACTATCATTATATAGGAAATATTTTTATCTTTCTAATGAATATTTATAATCGAATTTATCTTATGTATAACCATATATTAAAATATTTTAGTTATTAAACATTGATATTACCTCTTTTAACTCTTATTTGAATTAAATAATAATAAATGTTCTAATATAATTCAAGTGGACCAAATAGCTTCATATTTTATTCTTATGGTTGTTATTGGTCGAATTATACTTATCCAATAGAATTAGGACATGTGTCAGGGTAAAAATAATATCATTTGTACCTTTAATTACCCTATTTACTTTTAACGGTGATAAATAAAAGTAAAATGTTAATATTCACCAAAAATCATTTTAATCTCATTGAACCATATTTTACGTAATGACGTCAATCAAGTCTCTCATATTTTTGAAATTCCACAAACCTAAGTGTTAAAATTCTATTTTGTGACAATTTATAAAAGCTCCTAGGAGGTGGGAGGTACTTAGATTGTTTCATCAAACTTAGCCAATGCTTTATATGATTCTGGATCATCTCGTTGTTTCATATCTTCTTAGTTTTCTAGGAAAATTAGATATTTCCAATTTGATTTAACAAGGGAGTTTTCAGTCAACAATCTTAAAGGAAATATCATTGCAATAAGGTTTTGTAAATCAGTTCCCGTTAGGGAATATAAATGGTCTTTATCTTCAGATCTCATTGTTATAGCCAGGATTGAGTTTGACATAATCCTCAGTATGGATTGTCTTTTAGACCATCATAAGAAAATTTATTATTAGAAGAAGGAGGTTACAATTTTCTATGATGATAAGATGTACTTTATAGTAAGACTATAAACGTCACCACATGATTGATATCTAGAGCCACCCACAGTATCTCAAATAAATTCAATTATCAGGGAGGAAGAGAATCAAATAACAATGGGTGAGGAAAATATTGTTCACATAGAATATGTACCTGTTGTGCAAGATTATAATGATGTATATTGAGAATATTTACTTAGACATCCTCCAGAGTGGGAAATTGAGTTTTCCATTGACTTAATTCCTGGTTCAAGGCCCATATCAATGAACCCTTATAGAATGGCCACTATGGAGTTAGTGTAACTGAATAAACAACTAGAGGAATTTAGTGATAAAGGATTTATTCGACCAAGTTTTTATCCAGGTGGATCCCTTTTCCTCTTTGTTTAGAAGAAATATGGATTCATGAGGCTATGCATTGATTACATGGAAATCAATGCGATTAAAATAAAGAATAACTATCCTCTTCCATGAATTGATGATTTATTTGATCAACTCCATGGAGCCCAATATTTTTAAAAGATTTATCTTCAATCTGGATATCATCAGTTTTTTGTGAGGAAAGAAGACATTCCAAAAATAGCATTCTGAACCAGGTACGGGCATTATGAGTTTACAGTAATGCCTTTTGGACTAACCAATGCACCAAATGTTTTCATGGATCTCATGAAAAGAGTCTTCAAGGAATATCGTGATGTCTTTGTAGTGGTGTTTATTGATGACATAATTTTGTACCCTAAAACCCTTGAAGATCATGAAAATAACATGTGCACTATTCTGAAGACCCTTAGAAGAAATAAATTTTATGGGATATTCAGCAAGTGTGAATTCTGGCTCCAATAACTTTCCTTTCTAGGACAGACTATCTCTAAGGATGGAATATCTGTCGATCTTATGGTGAAAAAGGCTGTGAAAGATTGGCCTACTCCAACGAGCATAACTAATGTATGTAGTTTTATTGGTTTAGCCGGTTATTATCAACATTTTATTCAGATCTTCGCCCGTTTAGCCAACCCAGTGACCAAGCTCACACGAAAATGGTGTTACGTTTGTATGGAAAAAAATGTGAAGAATGTTTTGAAGATTTAAAGATGAGGTTAGTGAATGCTTCGATCCTAACCCTACCCTCGGGGAATGATGGGTTTGTTATCTATAGAGATGCATTAAAGAAATGACTTGCTTGTGTCCTTATGCAGAATGATCGAGTGTTTTCCTATGCGTCTAGGCAGTTAAAAATTCAAGAACAAAACTATCCAACTCAAGATCTTCAGTTAGCAGTGGTAATCTTTTCTGTGATGATTTGGATTCATTACCACACTGGTGAAAAATGTGAGATATATACAGATCATAAGAGTTTGAGATATATAATCTCACAGAAATAACTCTACATGAGACAAATGAGGTTGATTGAGCTACTCAAAGATTATGATTGCACTATACACTACCACCCGGGGAAAGAAATTAAGGTTGCAGATGCTTTGAGTAGAAAGGACCATGGAATTTTGAACAAGATGAGAGTTTAAAGGGATCCTATGTTCATTTATCTAGTAAATATGGATATTGGAATTATGAAAGAAGGTAGCACATCACTAATTTTTCAAATGGTTTCCAAACCTTCTTTTCTAGAGAGAATGAAACGTTCTCAGGCTGATGATGAGGAGATTCAAAAGAAAATTAAATCAATAAATGAAGGGAAGTTGATTGAATTATCATATGAAGATGGCATTTTGATGTTCGGGAAGAGGATTTATATTCTCGTTATTCCTGAGCTAAAGAGAGAACTGTTGGATAATGCTCATAGATCTAATTTCTCTACACATCCTGGTAGCACAAAGATGTATCGAGATCTTCCGGAAAACATTTGGTGGGACAATATAAAAAGGGATATTGCTGAATATACAAAAATGTTCCTGGTATGTCAACATGTGGAGGATTAAAGGAAAAAGTATAAGGGGATGATGCAACCACTAACCATACCATCATGGAAGTGGGATAACATTACCATGGAATTTGTCACTGGACTTACAAGTACATCTATAAGATACAATTCTATATGGGTCATTGTGGATCGTCTTACAAAGACTGCTAAGTTCATCGCGATTCAAGAGGACTTCTCATTGGATCAAAATTCATGGATTTACATCAAAGAAGTGGTAAGGATGCATGGATTACCACTCTCTATTGTATCCGACCGTGATCCCAGATTCACCTCAATGTTATTGAAAAGTATCCAATGTGATTTAAGCATTGAAAAAAACATTATTACGACCTATCATCCTCAAACTGATGTCCAATCAGAATGAACTATTTAGACACTGGAAGACAAGTTGAGATTGTGTTCTATGGAATTCAAAAGGGGATGGGACCAACATCTTCCACTGGTCAAATTTTCTTACAGTAACAGTTTCCACTCGAGCATCAAAATGGTACCATATGAATCCCTTTTAGGTAAAAGGCTTATAAAATCAGTGTGTTGGGATGAAGTCAATGAGATAAAGCTGCTTGGACCTGAATTGGTTGAAGAAATGATGGACAAGGTAAAAACCATCCAGCAGCATATAAAAGCATCCCAAAGTTGACAGAAGTGTTATGCGTATAACCATCAACAAGACATTGAGTTCAAAGTTGGAGACCTAGTTTTTCTATGCATATCTCTATGGAATATGGTCATGAGGTTTGGGAAGAAAGGAAAGCTAGATACTAGGTTTATCGGACCCTTTGAGATCCTTGATAGAGTTGTAATGGTGGCATATCGACTGGAACACCCACCAACCATGTAGAAGGTACATAATTGCTTTCATGTACACCTATTAAAGAGGTACATACAAGACCCTTCACATAAACTCTCTTCAAAGGTGGTACAATTAGAGGATGATATTTCCTATGATGAGCATCCAATGAAAATTTTGGATCGTAAACACAATGTTCTACACACAAAACTACTCATATGGTCAAGGTAATATGAAGAAACCATCGTACGAAGAGGCAACATGGGAACTGGATGAAGCAATGAAGGAAAAGTACCCCACCTATTTTTTTCATAGTTTGTAAAATGAAATTTTGAGGAAGAAATTTTTTTAATGTGGGAAGAATGTAATACCCCAGGATTTTGAAAGTAAATGTCGAATGAATTTTATAATCTATCCATTAAACACATCTATGCTTCTTTTGTGTTTGTATTTTTGAATAATGGTCATCTAGAGTTGTGATCAATAAGTTGTTTGGAGTCTGTTAGAACAAACATGACTTTTGGTGAATAGTATCATACCCTTATGAATAGTAATATGAATAGTAATATGACCCTAATGGATAGTAAATAAATATATTTTTTTATTTTCATATGATAATACGATAATGAGTTCTTAATTGATTTTTCAATGTTATATAAAACTAATTATACCTTAAAATAATTATTTTTCGAATTCACTATGTTTTTATTTAAAAATTAAATTAATAATATTTAGAAAATTATTTTTGAAAAATGGATTTCATTTTTCAGTTATAAAAATTGAAAAATGTTATGGGTGATTTTTTGGGATTTTCCTAAAATATTTGAATTTTTGTGAATAGTAAAAATTCAGTTTTCGAGTATTCAGTAGTTTAATGACATCATAATGACATAATAATTAAAATAAAAGCCTGGTCGACCTATGTACAGTAAAATATGTTATGAGGTGTCTCATGTGGCTAAAAACTTGGGCAAATACCACGGGAAATCCCATGGTTTAGCAAAAACCACTAATGAGGTGTCCCTTTGAAACTATTAAAAAACTCCCTCTCTTTTTCTATAAATACCCACTCATCCATTCGTTTTCATCACTACAAATCCAACATCCGAGAATCTCTAGTGGTTTTACATCTCTAGGAGTCCTCCCAAGGTGTCCTTAATCCCCCAAGGTCCCAAAATTCATGTTCTAGGAGTTACTCTACATGGTAAGGGAATCCTTCACCCTCCTGTTTTAGTCGACACTTATTTTATGTTATCTATTTGAATATTCCATTATAATCTATTGGGGGTTTGATTTTATGTATTATTATAATTTTCCTATTTATTTAAATATGATTAAGTAACCTTTTTCTCTCGTCATTTCATTTTATGAAATTTTAAGTGACGTCGTTAGGCTGCCGAATTTTCGTAAGGGATCTCTCACCTTTTCTCTTATTTTCAAGATCATCTCTTTATTTTTATCTCCTCACATCCTTGGTCCAAATGACCATGATAAACTCAAGTATCATCTATATACTGGAATTATATCTTGTTATTTGATGAACCATCTTAAATATTTTTACTCCCACTCTTTTATTTTTATAAACGAATTCAACGTCCATGAGGTTCCAATTTATAACATTTGTGGACGACAAATCTTCGTTCTTGAATTTCATCTTCATTATAGGTCATGAAACCATATTTATGGTTGAACCATAATATAATATATTTATTATAACATAATTAATGTTCAATAACCAGAATATGTACACATAATTTAGTGATATGACAAAACTAGTTCATAATACTCCAAATACCACTGAATAATCGAAGTGGTTCCCATCTAATGATTCATCCTCATTTAATGTAACCAAATGATATAAATGACCATTATAAATTATTTATGTTCATAAATAATATATAATTTTAATCTTGGAGATTTATAACCATTCCACCTGAACTTCATTTCTTAAAAACAGGTGAACCGATTATGAAAATCAAGAAAACAATCACCCTGGAACGACAAAATTCAATATAATAACTTATAAATAATATCATAAATGAATTAAACAGAATAATGATAAATTAAATAAATTTCTATTAGGTTATGAAATAATTTATTGATTTGTATAATTTCATGTTCCAGGACCTTAAGTTCAAGAGGGGAACACATTCAGATTTAAGGTAATGGTTTTTCCACCTGAACATCCATTTTCATTCGGGTTACATTTATTGTCTAATTACCTCAATGAAAATCTGGTATATTATTATGTAATACTCATAAAATCATTTTGAGTTTTATATATATGTTTACCAGCTAGAAACATTCCTTATTTTTTGGATTGATACATGTTTTAAAAGTAACTTTCAAAATTGTATTCGAAATACAAGCCCAATTCAAGGGAATATCTCAACTTCTTACCTATTTTCAAGGGAAATCTCTAATCTGTTTTTTGAAACCATAATATTTATAAAATAAATCATTTTATTATGAAAATACTATATTAGTTCGCTTCTGGTTTTATACAATTGTCTTTCCAAAAGAACTCTTCTTTTCAAAGTAAAAGAGTATTTATCTCAAGATTTATTCGAAGGTTTTATAAGAGTATCTTCATCTATTTCAACACTCTTATAGATTATTAGGTATTATTTGGATTATTATTCCATGTTATCATATACCATATTTAATTTAATGGTTTATGATTATTTTGGCTATTTATGTGCTATCTTTAAACCATTCATCAGTTTACTTCGAATGGTTAGTGTTTTGGATTAATGTTTGGGGAAAGATATTTACATTTAATATATTAATGTGTTTGTTTTTTATGTCTATAACCATTAATATGTGGAATTAATTGGACATATTAAGAGTTTGGTGGGCCCTCTATAGCCCCTCGTTGCATCGGTTGGTCTCATGAAACAAACTACGGTCATGACACAAGGCCTTGAAAAATGATTATTTATAGTCCTGACACGTGGCCTTGACGGTATGGTTATATTGTCCCACATTATGAATTCCCTCATTGTGAATATATTATTGATGGTTCATGTGGTTATTAGACTATTATAACACCGATGATTATGTTTTTTTATGAAAATATTTACTCAGCACATATTTATACCATATTATGTTCATGTTTATTTCTAAAGGCATGTATTTTCAATTATTCACCATGTCTAATGTTTATGTTGTATTCTGCTGTATTTCTTACCCTTACTGAGCGTTTGAGATCACCCTTTTATTTTATATCATTTCCAAAGGAAAGAAGAATTATATAATGAATGAAATTATTAAATAAACAAGGAGTTATGGAAGATGTCTAAGGAGGTTCTATGTTGTTTTTCATCTCATGTTGTAATGATGAACTTATGTATGTATCTGGTTTCCAATAATACTAAACTACTCGGTACTTCGGGATTATTATTCCTTTTATGTATGACAACGTAATCAAATAAGGAACCAACTCCTAGAAACTAGGGTCTGGTCTTTACACCCCACACTTCCAATATTGAGCTTTGTCGGCTCGTTGACGACGATGTAGGGAGGAGGTCGGTTGAAGACGTCCCACGTCGGTAGAAGTTCCGAGGAAGAATTCTATGAATATCGACATTCTTCGTTCTTCGTTCATCGTTGGGAGATGGGGTTCTTCGTTGGAGAATTATAATCCTCCCAATCTCTCCTCTCCCCGATATTCCATCCAAATTCCAAAGACAAATAATAATAGATTGTTTATCTATTATTCAATTGGCACAAAATTCAAAATGGTGAATTAAATTAAAAGTATCCACCTAATTAATTCATTAGTGTTGGAAAAATTAATTAGGGGAGTTGGTACCAATTAATGCTAGGGTGAGTTTGGAGATACTCTCCCTGGTTAATGAGGGGAGTTGAGAGGTTTTCTGCTCCTGCCATTAATATGAAAGTTTAGTCTCGTGCGGTCCCCAGATCATAACCTCTTGCAGGAGGTTATGTTCGGGTGGTCCCCACCACCATAACCTCTCATGGGAGGTTAAAGTGTGGTGGTCCCACCTCCGACTTCCATGAGGAGGTTTTATCCACCAACACCCACATGGAGGCTCAAATAAAAATAAAGTGACACAATTTATTTTTATTCAATTCTTTCACTAAAAAACAAAATCTAACTTCTATTCTCGACTCATTGTCATCATAGTGAAAGTATCCTTAAGAGAATATTGGCACTGCTAGTTCAACAGTACCCTAAGATTTCAATTCTGAGCATCGGTTCAAATTTTTTAGAATCCTGCATGTACCTTTACTGAACGTACCCAAAAAACATCATAAATAGATTCCAGACACACTGGACCTCATAATCATGCACCGTAAATTTTCGCGCACTTGTAAAATTATCATGTATTTATGAAAAACACTTTTATAGAAATTCCAGGTCTTTAAATTATCCCCACCCTAGGGATTTACGTCCCCATAAGCTACAACATGAACTAAGGGAACAAGTGGGGGTACTGAGAACACGTCTAAGCCTCCCACTCCCATGTGCTCTCTTGGAGGTTCTAGTGCTGACAGCGAATGCACACCATAGGTATCTTCCATCCCTATAGGACCCTCTCATATCTATCCTCAGTCTCCACTGGAAACTCTATGAATGTCTCCCAATCGTTGATGTCCAGCTCTCCATGTTGGATGATGTGAGAAGGGTCGTGCACGTATCTCATTAGCTAAGATACTCGCAGGACGTTGTGCACCCGGTGTAACTGAGGTGGAATAGATAAGAGGTAAGCCACCTCTCCAACTCTGCTAAGGTTCTGGAAAGGTCCGATGAACCTCGGAGATAACTTGTCGCCTCAGCCGAATCACTGTGAACCTCGTCGAGGTGAGACCCGTAGAAAGACGTGGTCTCCGTCCTAGAACTTCAGAGGTCTCCGTCTGCTGTCATCATACAACATCTTCTTGCTCTATGTAGTCTTCATCCGCTCCTGGATGATCTAAAACTTCTATGTGGTAGCTCGTACCATTTTTGGTCCCACCAGTGCTGACTTCCCAGGGTAAATCCAGCCCAATGGTGATCTGCAAGGTCGCCCGTATAATGCCTCAAAAGGTATCATCCCTATGGTGGAGTGATAGTTGTTGTTGAATGGAAACTCCACCAAAGTCAAGTCATACTTTTGGCTACGACCGAAGTCAATGACACAAGAACGTATCATTTCCTCAAGGGTCTAAATGGTCCCCTCAGTCTAACCATCCATCTGAGGATGGAAGACAGTGCTCAAATGATGCTACATCCCAAAAGCCTCCTGAAACCCCTTCCATTGCCGGGAAGTAAACCATGTGTCTCGATCAGAGACAATATTCGAGGGTATACCATGTAAACGCACAATCTCCTACACATAGAGGCATCCCACAATATCTACATAACACTTCTATGTGATCAGTAGAAAGTGGGACAACGTGGTGAGTCAGTCAATGATCACCCATATCGAATCATGATTCATGGATGTACGTGGAAGCACCGCCACAAAATCCATTGATATCCCATTCCACTTCCACTATGGAACCTCCAATGGTTTCTCCAAGACTGTTGGTACCTGATGCTCTGCCTTCACTAGCTGACAAGTGAGGCATCGAGAGACAACCTCTGAAACAACCTTCTTCATACCTGAACACCAGTGCTATGATCTGAGGTCCTGATATATCTTTGCTACTCCTTAATGTATCGCTAGAGTGGAAGTGTGTAACTCCCTCAACACATACTCATGATGTTCCACTGGTAAAAAGGTAATTCCTCGGAAGAGGATAAAGTGCTCCCCACCTTTAGAAAATCCATCAGGTGCCTACCCTGTGGATATATGAGCACGTCGTGTTTTGCAGTCAGCGTCTCCATGATGTGCTTCCCTGACTTGCCGAAAGTGGGGGAGTGACCGTAAGAGACTATAGGAATGGTGCTCCATCTCTATACAAAAAGGATATATGTAAAAAAAGAAAGCTTCTCTGTCACCTCTCCTAGAAATTATATTCCAGATCTCTTGGTGAGCGCATCTGCAATAGTGTTCCGCTTCCCAGGAGTATAGACTATCTCGAAGTCATAGTCCTGGAGAAACTCAAGCCAACATCGTTGTCATAGGTTTAGGTCGTTTTGAGAGAATATATACCTGAGACTCTTGTGATCAAATTACATGGTAAATAGTTCTCCCATTAGATAGTGTCACCACATCATAAAGTGGAAGACCACTGCTGCTAACTTCAGGTCATGGGTAGCATAGTTATGCTCATGTTGTCTCAGCTACCGAGAACCATACGTGATCACTGCTCACTCTTACATCAAGACACACCTATTTCTGGTCCCTGATGTGTTTCCGTAGACTACATACCATAAACCCTCCTCTAGAAGCCTCAAGATGGGGGAAGTTGTCAGCCTCTTCCTTATCTCTTGAATGCTCTGCTGGCATCTCTCTGACGACATGAATGGTTTACCATTCTTTGTAAAGGATGATAGTGGTGCTGCAAATTTGGAGAAGTTTGGCATGAATCTCTGATAATACACATCCAAACCAAGGAAACTTCGTACCTCCGTCAAGCTCATGGGTGGCTCCCAAGCAATTACTGCCTCAATCATTGCTGGATATACTAAAACTCTCGCCTCCGAGAAGACATGTCCCAGGAAGTGAAACTCTCGGATCCAAAACTGGCAATTCAAGAGATTAACATAAAGTGGGTGCTCTCGGAGTGTGTCAAGTACTACCTACAAATGGTAGTCATGATCCTCCTTAGTAGTCAAATGGATCAGAATTTCATCAATGAAGACTATGAATAAGTGATCGAGGTATGGCTAGAAGATCCTGTTTATGAGTCCCATGAACATAGATGGAGCATTGGTTATGTCGAATGGCCTAACCAAGAACTCATAGTGGTTGTACTGACATCCTATGGTCGTATTCTACACATCCTCGTCTCGATATATGAGTTGGAGATAGCCTGATCTGAGGTCTAACTTCGAGAACCACCGTGCTCCCTTCAGCTGATCAAAGAGGTCGTCAATCCTCGGGAGTGGGTACTTATTCTTCACAACCATCTGGTTTAGGAAACAGTAGTAAAAAAAATCCTCGAGCTCCTATCTTCCTTATTTGCGAACATAATCGGGGCTTCTCAGGGAGAAACACTAGACCGGATGAATCCATTCCCCTGTAAGTCCTCCTGGTATACATTTAGCTCACGAAGCTCACCGGGAGCCATCCGACATGCTGGCATAGATATTGGTGTCATCCCAGGGTATAGATCAATGTAGAATCCCACATATCTGTGAGGAGGTAGGCCTAGGACATCATTAGGGAAAAAATCCTCATACTGGTCCTCCACTATAGGATAGCTTGGACTCTCCACATCCACTGCTCCGAGGGTGAGTCAATCCAACTAATGAGTGACTGGTTTCACCCTCCTCTGAGTATGTCCGTCATGTTCTGCAATGGAGTCCTTCTCACTGGTGAAGGTAAACCTAGTCCCATCCATGTGTACACACAGCACTTTGCGCATAATATATTATATTTTAGAATGGACAGTAGATAATCAGTCTATATCCAAGATGATGTTGTAAGACCTCGATGCCACTACTAGGAGATCCCATCCAATGATATCACCTCCTAGAGTAATCTTACACTGCCGAAACTAGTGCGTAATCGTCGAGTCTTGTCCCATAAGAGTCTCTAGCCGTATGGATCGAGCCAAAGGATCCGTCGGAATCTCCTAGCTCTGAATGAGGATAGTGGAAATGAAAGAGTGACTGACACCTGTATCTATAAGAACTGTAGCTAAGGTGGAGTAGACATTGATCTTACCTCGAATAATTTCTAGAGTTCCATGATCCTATGCCTCATCTGCCTGGAGCTGAGCTCTCACATGTCCACCTTCTCCATGCGGTCGGGGTGGACCTCTTAGTGGAGGTGGTGGTATCACCTCATAACGTCTTCCACCACCAGCTGCTCGACCAGCTCCTCTGCCACATTCGCATGTGCCCTGCAGACCACCACGATCGTATCACTATCTCTGCCAGGGCAGTCCTTCGACCATCTGTTGATTATCAGAATGGTGGGTTAGACAGTCGCGAGCCATGTGACCCTGACTGCCGCATGAGAAACACTGCCCTCTCCTAGCATGTATATCTCTACTCTGGGTTCCCCGCACAACCGATCCTGAGTCATGCGGTCATCCACCTATAGGTATGGCCCTCTGGGACCTCAGAGACATTTTTCTGCTGCCAGTTGTAGAAGACTCCTCTGCAAGTCTAATCGTGGTGGGTCTCGCTGTTGGAGACTGCTCGACATGGAAACTCTCTACTAAGAGGACTCTCTCTAACACTCCCGCCTGCGTCGGGATGCTAAATGAGATCATCAAAACTCTGATCTCTCTCCTAAGTCCCTTCTCGAAGGTCCAGGACCTGATGAAAGGGTCATATACCATATCGGTGGAGTATCAAGATAGGTTGGTGAACCTCGCTGAGTACTATTCCATTGTTATGTTACCCTGCTGAAGCAGTAGTAGCTTCTGTATCTACACTGCACAGAGGGTGGCTAGGACAAACTTCATCGTAAACAGGCTCTCGAATTCTTCCAAGAGAAGCATCTTCTCATCATGGACCTGGAGCATCAAGATCCCCCATCTGCCTGCTGCTTCCTGTAGAAGGCTGGAAGAAAGAATCACCAAGATATCAGCTGGTATCCCTACCAGTTGGAAAACTCTCACCACAGCCTCCATCCAATCCTCATATGCCTACAGGCCCGTCTCTCCCCTGAACCTAGGTAGCCTCTGGCGGTAGAACTCATGCAGCGCGCTCAAGCGACGTGCATTATCTACTGTTGGGGCTGGTGGCATCGGTGGCTCAACAGGATGTGGTACCTCTGGTGCCTCCACTGGAAAAGGGCCTTGCATCGAGGAATCATAGCTCGGTGGGATAATTGTGTGTACCACTCATGGGATTCTCACTGGTCTTCCATAGGGAGTCATCCTGAAAGAAATAGATGTGACATGGTCAAAAGATTATACCTGGTGAGTTGACCTGGTTGAGCTTACATAAACAAAACTTTTGAAAACACAAACGCAATCAGTGTTATTGAGAACTGAGTCAGAGATCTGTAGTTAGGGTCCTAGTGTATGGATATGTCTGTTGCCACACCAACATTGGACTCCCGGAACTGAAAATCACACTCAATTACTTTAACACTATTTCATCACATAAAAGCTTAGTGTCCTATGTTGTACGGTAGAACCGACTCCTCTGATACCAATTTGTCACGAAATGTCCCCCGAGTCCTATTTCGTGACTACCCCAGGCCCACCTTCTATAGGTTAGGGGTTGGTGAAAAGCACCAAAGGAATAATTACGTAAAATTGGGAAGGTTTTCCCTTTATAACCTGAAAACGAACACAACAAAGTACAATATGGAAGCAAAACACTAAGTAAGACTGTATACAAAAGAGTGATGAAAGTAGAGGGGCCAAAATACAAGACCAATAGGAAAGTACAAGTACAACTGAAAAACAAGTACTACAGAATAACGGTAAACAGTTGATGGATCATCCATCGGAATGTCATACCTAAAGGGTATGTATAGATAGCCTGTATAACACTCCACGTCCATCTGTCTCCTCTGTGTACAATAATGTTGCGTGGTCCTTCTCCGGGTACCGCCCAGTCCTGGAACACTCGGCCCCAGTCAGCGGTACCCTTCATCTATATCTAACACAACAAGTCTAATGCATACCATGTGCAGGGGTGAGTACAACGATTCTCAGTAGGGACGCTAATACCATCAAGATCTCACAAAAACATAAAGGTTAAACCGAAAAGTATGAAATCAAAAGATAACCCCACTTAGCCATATGCTCATACATATATCCAAGTTTTCATGTAATACTTCTCAATGATGATCTAAACACGAAAGTTAATGACTCAGCTCAACCAGGTTTTTTATTATCAAAACAATTGATGTTGGAGAACACCAACTCTATCGAGTACAGTGGGCCTTCCTCGACACCATGGAGCTCCCCACTAATCTTGGAATACTGAGATACTCCTCCTGTCGAGTAATGTGGGTCTGTTGCATCACCAATGTGCTCCCCATCATGAGTCTACCACGTAACGAAAGTGCTCCCCCTCGTAGCCTGTTGAGGTACTCCTCCTGTCGAGTTCCGTGGGTCTTCCGCGACACCAAGGCACTGCCCACTAAGGGTCTATCGCAACACCATGGATCTCCCCACTGGTCAAGTAGAATCACTCTGATTCAAACGGTCAGCAGTCATCAGGTCTCATCCAGCTACTAGGTCTCTACACTCTGCTCACTAGTCACCGGAAGGATCCGCTCCACAAGCTACTGGTCAAATCACCAAATGTCACGATGTAACACAATGAAGTATCCCAAGGATCCTCCATGTCATAGGGGTCTCAAAAAAACTAACGGCGCGTCAATCAGACACCCAGTCTGTGAGTTATTAGCCTTTTAGTCATAGGGGCCTTGTTGGATTTGAGTACGAACCATCTTGACCGTATCTCAACTAAACCTCGAACTCCAGTGTGGTATACTCAAAGGGATGGATACACTCCAAGAATACCAGTGCCAATAAAGTATCGTCAAACAGACATCCAGTGCCAATGATATGGCCAAATAAAGTAAAGGGTCCGTAGTGGGCATGAGTCTGGTCTGACCGGGTCGGACAGACCCGTCTCGACTTAGTCTATGCCGACCTAGTCCGGGTCGACCCCTGCAGACCAGATGGGTCCATCCTGGCCTGTTGGGTGGGGCCAACCCGTTGAGTTTTGCCCGGCCCACTCAGCCCAACCCAACAGGATGTGAAGGTGCTTCATTCGGAAGGGTAGCACGGGGGAGGTTCAGCTCGGTGGGCACCGCGGGGGGGGGGGGGGGGGGGGGGGGGCTCGGCGTGGCTCGTCCAGAAGGGCACAGCCAGGGCTGGTTCGGCCAGGGCTCCGCGAGGGATTCAGGGTGTCGGCTTGGCCAGTTGGCCGCTCAGGGGTCAGCTCGGGGGCTGCGAGGGGGCCGGATCGGGAGGCCTGGAGGGGGATAGCATTGGCGCACATGGGTCACGGAGAGGCCGGCTCAGGGGCGCGCGAGTCACGTGGAGGCTGGCTCGGCTGGGGCGCGTGAGGCGCATGGAGGCTCGCATGCGGGCCAGTTCGAAGAAGTGGGCGGGGCGTGGGTAGGCCGGCGGGGCAGGGGTAGGCCGGTGGGGCACGCAGGAGGCCACGTGTAGGACGAAGGGGCGCGTAGGTCGGGCGAGCGCGGTTTGGTGGGCCGCCGTGGAGGCAACGCGGTTCACAGAGGCCACAGGTAGGGCAGGCTTTGTCTTCCGCCGCCATCGTCGCCTCGTTAGATTGTCTCCATGCCAAAAATTACTATAAAAAAGATCGGCAGTGGGGTCGGGCCATGTTGGTTGGGCCCACAACCTCCGCGGTTAGGGTGGTATCAAGAGGCTCGTAATTATGATGTACAAACACCGTCATTCTTCATTTTAAGAGAAATGAAGAACATGGGAAAGATCATACATAGAAAAAATCAAACCCCCTACCTTTTTCATTCGGTCGTCGTCGAAGAAGTTGGGGGAAGAAGACCAAGGAGTTTCTCATTCTTTACCTCCTCTGAAAACATCCAATCCCGAGTTGTTTCAGCACATTGACGACGATGCGGAGATGAGGTCAGTGGAAGACTTCCCACTTCGGTAGAAGCTCTGAGGAAGAAGTCAATGAAGATCAGTGTTCTTCATTCTTCATTCTTCATTGGGAGATGGGGTTCTTCATTCGAGAATTCTAATCCTCCCAAGCTCTCCTCTCCCCAATATTCCACCCAAATTCCAATGAAATATAATAATAAATTGGTTATCTATTATAACATTGGCAATGAATTTAAAATGGTGAATTAAATTAAAAGGCTCTACCAAATTAATTCACGCGTGTTGGCACAAATTAATTTGGGGAGTTGGAAACAATTAATGAAACAGTGAGTGTAGAGAGACACTCCCTCAATAATGATGTGATTTGAGAGTTTTTCCTCTCCCTCCATTAATAGGGGAGTTCAATCTCGTGCAGTCCCCACATCAAAACCTCTTGCGGGAGGATATGTTTGGGAGGGCCCCACCACCATAACCTCTCAATGGAGGTTATGGTGTGGTGGTCCCACCTCCAACTTCCATGAGGACATTTTAACCACAAACACCCACATGGAAACTCAAATAAAAATTAAGTGACACACTTTATTTTTATTTAATTCTGTCACTAAAATCCAAAAACTAACTTCTATTCTCGACTCACTGCCATCGATGTGAATGACTCCTTAAGTGAATATCGGTGCTGCGAGTTCAACTGTGCCCTTAGATATCAATTCCGAGCACCGGTTCAATACTTTTAAAAACCCTCTCATACGTTTACTTACAGTACCCAAAAAAACATCATAAATCCATTCCGGGCACACCGTTCCTCAGAATCATGTTCCATAAATTTTCACGGACTTATAAAATTCCCATGTATTTATGAAAAAAATTTCCACACAAATTCCGGTTCATTAAATCTAGATACTTATTTCTTATTATACATAATATATAATTTACATTGTTTTATATACTACACCATTAATATTATTTATCAGGATAATATAATTATTTATGGTATTTAATGATTAATTTAAAATCATATCCTTAAACTTGTTATTATTTAATGTTATTTTTGGTCATAAGGGTTTCATTGACATGATTTCTGACATACAAGGCTTTGTTAATTCATACCAGAATGTACAATTAATGTTTACTCTGATTCAATAATTCAATTATTTTATGTGTTCCATATATTGTTCTCTAGTGAAATTATTTCTTCTCATAATTAACAACCTTTTTCATTAATATAATTCTAAAAAATAAATAATATTGGAATGATTAACTCCCAAATTAAGCTTTTTTTGTTATTGATATATTTATTATCATTCACTATAAATAATTTATAAAAAATACAAATAAACATTATTAGATTAAATTATTCAAATGATTTCTTAAATATGTAAATATTTATTTTATCACAAATTTCAATACCTAATAAACACTGGAGATTATTTATCGAAATAAAATACAGACATTCTTCATTTAAATTATTTATAAATATAAAAAACTATTTTTATAGAATATTCACAAAAATTGATTCATAATCATTTTTAATATTAATTTCAATTCTTAATTTTTTGAGTATGTAGATTAATTTACAGTTATTCTATAAATATTATTTTAATATGGTTTTATTGAAAATGGTAATTTTTATTTTAGTTTTTAAAGTAAAATATTACATCTCATTAATCTAATTCTTCTTCTTTTAATAGACTAATTTTATATTATATCTAAAATTATAGAAATTTTTTTATATCGATATTGATCCATCAATTAGTATTTCATAAGAACCCATCTTTTGTGTAAAATAATAATTATTCACCCAAGGCCTTTAATTTATGATTACATTTTTTATAATTCCATTTTTTGATGGGTAATCTCTTATATGGTGTATATATTTTATTATGTAAATTATTAACACTAATATTTACCCCTTTATTTATAATTTTAATATTGATTAATTCATACATATAAATATAATCAATATATATTTTTTGGCTGTATTTATACAACATATACATTATATTCCACAGGTTTTTTTTGTTTATTATATATGAAATATAGTTCTGTATTTTATAGTTGATTCATTCCTCTGTATGATTAAATCATTGGACGCAATTATATATGGGTGGGGCCAATAATTGGTTGAAAATAAATTTATTAGTAGTTCTCATCCAACACATTATTATGGGTATTTTTGTGCATTCTTACACACTAAAAAATACATATTAAACATAGTTATGTGATATTATGATAATTATGTCTAAAATCATGATGGATTCACATAGGTAAAGTGATTATTTATCCAAAAAATTTGAATTTCAACTATAAGGGATCAGATAGTGTTATATAAAACATTATATATATATATATATCCAAAATGGATATGAAATTATAATGGTTTATTTTTATAATTAAAATATTCTTATTATCAATTATATCAACATTAATTTTACCATATTGTTCTTATTAATAGTGTTTAGTTTTTTTTCAATTAATTATACACTTATTGAGAATTTGTGATCACACCTTTTATTAATACCTTTTCCATAGGTTGGAAAGGAAAGTTTAATTCAAGATTAATATAATTTTATTTATTATGTAGAGTATTAATTTGAGCTACTAAAGACATATAATGGATTAAGAATCTTAAAATTTAATGGATGAAATTAACATTTTATGGAAAAGAAATTATATTTTTTTAGTTGTATGATATCCTAAATATCTAAAACTATAAATCATACTAGTCTATTGAATGTAAATTACAAAATTTTTTTTTGAGAGATTGAAATTATTCATTGTTTAAATTGGGCCACTTTGGTTGATTTCAAATAGGAAATGTAATGAAGGTGATCATTTTTATCATGTTCTAAGAGAATTGGTAAACAACATAATATTTTTTACTAATGTATGATTCAGATAACTTAAGATTCTTGGATTTTTGATGGCATTTATTTAAGGGTTTATAACTAATAGTTTATCATTATATCAATTTTATAGATAATGTTTTTTGTTAATTGAAAAAATATTTAATATATTATAGATTTTGATATGTGACTAATACTGAAAACACTTAAAATAATTAAAATGTGTATGTTCAAGAATAGGAGAACATATTATAGATTTTATAAAGAAGTGATTTAGTGGTTATTCAATAATTATATCCCTATGAATATACTACATTATTATTCATGCTTGGGAATATATGTACCATGGATTAATAACCAAATATATGTTGATTTGGTTTTATTAGGATCATTACCTAGTGGTTTACAAAGAGGTGTAACAAAACAATAATGTTGAAATGTCATGTGGATATGATTCAATTATTAATTATCTCTCTACAGCAAGTTAAATATAAAACATTATTTTATGAAATTATGTAATAGTATTTAGATAACCCAACATAAATAATTCCATAATGAACAAAGATCCATTTAGGTTTAAATAATCAAAATATAATAATGTTTATTACTAATCTATTTTTAAGTTGATTTTAATTATTTCAAATAATTATATTATGTATTTTTTACATAGATTAAATCCTTTAAATTCTAGTAATGTATGAAACCCAGAGGAACCATGTTAAAAATATATATCATAGACAATGTGGAAAATGATACATTAAGGAGCATAAAACATAAGGGCATGACTAATAAAAGACATTAATATGAAAAACAATCTATAATTAATTTAGATAAATAATTTAATCACAGTTGAGTTTCTAACACACCAAATAAGAGAATGTTATATTCTCATGGATGTTCAAGTGATTAATATGAATAGGGAATGTAGATTCAATTTCAATTTTTAATTAGTATATTAAATAAGTATGGGAATGTTTGAAATTCATAATATTATTTTTAATGTTTGTAGAATAGATCTAATAAATATACATAATAATGAGTTAAGATAAAGAAGGCTTTTTACCTGATAAATTAAATGATGTATCTTATAGTTAAACTGATTATTTTAATGTTGATGGGTCATTTGAAAATATACAATTGTTTGTTCCTATAAAATAAATAAACATAAATTTTTTTATTAGTATGTGATAATTAACATTGTGAGGAGGGAATTTTTAGGTGGTTATATTTACAATATGAGTTCATAAACAAAATTTTCCATTAATGAACTAATCTGTTCAATAGTGTGATTTACTCTCAATAACAAACCCAAATGAACTAGAGAACATTTTATAATCATTAAAATCTATCCATATAAATCATGGGTATATATATATAATATTTAATTATATATTTCATTTTTATCAAAATAATGATCATTAATAATAATAATAAATTAATAAAATTCTATTAATATTGATAAATAATTAATAATATTAATAAATTCTACAATATATAACCATTTTAAAAAATATCTCAGTATTTTTTTCCATAAAAAATTAATATAGTTTTGACAGTGTTAATTAATAATATGAATAATATATTAACAAAACAATGATTTGTAAGTAATCAAATATAATAATATTAATTGAAGATAATTCTATAAATCCATTCTCTAATTAAAATATATTTTGTTATGTTTATATATTTATCATTTAAATTTTAATTCATCAATTATATTTTTTGAAATATTTTAAAATAAAATTCATCCTGACATTAATCATAAAAATGTAAGCATAATATTTATTTTGAATTTTATGGAATACTTGGGTATTAGGTGAATAGTAATAATTTGAGTTTTACAAAAAAATAAAACGTTATTAATACAATATTAATACAACAAATATATTTACTTATAAAATAATTAAATTATCAAATATGGAATTACGTAGTAATACTATAAATATTAAAATAATAATCAAAATTAATGAAAC
The DNA here is from genome assembly GCA_963277665.1 of Viscum album. NCBI lineage: Eukaryota > Viridiplantae > Streptophyta > Magnoliopsida > Santalales > Viscaceae > Viscum > Viscum album. The sequence continues at coordinate 1,386,795,320 of OY728159.1, forward strand.
TAAATTCTATCATTTTATGAACTCATGTAAAATTTAGCTATAAAATCTATTACAATTCCAATACATAAAAAATAATTTTTAATCATAATTGAAATTTAATTCAATAATATTTTATAACATATTTTATAACTACATGATCAAATTTTATAATAATTAAATTTCTATTTTTTCCATTAATGTAAGATTTGTATGATTAGTTATAAATGATAAGGACAATGCATCCACGAACCAAGTGAGAAAATGTTAAAATGAGATGCACTCTATAGGTGATAAATGGATTTCTGCACATATTGGTGTATATTTAACACCTACAGTACATGTCAACTAAGGTTTCAAGAAATAATTGGATCATAAAGGAACACATAGATTTAATATCAACTAAATAAAGGCGGTTATTTTCAAAGAAAACATTTAATGGTATCATTTTATTTTTATCAAATCTACTAATCAAATAAATTTTAACTGATGATATTAGTATTATTTTAAAACACATATATAATTTTATTGAGAAACATTTAAATTTTACTCAATGAATAATAATAACAACAACACAAAATATTTAAATCATAATTTTGAATACAAATAGAATATGTTAATATAATATATTTTCATATAAAAAATTTGTTTGAGGATTTAAAATGAAATTATATTAAATAATAATTACATTTCATTTTTGAAATTTGAATATTTTTATGAAGGTTTATTTTATATATTTATTAAAACAAAAATTTTATTGTAAAAAATATTAACCCATATATAAAATTTGAAATAAAAAATATGAGAAAAAATAACGTCAAGTATGTTTAAAAAATATATATCAATATTTTTGAGAAAATCATCACCCCATGATCACCCAATAATCATTTAAATTTATATTTTGGACAATTTTCCCATTGAATATTACCATTCTATTATTTAAATGTAGAGGTTTTTCACAAATGTTCTATTTTATTCAATTATAAAAGGATATAACATCGTCCCTGTCAATGGTCCACATTACCAATGAATTATTCTTGAAACCAATCCCAAATTTCCATTATATATTTTAATTGAATGTCTTAAAACCCATTATTTCTAAAATTAATCATCTTTACTTCAATTATAAGAATTGAATCAAGGGAAAATTCATGGACTTGTAGTATATATTACTTATTATATATATATATATATATATATTATTCTTTCCCTTTAGAAATTTGACATTTCATTCCATTATTGGTAGTTTTTCTTGAAGGAATTTGAACATTTCATCTATCGAATGACTTGTTCGATAGACAAGGATTTGAACTACGTTCTATTTTATTTGAAAATCAAAATGGGGTTATTAAATATTTCAATGTTATATTGTTCGATGATATAAATATTAGGAGTGTCCTACACATATTGTCTAGAAACCTGGTAGAAGCAACATCAACATATTTATTGTGGGGTGAAAAGAAGGTCATGATTCCTAAAATTACTAACTAGCTAGTCAGTGAGAATTCACTAACTTTTTTTCACAAAATATGGGAAACATTGGATAAGATGGTCACACCAATAGAACGATAGAACATAAGATCACCCAGGGATACCAACTGACTTATATGTGTGGCATGATATGTGGATTTTAATAGGGGTGTTTTGAACCCATTGTCTACTATTTCCCAGTCTTTTTTATAATCCATGGTTTGAACCTTTTTAAATGAATTTATAAATAGTCACATCTATTCCTACATCAATTTTTTTCCCCAATCTGGTGTGGATATAGACTCAAATCATTGATCAATCATGGTATGATCATCCATTCATCTTTAATATCAGCCTCCAACATCCATCTATAATAATAAATCATGAATTCATTAATCATGGATGAACATCTGAAAATAGAATAATGTTATATCAAAATTCTCCAATTCTCTTCCAGTATTCTACCCTTCAATCATATTTATTCTCATTTGATCATTTTCTTGTCTCTAATTAACAAACCAGAAGAAAATTCCATTTTGGTCTGGAGAAAATTTTATATTATTCATGATGTGATGGATCAGCATGGCAAGAAGATATATCAGTAAGAGAGAGAGTACTGTTAAAGATATTTTTTTCAATGGTATGAATCTCTGTAATTCTATATAAATTTTTTCATTTTATTCTTAATTGACCCTTGGATCATATAATTTATATGATGATTTCTCTCATATTAAAATTGTGTGTGTGTGTTCGGTGTGTATTAAACTACATTGGATATAATTATTTCTATATTTTAACTCTTTTGTATCTTTTATAATGTTTTCATTTTAATTATACTAAATTTATATAGGTCTATTTTCATGTGATCGTAGTTTTTCGTAGAATGAAGTTGGATCTGTAAGATAAAGAATCCATGGGCGGTTGGTCTAAGATATGAATAGACGATGATATTTTCTATTATTTTGGGAAGGGATAATTGTTTTCTAAATTATATTTATTATTAACTCATTTCATTAATAAGAATTTACATATAAATAATTAATTGGAGTTTTTATCATTAGAATAATAGTTTAGTGATATTTGGAGTGCAAATTGACCTGGATTATCTCTTAAAACGGATGTTCGAATTTCATTGTTTAGTGTTGAATCTATTTTAGGTAGGTGGATTTGTGTACTCTATACATTTGTATTATTAAAAATTATTTTCAATAGTTTATTTATTCCATGTAGTATTCATAACCCTTAACTATGAATGTTTTATTAATAATTAATAATATGTAATTATTTAATGATAATTGAGTATTGACTAATTAATAAACCCTGCCAAATATTATTAGAGAACTTGAATGGCCATAATGACCCCTAGTCAAATTTTTTATCAGTCATCGATGGCCATGTATTGATTACTAATGTGAGTATTAGATAACATAGTCCCATATTAATTTTTTTTGTTTTGATAATTGATGCCTTAATATGTGAGACTATATTTGATGGACTGGATATATGTATATGGTTGTTTCATTGTGAGATTAATCAAAATGATGTTTTATGAGTATGCATGTGTATCCAATTTCCATGTTTAATGATGATCACATTTACTATATTTTTTCTAATATACCATGATGATATTTTCATCTCCTTTTATATTTATACATTTGTTTCCTTGATTTGATAATTCATTGGTATATCTTATTTGTCTATTCTTTATAGTTATATCTTTATGTTTCTGAGTATCCTCTCAATAATATTTATTAACATTCATAATTATTATTTGTTATGAAATATATTTCTTTTTGTGTTGAAAACCTTGTGAATCCTTTATTTATGTATCTTGATGATCATGTTTCCATATTCTAGATGGACCACCTCTGGGTGGATGAGAATGATGACATGATTGTAGATAATTTGATGGAATGGGTGAGACGACATACATTTTTTTATGTGGGATTAGACCATACCTAGGTCATGAATTTACCAGTTATTGGACAATGTCAGATAATTCCACGCATCAATGATATAATCATTGAATTACATCAATCGTACCTAGTGGTACATACCACCATTAAAGCATAATGATCACTTTTAGGTAGGAGATTTATGTATCCTAGATAATGAAAATATATAGGGTAGAGAGTGAGTTATACCATGTAACATACCAACCCATGGAGCTGTTGAGTCAATAAGTTTTTCCTTACGACTTTTCCATTCCTTCTTGTTTTGAAAATCACAAACACATTTCTTTATGAAAATTGATTTTATAAGAAAAATTTCTTTTATAAGGAAAATCGCTTTTATAAGGAAAATTGCTTTTATAAGGAAATTTGCTTTTGTAAGAAAAATTATCCTTATCATATTTTCATCTAGATTTTTCTTAAGTATGAGATTCAGATTCATTTCTATTTTCTCAGAATTGTTTTAAACTTTGATATGAAGTATTCTGTTTTAGGATCCGAATTCTGGACAAGAACTATAATAAAGTTTCACTCCAAAATCCAGAAGAGAACTGTAATAATGTTTCATTCCAAACTCCGGATACGAACTCTAATTATGTTCTACATCAGATTCAGGATGCGAATCCTTATGAAGTTCGACAACAAATTATCATTATGAATTCTGATGATGAATTCTTATTACGAAACCTGATGATGAATTCTCATTATGAATTCTGATGACGGATTCTCATTCCGAATTATCATTCTGAATTCCCCTATTAAACAGAATCTGATCATCTTTGTTTTATACACTCCGAATTTATTTAGACTCCGAAAATTATTTTGGATAGACTTCGAGCTTTTTAGTTAAGACTTAAAATAATGTCGTACATTCTATTACACTTGTTTTGTTATAAAACGATGTCATCTATTCTGTTAAAAACTATCTGTTGGTTAAGTTACACGTGTAGAGGTCCCTCTAATTTTTATGGAAAATATGACCATTAGAAAGGAGGCCGACCTTACCTATAAATAGGAGCTCAGTGCTGCTGAAAGGATGAAAGGTTGACTGATCTTTGACTCATGTGATTACATGCTTGAAGTGATTTCTAGAAAGAGAGGCTCTTATTAACTCTCAATGCTTCGTGCGACTACGAATGTTGGTGATTACATTCGAGGACTTCCGGGGATAGAAAGACAGAGGTGCCGACTACCTTGATGTTTGAGGGCTTCCTTGCTGAGGAAGACAGATGCTGCCGACTACCTTAAATTCGAGGGCTTGTGGGGATAGCAAGACTGAGACTCCGATCTTCGTATCGAGGGCTTACCCTGGTGTGGGTAAGACAGACTTGCTTGAAAGTTTAAATCAAGGGACCTTTATCCAAGGTTTTTGGATACCCTTATCTTTGGGTTAAAAGACTTATATCTTGTTACTTGTAGTTTTACTACTTGTTTATTTCCACTGCATTTTTTATTAAAAGGAAAGTATAACTTTTTTATACTTCCCTACTTGTACTCTGTTTCATTTAGATTCTATACACTTTAAGGTAGAATCTCATATTGTAATCTTTTGTTAAGTTTCAATTTCCTGAACCATATTTCTAGAACTCACTTTCGGAATCCCTTTCCAAGTTTTCATTTGGTATTAGAGGTGTTGTGAATTTTCTTAAGTTTAACTTTGTTAAACTTATCCCTTTCCTTTTCTTAAGGAAAACACAGTTATTCATAACTAACATTAAAGTTTCCAAAGGAATTTTTAAAGTATAGAATTCACCCCCCTCTTGTAAATTGAGCATCTGCATCATTATTTCGATCCAACAATTGGTATCAGAGGAGGTCTATGAAATAATTGTACTCATGTATAAGTTTTTCTTTCTCACATTATCATTCCGAATGTTCTCATTCCGAACTTTCTAAATCCGAACTTTGTTATTACAAATCTTTTCTACTAACAAGTTTGTGTGCCGAAGGTTATTTTAAGGATGACAGGAATTAATGTTGGTTATATTTATAATCTAAATCCTACAAGACCACCAATCTTTGATGGTAATGATTATTAGTATTGGAGAGATCTAATGAAGACCTTTGTTATCAATACTGGAGTATACAACTTTGTCATGCTTACTGGAGATTATAAAATTCCTGATAAGGAAGTTAGAACTTTTACTAACCAGGAAAAACAAGAATATCAACTCAACAATAAGGTACACATTACTTTACTTTGTTCAATGACTAGAAATATATATAGCCAAATTTTCTTCTTGTGAAGAAGCTAATTGTTTCTGGAAGATGTTAGAAGTTACAAACTTTTGAACTTCTAAGGTGATTGAGACTAGGAGAGCTATGCTTAGAGCTGAATATCATGGCTTCAACATTCCTTATGGTGAACCAATCTGTAATGTACAACAAAGATTTATGACTATCGTCAACAACCTACAATCTATGGGAGAGAAAGGTTTAGATGATGTAGCTCTTGTGGATAAGATAATTGATATTATGCCTAATGAGTGGGAATCCAAAATAATAGCTATAGATGAAAACAAGAAGGTTACTCAAATTTCTCTTGATGAGTTATTTGGAACTCTTCTCCAACATAAAACCAGAATTAAGAGAGATGGTGAAAACATCTAGAAAAAAATGGAAATAGTACTGTTGCTTTTACAACAACATCAAATCATATGAAAGCTAAGACTCCTGAGAGAGTAACCCGATCCAACAATAAGAAGATGGTAGTTCAGTCAGATTCTAGTGAGAGTGAAATATCAGAAAATGAATTATCAAATCTTTCTCGAAGGATGAACAAGATAGCTGGCCAGATAAATTTCCAATCCAAGTATAAGAAAAAGGATAAGAAAGATAGGAAAGATGGAGAAGTTACTTGTTATGAATACAAGAGAGCTGGACATATTAGACTAGATTGCCCTTTACTCAAAAAGAAAGAAAGGCAAGAAAGAAATTCAGACAGGAATAGAAAGAAGTATTATAAAGCCAAAGCTAAGAAAGTTCTGAAATCCAATGACACCTAGAGTGCCAATGGTGGTGACTCTTCAGATGAATCTTCTGATTATGAATCTTTAGGACAGAAGAATCTTGGTCTTATAGCTAGATTACCTATTGATAATCATTGTTTTATGGCTAAGGTACGAAATTTTGAATCACTGACCAATGTTTCTTTAAATGCCAATGATAGTAAGTATTATAACTCTTCTGATGAAGAATCCTCTTTTGATGAATAAAATACTTTACCTACTTATGAATAAGTCTCTAGGTTTGCTAAACTTCTTGAAATTGAGAATTCCAAACTCAATATAAAACTTGATAAGGCAAACTCTAGGAATTCTACTCTTATAAAAGAGATATCATATCTTTCTAATGATCATCATAGGAAAAATTCTGATTTTGAAAGTATTTCAAAAAATCTTGATGAAGTATGTTCTGAGAAGAACAAACTTTCTAAAGAAATAGAAAAAATAATTTCTATGAAAAATGTTTTTGAGCCTAACCCTAGTTCTAAAACTAATGATTTTGAGGATAAAAACTTTGTTATAAATCTCAAGTACAAAATTTTTCCTTAAAGAAGTGTTTATCAAACTTTACCCATGGAAAGGAAAATTTTGATAAAATGTATTCCCAAATACGACCTTTAAGAAATAAATCTGGATTTGGTTATACCCATGCGAAACCAATTTTCAGTAACAAATATTTCGTTCCTCAAAGTGCCCCATTTTGTACCAAGTGACAATGTGGTGGTCACTAGGGAAATTTTTTTTCCTTAAAACAAACCCAATCTCTTGGATTTCACAAAGCTTATTTCTCTAAGAAGATGTGGGTACCTAAAATTTTGTTATCTAGAAATATCAGATCCAAACAAGTTTGGATTCCGAAAGTCTAATTCTCTTCTTGATTTCAGGAAAATAAAGAGAGTACCAACAACAATACATTGTACATGGATAGTGGATGTTCCAGGCACATGACTGTTAACAAAAGCTATTTTGAAAAGATAATCAAAACGAAAGGAGGAAAAGTAACTTTCGGAGATAATGCTACGGTTGAGATTGTTGGTATTGGTAATATTGTTCTTTTAGGTAAAACTTTGATTTCTAATGTTCTTTTTGTTAAGGGCCTTAAGCACAACCTAATTAGCATAAGTCAGTTATGTGATGAAGGTTACCTTGTGAATTTTAGGAATGATAAGTGCTTAGTTCACAATTCCAAGGAATAATTTATTCTCTCAGCCAATAGGCAAGAGAATGTTTACACCTTAAACTTAGAAGATCTTAGAAGCCACTATTTACCTTTCCGAAGTGTAATGGAAGATCATTCCTGGTTATGGCATAGAAGACTAGGTCACTGTAACCTTAAGAACCTATGTAAAATCTCTATGAAGAAATTAGTTAAGGATCTACCAGAGCTTAGATTTGATTCTTCTAAAGTTTGTGATCCTTGTCAATATGGAATGCAACATAAATCTAGTTTTAAATTAATTGGTGAAGTCTCGACAACCGATGCATTACAGTTAGTGCACATGGATCTTTTTGGTCTAACACAAACTGGAAGTATTGGAGGTAAATACTATTTGTTTGTTATAGTTGATGATTACACTAGATTTACTTGGGTTTATTTTCTAGAAAAGAAATATGAAGCTTTTTCTTATGTCAAATGTTTTAGAGCTCAAGTTAAAAATGTGAAAAACCTTCCATTTAAAAATATTCATAGTGATCATGGAGGATAATTTCAAAATTCTGATTTTGAAACTTTTTATAGTAAAAAAGGTATTACTCACAATTTTTCAGCACCTAGAACACCTCAACAAAATGGTGTAGTTGAAAGAAGAAATAGAATTCTTCAAGAAATAACTAGAACCATTTTGAGTGAATATTCTATAGCTAGACATTTCTGGGCTGAAGCCGTAAGTACTGCTTGCTATACTATAAATCGATTTTTGATTAGACCTTTTCTTAATAAAACCCCTTATGAGTTATGGAATGGTAGAAAACCAAGACTATCCTATTTCAAGGTTTTTGGTTGCAAAGTATTCATTTTGAATACTAAAGATGACTTACATAAATTCGCACCAAAATCTAATTAAGGGATTTTCTTAGGTTATTCCACAACATCTAAGGTTTATAGAGTTTTTAATAAAAACACTTGTACTGTTGAAGAAACAGTACATGTAAAATTTGATGAGTCTGATCCTTTTGTTTTTAAACCATCCCAGCCTACATCCTCGGATGTGTTTTCAAAAATTGATTATCAACATTTGATAGAAGAACCTTCTGATATGGATAATGTTCAAGAAGATATTCCTGAAACATTTACCCCAGAAGACTTTCTACCCTATGTTGATGAACAGGCTTTTCAAAACCCAAATCAGGCGTTTCTTAAGAATCGTCCAAGTGATAGTATCATTGGTGATGTAAATCAACCTATAAGGACTAGTAGTTCCTTAAGAAATGAAGTAGAACATCTAGCATTTCTTTCCCAATTAGTACCTAAAAGCACTGATGAAACTTTAGGTGATGATGATTGGATCAAAGCCATGCAAGATGGACTAAATGAATTCGAAAGGAATAAAGTCTGGACCTTGGTTGAAAGACCTAAGTAAACTTCTGTAATTGGATTCAAATGGGTCTTCAGAAATAAATGTGATGAAAATGGAGTCATAGTAAGAAATAAAGCTAGACTTGTTGATAAAGGCTATAATCAGCAAGAGGGAATAGACTATGAAGAAACCTATGCTCCAGTAGCCAGACTTGAATCTATCTGTATTCTACTTTCCTTTTCATCATTCTTCAATTTCAAACTTTTCCAAATGGATGTGAAATGTGCTTTTTTTAACAGTTATGTTCAAGAGGAAGTTTTTGTTGAACAACCTCCTGGCTTTGAAGATACAAAACATCCTGATTATGTATTTAGACTTACCAAAGCTATGTATGGCCTTAAACAAGCCCCACGAGCATGGTATGATAGACTCACTGGAGTTTTGCTTCAAAATAACTATGTTAAGGGAAATGCAGATCCAACCCTTTTCATAAAGAAAGATAAGAAAAATGTTTTTATTGTTCAAATTTATGTTGATGAAATCATATTTGGTTCAACTCAGCAATCTTTGACCAACTCTTTTGCAAGTCTAATGAAATCTGAGTTTGAAATGAGTATGATGGGTGAGTTAACATTTTTCCTTGGTTTTCAAATTTCTCAAAAACCAGAAGGAACCTACATATCTCAACAAAAGTATATTAAAGATCCTCTTAAAAAATATGGTTATGATAACACTAAGAGTATAAGTACTCCAATTGGTACCTCAAAATCTTTAGATCTTGATGAAGCTGGGAAACCAGTAGATCACACATATTTTAGAGGTATGATAGGATGTCTACTATACTTAACTGCTAGTCGACCAGACATAATGTTTTTAGTATTCTTATGTGCAAGATATCAATCCAATCCTAAGGAATCTCACTCAAATGCAGTAAAAAGAATTTTTCGCTACCTTAATGGAACCATGGATCTAGGATTATTTTATACTTCTAGAAATGATTTTATCCTAAAAAGCTTTTCTGATGCTGACGTTGGTGGATGTGGAATGGATAGAAAAAGTACATCCGGAACTTGTCATTTCTTAGGAGATTCATTAGTTTCTTGGTCCTGCAAGAAGCAACATTCTGTAGCACTCTCCACTACTGAAACTGAATATGTAGCAGCTATAAGTTGTTGTGCTCAAGTGTTGTGGATGCAACACACACTCACAGATTATGGATTGAGTTTTACTAAAACTCAAATTTTGTGTGATAACACAAGTGCCATTTCCCTTAGTAAGAACCCTGCACATCACTCCCATGCAAAACACATAGATATTAGGCATCACTTTCTTAGGGATCACACACTTAAAGGAGATATTATTCTTCAGTTTATCGGAACGCAAGATCAACTTGTTGATATTTTCACAAAATCTTTTCTTTCTGAGAGATTTAAATACATTAATCAGAAGATAGGAATGAAAACCGTAAGGTAATCATTCTTAATTAACTTTCTGTTGAAAAAGTCTTCTTATAGAAATAAACTCTTTTTCATAGGGGGAGTACATTTGTTTGATAGATTAACAAAGTTTTTCAAAAAAAAAAATTTCAAACTTTTCGGAACCAAAATTCCGGAATGGAATTTCCGTAACTAAAATTCTCCAGAATGGATATTTTCGTATAGAAAACTTCTGGAATGGAAATGTTCATATTGAAAACTTCCGGAATGCAAAATTTGTACAGGTATTTTCATAACGGATTTTTCGTACCGAATCTTTCATAATGTGTTTTTAGTTTTCAAATTTTATAATAACATTTTCTTACTGAGTTTTCTGTACTGAGATTTTTTTTCGTAATGAGTTTTACGAACTATTTCGTAGTAATTTTTTTTGTTTTCTTAAAAATGTTACCTATTACGAATAATCTTCCTAAGCCAATCCGAAAGGTATGATTTCATTACTCATGTTTTCGTAATCATATTTTACTTGCTGGCATTTTCATATATTTTGTTTTCCGATTATAGTTTTTCTTAATTCACTGTTTTAATAAAAACCTCAAAAGATCGAATTCAAGAGAATTGGTTTTCAACCGTCAGATCTGATCTCAGCTTATCACAATCGGTCGACCAACCGTGGAAGTTGAACCGTTTTTTCGTTGCCTATATAAAGAGGACCCCAAAATAGTTGTCCCACATCGATTTCAATCTCCAGTGTCCCGAAACTCTGCCTCTCTGTTTTAAGACCGTTCCGAACCTCATCTTTTTCAGTTCCGAACTTCTCAGAGGTCTTCAGATTTGAATGTCTATGGAAGCAGCTTCTCAAGACATGTCTTCTTCTAAGCCAATTTCAAAGTGGTTAATATATAGATATAGGTTGGTTCATCCGGATTTCTTCAACAAGTACGATTCTCTTATTTCCCTGAATATCAAGCTAAATGGTTGGGAAGATGTTGCAGTGTCAAAACCTGGGAATCAAGATGAAGTGTATTCAGATTTTCTTATAGAGTTTTATGAGACACTCTCCTTTCTTAAGGAAGATGGAAGGGAGAAGTTGTCTATTATGTCTTCTGGTAAGACTTATAAGCTTTCATATGCCAAGGCAACCAGCTTGGTAGGGCTGAATAATGATGGTGAAGATGAATTTATATCTCATCTGTTGCCGGATTCAAAAGGTAACTTCGACAAGGAAAAAGCTTTAGAAACTCTCGGACTGGAAGATGACAAGGCTCCGAATATTTCTAGTTTATCTACAAATTTCTGGATTCTGGAGTTATGGGTACAGGGTCTTATCGTACCGAGGAAGGGTGACAAAGATAGCTTAAAGAAGAGTGAGATCTACATCCTAGATTTTCTGATAAATCTGAGGAAGTTTAATTTAATGAAGCACATTCTTATCACTCTTGGGAATTTGAAGAAAGTAAATCTGAGTGCTCAGATTATAATGTATCCAGCAATCCTCTCGATGTTGATAGTTCGGTTCCTTCAGTCTTTTAAGGAGGATTGCAAGTCTAAGCCAAGAGTTTGCAAGATTATGCTGGTGAGTGATGGTACACTTAAAAGAATGGATGCAGCTTTTGACAAGAAGACTGGTCAATTTGTTGATTCACCTGCTCAAGAAGAAACAGTTCCGAATGTTGCTGATCTGGAATCCTCTAAGCCGGTAAGGAAGAGAAAGATGAAGGAAGTGGAAGTAGAAGTAGAGAATCCCATTTCTAAGGAAGATCATTCCGCACCTCCAAAACCTAAGAAGAAGAAAGCTTACCCAGATGAGGTTGTTGATAAATGGAGGGAGATGAAAGAGAAGAGAGTGCAAGGGGAGCCTCAATTTGGCTTGGACCCTGCGGAGGCTAAAGCCTTGAAGGAAAGAACTGCGGATGAGCTAGAAAAACAAGCGAAAGAAAAGAAGCTCAAGAAGAAGATGTCTGAGGCTGAGGTAGCTCAGGCTTTGTTGAAGTTCAATGAGATGGTTTCAGCAAATATTCTTGTTCCGAGATCCTTTTCTCTAGAATCTCTTCCTGAAACTCCAGGAAGAAATTTTGTTTCTCCGGAAGAAGCTGTTGCTAAGATTGCTGAGGAAGTAGAGCAAGTTGAGCAAGTGGAAGAAGAAGAAGATATTGCTAAAGGATGTGGTGAAACCGGAGATGTGTTGAAGCAAGTTGATGATTATAAGGGGAGACCTTCGGAACACTTATCGCTCCGAACTTCAGAAGTTGAATCATCAAACCTTGTTACTCCAGCGATGGATGAGGAGAAAGGACAAGAATAAGTAGATAATCATGAGGAGGAAGAAAAACTTCTACATGATATTGCTCAGATAGAAAACGTAGAGGTTGCTGCTCAGAATGTTGCTGACGAGGAAGACAATGTTGTCCAAGTTTCTGATAGTGAAAAGAGAACTCCGGAACATGATTCCATTTCGAAAAAAGACAAGGGAAGGAAAATTCTTGCTGATACTCCGAGCTCAGTAGTGGTGAAGAGAAAGGAAGTTGTTAGTTCTTCAAAGAGAAAGCTTGACCTTGTTGAAGAAGAAAATTCTCCAAGCATAGTCTCGGATTCAGAGTCATCTTTGTTGGGGCATGACTTTGTTGTCCAGTCTTTAAGGAAGTTGGTGGGAACTATTCCGACCTTCTCAAGTATTGACTCAAGATGTCAGATGCTCCAACATGATTTGAATCAGAAATCAGACACTGTATCTATGGTTATGGAAAATTGTGTTGAAATAGAGGCTCAGTTCAAAACTTTTTTTTGTTGGATACGAAGCCCATAAAAAATCTTGCAAGTGGATGACAAACTGGTCGAGGAAGACTATAGAAGAGATGAAGTTATTTGATGAGTTTCAAGACAATGTTAAAGATTCTTTTGAGACTGAGGATAGGAAGATAAATGAGATGACTTCTTCTTTTGAAGAGAAGGTAACAGATGAAAAGAACTTCTGGATTCAAGAAGTCAGAGATCTGAATGGGAAGTTGAATTCTGTCTCTCAGAATTGGAGGTTTGAAAGGGATCATCGGATTGAGTTTGAAGAGAAATTTAAGGCTCAGGTAGAAAATTTTAAATCCCAGGAAGAAAAGCTTCAAGCCCATGAAGAAAATATTGAATCCCAAAGTGCAAGAATTTTTGTATTAGAGAAGCAAGCTGAAGAAGATCATAAAGACTTAAAGAAGATAAAGACTATTCTAAAGGGTCTCATGGCGAATGAGAAAGATCCCAAATAGACAGATCCGATCTTTTGTTGTACCTTACCTCTTTTGTTGTTGAAATTTTCAAACTTAATAAAAAAATTTGCTTGCTCGTTCCTTTTTGTTGGTACTACTAATCTTTCAGGTACATTGTTATATTTTCAATTCCCTTGTATTCTTTTTGAAAATCACAAAGGGGGAGAAGGAATAGAACTCTAATGAAAGGTAAAAATAATCCTAACAAAGGGTGAGAAAGAAAACAAACTCTAATAAGAGTTTATCTAAGGGATAGTTTTTCATTAAAGAAGACTTTCTTATTCGTAATGAAGTGTCACTCCGGAAATCTAGAATACGATCCTTAGAGTTTCAAAGCCTAAGGGGGAGTTAGTTATATTCATCAATATCCTTAAAGGAAAGGGAGATAAGCCTTAATGATTTTCTTTCTTCTTAGAGTTTCTTTTTTAAGGATGTTTGTGCTTTCCAAAAAGGGGGATATTGTTGAGTCAATAAGGTTTTCCTTATGATTTTTCCATTCATTCTTGTTTTGAAAATCACAAACACCATTCTTTATGAAAATTTCTTTTATAGGAAAAATTGATTTGATAAGGAAAATCGCTTTTATAATGAAAATTGCTTTTATATGGAAAATCGCTTTTGTAAGAAAAATTATCCTTGTCATATTTTCATCCAAATTTTTCTTAAGTATGAGATTCGGATTCATTTCTATTTTCTTGGAATTGTTTTAAAATTTGATATGAAGTATTCTGTTTTAGGATCCGAATTCTGGACAAGAACTGTAATAAAGTTTCACTCCAAAATCCATACGAGAACTGTAATAAAGTTTCATTACGAACTCCGGATACGAACTCTAATTAAGTTCTACATCAGATTCAGGATGCGAATCCTTATGAAGTTTGACAAAGAATTCTCATTACAAATTCTGATGATGAATTCTCATTACGAAACCTGATGATGAATTCTCATTACGAATTCTGATGACGAATTCTCATTCCGAATTCTCATTCTGAATTCACCTATTAAACAGAATCTAATCATCTTTGTTTTATACACTCTGAATTTATTTAGACTCTGAAAATTATTTTGGTTAGACTCTGAACTTTTTAGTTATGACTTAAAATGATGTCGTACATTCTGTTACACTTGTTTTGTTATAAAACGATGTCGTCTATTCTGTTAAGAACTAACCGTTGGTTAAGTTACATGTGTACAGGTCCCTCCGATTTTTAAGGAAAATATGACCGTTGGAAGGGAGGCCGACCTTACCTATAAATAGGAGCTCATTTGAAAGAGCTCAGTGCTGCTGAAAGGCTGACTGATCTTCGACTCATGTGATTATATGATTGGAGTGATTTCTATAGAGAGAGGCTCTTATTAACTACTCAAAGCTTCGTCCGACTCTGAATGATGGTGATTACATTCGAGGACTTACGGGGATAGGAAGATAGAGGTGCCGACTACCATGAAGTTAGAGGGCTTACTTGCTGAGGAAGACAGAGGTTTCCAACTACCTTGAAGTTGAGGGCTTGCGGGGATAGCAAGATAGAGACTCCGATCTTCGTATCGAGGGCTTACCCTGGTGTGGGTAAGACAGACTTGCTTGAAAGTATAAATCAAGGGACCTTTATCCAAGGTTGTTGGATACCCTTCTCTTTGGGTTAAAAGACTTATATCTTGTTACTTGTAGTTTTACTACTTGTTTATTTCCGCTGCATTTGTATTAAAAGGAAAGTATAACTTTCTTATAATTCCCTACTTATACTCTGTTTCATTTAGATTCTATACGCTTTAATGTAGAATCTCATATTGTAATCTTTTGTTAAGGTTCAATTTCTGGAACCATATTTCCGGAAATCACTTTCGTAATCCCTTTCCAAGTTTTCATTTGGTATTAGAGGTGTTGTGAATTTTCTTAAGTTTACCTTTGTTAAACTTAGCCCTTTCCTTTGCTTAAGGAAAACACAGTTATTCATAACTAACATTAATGGTTCCAAAGAAATTTTTAAAGTATACAATTCACCCCCCCCCCCCTCTTGTAAATTTAGCATCTACATCATTATTTCGATCCTACAGGAGCCACTAAACCAGTGTCTCGAGCCTGGTTTCCACCTGACCTAAAGAACACATCCACATATATCATAGGTTTCCTACTAGCAGCGAGGGTCTATAATCCATGTGGGGAGATTATACCCTCTTTAATAGATAATTCCATATAAGAAGGTAAATATTATAAAGAAAGAAACATGTAATAACAATTAACAATAAATAAAAATAAATATTTATAAAAATTAGGTATAAACCACAATTAACAAAACAATATTTCATGTTATGAAACAGTTCCAAGTAAAAAAAATCAAAAAAAATCAAATAAATGAATACCCAAACGGTCAAGAATCCATGTCAAAAACATTATCCATGTTTCTCTCATGCACAACTCAAATCTATATAATAATGCCTTTTCCATCTTCCTCACCTAAAAGAATGAAATCTTCTGGGGTTCCGAACGGAATCTAGAGTAGGGTGTGAGTTCAATAGGCCAACACCAAAAATGTATACAAAATATACCATCAAAATAGGTAATGCATGAATGTATTGAATAAATAACACTTAAATAAAATATTTGTTTGGTGTCATTGATTTACATCCATTAATATAATTATTAACAACCTTAGTTCCATGTTCATTATTTTTATCATCCTCATTACTTAGTTCATCCAGAAATTTTGTTCCATGGGATAAGAATTTACATCATTCATACATATATCCAATGAATTATTCATTATAAATAATGTAATAAGTAAAATTCCTATATCATTAGTTATAAAATATAAAAAAACGCATTATCCTCACATGGAATACATGTTTAGGGTGGTATGGAACCATTATAGGAATAGATATCTATCTCTTCCCTAACCCATGAATTGTTTGTGGAGTTTAGAGTATCCTTCTAACTTGGCATGTGGTAGGATCCTTAGTACATTAACCCACACCCCATTCCATGTTCACATTATTATTAATCCATTCACCATAGACAAACCATATCATAACCCAAAAAATCAAATATATATTAAAATTATAATTCATAACAATCATCATGGGAATTGATATTTTTTCATCACCAATTAACACAGTTTTTATTTACATTACATAGACCATTTAGCCCAATTCTCATTCTCATACATATATCCCACGGAATATTCAATAATTTCATTATATCAACCCATTTCAAATTTTCATTTCACATAAAATTATCAATTTATCATAATCATCATTTCATTTTAACTAACATTCATATCCATTTCAACATAATCCATAAGCCACATGATAGTATATTAATAAAACCAATTTACACATTTATGTTCCTTGTAAAGAAAAAACTTTAGACATTTTTAAATCTATATAATAAACCAATAATCTATTTTAAACACAACTAAACATATATACATTCACATCAAGGGATGTACATTATTAGATATTGATCAAGAACGTACATTACCAACTCCTATGTCTGGGATAGCTGGCTCACCTCATAGGTGGCCCTAAATTGGTCAAATTGTCATATATTCTTCCCATGTAGACAATGAGTCAGTCAATTTGTTTATTTATATACCTAATTTTTATATCTCAATAGGTGAATAAAAAAATAATGTAGAACCAAGAGTGAACCAAAAAATTCACAGATCTACAACAAATCTATGGGAAATAACTTATTGGCCACCTACCTCAAAGTCATTGATGAACACACACCTAAAAAGTGGTCATAGATCTGGATTCAAACACCACTTCATGATTAAATGATTATCCCCATAAAGAATGTTTTTTATATATTCATAAAGATATCACTCAATATAAAAACCCTAATCCAAAAAATAGAGGACATGAGAGGATAAGACTTACCTATAGCTTTTATTCACAACCAAAAGCACTCAAAATGGCCTAGGAATGATGTAGATCGACCCTTGGATACCACTATGGGTTCCATTACATCACTATGATTTAATTATGTAAATAATGGGAGATAATTTAATTGATATTAAAAATAATATAATGTAAATTTTGTATTTTTTTCGTCTTTTCTAGATGGGAATGGTTAAACTACACAGTATTCCATGTTGTTTGAAAAACATGTTCAAGCCACTGTCTGAGGAAAAATGGGTCACACTGTTTCCATTACAAGACTAATAAAATGAAAAAAAGATGTTACAATAGTGTGTTATACCATTTTCTAAGGATTCATGGGTTTCCTAGGAAGGTCGCACAGTTTACATAACTGTGCACAAACCATCCATCTTGCATAGGATGTCCTGATTTTTCTTTATATCATATCCTGAAACTCTAGGAACACCCCTGTGGCCCCTCACACACTCAAGAAGAATCTCATTGGCCTAAAACAATTGATTAAAACCATAATTTATATATGATTACACCTCAAATGTTTCTATAATATTAAAACATCCCCACCTTATAATGGATCATCCTCGACCTGGTCTTCCCGATAATCAATAAGTTCCTAAAAGAATGGGATCGGGAAAATGTGCCCACATATCAGATATCTACTCAATGATTCTTCTTGAAAATTTCCATATCTATATAAAACTCAAACTAAGGAAACATTATTTCTCGAAAATACCTTATCACTATGATCCACAATACAAATTGGTTACTCCTCGAAGGATGAATTTTCCAAAAGCTCAACATCATTAAAATAAATCAAATGGAATAGATCAGGGTGATACTATTGGAGTTTTGATACATAAAAACATTATCCATTCCACTATACCACTATGGAATAGGCAATTGTTAAGATACAAGTCTGATCCTATCAATTATCTCACATGAACCCACTCACATGGGCACCAACTTTCCCTTTTTCTAAATTCAATGATGATCCCAACATTAGAGACTGCCAAAGAATCACTCTTTAACCCATCATAAACTCAATATGTCTATAAAAATGATATTCATATGAATTATATCTAACATAAGTTATTTTCATTCTATTCTAAATCAATCAAACCATTTCTAATGTATCTTTCATGATACCCTATCGCAACACCTCATATTCCCAAGCTTCTAACTGCAAAAATAGATATCAACACGGTCACCCATAGAGTCCCCCAAATGATTCCATTTAAATCATATTATGAATGATACGGGTGTATAAATAATATAAATGTGATGAAAATTTCTACCATTAACCACTAAAATCCATGACACATGTTCACAACATTTACTCCAATACTTGAATCATATGATCTGACTATCCGTCCTTCTATAGGTGATAAGTCGTACTAAATAAACATGGGAACCAAGGACCTTTTATAATCCATATCATAAGCTCAATGAAAAACATGGGTCATGATCCCAAAATATATCTCTTGAAACACCATGAAACTTCATTGTAACTTGAACATGTCACTCACCCACCTAATCAACCGTGTATGTTTCCTGATTCAGAAAGAAATTGGCCAACATAGTAAACTGTCACACAACTACCCAAAATAAATATTATTCTAAGGTGTCCATATAAGGACCACTATGGTGTTAATAATTATGCCATCCCACATTCAATAAAAAATTGGAAATTATAGTGAAAACCACATGGGAACCGATGCTCAGCCTTCACCTTCTGACATGTAAGGAATCACACCACAAAAGCATCAACCGCTTTCACCATTCTTGGCCACCAGTACATACTATGAATGTAACAATACATCATAATTAAACTAGGATGCACTAAAAACATTGATTCATGGAACCCGCGAATAAAATATCCCTATAAGATCAATGGTTAAACCAAACGACGCCAAAAAAAAATACAATCCCATCATCACCAAGATCCCAACTATAAGAGTTACTCCCCCTTTACGACATTCCTTTATATAAAAACACTCTACATCCTCATGATGAATATCCTTGACCCAGATCAAAAGCATGGATTCAAATGTTGTATATGAAAAGGAAATTTTCACATGTCCATCATATACCTCTAGGTTTATCTCAGCAAACAAATCCATCATTCTCCACTCAGAGTTGGAATCCAAAAAACATGATTTTGAGTCATTGATCTCAGAGTATCAAAAACACTATTCCCTTTTCATGGCATGCAATCCAACTCATCATCAATGAATAAAGTTACTCAATGCACATTGACCTCATAATATTCAACTCCCTCTGAGAGAAAATGTGCATTATCCATTTAAAATTGGTAAACATTGGGAACTACTCTCCCAAAAATTAATGTCTCCAACACATTAAGGCATAAACAAGAGAAGCCAAAAAAAGATCACGAGTATGGTAATTTCATTTATGATCCCTCAACTATCATTACCATATGATATAACTAGACAATCCTATATAAAAAAATTTTCCAAGTGATACACCAGACACGTCAGAAAAAATGGTGTACCTTTTACCTAGTTCAGGTAAGAATAAGATCGGTAAGACCATTAACAACTTCTTCACATCATGAAAATAACTCTTGCATGCCTCTAACTACTCTATATTAATTACATTCAAGGTTATGTATGAAAGTAGAACTACCAAATGGGATATATCCCAAATGAACCATCAGGAATAACCATCCAATCATAGAAAACTGGGAACCTAATACAAATTCATGGGTGGCTCCTAATATATCACAACATGCACTTTCTCATTATCCACTGAAAAACATGACTGAGAAATTATTTAATCCATTAAATGAACATTATCGATCCAGAATTAAAATTTTGATAACTTGGCGTAAATCCAATTCCCTCTTATAGTACTCGAGATAATTAAATGATATATAACATGATTATCATTACATCAGGTGTATAGGAAGATATATTCAAATAAAATGACTACAAACTGATCTATGTATGGGTGGAATATCTTGTTTAATACATCCATGAATATGGTCGTTGTGTTTCTCACCCCCAAAAACATCACCACATAGACATACATCCCATACATTTTTATGAATGTTTTCTAGAGTATGTTAGATGGTCTCCATCTCAACTCATGGTCTCCCAATCCAAAATCGATATTATAGAAATCCAATCCTTCCCTAGTTGGTAAAATTGATGATCTATTCTGGGAAGCATGTATCAGTTCATAACCTTCATCAGATTAAACATTATATAGTCAATACATAATAGCAACGATCCATTTTACTACATTGAAAATGGTACTAGAGATCCCTAAGGTGATGTACATTGATAGGTAAAACCCTTCCTCTACAATTCATACAACTGATCCTTCAGATCCTAGAGTTCTACCGGTTCCATTCGATATAGGGGAATGGATACTAATCTACCCTAGGTAGAAAATCAATCATAATGTCACTATCACACTGAGGTGTTAGGCATATTTATTCCAGAGGAAAAATATACTGAAATTGATCCAAAATGGAATGGAAGACTAGTTTCTCATGTCCTCCTTCAACTAGCACAAGACAAGACACTTGGGACTTGAGTTCACAAAATTGTATGAAAATTGGCACTGAATTTTCTTCTTGAACCCCCCACTCCCCATGTAGTACATGAGCATATACATTGAGTGAAATTAACATTAAAAACATTGAAAACAATCGATATGGGCTTAACACCACACTAGCTAGTCTATTCCAAAAATGTATCCGAAATTTGACATATAAAGGACAATAAGATTCTACAGAAAATGATATTCACCAACCTCAAAAGAACAATGATTTCATTTTTTGATACCCTCAACATGTAACCCCAAAAAAGTACTGATTGACATAATCCTACATGAATATTTCATGGTTAGTCCCAAAACAACTACAAAATGTGAAAATAATATAAGAATTTGTGGAACTTATGTCAAATATAGCACTAGAGAGTACGGAAGATACAAGAATCATACCATGAACACAACATGGTCATGCCTTGACACCATCATGTGTTGAATAATCTATGTTAAAATTGACATACCCTTCAACCATAGGTTCTATCCAATGTACCCTACACTACACTTATATGATGGTATGGATGATCTTCCTCCAGAGTTCCACGTCCACCACCCCTACCAGAAAACACATATAGCTCAACTGTCTACCAGATAGAGAGTAACTGACCCCCTTCATACACTATGTATCTACTACTGACTTCTATATGTACCCATATACTGATGGTCCTTACCGAAACTATGTTTATTTACTAATCTAATACATAACTGTCACTTGACTGGTGGTTTTGAAAACTATACATGTATGTGCCCCAACATTCTAAACTGGTTACATAATTTCTAACCACCACCCTAAGAGACTAGTCTTATATTCTTTCTACTCTACACAACTTTTCACTACTAGAAATTTCCAAAATTACTAATTCATCCCTCTAAATAATGGCCACTTTTTGAAAGTGATATCACAAAATTCCACTTCTTGATTCTCCCATCAAGTACCCTTCTAAGATAAGGGCCTAGAAAAATAATTATATAATCCTTTTAAGACAGATGATATTAACCTTGGAACTGATCGTGTTCCCAATACCATCCTATAAACCTTTCCCCAGAGTCACCTCATCCCCTTCCATAGATGGAACAAAATATAAAAAATAATTTAAACAACTAGAATAACCCATCATAATACAAACCCTTGGTTCAGACTCATAACTTTAAAAAGCTTATAATGCCTCAAGGTTTATGGAAATTTTTGTTCCAAAAACATATCCAGAAAATCATTCCCTACTATTCCTTTATTGTAACACCCGAGATTTTTATGAGAAATATTTTTTTTATGTCATATAATTCATCAAAGGAATATTTCACTGCACACAACACTATCTTTTCTTTCTTTACATGCAATCACGACCATCCTCGATAGCTTGCGTTTTACGCAATACCGAGTTTAACTAAAAAACGATATGCTATTAAAATATTATTAAAACTACCTGTTATGAATAGTAATACACACTTTTTGAAATTTTATTTTTCAAAATGGACTTCATTTTTTGATTTGGAATATCAAAATTATACTAGGGTAAAATTTTGGTATTTTTCTGAAAACATTCAATTTTTGATGAATAGTGAAAACACTGGGTTACTATTTAAAAACTGACTTTTTATTTACATAATTATTTATTTTATTAAAACATATTTTAGGTCAAAATTGACACATAATATCTATATATGTTCAATGTAATTAATTGGTGTCATTTTATAATAATTATAGATATATAAAAATTTTATTGAACTTTTCACCGTCTTTTACCCACCTCCTAGGAGAATTTGCAAATTCACATAAAACATAATTTTACCGATTCTGTGAGTGGAATTTCATAAATTCGAGAGACACGGTAAATATCAAGGACTAAAATATGGTTCAATAAGATGAAAATAATTATTCATGAATAGTAACTTTTTACTTTTATTTACCACGGTTAAAAGTAAATAGGGTATTTAAGGGTCAAAATGATATTATTATTAACCTAAAACATGTTATAATTCTATTGGATAAGTTTAATTCGACCAAAAAACCTTAGGAATAAAATATGACCATTTAGGTCCACTTGGATTAGATTTTTAAATTTAATATTATTTTATTTAAAGAAGAGTTAAAATAGTTAAAATCAATGTTTAATAACTAAAATATTTTTAAATTATGGTTATACATAAGATAAATTCATCTATAAATTTTCATTAGAAAGATAAAAACATTTCCTACATTATTGTATTTTATTTTTAATTTTTGAACATTATATAATTTAATTTATTTATGACACAATGATGATGCAGTAATTATCTTATTAATGAAATATTATCATAATTGATGTTATAAATACCCAAATAAGTGTAATTTGAGACTTTATATGAATTAAAATAATTTTATAGGTTAATATGACATATTTTTCTTGATTTAATTAACGTTTTTTCAACTAATCATGCTATTATGATTTTTACAAAAAATCATTTACCAAATAGTGTCAAAATTGACATAAAATAGTTTTTAAAACAAATATTATATTATTAATTGTTATTATATTCCAAAAAATCTAAGGTTTGTCCTATATAGTTATATGATGATAGGGGTCTCATTAATGGACCACTTGGGGGTATCTTGGATATATATGGTATGTTTATTAACTATATAATATAAAAATACAAAGTGACATGGTAAATGTCAATCTAATTAACTAAGAGTTAAAACTAAATGATAAGGTTAATATAATGACCTAAAATTGTATAAAATTTATTTTTTGAGAGTATTTAGACCCATACCCACCTTATATTCGAAATAAATCAATTTTAAACTATAAAAAACCGAATATGACTTTACCATAAAATAATGTTTTTGGTTTTTCCAAAGGTGCCCCTCTCCTCCCTTATAAAAGGGCACCTCCTCCCTCTCTTCCTCACACCACATTGAGCCTTCAAGCTCGACCAAACCCTGAAACTTTCTCTTATCCACATTCCTAGAAACATTATAGAGGTCCTGGTCATCTTTAAAGTCCATCATTAGTTCCCTAAGAGGAGGTTAAGAAGAGGCGCTTCAAAGAATAGGTAATGTCCGTTACCAATTCTTTCAACTTTATTTCTTCTTCTACTTATTCTTATTTAGTATTTTAATTATGAGGTAATAAAATCAGTATAACTCATATAATGATATGTTATTAGAAGTATTAAATAACCCTATTTCACCATTTATCCATCCTACGGAAAACAAAATCACCGCACGTGCGTACGTACGGATTACCGTCTCCACGCCGTGGTGTAATCTATTTCACACCACCACCTTACTTGGATGGGTATAATGGTGTAGATAATAACTATATATGATTATTTTAAAGTAATATTGATACTAAAATAGTATACATACACTTCAACAAAATTCTACGATCATGGGAACGATATCATCACTCGTGCGTACGTACGGCCTACCGTCTCCACGATGTGATACGACTCGTTCTACATTATATTCATTACATAATGATTATATAAATGAATTGGATGAATAAATATGATATATATTACACTAATACCATTCTGTAAATAAGGTATCTATAACCTAAAGGGAAGAATAAGAATTTATTCGACAAAACACGCATAAGAACAAAAAGTAATAAACACTCGAATAATAAGTAGCAATGAAATATTACTAATAAAAAACTAAGAATATGACCATATAAGATATCATAACAATGAGTATGATTCTGGAATAAGTAAATGACATTATTTAAATCATTATACAGGAGGTTTAGACACTTACGAAGTAAATCGGACCAAAGGTAAAAAAAATCTTGCAATCTCATTTTTATCTGAGATTGTTTATACTTCAGAATTTATAGGGGAATATTTGTCATACACATCCATTTTTACTCAATATGTAATGTTATTTCTATCCTAATACAATTACTGAAATCCAATTTTACCCTTCGGTGAGTTTTTAGTAAAATATATGAAAAGAATCTTTCGTCGTTTTTCGTACGAGGTACTTTTTGACTTTTCCGGCCAAAGTACGAGAAGAATGTTTTTTTAACTTATACAGAATGAATATATTTTTATGATTTTATAGAAAATTATATCCATGAATTTTAATTTACAAGTCATCATGTTTATTTTTAATCAACTTCTTTTAGTTTAAAATTTTATGACATGTTGAGAAAGGAAAAATGTTTTTGAAGTAGAAAGGAAATTTTACTCAAAAATGAAGTTCAAGTGTTTTATCAAAAGTATTTTCCATCTAAGATAATATAGGGTTATGTTTCTAAAGCTATTTTTACATTGATTTGATTATGTTATGATGGAAATATTTTTATGAAGTCCTTTTATCTTATATATATTATGTTATGATGACACGATGTTTATGATTCCCATTTTTATTAGATGGGTTATACTATGACGTATGATTTATGATTTTGTGGCACAAAAAAGAATGTTATAATTATGAGATGGGTGGGACCTATATCTCCCTCTAATGCATTGGGTAATGATTTATATCTCATGAGATAGACATGGCAGGAACGGTAGGTTAAATCGGTTCAGTGAAACAGGACTGAAACGAGGAGCGAACTCGGTTCAAAAATGGACTTTGTCCACTAAGATAGTCTTGGAAATGAGTCTTGACTAATAAGAAATGATTCTCTATGATTATGTGTGTCTTCAAAAATGTTTCACGTTTTAAGTTATTATTATTGTGATTACATTTAACTATTATGATTTATCCCATGATTATGAAATTATGATCTCTTTTAAAGGTTAAGATTTCCAAAATGATATGCTCTTATGAATATGATGTGATTGATATTTCTTTTTTTTAAACTTACTAATCATTTGAGCTCACCATTTTTTATGTTTTATTTCCCTAGATCAGGAAGAAGGTTATTAAGTAGGATATTCCAAAAGGGACTCTAGATATGATGAAATAAATGGGAGATAATGTAGATGCTTTATGAAATGGTTGTTTATGTTTCCTAGTTTCTAAAGACACTAAAACCATATGGTCCATTCATGGTATTGTTATATGTTGTAATAATTGTACTTCAATTTTGAAGTATTAACAATGTATATAAAGCATGGGTTGTTATACTTGGTATTAGAGAAAAGGTATAATCAACATTTTGAAACTAGGATGTGAAAGCCTTAGTAAGAACCCTAAGGATATGTCTAAGCCAAGGACACAATCATAGTGTTTTAGAAATGGCCATGAGTAACCTATGATATGTCCTTAAGCGTGAAAGTTTATTCTTGATTATGTGTTTTTCCTATTATAATTTGTGTTACTCACACTATTCTTCTTGGTTTTAGTCAATGGATTGAACCCGAAGGAGCCGTATTAATGCAAAATGCGACGGGAAATTCAATGATTGACCCCTTGAGAAACCAAACGTTATGGGAGATGGAATGAAAAATATTGTAGCCATGATCACATAACATTCCCAAGCTATGAATCATGAAGAACTTCCAAATGAGCAAAGGAAGGAGTAACATTCTGTTGAACCCTTCATGAGGCAGCGTCCACCCTCATTCATTGCGTCTACTGATCCATTAGGGGATGAACAATAGATCAGTGACACTGAAAATATATTTTTAGTTCTTCAATGTTCTGAACATAATAAATTCATCATAGTAGTATATCGTTTGGAAGGTGAAGATGATCAATGGTGGAATGTTATCAGGAATACGAGTCTAAGAGATGAAATTGAGTCCATAGAATGGGACGAGTTCAAGAAATTATTTTTAAATAAGTACTTCCCTCGTATTCTTCGAACAAAGATGGGGAAATATTATCTTGAACTGAAGCAAAAGGATAATGAATCTGTATGTACCTACGAAGCAAATTTTACAACACATGCATGGTACGCTTCTGGGATTATTATCCAACCGGAGAGTAAGATTGATCGATTATTTAGTGGCTTAAAACCAAGTCTTATAAGGGTGTTAGACATAATAGAATTCAATAGATACGAGGAAATCGTTCGATGTGATCTCAAAGTTGAGATGGAGATTGGAGTAACCCATCAGTCATATGGGATCGATAAGAAGAAGAAAATGGAATTCAAAGGAAAATCTATAGACCACGCTGAAAAGAAGATGAGTTCTCCCTTATGCTCAAAGTGTGGAATGAAACATGGGGGGACTTGTCTTAAAGGGACAAGTAAATGATTCAAATGTGGAAGAGAAGGTCATCGTGCATTTGAATGCCGCAATGATGGGAAGAAGATGTCTAGTGATGTGAACAAGGAAAAGGCTACACAGAGTGTACCTCCTACACTTCAATGTTACAAGTTCAAGGAAATGGAGAATTATTCTAATCAACGCACTAATCCAAGGGTTGTTGATGATGATCGATGTCAAAAAACTCTTAAGGCTAAAGACAAAGAAAAGTCACATGCAATCTCTATCAAAGTGGTGAAAGGTACACTTACCATCCACTCTAAAGTAGAAAATGTTTTATTTGATTCTGGATCCACCCACTCTTTATTTTTGAAGAATTTTCTAAGGGTATCATCATATTAACTAAAAAATTTAATGTTGAGTTAGCTTTGATAACCCCTAATGGCACAATAGTCACATCAAAAGTTTATAATTCTTCTCCGATTGTTGTTTGTGTGAAAGTGCTTCCTACAAATCCTGTGATCCATCCTATTTGATGTGATTCTTGGAATGGATTGGCTTTCTTTATATGGAGCTCATATCAATTGCAAAAGAAGGGATGTCACATTTCATATTCCAGATCAATCTATGATCGTCTATCAATGCAAGGATGAACGTAACCTTCCAGTGGAAATTTCTTATATCTTATGGGTCTTGATTCCACTAAATGATGGTTATTTATCTCAAATGGTTGGTGAGAAACTCATGATTAAGAATATTCCCATTGTACGAGAGTTTGATGATGTCTTTCCGGATGAATTTCCTGGTCTTCTACCAAATCGTGAAGTTGAGTTTTCAATAGAACTAGTACCAGGTGCTTTTCCTATTTCAAAGACACCTTATAGAATGGACCCAATTGAGTTGCAGGAATTGAAGAAGAAACTCCAAGAGAATATTGATAAAGGATTCATACTCCCTAGTCTGTCACCTTGGGTAGCACCTGTTTTGTTTGTTAAGAAAGAAGTTGGATCAATGAGACTCTACATTGATTATCGAGAACATAACAAGATCACGATCAAGAACAAATATCCTCTCCCATGAATTGATTACTTATTTGAAAAACTACATGGATCTCAATACTTTTCCATGATTTATCTTTGTTCAGGGTATCATCAATGAAGGGTAAAAAGGGAGGATATATCAAATATGGATTTCCGTACAAGGTATGGACACTATGAATTTATAGTAATTCCATTTGGTCTTACTAATTCCCCTGCTATCTTCATGGATCTGATGAATAGAGTCTTTTGAGATATCATGATCAGTTTGTGGTAGTCTTTATAGATGATATTCTTGTCTATTCAAAGGGCAAGGAAGAACCTGAAGATCACTTGAGAATTGTACTGAAGACCCTGATAAAGGAGAAGATTTATGCCAAATTTACCATGTGTGAATTTTGGCTTCAAAAAGTTTCATTTTTGGGTCACATAATCTCAAAAGAGGGGATATCATTGGATCCAACAAAAACAAAGGTTATCGAAAGATGGTCGAGAACAACAACAGTAACTGAGATCCGAAGTTTTTTTGGTTTGGCTAGATATTATCGATGTTTTGTGAATGATTTTTCATGATAATCTAACCCACAATCAAAATTGACTCGGAAAGGAGTTACGATTGTTTGGACTGAGTAATGTGAAGAGAATTTGAAGGAGTCAAAAACAAGGTTATCCAGTGAACCTGTGCTCACCCTTCCTTGTAGTGGAGAACGAGTTGTGATCTACAGTGATGCATCCAAGAATGTATTAGAGTGTGATCTCATGCAAAACGATATGGTGATAGCTTATGCCTCATGACAGTTGAAAATCCATGAGCAAGATTACCCAACTCATGATTTGGAGTTAGCTGCGGTAATCGTTGCATTAATGATTTGGAGGCATTATCTTTATGGAGAAATGTGTGATATTTATACTGATGATAAATGTTTAAAGTATATTTTCACACAAAAGGTGATGAATATACCCCAAAGAAGATGGTTGAAGATGATTAAGGAATATAACTTCTCAATTCATTACCACCCTGGGAAATCAAACAAGGTGGCAGATGCATTAAGTCGACAAGACCATGCAAGCTTATCCATGATGAGGATCACAAAAGATCAAATATTTATGGATTTACAAAGGATGGATCTTGGAATTATAATGGAAGGGGAAAAATTGTATCTTTATCAAATGAATTTTCAACCATCTTTACATGTGAAGATTAAAGATTCATAGAAAGAAGATGTAAAGTTACAAAAGAAGGTGAGAAATGTTCCTGAATTCAACCTTGATTGTGATGGGATAATAAGGTTCATGAATCGGGTTTGTGTTCCTCCCTTCCCAGAATTAAAGAATGAGTTGCTGGATAAGGCTCATAGATCTTCATTCTCTATTCATCCAGGAAGCACGAAGATGTATAGGGACCTGAAAGAGTACTTTTGGTGGGATGGCATGAAAAGAGATGTTGCTGAATATGTCTCTCGATGCTTGGTTTGTCAGCAAGTTAAAGCTGAGAGACAGATGTATAAGGGGATGTTAAAACCTTTACGCATACCTGAATGGAAATGGGAAAACATCACTACGGTCTTTGTCCCTGGACTTCCTAAAATATCCAAAGGTAATAATGCAATCTGGGTCATAGTTGATCGTCTTACAATGTCGGCACACTTCATTGATATTAGAGAGGATTTTTCTCTGGATCAGATTGCCAGGATATATGTAATGGAAGTGGTAAGATTTCATGGAGTACCACTTTCCATTATTTCTGATCGGGATCTGAGGTTTACCTCAATGTTCTAGCAAAGTCTTCAGCATACTCTGGATACAGAGTTGAGTTTCATCACTGCTTATCATCCTCGGACAGACGGTCAGTCTAAGAGAACAATTCAAACTCTAGAAGATATGTTTAGAGCTTGTTCTATGGATTTCAAAGGTAGTTGGAATCAACACCTACCTTCAGTGGAATTTTCTTATAATAATACCTTTCACTCCAGTATTCAGATGGCTCCTTATGAAGCTCTCTATGGAAAGATATGCAGGACTCCAACTTGATGGGATGAAGTTGGGATAGAAAGATATTAGGACCTTATCTTATTGATGAGATGGAAGAAAAGGTCCGATCTATTCAAGAACACATAAGAGCAGCTCATAGGTGACAAAAAAGTTATGATGACAACCGAAGAAAAGACCTAGACTTCGAAGTGGGTGATAAAGTGTTCTTATGAATATCTCCTTGGAAGAGGGTAATGAGATTTGGAAAGAAGGGAAAGCTGATCCCTGGGTATATCGGTCCTTTCAAAATACTGGATCGTGTTGGGAATGTAGCTTACCGATTGGCACTTCCACCGAATCTCTCTCTAGTTCGTAATGTGTTCCATGTATCTCTCCTGAGAAAGTACATACCAAATCCTTCACATGTACTCAACTTAGAAGTTGTACCACTGGAGCAAGATCTTTCTTATGAAGAACAGCCGATAAAGATTATGGATCATAGAGAAAAAGTACTATGGAACAATACCACTCCCATGGTGAAAGTTTTATGGAGGAACCACCAATTATAAGAAGCTACATGGGAGCTTGAGGAATGACGAGGGAGAGGTATCCTCATCTGTTTGTTACAAAGTGACGAATTTTGAGGGCGAAATTCAATTAAAGGGGGGTAGAATGTAACACCCGAGATTTTTATGAGAAATATTTTGTTTTTATGTTATATAAATCATCAATGGAGTATTTCACTACACACAACACTATCTTGGCTTTCTTTACACGCAATCGCGACCTTCCTTGATAGCTTGCGTTGTACGCAATATCGAGTTTCACTAAAAACCGATATGCTATTAAAATATTATTAAAACTAGCCATTATGAATAGTAATACCCACTTTTTGACATTGTTTTATTTCCAAAATGGAATTCATTTTTGGATTCGGAATATCGAAATTAGCCTAAGGTGAAATTTTGGTAATTTTCTGAAAACTTTCAATTTTTGATGAATAGTGAAAACACTAGGTTCCTATTTAAAACTGACATTTTATTTAAATAATTATTTATTTTATTTAAATTTATATTAGGTCAAAATTGATACATAATACCTATATAAGTTCAATGTAATTCATTGGAGTCATTTTATAATAAT
The DNA here is from genome assembly GCA_963277665.1 of Viscum album. Lineage (NCBI taxonomy): Eukaryota > Viridiplantae > Streptophyta > Magnoliopsida > Santalales > Viscaceae > Viscum > Viscum album. Next base: position 1,386,826,622 of record OY728159.1, read on the forward strand.
TTTAGATATATAAAAATTTTATTGATCTTTTCACCGTCTTTTACTCACGTCCTAGGAAAATTACAAATTCACATAAAACATAATTTTACAGCATCAATGAGTGGAATTTTGAAAATACGATACACACGGTTAATATCGAGGATAAAATTTTATTTAATAAGTTGAAAATATTTTTTGGTGAATAGTAACTTTGTACATTTATTTACTACTGTTAAAAGTAAATAGGGTAATTAAGGGTCAAAATGATATTATGATTACCCTAACACATGTCATAATTTTATTGGATAAGTGTAATTCGACCAAAATCAACCTTAAGAATTAAATATGACCATTTAGGTCCACTTGGATGAGAATACGAAATTTAATATTATTTTATTTAATGAAGGGTTAAAATAGTTAAAATCAATGTTCAATAACTAAAATATTTTTAAAATACAGTTTTACATAAGATAAATTTGACTATAAAGATTTATTAGAAATATAAAAATATTTCCTACATAATTGTATTTTATTTATAATATTTGGACATTAGATAATTTAATTTATTTATGACACAATGATGATGCAGTAATTATCTTATTAATGAAATATTAAAATAATTGATGTTATAAATACCCAAATAAATGTAATTTGAGACTTTTTATGAATTAAAATAAATTTAAAGGTTAATATGACATATTAGTATTGATTTAATTAACTTTGTTCGAACTAATCATGCTGTTATGATTTTCCAAAAAAAATCAATTACCAAATAGTGTCAAAATTGACATAAAATAGTTTTTTAGAAAAATATTATATTATTAATTGTTATTATATTCCTAAAAATCTACGGTTCATCAAAGATAGTTATATCATGATAGTTGTATCATTAATGGACCACTTGGGGGGTCTCATGGATGTATATGGTAAGTTTATTATGTATATAATATAAAAATACAGAGTGACATGGTAAATGTCAATCTAATTAACTAAGAGTTAAAAATAAAAGCTAAGGTTAATATAATGACATATACTTGTCTAAAATATATTTTTTAAAGGATTTCGACCCATACCTACGTTATCTTCGAAATAAATCAATTTGAAGCTTTTAAAAACCGAATATGTCTTTATAATAAAATTATATTTTTATTTTTTCCAAATGTGCCCCTCTCCTCCCTTATAAAAGGGCACCTCCTCCCTCTCTTCCTCACACCACATTGAGCCTTCAAGCTCGGCCAACCCCTGCCAATTTCTCTTCTTCACTTCCCTAGAAACATACTAGAGGTCCTGGTGTTCTTCAAAGTCCATCTTTAGTGCCCTGAGTGGAGGTTAAGAAGAGGCGCTTCAAAGAAGAGCTAATGTCCATTGCCGATTCTGTCAACTTTATTTATTCTTCTACTTCTTATTCATTAGTTTTCTAATTACTAAGTAATAACATCATTATCACTCATATACTGATATTTTATTATAATTATGAAACAACCCTATTTCACTATCTATCTATCCTACGGAAAATTAAATCACCGTGCATACGTACGTACTGATTACCGTCTCCACGCCGTGGTGTAATCTATTTTCCACCACCACCTTACTTTGATGGGTATAATAGTGTATATAATAACTAAATATGATTATTGTAAAGTGATATTTATTCTTAAATATTATACATACACTTCAATACAATTCCACGATCATGGGAATGATATCATCGCTCGTGCGTACGTACGGCATGCCGTCTCTACGAGGTGATGCGATTCGTTCTACATTATCTTAATTACATAATGATTATATATATTAAATGAATGAATAAATATGATACATATTACACTAATACCATTCTGTAAATTAGGTATCTATATTCAAAAGAGAAGAATAAGAATTTATTCGACAAAACATGCATAAGAACAAAAAGTAATAAACACCCGAATAAGAAGTAGCAATGAAATATTACTAATAAGAAGATAAGAATATGACCATATATGATATCATAAAAATGAGTATGTTTTTTTGAATAAGTTAATGAAATTATTTCAATCATTATACTAGAGGTTCAGACACTTACGATACAACCCGGACCTAAGGTAAGGGAAAATCTCGCAATCTCATTTTTATCTGAGATTGTTTATACTTAAGAATTTACAGGGGAATATTTATCATCCACATCCATGTTTCCTCAATATTTAATATTATTTCTATCCTAAAAAAATTGTTTAAATCCAATTTTACCCTCTGGTGAGTTTTTAGTAAAAGATATGAAAGGAATCTTTTGTCATTTTTCGTACGAGGTACTTTTTGACTTTTTCGGCCAAAGTATGAGAAGAATGTTTTTTTAACATATACGACATGAATGGAATTTTATGATTTAATATAACATTATAACAATGAAGCTTAATTTACTAGTTTTCATGTTTATTTTTAATCAACATTGTTTAGTTTAAAATTGTATGACATGTTAAGAAATGAAAAATGTTTTTGAATTAGAAATGATATTTTCGTCAAGAATGAAGTTCAAGTGTTTTATAAAAATTATTTTCCATCTAAGATAATATAGTGTTATGTTTCTATCTCTATTTTTTGATTGATTTTATTATGTTATGATGGAATTATTTTTAAGAATTCCTTTAATCTTATATAGCTTATTTTATTATGGCATGATGTTTGAGATTCCCATTTTTATTACATGGGTTATGCTATGATGTATGATTTATGATTTTGTGGCACACATAAGAATGTGATAATTATGAGATGGGTGGGACCTATATCTCCATCCAATTAATTGGGTAATGATTTATATATCATGAGATAGACATGGCTGGAAAGGTAGGTTAATCTGATTCAGTGAAACAGGACTGAAATGAGGAGTGAACTCATGTCAGAAATGGACATTGTCCGCTAAGATAGTATTGGAAATGAGTCTTGACTACTAAGAAATGATTCTCTATGATTATGTGCGTATTCCACAAAGTTTCATGTTTTATGTTATGATTATTGGTATTACATTTCACTACAATGATTTATCCCATTATTATGAAATTATGTTCTCTTTTGAAGGTTAAGATTTCCAAAATGTTATGTTCTTATGAATATGATGTGATTGATATTTATTTTTTTACCCTTATAGGGAATTTTAGATCACCCTTTTGTATGTCTTCTTTCCCCAGGTTAGGAAGAAGGTTATTAAGTAGGATATTCCAAAATGGACTCTAGATATGATGAAATAAATGAGAGACAATGTAGATTCTTTATGAACCGGTTGTTTATGTTTCCTAGTTTCTAAAGACACTATAACTATACAGTCTTTTCATGGTTTTGTTATATGTTTTAATAAGTGTACTTCAATTTTGATGTATTAACAATGTATGTAAAGTATGGGTTGTTGTAGTTGGTATAAGAGGAAAGGTATAGTCAACCTTTAGAAACTAGGATGTGAAAGCCTTAGTAAGAACCCTAAGGATAAGTCTAAGCATAGAACACACTCTTAGTGTTTTAGAAATGGCCATGAGTAACCTATGATAAGACCTTAAATGTGAAATTTTATTCTTGATTATGTTGTTTTCCTATTATAATTATTGTTGCTCACACTATTCTTCTTGGTTTTAGTCAATGGCTGGAACCCAAAGGAACCATGTTAATGTGGAATGCGATGGGAAATGCAATGATTGTCTCTTTGAGCAACCAATCATTATGGGAGATGGAATGAAAAATCATGTTGCCACGATCACACAACTTTCTCAAGCTATGAATCAGGCAGGACTTCCAAACGAGCAAAGGAAGGAGAAACATTTTGTTGAATCCTTCATGAGGCAGTGTCCACCCTCATTCAGCGGGTCTACCGATCCATTAGTGGCTGAACAATGGATCAGTACCACTAAAAAGATATTATTAGTTCTTCAATGTTCTGAACATAATAAATTCATGTTAGCAGTATATCGTTTGGAAAGTAAAGCTGATCAATGGTGGAATCTTATCAAGAATACAAGGCCAAGAGTTTAAATTGAGTCCATGGAATGGGGAGAGTTCAATAACATATTTTTCAATAAGTACTTCCCTCGTATTCTTCGAAAAAAGATTGAGAAGTACTTTCTTGAACTGAAGCAAAAGGATGATGAATATGTTGGTACATACGAAGCACATTTTACAATAATTGCATGGTACGCTTCCGGGATTATTATCCAACCTGAGAGTAATATTGATCGATTATTTATTGGCTTAAAACCATGTATTTTAAGGGAGTTATCCATAAGAGACTTCAATAGCTATGAGGAAATCATTCGATGTGCTCTCAAAGTTGAGATGAATATTGGAGTAACCCATCAGTCATATGGGTTTGATAAGTTGAGGAAAATGGAATTCAAAGTAAAATCTAAAGACCACGCTAAAAAGAAGATTAGTTTTCCATTATTCTAAAAGTGTGGAAAGAAACATGGAGGGTGTTGTCTTTAAGGGAAAAGTAAATGTTTCAAATGTGGAATAGAAGGTCATCGGGCATTTGAATGCCGCAATGATGGGAAGAAGATATCTAGTGATGCGAACAAAGAAAAGGCTACACAGAGTGCACCTCCTACACTTCAATGTTAAAAGTGCAATGAAATGGGGCATTATTCTAATCAATGCCTTAATCCAAGGGTTGTTGATGATGATCGACGTCAACAAACTCTTAAGGCTAAAGACAAAGGAAAGTCACATGCAATCTCTATCAGCGATGTGGAGTATGATAACAAAGTGGTGAAAGGTACACTTACCATCCACTCTAAAGTAGAAAATGTTTTATTTGATTCTGGATCCACCCACTCTTTAATTTCTGAAGAATTTTCTAAGGGTATCACCGTATTACCTCAAAAATTTAATGTTGAGTTAGCTGTGACAACCCCTAATTGCACAACAGTCACATCAAAAGTTTATAATTCTTCTCTGATTGAAGTTTGTGGGAATGTGCTTCCTGGAAATATTGTGATCCTTCCTATAGTGGAATTTTATGTGATTCTTGGCATGGATTGTATTTCTTTATATGGAGCTCATATCAATTTCCAAAGAAGGGAAGTCACATTTCATATTCCAGATCAATCTATGTTCTTCTATCAATGCAAGTATGAACATAACCTTCCAGTGGAAATTTCTTCCATCTTGTGGCTCTTGATTACACTAAATGAAAGTTATTTATCACAAATGGTTGGTGAGATACTCGCGATTAAGAATATTCCCATTGTACGGGAGTTTGATGATGTCTTTCCGGATGAATTCCCTGGTCTTCTAGCAAATCATGAAGTTGAGTTTTCAATAGAACTCGTACCGGGTGCTTTACCTATTTCAAAGACACCTTATAGAATGGCCTCAATTGAGTTGTAGGAATTGAAGAAGCAACTCTAAGAGGATCTTGACAAAGGATTCATACACCCTACTGCGTCACCTTGGGTAACACTTTTTCTATTTGTTATGAAAAAAGATGGATCAATGAGACTCTGTATTAATTATCTAGAACATAACAAGATCACAATCAAGAACTGATATCATATCTCATGCATTGATGACTTATTTGACCAACTACGCCGAGCTCAATACTTTTCCAAGATTGATCTTCTTTTAGGGTATCATCATTAAGGGTAAAAATGGAGGATATATCAAAGACGGATTTCCGTACAAAGGTATGGACTCTATGAATTTATAGTAATGCCATTTGGTCTTACTAATTCATGTGTTATCTTCATAGATCTGATGAATAGAGTCCTTAGAGACTATCTTGATCAGTTTTTGGTAGTCTTTATAGACGATATTTTTGACTATTCAAAGGGAAAGGAGGAACATGAAGATCACTTGGGAATTGTATTGAAGACCCTGAGAAAAGAGAAGATTTATGCAAAATTTACCAATTTGAATTTTGGCTTCCAAAAGTTGCATTTTTTGGTCACATAATCTCAAAAGATGGGATATCTGTGGATCTAGCAAAAACAGATGTTATCGAAAGATGGTTGAGACCAACAATTGTTACTAAGATCCGATGTTTTCTTGGTTTGGTTGGATATTATCGATGTTTTGTAAAAGATTTTTCATGATTATCTAACCCATACAAAAAATTGACTCAGAAAAGAGTTATGTTTTCTTTGGACAGAGAAATATGAAGATAATTTGAAGGAGTTAAAAAGAAGGGTATCCATTGCACCTGTTCTCACACTGCCTTATAGTGGAGAAAGGTTTGTGATCTATAGTGATGCATCCAAGAAGGGATTGGGGTGTGTTCTCATGAAAAATGATATGGTGATAGCTTATGCCTCATGACAGTTGAAAATCAATGAAAAAAATCACCCAACTCATGATTTTGAGTTAGCTACTGTAATCTTTGCATTAATGATTTGGAGGCATTATCTTTATGGAGAAAGGTGTGATATTTATACTGATCATAAAAGTATAAAGTAAATTCTCACACAAAAGGAGCTGAATATGCGCCAATGAAGATGGTTGGAGATGATTAAGGATTATGACTGCTTAATTCATTACCACCCTGGGAATGTTAACAGGGTGGCAGATGCATTAAGTTGAGAAGACCATCCATGCTTATCCCTGATGAGGTTCACAAAAGATCCAATATTTGCGGATTTACAAATGATGGATCTTGGAATTATAATGTAAGGGGGAAAATCTTATCTTTCTCAAATGAATTTTCAACCATCTATACATGTGAAGATTAAAGAGGCACAAAAAGAAGATGTTGAGTTACAAAAGAAGGTGAGAAATGTTCCTTAATTGAACCTTGATTGTGATGGGATAATAATGTCCAGGAATCAGGCTTGTGTTCCTCCCATACCAGAATTAAAGAAGGAGCTACTGGATTAGGCTCATAGTTATTCATTCTCTATTCATCCTGGAAGAACGAAGATGTATAGAGAACTGAAAGAGTAGTTCTGGTGGGAAGGCATGAAAAGAGATGTTTGCTGAATATGTCTCTCAATGCTTGGTTTGTCAGCAAGTTAAATCTACGAGACACAAGACTAAGGGGATGTTACAACCATTACCCATACCTGAATGGAAATGGGAAAACATCACGATGGACTTTGTAACTGGACTTCCTAAAACATCCAAAGGTGATAATGCTATCTGGGTCATAGTTGAGCGTCTTACAAAGTCGGCACACTTCATTGCTATTAGAGAAGATTTATCTCTGGATCAGATTGCCAGGATATATGTAAAGGATGTGGTAAGATTGCATGAAGTACCATTTTCTATTATATCTGAATGGGATCAGAGATTTACCTCAATGATATGGCGATGTCTTCAGCATACTCTGGATATAGAGTTGAGTTTCAGCACTATTTATCATCCTCAGACAGACGGTTATTCTGAGAGAACAATTCAATCTACAGAAAATATGTTAAGAGCTTGATCTATGGATTTCAAAGGTGGTTGGGATCAACACCTACCTTTGGTAGAATTTTCGTATAATATTACCTTTCACTATAGTATTCATATGGCTCCTTATGAAGCTCTCTATGGAAAGAAATACAGGACTCCAACTTGCTGGGCTAAAGTAGGGGAAAAAAAGCTATTAAGACCTGATCTTGTTGATGAGATGGCAGAAAAGGTCCAATCTATTCAACAAAACATAAGAGCAGCTCAGATTCGACAAAATTGTTATGCCGACAACCAAAGAAAAGACCTAGAGTATTAAGTGGGTGATAATGTGTTCTTACGAATATCTCCTTGGAAGAGAGTAATGAGATTTGGAAAGAAGGTAAAGCTGAGCCCTAGGTATATCGGTCCTTTCGAAATACTAGATCGTGTTGGGAAGGTAGCTTACTGATTGAGGCTTCCACCGAATCTCTCTCAATTTCATGATGTGTTCCATGTATCTCTCCTGAGAAAGTACATACCCAATCCTTCACATGTACTCAGCTCAGAAGTTGTACGTCTGGAGCAAGATCTTTCTTATGAAGAACAGCCGATAGAGATTCTGGATCGTAGAGAAAATGTCCTACGGATCAAGACCACTTGGTTGGTGAAAGTTTTATGGAGGAACCACCAATTAGAATAAGCTACATGGGAGCTTGAGGATATGACGAGGGATAGGTATCTTCATCTGTTTGTTAAAAAGTGACGAATTTTGAGGTCGAAATTCAATTTAAGGGGGGTAGAATGTAACACCCGATATTTTTATGAGGAATATTTTGTTTTTATGTTATATAAATCATCAAAGGAATATTTCACTACACAAAACACTAGCTTGTCTTTCTTTACACGCAATTGCGACCATCCTCGATAGCTTACGTTGTACGCAATACCGAGTTTCACTAAACAACGATATGCTATTAAAATATTTTTAAAACTAGCCATTATGAATAGTAATACCCACATTTTGAAATTTTATTTTTCAAAATGGACTTCATTTTTTGGGTTTGGAATATCGAAATTATCCTAGGTTGAAATTTTGGTATTTTTCTGAAAACATTAAATTTTTTATGAATAGTTAAAACACTAGGTTACTATTTAAAAACCGACTTTTTATTTAAATAATAATTTATGTTATTTAAATTTATTTTAGTTAAAAAATGATACATAATACCTATATTAGTTCAATGAAATTCATTTGAGTCATTTTATAATAATTTTATATATATAAAAATTTTATTGAACTTTTCACCGTCTTTTACCCACCTTCTAGGAGAATTTGCAAATTCACATAAAACTTAATTTTACCGCTTCTGTGAGTGGAATTTTGAAAATCCGAGTGACACAGTTAATATCAAGGACTAAAATTTGCTTCAATGAGATGAAAATATTTTTTGGTGAATAGTAACTTTTTACTTTTATTTACCACGGTTAAAAGTAAATAGGGTAATTATGGGTAAAAATGATATTATTATTACACTAACACATGTAATAATTTTATTGGATAAGTGTAATTCAACCAAAAGCAGTCTTAGGAATAAAATATGACCATTTAGGTCCACTTGGATTAGATTAAGACATTTAATATTATTTTATATAAAGAAGAGTTAAAATAGTTAAAATAAAAGTTTAATAACTAAAACAATTTTAAAATATGGATATAAATAAGATAAATTATACTATAAATATTAATTAGAAAGCTAAAAATATTTACTACATAATTGTATTTTATTTATAATTTTTAGACATTAGATAATGTAATTTATTTATGACACAATGATGATGCAGTAATTTTCTTATGAATGAAATATTAACATAATTGATGTTATAAATACACAAATAAATGTAATTTGAGACTTTTTAGGGATTAAAATAATTTTATAGGTCAATATGACATATTATTATTGATTTAATTAACTATTTTCGAACTAATCATGATGTTATGATTTTCGAAAAAATTCAATTACCAATTAGGGTTAAAATTGACATAACATAGTTTTTAAAACAAATATTATATAATTAATTGTTATTATATTCTTAAAAATATATGGATCGGCCAAGATGCTTATATCATGATAGGTATATCATTAATGGACCACTTGGGGGTCTCTTGGATGTATATGGTATGTTTATTAACTATATAATATAAAAATACAAAGTGACATGGTAAATATCAATCTAATTAACTAAGAGTGAAAACTAAAATATAAGGTTAATATAATGACCTAAACTTGTATAAAATATATTTTTTGAGATGATTTAGACCCATACCCACTATAGCTTCTAAATAAATCAATTTGGAGCTATTTATAACCGAATATGACTTTATAATAAAATAATTTTTTTAGTTTTTCCAAAGGTGCCCCTCTCCTCCCTTATAAAAGGGAACCTCCTCCCTCTCTTCCTCACACCACTTTGAGACTTCATGCTCGGCCAAACCATACTAATTTATATTCTCCACTTCTCTATAAACATCCTATAGGTCATGGTATTCTTCAATTTCCATATTTAGGGCCCTACGTGGAGGTTAAGAAGAGGCGCTTCAAAGAAGAGGTAATGTCTGTTACCGATTCATTCAACATTATTTCTTCTTCTACTTCTTCTTATTTAGTTGTTTCATTCTGAAGTAGTAACTTCAGTATCACTCATGTACTGATATGTTATTATAAGTATTAAACAACCTTATTTCACAATCTATCCGTCCTACAGAAAATGAAATCACCGCGCATGCGTACGTACAAAATACCGTCACCACACCGTGGTGTAATCTATTTTCCACCACCACATTACATGGATGGGTATAATGGTGTAGATAATAACTATATATTATTATTTTAAAGTGATATTTATTATGAAATAGTATACATATACTTCAATACAATTCCACGATCATGGGAACGATATCATCGCTCGTGCGTACGTACGGCCTACCATCTCCACGATGTGATGTGACTCGTTCTACATGATCTTCATTACATAATAATTATATAAATGAATTGAATGAATAAATATGATATATATTACAATAATAACATTATGTAAATGAGGTATCTATGACCTAAAGATAATAATAAGAATTTATTCGACAAAACATGCATAAGAACAAAAAGTAATAAACACCCGGATAACAAGTAGCAATGATATATTACTAATAAGAAGCTAATAATATGACCACATACGTTATCATAACAATGAGTATGATTATGTAATAAGTCAATGACATTATTTAAAACATTATATAGGAGTTTCGGACACTTATGAAGCAAATCGAACCTAAGGTAAGGGAAAATTTCACAATCTCATTTTTATCCGAGATTTTTTATACTTCAGAAATTACTGGGGAATATGTATCATCCACATCCATTTTTCCTCAATATGTAATATTACTTCTATCCTACTATAATTTTTTTAAATCCAATTTTACTCTCCGGTGAGTTTTTAGTAAAATATATGAAAGGAATCTTCTGTCTTTTTTCGTACGAGGTACTTTTTGACTTTTCCGGCCAAAGTATGAGAAGAATGTTTTTTAACTTATACGACATGAATGGATTTTTATGATTTCATAGAACATTATATCCATGAAGCTTAAATTACAAGTTTTCATGTTTATTTTTAATAAACTTATTTTAGTTTGATATTGTATGACATGTTAAGAAAGCAAAAATGTTTTTGAAGTAGAATGAATATTTTCCTCAGGAATGAAGTTCAAGTGTTTTATCAAAATTATATTCCATCTAAGATAATATAGGGTTCTGTTTATGTACCTATTTTTACAATGATTTGATTATGTTATGATGGAATTATTTTTATGAAGTCCTTTTATCTTATATGGATTATGTTATGATGGCACAATGTTTATGATTCCCATTTCTATTACATGGGTTATGATATAATGTATGATTTATGATTTTGTGGCACACATAAGAATGGTATCATTGTGAGATGGGTGGGACCTATATATCCCATTAATTCATTGGGTAAATATTTTTATATCATGAGATATATATGGCTGGAACTGCAGGTTAAACCGGTTCAGTGAAATAGGACTGAAACGAGTAGTGAACTCGGTTCAGAAATAGACTTTGTCCGCTAAGATTGTCTTGGCAATGAGTCTTGACTACTAAAAAATGATTCTCTATGATTATATGTGTATGCCACAATGTTTCATGTTTTAAGTTATGATTATTGGTATTACATTTCACTACTATGATTTATCCCATGATTATGAAATTATGATCTCTTTTGCATGTTAAGATTTCCAAAATGATATGTTATTATGAATCTGATGTGATTGATATTTCTTTTGTTTACCCTTACTGATCATTTGAGCTCACCCTTTTGTATTTGTTCTTTCCCCAGGCCAGGAAGAAGGTTATTAAGTAGGATATGAAAAAAGGTACTCTAGATATGATGAAATAAATGGGAGACAATGTAGATGCTTTATGAACCGTTTGTTTATGTTTCCCAATTTCTAAAGACACTATACCTATACGGTCCTTTCATGGTTTTGTTATAAGTTTTAATAAGTGTACTTAGATTTTGAAGTATTAACATTGTATGTAAAGTATGAGTTGTTATATTTATCCTACTTTTTTTGAACCGTAATCATCCACCAGTGCTTTTCCTAGCCCCAAAGTATATATCCTACTAACATGAAACTCATCATATAAGGATTATACAGGTTATAATGAATCGTCTGGATAAACTATATCAAGATCTCAGAAACATATATCCTATCCTATTAGGTAAATGTAAGAGGGTTCTACAACTAAAACACTTTGGCCAACACGATCATACTCTATACAACCTGTACTAGGTCTTGTTTCATCTGACTAAAAATTTAAATTTCATTAATTGAGTCACTTTTAAATAAATAGAGGGAAACTGATCGTGTTATTTCATCTTCATGAAATGAGAATAGATATCACCGAACATCTCTTCCATATTACCATGAACCCAGGGATCATATTCCTCCAATATCAGGAGATTATTCTTGGAAATTTACTATTATCTTACAATCATCACACATCATCATGGTGGAATTTATCTACAATTCCAAACATGATCTTTACAAAACAAACCATATATGTTCCAAAAAAATATAAATGACATATCACCACTATCCATAAACAAACCATTTAATGAACACTATCCAAATGAGAATTATCGTACCTGGAACACTACCCTCAACATTCCCTACAAAGGACCACAACTAACATTAATAAACAAATATAATTTTTACAATCATACAGTTCTCAACATTTCACAAACATTTCTATATCAAAAAAAATAGAAAAAACATTTTATTTCACTTGAAAACCCATAATTCACTCAACTCTTTATTATTTATTCAACATTTTCCTCCCCTTATTACCAATATTCATCATTTTATTAGATAAAATTTTCATCAATTTCATGAAAATCAATGCATCCTACATTTTATTCCCTATACACCCATCATGTTTGTATTGAAACAGTTATTAATGTCACTTATATACAATAGTGCATTGAATTATGAATGAATTAATAACCTCATTACATTCTAACCCAAAAAAATCATAAAATAATCACATTTCATAACATTTAAATCATCCAATAGTGAAATATAATCATATATAACAACACATAATAAGAAAAACAATTCCCACCATAGGTGACTTGGTATTTCCATTGTACATGGGTTTGATACTATCTATCATGAGATCATTACTAAATTTTTACACCTTCATATCATTTATTCTAACTTCCCTAAATAGTATGCCATAGAGAAGAACACCTTTGATACCACTTTGTAACATCCTCGACTAGAGATCCACTAAACTGGTTCCCTGAACAGGGTTGCCACATGACTTCTAGTATGCTTCCTCATATTCCAAAGGTTTCCAACTACCATCAATGGTCTAATATTCATGTGGAGAGACTATACCATCGATACTATAGTACGTCACAACACAAAATAAATAGATTATTTGAAAAAATAGAGAACAATAATGAATCATGAATAAAAATAACTATTTCCTATAACTAGGAACATATATCAACTAATAGTAAACTTGTCGTGTATCCCTATAGATCTACATGAACAAATCCTAAAAAAAGAATAAAAGTGGAATCCTCAAAATTTTTCTGACAATAAGTCCAAATCCTCATCCATTTACCTCTCAATCATGAATATACTTCAAAGAACATGACCCTTTCCCCTTTCATAACATGCATGCAGAAAACCTTCTTGTATACCCAATAGTGTCCTGAGAAATATGTTATTACAACTTAAGAGTCCAGCATCGATTATGTCTAAAAAATATCCAGTCTAAACTAATAGTTCATAAAATTATTAAATAAATAAAATGTAAATAAATGGATTTTTGGGTGCCATTGGTTAAGAACATGTGCATAAATTAATAACAATATTAGTTCAAAGTTCATTATTTGAATCATCCTCATTCCTTTTTTTATTTAAAGAATGTGTTCCATGGGATAGGAATTTGCATCCTTCAAATAAATATAAACTTCATTCATCATTATGAAAAATGGAATAAGTCAAGTCAATATCATATAAGGGATAAAAAATAACAAAAAACTCATTATCCTCAACTCACACATCAGACTATATGGTGTCAAATCATTAGGGGGATCAGGATACATCCCCTTCCCTAACAAATGCTTTGTGGGTGGATTTTTTAGCATCAATCTCATTCGACCCATGGGAGGAGCCTTAGACCTCTATAACACAACACAATCCATGTGAAAATTATAATTCATCCATTCACCAAATACATAAAATATCACTACACAACACATCTAATATGTAGAACCATCACAATTCATAACAATAGAACATGTTAGTAAATAGTATTCCTTAACCCATTAACACATTTTTTGTTTACATTATATAGACCATTGAAACATATTCTCATTATCATGCCTAACACAATAATCATATTCAATAATTACCTTATATCGAAAAATTTCACATTTTAATTTCACATTTCATTACCAATTTAGGATAATAATCAATTCATAAGAAATAACATTCATAAGATTTTTAACATATTCAAGAAGCCCCCTCAGAGGTTTTTAATCAACCAAATTAAACAATTTTCATGACATGAAAAACTACCCCTTAATACATTATCAAATATACTTACACTAATAATATTCCACTGTGAACTAATCTAAACAAATAAACATGATTATCATGGTCTCTAAATTTTCACACATCGACCTAGCATGTACTTTGTCAATTACTATGATCAATGAAGTTGGTCCACCACATAGGTGGACCTAAATTGGTCAAACTATCCTCGTCGCATCCTATGGGAACCATGAGGGGTTCAATTTATTATTTATATGACTTATTTACCAAATATCACAAAGTCTATTGAAAACACAAAAATGGAAAACCAAGAAAAAAACTGAACATGGGTAAATATTCAACAATACTATAGGATATAACTTTTATATCACCAACCACAAATATGATGACAAACACACCCCTAAACATGGTCATAGATCTGGATTCAAACACCAATTCAAAATTTAATCTAGATTTCACTAGAAAGGAAGGGTTTTATAGATTTCAATGAATATCACCGAAGATACAAACCCTAATCTGTAAAAGAGAGGATATGAGAGGATTAGAAATACCAGGAGCTTTTATCTGCAACCTATAGTACACCAAACGCCATAAAACAAGGTAGATTGACCCTAGGAATCCCTTGGGGTTCATATTCAACACTATGGTTCCATGGAAGAAATAAGGGAAGAAAATTCAAAGGATACTTAAAATCCCATAGTATAATGTTATACATTTTTCAACTTTTACAAGGGTTCTTGGAATAACCTCATAGTTTTTCAAACCGTGCACAAACCATGTGCAAGAAACCATGTGAGTGGAGTTTGGTCACATGGTTACCTAGACGGAATCAATGTTTGAAAATCCATGTACAATCTGTGTGATATGTCACTATTAAAGGTTTCACAAGCTTTCTTAGTAAGCCACATTATTTTATTAATCCTGATAAAACCATACACCATGTATAGGTTGGCATGGTTTTCCTTCCCCCACTTTCTCACCTCATACACTTGGAAAAAAATTACATAACCTAAAATAGAAATTAAACCCAAAATGTAAACATGTTCATACCTGCATGAGGTTATTGATCTTACATACCAAATAACTACAACATACATGATGGGGAATTAAGTGTATCCTTACAGGATATACATAGTCTGATAGGTGAGGGCTACAGACTAATTATGGAAATTTTGACACATATCATGACATTTTGTGACGGATGTGTATATATACATACACATACTTATCATTATTGAGCCAAAATATGTTCATATATTGCTTCAAAATAGCATGGTAAACGCTTGTTTTCTCGATATATGGTCGTTTTTTCTTGAATATTCATTGTGATTAATTATATGATTATAAATTTTTTTACTTTATGTTTATGTTTTCATTAGCTTGTCATATTCACAAATAAGGAATATTATATTTTGGGTGTTGGAAAAAATTTGTGGTTTTCTACTAATTTGTACTTCTACACTTATCAGGAATGCATGGCACATTGTTACCCAAGTGGCCCTCAATTTTTTTTTTCTGTTTCTTGAAATGAGTCCCGTGTTTTATCATTATGTGGGAAAGATTACGATAAATATGGAGAAAGAATGAGATACAGAAAGGTGTATAATGGAATCCTCATACATTTTTATTTTTATATAGGCCATGAGGGTGGTCTATATTATTGTAATCATATATGCCACTTTGGGAATATTGTGACCACATTAATTCTCACCATGTGACTTTTATTGAATTTATCATAATCTGATTGAATAATGTTATACATTCTGTTATTTTTTAAATTATGTACATTTATTGGGGGAATAGTCTTCCCTTACATTTCTTTAGATATTCACATACAGTTGGCATACTATAGCATATGTGTTGGTGCACCAAATATCATGTTACGCTCTTACACAAATTAAATGATTAATGGTAGGATATAAAAAAATATTATTAGTTCATTAAAACCAAATGATTTAAAATAACAATTTGTTTGATAGTATATACAACACACACCGCCGAGAAGAAACATACAACAAAATATTACTATTTAACTATTATAACAAGTTTGAAAAATTGAAGACTATGAATTGGATTAATATATATTTATAATTCGTACAAAATAAATTTTTAATTTTTAATTTTTTTGAAACAAGAAAATATTTTTTAGTTAATTCATTTTATTCATCCAAATAATATGATTTATCTAAAAAAATTATTTTTTTATATTTTTTAGAGA
The DNA here is from genome assembly GCA_963277665.1 of Viscum album. NCBI lineage: Eukaryota > Viridiplantae > Streptophyta > Magnoliopsida > Santalales > Viscaceae > Viscum > Viscum album. The sequence goes on from OY728159.1 coordinate 1,386,843,292, forward strand.
GAATATTATAATTACGAATTATAAATAATGAAAACAAAATTTCATTGAAAGGATATAGTTTTTGAATTCAACTCATAAAAATTATCATATGATAAAACAATGGTATTTTTCTTAAAATATTGGCTTTTTACTAATTAGTGAAAAATACTTATTCCCCTAAAAAACAATAATTTCATTTCAAGTAAATTAAAAAAATAAAATTATAATTTTTATTATATTTTAAATTATCTAGGAACATTTTTATTAAGAAAATAATCGATTTATATGATTCTCAATGACGTTTATACTTTAATTGAATTCAGAAACAATTTTTACTTAAATGTGGATTTTAATGAAAATCCTGTTGCATCACATTTTTTCCATCTTTCTTTAATATAAAATTATAAAAAAATAGATTTAATTCTCCAAAATATAATACATATTATTAATTATGATATATAAATTTGATAAAATTTTCAATATTGTATTCCTTCATTATAAATATGATCCTTATTAAATATCTTTCAAATCAGTAATGGTAAATTATGTAATTATGGTTAATAATAATATAATAATGCCCTAAAATTATTATTTAATCATGACTAAATATAAATTATTATTTTATTTTATATGTAATAATATAAACATTCAATATACGACCTTTTGATTCGTTCTGGAAAATATTTTGAACTTTATATTATTATTTTTAATGAAAAGTAAAAGTTATCATTCCCTTTGTTTCAATACCTCTATATTTTTATGATCATGATAAAACGAAGTTGCGTTTGTATAGAAATGTTTATTATAAATATAAACTATTTTTAATCATGGAACATTTTTCTAGTCTGTAGTCATTAAATAAATAACATAAATTATAATTCAAATGTGACACATTATAAATTTAATTAATAAAAAATGAAATAAATGATATAAATAATGTTGAAAATTATTTTATTTTAATTCTACATAAATTATTATCGGTAAAAATAGAATATTTGAGAGATATGAATTTATTTAATTTGAATTACATTTTCTCAATGTTGTTTTCAATGTAAAATTAAATAAATAGTTCCAAATATGATACTAATGTTATATTATAAAAAATAATATTTTATTAAATAAGATAAAATTCCTAAAACTCTTCTCCTATCAATGTTGTCTATATGTGTTGAAAATATCCTTAATTTTACATTTATGCTACAATTTTCAATTTATAGTAAATATATTAACCCCAAAATGGGAAAACCCATTGTTATCTTGTTAATTTTGAAAAAAAATGAATTTTTGTTTAAAAAAACACAGACGGTTAGAAACCTAATATAAAGGTGAAAATTTTAATTATAAAAAAGTTATATGGAACATCCTTAAACTATATTAATATTAAACCTGTTCTGATCCTTTTTCTATGAAATAAAATGTATATTAATTTACAATTTTATGTAAACCCATGAGATCTCCTTCACTCACTTTTTAAAGGGATCTTCCTATCTTTATTTAATCCCACTAGAAATGTTTTTTTGACAATATCTAAAAATAATCCCTTCCAAATATCCTTCAAAAAAATTTAATTCTTTTTCATAATAAAAACCACCAATGGGTTTTGGTGTAATGAAATGAATGTTTTTCAAAGAAGGGGAATACTATTTAAATAAATTTTTTTGTTCAGTTGTTTTCACACCAAAATAAAATCATATTAAAACAAGATGAAATTGTAAAAAAAGTATAATTAATATAAATATAATTGATAATTATAATTTCATAACCAATATTAGTATCCTATCAATCATATGGGAAAAGAAATCACCAATCCTGGGTACGACATACAACATCCTCACGATCCAATGTAAATAATTTGTTATCATTGTATATCACTAATGGAAAAAATGATGTGTTCAATAAATATATATATTATGTATGATATTTTCATATTTATAAAAAGGTAAATTATTATTTAGATTTCATTCATTCTATCCCTAAAAAATGGAATCAATGTCCATGCATACGTATAACCTACCATCCCCACAAATTATGTAATTATTTATTTATATATAAATTATATAAATGAACATAAATATTTAGTTAATTAATATATATTACATTATTATAATTTTTTAAATTATTTATATGTTGTAACCATGATCAACGTATAATGGACGAGACTTCAAGACCAGAACAAGAATAAAAAATGAAGCCAGTATCACCTAAAACTGTGATTTAAATAAAGAATTATTACGAAACTTGTTATATATTTCCATAAGAAAATAATATAAAATTTGATATATAATATTATGTTTCCAGATTATGTTTATAAATAATATCAATACATATATACATTATAATTGTTTTATAACATATATGATGAATGAAAAGACATATGGTAGGACATCATTCTAAACCAAAGCTTTTCTTCAGAATATAACCACACTCCCTCTAAATAATATTGTATATCTCTATAATGGAATCGATTAAATATAATTTATGTATATATATATATATATATATTACATATATACATTTCTCATTATTTATTCATTTTAGGTGGTAATAAATTACATAGAATTATTTCTAAAATTCCATCACTAAAATAAAACCTGATTAAGTGGAACATATATATTCCTTAATCATTTTAAGTAATTCTAGGTTATTTTTTCATAATTAGAAAAATATTTTGATCCTTATAATTGTGAAATATTATTTTAATAATAATAATATTTAATTCCTTATTAATATTTATTTATTAAAAAATAATATTCTTATATTTTATCGTAGTATTATGAACCCCATTTCATATAATTGTTAATTAATATGAATATTCTATAGGATTGAATCCATTTTGTGGCCCAAATAATCATGAAGTGGATATTATGTGAGTTCTTAGAGATCGATCCATGTAATAGGGTAATGTTTTGTCACCTGAGATGGAAGTTATAGGATTAGGGAGTCAACCTAATAAATGATGTGACTATTTCCACCACATTCTGTTTACTTAGAAGTCAAACTTGACTTATTATTATTTCATATTTTATAAATATAAGTAATATATTATGTTTCCATGACCGTTTGATACTATGATGTTTTTGTTATGATGACTTGGTATTATTCAAGAAACAACTACATTATTATATTAAATTAAAACATTAACTCAAATGTCATTAATACTTATCATGTTTATTCCCTCACAAGTATTTTTATCCCTTTTTGTGTCTATATATTCTCTATGTTATCCCATTTAGTTTTATGAGGTATTTGATATTTAGGAGCTCATTATAGTGATAAAACAAATGTTTTTATTATTTTCATAATAATGTTTTATGTAACTAATCTTCCAAATACATTATAACATTCAGTCCTTTGGTTTTATATTATGTATATTTAACTTAAAAATTATTTAATAACTTGTGTAAAAGGATTGGGTCACTATAGTTGGCATTAAATTATATTCTAGTTATTTTTTTGAATGTGACAAGAATTATTCTGTGAGATTCACAAGGATAATACCATGTATATTATATTGTTCTAGATTTAAATTGAAGTATATAGAATGTAATTTCAAATTAATTATGTTCCATTATTGACACTACAAGTGGATGTGGATCTGAAATAGATATAAAAAGTGGTAATAACTATGAAAAATTTATAGTGGTTGATAAATGAAAGCACCACCCCATTCACAATCATGATGTTTTACATTAACAATTTTTGTTCACAACCAAGGTATATTCTTAGAAAAATTATGAAAATCATTTTGAATCATTGTTAACTACTTGAATAGAATATTATAATTGATAAAATAATAGTAAATATATATCTTGTAATCTTGAGAAAATCCTAGATACACATAACAAGTTATATAATTAGCATATATAAATTATTCATTCTATGATTATAATATTTTATTTTGTAATGTTATTAGTTTACGTATAATCATAAAGTTTTTATAGTTATTGGTGGGAATATGAAAACTCTTTCCATCAATCAACATAATATGAAATCTAATGATTTCTAATAATATTAATAACCATAAGGATATGAGATTAGGGATTTTCATGGATTTACTAGATCACCTGAATCATATTTTGAGTTAAGAAATTTATTATATGGAACACCACCCTTATCCTAAGAATGATAAGGTTATAGTTGAGTATTTTATGTTCCATATTACTCATACCATTCTTGGATCAGCTTATCCTTCATAAAAAAAAATATTAACACAATTTAGAACGGATTATATGTCCTCTAATGCTCGAAAAATGGGAATGTTTCTTTGGGTTTAATCTCGTAGTGGGAGAACCTGATCTGTGTTGTATGATGATCAAGAAAATCGACTGAAAAAAGGATTTTGATTACATGGAATTGTTATAATATAAAAAAAATTATTTTTTACAAAATATTTTCCATACACACCCTACCATAAAATTGAGATAGGTTTTATCAGACTTATTTAAAGGAAGATAAATCTATTGGATTTATCTATGGAGAACATGGAAAGGAATTCACGTTATACCTATGGATTCATCATTAATGATGAATGTGTGGTGAAACACTTCATAACAAGATTAAATAAATGTGTAAGAAATGTTATGTTGTTTCAAGACATTGATATCTACGAAAATATTTTTGGTCTATCCTTAAGGTTTCATATAGATATTGGATACTATCTATAGTATAATTGACATAGAGATAAATTGTGTAAAATATTGTCTGCTTTGGGATGATCCATAGTAAAACATATTGTGGTATAGAAAACCCAACATCCCATTTTTCAGATGTTTGTGAGGAATATTTATAGAAAATGTCTAAAGGGAACAAAGATATTCTTCATGTGAGGGAAAGAATTGAATAATGATAATCAATGATAATGAAAGAATAAAAAATTAACTAATAAAATTTTGGAATGGAAGTCTTAGATCAATACTCAGTCTATGGTAAAAACTTTAAGTAGAAAAAAACAAGTCTAATTCATTTAAATGATCAAATCTAGAGGTTGTGAGTGAAAATCAGTAACACCAACCTCTAATGGGTTGAGGGAAAATAACGTAATATTTTATTTGTATAGATAAGGTGTATCCAATAAATGAAATGGTTAAAAGTACGATGCATATTCATTCAATAATATAAAACCAAAATTTTCATTACAGTTCTATGAATTCTAAAATATGTTTTATATTTTACTGAACTTGTAAAACACCGACTAAAAACATGGTGCTGGACTATCTATTAGGATATAAAATTGTAAAATTACTGAGTACTATGAATATATGTAATCCCTAGTAATTTTTTAGACTAAATACTTCTTAAAATATATTTTTACTTCTTTTAGTTGATATTTTTTCTATTTTGGGAATTCAATGTAAATCATTCTATAAATCCATCTTATTTTTTGGGAGAGGTGGATCTCCCATCACATCTTAGTCATCCTCCAATTTTTTAAATGGGTCTAGATTAAATTATTCACGAATAAAACATTCTTCTAATTTTTTGTATGAGAAATAATTACTTTGTGAAATAAATGATAAAATGGTGATAATCATTCTATATGGAATGCATATTGTCAATGATAAATATAATATACTACCTGAAGACTTTCATGGCCTTCCCCCTAATCGAGATTTCTAATTATGAAGGGAAATTATATTTTTATCTATAACAATATCAAAGACTCGTTATAAAATTTAAATCATTGAATTGTATGAACTAAAAAATAAATTACAATGGAACCTGGAAAATGCTTTTAGATGCCCAATTTGTTCACTTTTGGGTGCATAGATCTTTTTTTAAGAATAAGATGGTTCATTGTGCCTCTAAAATGATTATCATGAACTAAACTTAAATATTCTAAATAATAAATGTTGCCTTCCATGGATAGATGACATGTTTGATCAAATATGTGGGTAATATTATTTTTTAAGTTTACAATTCAGTTGGGATGTCATTAATTAATGGTGGAAAAAGATGGTATTCCTAAAATATCACATTGAAAATGTTATGGTCCTAATGTGTCCATGGTCATTCCCTTTGAACGCAGAAATGTTCTTCTAATCATTGTGAATGTAATGAATATATTCATTAGATAATTTTAGACAAATATTTCCCATCCATAAGAGAAAATATTCGTATATACTCCAAAAGAGGTTAGGATCATGGAAGCATAATAATCCTATGAAAAATGGAATAGGAAAGGATAATTTATATGGAATGAATGGTATATGTAAGTTCCAGAAGAAGGAGGTATTAGTATTAGAAGATGTTATAACTAATAATGAAAAAGATATGGAACCCACTGGGATAATTGATATTAAGGGAAATCCTTGAGTATCATATATAATAAACATCCATAGATTTGTTGAACTACAGTAGTATTACTAATGACTGGTGAAAATATCAACACAATTTTCCAACCTTATTAACGATTCTAAATAATATTTGATTAAATCATATATATACTAGTGTGAATAAATATTTCTTTAAATAATTCACGTCTAGGCTTTGCATCACACCACTCCTCAAACATTCCTTAGGAATTAATTTACCTTGGATTTTTTTGATTCATATAAAGGTATAGTCTATGTAAGAATGAAAAATTAGACATGTATATCCTTGAACACAATGTATTTTAATTTTCCTAAGTAGAAATATAAAAAAATTTATGTTGATTTGGTTGTTGTTAATATGCATTGTGAATCCAATAACATTATCTCTATAGGTTGATGTAATATATATATATTATAAGAGTTAAAATATAAATTCATTAATATTGAAATTAATATGTGACAACATATATATTAATATATAATCAAATACCATTACTGCTCAATATATTAATATCATGGGAATGAATAAAAGTACCTGATTCTCAAATTAAAAAGTATTCTTTAACATTATCAATGATCAGATTTGGAAATGATCCAATCCTCTTGGATATGAAGAGTATGTAAATTTGAATAATAATAGAAGGAACATCATCATTTTTTTATCAATTTACAACTTAACCATAACCAATGGAGAAGATAAATGAATCTCTAGAAGTTGAAGGGGAAATTCAAAAGAAGGTGGAAACAATAAGAAAAGGTAAAATACCGGTGATACAAATTATTTAAGGAGTTATATGTTTTGGGTCATGAATATATGAAGCATCAAATCTAGATATAAATATGGTTTTGTTGAATGATTAACATAGTTTAACCTGCTCAATATACCGATGAAGAATGAAGATGTGTCAAGATCTATAAAGGATCTATTAGTGGGACAATATAAAGAACCACAAATTGGAATATACAATAAAGTTTCTTATGTGTTCGCAATTGATTTATTACAGGAATACCTGACAAGATGATACCAATAGTTACCATACCTACATGGAAAAGAGAAATTGTCACCATAAATATTTTCATATGTCTTTGAAATAAATAAATATGAAGAACTAGTATATGGATTGGGGTGGAACATTTAAAAAATAATGGTTACCTAATTTCAATTCTGAATGACATTTCACCCCACCTATTAGCAAGGATATATATCCGAGTGGTTCTGATGCTACATGGGACACCAAGTAAAATCATATCTAACTGATACATGAGCTTTTCCTATATATTATGGAAGTGTATCCAACATGATATAAGGAGTGATTTTTCATTCTATATGGATTATCACCACAAAACTGATGATCAACAAGATTAAACTATCTATAATATTAATGAACTTGTGAGATCATGATAGATGGAAATCAAAGGAGTTTAGGATCCACATCTACCTCAGGTAGAGATCTCGTTAAAAAATTCATTTATCCCAAACATACCAACACCTCTTTACATTTACATATTAATAAAGATATGTAGAGAACATTATATTGGGATGAAATTAGAGAACCCAAAATCTTGGTGCTAGAAATATTTGTGGAACTGGGGTAAAAGGAAAATATAATTCAGATATTAATAATGACTTCTCATAGTCGACAGAAGTGTGATACTGATTAACATTATTGAAACTATGGTTTGAGTTTGGGGTACTGTTTTTCTACACATATCCCCCCAGAATAGTGTCATTCTATTTCGTAAGAATTGTATGTTTTATCCAAAATGAATTCCCCCTTTTGAGATTCCGGATCATATTGGATATCTGAGATATCGACTAAAACTTCAAAAAACCCTATCATTAGTAGACTAATTCATCAATGTATCCCACTTGTGGATGTACATACATATCCCTTAGATATAATGATTTTAGAGGTTGTATAATATAAAAATGATCTCTCATATGTGGAACTGTATGTGAATATCTTAAACTATAAACATAATGTTCTATAGAATAGAAAACTCCCCATGTCATGTAAAGTGGTGAAACTAGAAATATAAAGAGGCAACACATGTAATACAGGAAGATATAAAGTGTTAGTACCATCACCTTCATTCACTATAGAATAAAATATGAAAGTTCAAGGTTGAAAGTTATTATTTTCGTATGAATTAAGAACACATAGATTATAAAACAATGCTATGTACAATAGCATATATGACACAAAACACCAATATTATGTTAATATTGAAATATTATTATTTAAATATTATAGTTAACCTTTTAATTAAATAGTACGAAATAAATATTACTAATATATATATATATATATAATGGTCATGAAAAATAAAAATTTTAGGATAAATGGATACAAAATAAGAAATTAATTTTTAGTAAAGTCAACTTTATATACAAAAATAAGATACAAATTGATATTTACTACTATTGGTATGAAAAAAATATTATTATTATTTTAAAATATAATAAATTTCATTAGATAAAAAATTAAATAATATTTTAATCAATCTAGTCAGAAATATCATAGGATGAATTATTAGGATTTATCCTAAAATATATATTTACTAGTGAATAGTGAAAAATACTAATTGTTTAATTTATTATTATTTTCATTAAATTAATTGAAATATTTCATTTTTGGTTCCTTTAAAATTTTAATTAATTACTATTGATTAAAGAAAATTTAATTATCAAATATTAAATTAATATTATATTTGAATTTGGTAGAAATTTTTTTACTAAAATTATAATTTTCTGGAAAGACGTTTCTCATCACTTTTTGAATGATTAATTTAAAATTAAAATTAAAAATAAACTCATGAATTGATTTTTATGAATTCGATTATATAATTTGAACATGGATGAAAAAATTTATTAACACTATTTTAGTTTATGTAATTATTAATGTTGCCTTTAATAAATATTTATTATCTTCGTATGGCTAAATTATTTAATCATAGTTAAAAGTAATATGATATTTCATATAAATAACACTAAAACATTCTATAATTTAATTTTGTGAGTCTATTTTTCCAAAATCATCACAAATATTAATATATGACCCTTTTTCATTTGGAAATAATTTTGATGTATAAATGTTTTTAATTATTTAAATGTTAAAAATATATTTCTCAACGTTTTTTATCATTTAATTACTTTCATATAGACAAATCATGGATATTTGTACTTATAAATGGTTATTTTAAAAAATGATCTTTTCTTACATATTTTTTATCTAATTTTTCATAGTGGAATAATTAGCTAAAATATATAGGAAACTCTAAATTAATATTTATCCAATTAGTAATAAAAAAAAATGTATTTGAAAAAGTTAAAAGTCATAAGATTTAATTCAATTTTTTATGATCCAAGAATTTTGTAGGAAAATTAACATTTTTTATTGGTGAAAATTTATTATATAATTATTCAATTATTTCCTATTGTTTTCACTATCAAATTTAATATGTACATCCAAAAATGAAATTAATAATATTTCGTAATAAAAAAATATTTTATTAAATAATATAAAATTACTAAAAATTATTTTTTTGGCTAATTAATATATATAGACTTTTAAATATAATATATGCCCTATTTATGGTCAAATATTCCTTTTATATTAACTATATTCCCCCCTACAGAGAAAAAATAATAATCTTCATAGTAATTTTGAAAATGGAATTACATGTGTTAAAGAAATATATATTGAAAACCCATTTTTACAACATATCCACATTTTATGGTATGATTTCATTTTAACCCATGCATATTCAATATTTTAATTATATTAATTACAATAATTTTTACCATGAAAATTAATAATATTAATTTAATATTTTATATAATTGTAAGTGTTCCCCTCACCTCACTTATAACCAGGAAGGTGCAGGACTAGGCCGAATGCCCAACCCCGTAGAAAATTATTAATAAAAAAGATAGTACAAACGCAGGGAGAAAAGGAAATAAAACAGCAAACCTCACCTCACCTCACTTATAATAGGGAAACTCTCCTACTCTTTGTTTCATACTTCAAAATCCTTTTAGATCTGAATGTCCCTACAAAAATTCCCAGCTAACATTCATTAAAATTTTGGTCATATTTTTTAAGAAGAAGACCAACCTTATATTGATTGAGATGTAATAAAAATTATTTGCACCAAAGTTGGGGTATTGTCTTTAACCGAATGATTTTTTTTTCATTTTTCTTATTTATACAAATAATATTAATCAAACATTATGAAATAATAAAAAACTCAAAAATATATTTGGTTTCTATAACGTTAATTTCCCCACTTACATCCAACTTCTTTTTTACCAATTGAAAATTGAAACTGTTGAATTTTGGTAAAACAAACTACCTCCTTGTGAGTCGATGTAATTGTTTTCATCACCGACTCTCATAGATATTTATAATGGTGGATATAATATAAATTTTAGTTATTTACTTATTTTTTTATTTTTTAGATCTTAATTATTGTTTTCAATTACATCATTCTGTCCTTCCGAAATGGATGAAATATTCATTCTTACATTTGACCTATCTTCTCCATAAATGATGAAATTCAATTGTTATAATTACCTTTTATAAAGGGCCCTAAATTTATATATATTGAATATATATAATATAAATATAGTGGGATAAATTATGGGGATGAGTTATATAATTATTAATTTATAAATAATGAAACTTATGAACCAAAATAAACATGAAAAATAATGAAATTTTCACTCAAAAAGAGTGATTTTAAAATGAAATTTTAAATAAACAGTTGATAAGATTTCATAGAAAAATTTTATATATTATTATTTATATTAGTATGTTTCTATAATACATGTACAATGATAAAACTTTTAGTGTAAATTTTCTTCTAATTTGTATGAATTATTTCATTAATGATTATAAGGGATGTCTCTAAACCACCAATTTTGATTTGGTTATAAAAAATCTCTATATAAATAATTTTACATATCTCTATGATTTTGTGAATTTCATTTATATTATTTATATCATTCTCATACATATATTTTTAGATCATTATCCAGTTCTTTTATGTGGAAATACATTCCATATATTCATTTCTCTGATTCTGTACTTAAAATTATCCTTGATTATGAGGAACCCTTGTATTCCATTATCATTATATATATCAATCATTTTAAATTTATAATACAAATTAAAAAAATATTTAGATATATGATAATTTATTCATATATTAATTACGATAATATTTAATTACTTATTCTCTTTTTATGTTTTAAAAAATTTCATATGATTATAATATGAGGAAAGATTTTGTATCCCATTTATTTTCATGAGTAATGATACCTATTATTCCGTATGATTGATTACATATTTTGGAACATGTATTCATGAACATATTAGGATTGGTCATAAAAGATATCTCTTTAATTCATTGGGTAATTTATTTTTCTCAAGTTATGGTATGTATGAGACTAATGTGTAAAGCTAATACACAATTTCACTTTGTACACCATGTGATGTTCTCTTGGAATATTTCCTTGAGAATTATTTATTTTACATTTTATATTTTCTCCATATTAAATATGTTTCCATGGTCATATAATTTCATGTTTTTTATTTTATTATCACTTGTGATTACTCAAGATCATCCTATTTTATTATATAATATTATAACATTGATTGGGAAATTATTCTTCAAAATCATGTTTATTCCCTTTCTTATCTTATTTTCCCATCCCATTCGACTATTTATTCCATAAGATTTTCAATGCTGTTTATGGGCCTAGAGTGATTTATGAGGTCATTATGGTATATAAAATATTTATTTTTATCTTAATGATTATGTTTTGTGTACCTTTTCTTCTATATAAACTACACCTCTTGATCCTTTAGTCTTATTTTGTACTTATTATGATTAAAATAATGTAAAAACATGTGTAAAAGGATTTAGTTTCTATGGGATAATAGAAATTCATGTTTATCCATTTTTAATAATTTGAAAAATATTAAAAAATAATGTTTCATAGGTTATGATGATACATTTAATAATTCTATGTGAAACACTTTTATAAGTAATTACAGTTTAATATGGATTTATATTTATATTCTTTCTTTACTATATTATTGATGAATATTTTTTCTCCTCAACTGAAAACCTTGTATTTTTCAATCAATTATTTATAATTATTTTTTATAATTTTATTTAATATAATAGGTATCATATTCATTATATTCATCATAGTGGTTCATGACTAATATATATTCCCATTGGGGGATTTTAGTGACATTTATATGTCTACACATTAAATATCATGTCATGTGAGATTATGACCTACTGCCCAAGGGTGATAATGAAAAAAATTATAATGACAGTGATGATGATGTATTCCTTTTGTGCACAGGCAGTTCAAAATACATTCTTGGTGCATTGTCATGCATTAAAATACATATTAATATTAATAGTTAAGTGTCCGTAGGATATTTCAGAATGGTTTATGTTTCTTTAAATTATTATTTAGTTTAATAACCCGACACTTCAGTTCAAAATTAGTCAATGAAAGACAGAGGGTATAAAAAATAATCCAACCTCAAATAGTATTGGTGCTGGTGACAAGCACCAAGAAGATATTAATGCAAATTGACAGACATTGAAATAGAAACTTTATGAAAATATAGAACTATCTCCATTAAAATATGTTGTTGAAAAATAATAAATTCATCAATAGATTGTATAACCATTCATGGAATAAAAATTAGGAAATGCATATGAGTATGAAAATTAAATGAATAACTATAATGGGGAAAAATAAACACCCAAACAAAAACAAATTCCCAGCATAAAAAATTTAGAATAGTAAAAACTGATATAGAAAAGCTTCTGATTTTTTAATCTTACCACCGATCATGGATAATACTATAATGTAAATTTAAGCTCCACTGATTCCCCCACTGATTAACATGTCCTCAGAATAAGACATGGCCTATTCTATAAAATCCCATGTACTGGTGAATAAATAAAAACCTATTTGTACACCTCAAAAAATAAATAAGGATTAATTAAAAATATAATATAAGTAAAATCAACCCAGATAATGAGGGAAATTAAAACCAATTATATATATATTTGCATTTATAGAATCCCAGATGAGTTAGAAATGGGATATCCATCTCCATGGCCTAGCCCAAAATAAATTTTCATCATATATATCAAACTGTTGATATATGATGCCTTGAATCATCTGTATACCCACAAGAATATTTATAGCGTGGTATGCACCTCGCTATTGCACTACACAGCCTTGGGATCTACAAACTAGTAGAGGAAATTCTAAAAAAAACCTTGAATACGGAGAGTACTTATTAATAGATAGAGAATTCACACCTTAATGTGTTATGGGGTCTTACCAACTCATCCTATATAAGATGTATAGCCCCCCCCTGGGTGGACTATTGGAGTACTATCCTCAGAATCACTTCAATGGTCTTTCCCTGGACACTGCCATCATTAAGCATCACCGAACTAATCATCATGATCGAAACTCCTCGTATCTTCTCTCATACATAAAAAAATAATTATACCATTATATTCTTCATTGAAAAGTCAATTTATAGGATATTCTAAGCCCAATAATCCAAATGATAATGTGGATATTTGATATTACAATGTTTATGGGAGTAGTAAATTATATGTATGTGGTCTACATGACTTATGAAAGCACCTCACTACCTAAGAATGTTGTCCTCTGGGCATGGCTTTGAATCAGTCTCACACTGAATTGAATGCACACATTGAACAATACATGTACATCCACCCATGATCCAAATTCTCTAAACCTAGGGAAATACTTATATTTCAAGTACACCATCATGAAATGTCTATAGTGGACACAATGTGTCTAACCACCTTAGGTACTCTGGAATGTGGACCTATAAGACATAATGGAGACATTGTAAGGTCAAATTATATATGGCCATTTCTGCATGTCTTGTGATCCATGGATTGGCTAAAATTAAAAAAAATTCATGGAAAATGAGGATCACAGTACGTAATCTTCACACAAACCAACATGTAGTCTTGTTTTATACATAATATTAAATACATAAAAAATATTCCAAATACTTATTAAACACATTTAATAGCACCATTATACCATCCAAAATCAAAGGATTATGGATATAACCATAGATTACTATACATTAGTGGTAAAAAATTGGATTCTGATCGCCAATTATGGAGGTCTGTTGTGTATCCCATTGGGCCTCTCCTCACCGCTCCAGATCCCATATCCACAGAACATATCTCAAATCTCATATCTAACCTTGATTCACCAGAATGTATTTAATTTATTATCCCTAAACTAATCCACCATAATTATAGGGGTTTTATAATCCTCAATCCCTTCTATGAAATGTGGAACCATGACCTTATGTAATATCATTGAAAAATTTATTGTATTCTGGGGGAAAACCAAATAACCAAGATGATGATAATTACTATCTAAGGATATAATGGAAAATGAGCCAAAGGTGTTGATGAAATGGTTTAATCACTACATATGAAATTTAAATTATAAATGGACATCAATATAATTCAATCAGATTTGTGTGATAAACCAGAATGAAACAAATTATGGATATAATCAATGAATCCATGTTCAACTTTCAACGATGTTGATAACCAAAAACATATAATCTCTTCCTTGAATAGTGGATTCCATTTTTGAAGAATTAATTTTAAAATGATAAAAAATACCCTCCCTATTCAATTCTTTCCAACAGATCCACTATGATTTGATCACTATTATTCATCAGATCCTCAACATCAAATGATGAAAGGTTATCCTACTATCAAATACATATAAGGATATATGGATAACCATGGAATGGTTCAATGAATTTTTATTTATAAATGGATAATTTTTCTTCTAGATTAAAAATATTTTTTCTTATTTATTTTTACTAAACACATGTTTCAATGGAAATTTCCTTCAGAACACCTGATATTGTCTATATTGAAATACATATGTCTTGGGATCAATTAAGTAAGGCACTGTAGATTCAAGAAGATTATATAAAAAAATACCTCATAAATAAACCTAATCAATTTTTTTTCTTGAAGAATATAGTCTTTAAGATCATGTAGATTATTTTTAATGTCCCTAGGAAACCGTGTATGTTTAGGTGGGATCTTCCATACAATATATGTGTGCTCACTATACCCTGATTCATTTTTCATTCCTTCACGAATGTTATTTCCGAGGTGGTGTTTTTTATGAAACATAAATCCCCACATTCACTAATCATTTAAATTCTTTCGTCCATATGAATTTTAATATGAAATAAGAAATATTCATATAAAGAAGATTCTAAAATTAGGAAACTCAATATTTCATAGGTGAAAATGATATGGATTGATATCAGTATCCAACTTTCATGATACTTCCTCCCATTGTCTCTTGAGAACCCAAAAGCATAGTAGAGATGAATTTTATGAAGGTCAATGACCATTATGTAAAACAAATCCCATTTAATCTCTTGAGGATTTATAAGAAAAGTATCCATCATAACACTAAATAAATTGAAACAAATAATTTACTACGATAGCAGGACAACCTATTTCATGAATGATACACCATTATAAGACACCTTTACTTTGTGAAGATTTCAACATTTCTAAATCCCAACCTTTTTATGATCTTTTACCATCTTGAATTCTTCCTTCTAAAAATAAAAAATTGTTCACAAAAACCTTCCACCATGAATCTCTATGGTTTATCTTTTCAGAAAGAACCCCTTCACAATAGTCGAGTGCCTAGGGGAATTGTACCCATTAAAAACCAGTTCATCCTCACCAAAATCTCATGTGTCACATATATTTTCCATTCTTATGTCCACCATATTTTCATAATTCCTATCCTACTCCATTACCTTGTTGTTTTCTCTGAATCATTGTCCATGTAATGCTTTTTTCTACAAGGAATTAAAACCCTAATGTTAGGATTCCAAATTTACCCATCACTATGTTAGTGTCTACAGCATGTTCTAACCAGAGTATCTTTAGAAACATACTTTTTACCCCTCATGATAACATCATCATGTGAAAGAAATTTCAATTATAATTTTTTGATGGATAATGTTGTATCCTTCTATCGCACATGAACAAGGTATCCTTGGATGTTGGATCATGATTTATGAGTTTTATTTAATAAAAATTCGATATAAAACAACCTAGTATAATGACATTAAAATGATTGAAAACATTTGAATAACATGACATAAAACAATAGGATTACCCATTGTTGTACAAATATGATTCCCCATGTATGACAAGAATGGGATGACCTGACACCTCTTATTATATAAGATGAACATGTTATGCGCCAAGTGTGATGTTTATGGGTTCACAACTTCTTCTCCACTATGGTATGATCCAAATAAAATATGAATCCCACCTAAATAAGACCCACACCATCCTATAGTGTCATAAGACTAAATCACCAAACAAGTGAGGGAACACTAACCCCATGGCAGTTCAAATTCAAAATCCTCACACCATCATGGTATGAAACTACTCACGAAGGATAAAGCCATGAAATACCACGGTAGAATCTCTATGTCTTCCCAACATTGTCCCTCATTGATGCTCATTTTTTGACCTGTGTTTCCTTGTTAGTGAAACTAAACTGTACAATTATTTCTATCATAAAACTGTTATCATGGAATCAAACTACATTGGTTTTGTTCCTTTTCTCATAACAAGGTACATATGAAACCTCAATGTGGTTCAATACTAGAATATCATCAAATATAGGATACCTACCTAAGGATTGATATCACACCCCATTACCCCCATAAAGTAATTTTATAATCATATATGAAGATGGAAAATAGATTTTGAAATCATCCACACCAATGGAACTCACCTAAATCTATCAACATACCCCACATGACGATAAAAGTATTACCAATCTGACCCAAATAATGTTAAACATATGACCTACCATTTCGCATAATACTGATTCCTATGAATAAACTATCCCATAAAGATGTAAAAAACTATGACTAACCGATTACCATAATACATTAAACATATTACTATACTATCCACACATGATGATAAACCCATGACCACAAATCCCCACAGGACATTAAACCTCTGACATAACTGTCCTCACAAGACATTAAACCTATATTCCAAACTAAAATATTTAATGTATATAATAAACATGAGAATACTAGGGTAAAAATCTTGACATTCCTTAATCACATAGTTTCAATTACACCATGGTTGAAACATCATTACTTGGGTTACATGCCTTAGTTGTCTCACATATAATATGCCTCAAAAATTTGGAGGTGAAGAAACTATATATTCCCAACATTCATAATTTATAGAATTGATAGACATTATGAATTTTTCAATCTACCATGTCACAAGTTACTACCCTATCAAGAATGAAGCAGCATAATTAACTAGAATCCATCATGATACAGTAGTAAGAATAGGTTTCAAGAACCTGAATTAAATAATATAGGGAAAACCAAAAAAATATTATGAACTCTATTGTGGGATAAATATGAGGAGGAATCGGTATCCCATAATCTCATTTCGATCAAGGATCTAGAATAACTAATCATGGTGATAGAGGCCTCCCAGCACTGGAATGAGAGAATTTGGGGCATAAAATAATAGAATCCATGTGTGAACATAGTGAAATTCATTTGAAAAACTTATTGAACCCAACAACAAATTATTCTACATAAAAATGATTATACCAGTAATGTTGGTTTGTATATAATATGGGAATGACCAGATCAAGTAATCCAGAATTGGGCCCCAATGAAATAGATGGTTATCCCCGTGTAGAAGTCTTCCCCTACAAATGGATGTTTTTAACGTTCATTGGGAATAATTTATATGAGAAATCGTCAATTGGGATCCTTCCACCTCGGTAGAGAATGATAATTGAATATTTCTCATTTTGAATTTTATTTCTGGGATTAAATTAAAAATGTAGGGTACCATATATCTACCAGAATCAATAAACAATGAACACATGAGGAACCACATAAAATAATAAATGTGTAGGGGAACTAAAATTGTGAAATTATCATACAATTATTCTCACTTCTTGACGAGAACTGGTTCCATGAATATTATTCATCCTCAAAATGTATCCCATACTAAACCAATATATATATATAATGGAAATCAATTCCCGTATTCATAAATATGATTATAAAAGGTACCTTGCATCTAGTGATATGGGAAAAATTTATAGAGGTCATGTAACCATGACATAACTGTCCTCAATAAGGGCCACACCGTAGGAAAGACACCACACAATAATGGGGATATACCATTTCATCATTCTCTCTCCAGAAGTCTATGATAGATTCTATCCATGAATCATTATATTAGAGGATGTACATGTTTCACCAACATTATCCACCACCCATGATCTGTATTGATGTTCTCCCACATAACTATGCCAATGATACCAACTCGCTCCATAGGGTAGTTAGTATGTTTATCTCACCCCTTATCTAGTGGAACTAATCCAAAATACTTAGGTCCAACAAAGGGGGTAGTCCATCAGCACTGTAGATTAGGAGTCATCTTCCCCACCTCAAGAGTCTGATTCCACAACGGAAACATCTTATTGTACCCCTGTAACAACTACATGAGGAGAAGTATATTTTAGATTTTTATGGAGACCATATATTCCCCACATGTAGGTTTATTTGACATTAAATTCATTGAAATAAAGTAAAATAATCATTGGTCATCCTATGATGAATAATTTCACCATGGCTGTTATCTCCTAGTTGATGATATTACATATTCTCAAGGTACCTACTTGGGTAGGAGGATAAATTACTCAACATAGGACATTCCAGTTACACAGACTGAATCATGTGAGGAAGGAATACATTTTATTCATTTTCAATCACAATTTTTCAACATCCAATATAGTAGATAAAACACAACATGATATTTTATGTCACTATTGATCTCTCAATCTTTGAGGTGACGAGATACTCTAAAATGGAGCATTCACATCCTTTACTAAATATGGGGGAAGAGTCATGTCAATTAAGGATAACAATACATTTGGAAGAAGTATATAAAATACCCAAATCTCTCCATATGTACATGATGGTGGAGGATTATTTTGATTCACTTCAATGAATGATACTTTACTTCCCACTACCATCCCTATATTCCCTCCACTCATCCTCTATCATAGAAGTGGGAGGGACATATAGATCTAGGTTTATTCCCTTTGAAGATTGTGATAACTTTGATGTACATTAGAAATATGTTTTTATAATTTACCGTGAGGAGGTTTAAAACACCCATTTCTACATGGGAACTATTTTGATGATATCCCCAACACTAAATGACATTAAAATAATTTGAGTATGTTTGCTCGTTCTGTGACACCCTCAGTTGGAATATCAGTAGAAAATAAGCTTGGTGGAAGTGACACCTCCATTCTCGCAGGTAGTTCCAACATGGTTTTGATCAAAATAAAAAGTATAAAAACATTCAACTGAATTATAAAGAGAAATTTTGTGTGTTCTTAGCCACCTAACAATAATCATTTGTGTTTTGTACACACAAAACCCTAAATTATTTCATCCTAAAGTCCATATTTGATGACTATCTTGAATAAATGCAGATAAACGTGTGGAAAATTATCTGTTTCATTTAGATCATCATCAAACCTATCAGGGAGGATATGATAATTTCAATGCAATCAAACTACAGTGTATGAGGGTTGAAGACAAAGATCCCCAAGAAGATCATAACTCTAACATATATGGATACCATTAGACATTAGAAAGAACATGCATTTGGAGCGTCAATATTATTCATTGATTCATGGTAGAGGCATATCAACATGTGTATATCAATGGATTAGGGATGCAGTATGCCATCTATTCATCCCTATACATAGATAATAATAAGATCATATATCCATCTTGCTTTCTGATGGTGATAGCTCATTATTGAAAACAGTGATGATAAATTTCGTCATTATTGACAATGTCATGTAGTCATGAATCTAGACTACTGACAAAGTTCATGATACAGGGAATCCCCCATGGGGTGGAAGAGTTAAAAAGATCCCCTGATTTGTTCTTTTGTTCATGATAATTGAGTGGGACTTAGTCTTGGGAGTCCCCCAAATGATACATTCCATCCTACACACTTATATCTCAAAAAAAGTAATGGGGTATTCTAAAAATATCACCTCACTTTATATCCAATAAAAACGAGTCAAGTTCCATGATAAAATATTTTATCTAGGTTCTACAGGGATACAACATGAATATTTCTGATATTATCTCCATGAATCGATCATATCTTGAAAATTTAAAAATACAATCAGTCTTTCCTCAAGTTAGTTATAAAGTAATTCTGGTCCAAGCATCCAGATTTGAACCAGGTGGCCACATTCATCTGATCCAAACAAAAATCTTTTATTATAAAAAATATATATATTAAAGACAAATCTAATGCTTGATCATTAAAACTATCTTCCTGATGATACTTTTTATCCTCCTATGGTTCCAATTAGTCGGTAAGAGAACTATTCACCAAAAATCCTCACCATGAAAATGTGATAGATTCTATTGTTTACATCCTTGAGTATCTTTAAATTAGAATTCTTTCAATTCATCATAAGTTAATTTCATATCTATCCTGGGTAAACCATATTAACTCACAACCCGAATCCATCAATTCGAGAATCGCATCATTTAATGGGATATGTGATCTGTTAGAAAAACTAGCCAACCTCACCTCATGAGGTGGACTAATATTAGGGCCTTATAAATGAAGATATGATGTTTCTATAATATTTTAGAATGACCAAAATTCATTTGGTACAACTAGTGTTTCATAGGATCTTTCTCCTGTTTGGAGGAACTCTAGATGATGTTCCTCTATCAGTTCAGCTACATCATGCAGAAGAATAATATCATGGATCTCTATAGCTAAAAACTAGTGGATAATGGGTGATCTGTTTGATTTGTTTCCAAATTTTATGGGATCGTATTCTCTAATGATATAAATATTTACTATTAAAATCTTTTTTTAATCACTATTGAGATTATCAAATATGAAATCTTCCCTACCCTCATCTCCTTGAATTATATGTGTATACTTCATGAGTTCACAAAAAATGATCATTGTTTTCAAAAATTATAATACTTGAAAATGAAGTCCTCATGCACATTACACACAACATCTCCCATATGAAGGAACGCGAATGAATAAATTACCATTTACATACATGAAGAGGCTCCAAATATCGTTCACATACAAGAAACATTATTGAATGATCCTCGTTAGTCATTCCCTCTCTATGTGGTGCCTCACAGAGAACATCATTTCTAGGAGAAAATTTCTCATTCCCCCATTAGGGATATAAACCATGGGTACCATTTTCTGAGATAAAGAAAAACTTAACACTCTTGTAAGGATGCATATATCTCTATATATTTCATCTCTACACTACATATGGGTATGGTGAAATAGAAGAAATGTATGACACCACTAAAGGCGAACCATACCACTTATTCAAATCCCTATGCATACCAATATATCATTCGAAATACCATCAATTAGTGTTTTTTATTCAATTATTGGATCCAGTACTATCTTGATCACAACCTAGTAAAACTGAGAAATTTCATAGCATAAGTAGAAAATGTATCTGACAGCCCATATAGTGATAAACAATTCTATATTGAGTGGATTATACCGCTTCAATGAAATAAAATATCGTAATTACTGATTTTATTAAATGAATTTTGATCACTTCCCTAGTATAATATGTACCTACATTATTAATCAAGAACATCCTATGGTTACATAATCTCTTCGAACCATTATCACCACATTGGTTTCATACTCTTCCATGCCTCGAAGGAACCTTCATAGATATCAAATGAGAAATAATACTCCACTAAATATTTCAATACATTTAAATAACCAAGGTTAATTCATGCCTTTTGATTTTGATTCTATTTTTGGAGTATATCTGTCTATGGAATATACCATTGAAGTGGACAAAGAGTATATCTCTGTGAATGTTTTTGGATTGAAGGGTCATTATTTGATACTTTGTGATGAGGAATTCCTTGGGAACTTCATTGATTACATAGGTTGATTCCATTAAAGTAGATATAGGTGATGTATGGGATGATATAATTTATAAGACAACATTTCAGAATATACAATTTGTGCTAGTGAAACCAAATAGGAGGCCTTGCAAAGGGATCATCATGTAGAATCCTCCCATGATGATTTTTCAGGTACTATATTTTAGAAAACTATATTTTTTGAACATGCTACTCTCCCTTGACCATGGTGTGATCATCCATTCCTATCTAATTCCAATATTCATCCACCTATTGTACATCCATCATGAGTTTTGTACTTACTAAGTAATCAACACAAAGTGTTGTTATCCATAAATGAGCTCCAGAATAACATCCATGTACCCCGATTATTTTCCCTAGTAAATAATGTCATTTTATTAGAAAAATATGCAACTCACAAGGAAATATGATGCACTAAAATACATTTCTGAAAAACAAGTTATGTTCTTTATCCTTGAGGCACTCTGTTAATAAAAGTAGATGCATGAAGCCCTTATTGAATCCCAATGTACCCCATTTAGTTTTCTAATGGGGTTTATGATATTGAGGACCAATATATTGAAAAAAACTAATGGGAGAAATTTCAATAAATCATTTCATTATTTGAGGATTATAATGGTGTTATTAGTAATTGACATTTATGTGTTATGTATATCAATCACATTTTTATAGAATGCTTATCCATTACCTTATTGTGTATACATTTGTTTGGATCAATGAAATCCAAACCCAAACACTCTAATAGCTGTTGCCTATGGTATATAATATTATCACCTCTACCATAATAATCAATGATTATGACAAGAGCTAGATGATTCCATTCAGAATGTACTGTATAATGTCCCAATTTGATGGCATGGTAGCATGTTTGAATATATCATTAACTCATATGATATGGACAAGAAAAATGTACTCGGATAAACATGGATCCATTTAAACATAGTAGTAACCACGTCATATCAACATTACCGCAACTACTCCCTAGATGGTTGAGTATGTAAATTATAGGGAGATGATTATCAATTAAACTAGTATGTGTCCAATTATCTCAATGTTAGTTTCAAAAACTCATAGGGAAAATATATCATTATTTATGGGTTAAGAATATCAATTCCCCAATGATTATAAAGACACTAAAAACCTATATATAATTATTTCAATGACTATATTCTTCTAAAAGTTCATCTGTTTGAAACTGTGACACTCAACCAAGAAATTTGTTTCATAGTTACAAAGAGGAAGGATTTGACATATATTACCTCATACTCCTACAAAATATAGGAATGAAAAGTTCTAGAAAACCCTACCCTTGTAATTTACTAGTAATTTTTCCTCATATCCATCCATCTAGAAAATTCATATAGGTTCCTTAAAGTTGTGTTGACTCATTGGAATTCAATATTTCATCATTTCTTTTATGTTCAGATTATACCTTGTGGTTAGAAGCTATATCAGATTATATTATCATCCTTCATCACTACAGTTTTAGAGACCCGAAGCTTAACGTACATAGACATTACATTACTTTTGCGGAATACTTAGTACATAACAAAAAAACACACACAAGTATCGTAACAGTTTAGTGTCTTTGGAAACTCAGAATATAATCTTCTAATCTTGGTGAAAGATCTTCAACATCTCCCATAAAGATATTATTTTTTTAAAACTAAATCCTTTCTTTATGTCATGGGGAAAATAAAACATAAAACGGTGATCTCAAATTCTCAGTAAAGGGAAAAAACAAAAGAAATATCAATCATGTCATATTCATAAGAACATATCTTTTGTAAATCTTAACCTGCAAAAGAGATCATAATTTCATAACATGGGATAAATCCTAGTAGTGAAATGTAATCCCAATAATCATAACATAAAACATGAAACATTTTTTCATACACACATAATCATAGAGAATCATATCTTATTAGTCAAGACTCATTGCCAAGACTATCATAGGGGACAAAGTCCATTTCTGAACCGAGTCACCCTCGTTTCAGTCCTGTTTCACTGAACCAGTAAAATCTACCATTCCAGCGATGACTATCTCATGAGATATAAAATATTTACACAATGTATTGGAGGGAGATATAGGTCCCACCCATCTCATAATGATACCATTATTATGTGTTCCACAAAATGATAAACCATACATCATAGCATAACCCATGTAATAAAAATGGAAATCTTAAACATCGTGACATCATAAAACAATTCATATAAGATAAAGGAATTCATAAAAATATATCCATCACAACATAGTCATATCAATGTAACAGTGGGGGTAAAAACATAATCCTTTATTATCTTAGATGGAAAATAATTTTTATAAAACACTTGAACTCCATTCTTGAGGAAAATATCCTTTCTACTTCAAAAACACTTTTCCTTTCTTAACATGACATACAATTTTAAACTAAAAGACGTTGACTAAAAATAAACATGAAAACTTGTAAATTAATCTACTTGGAAATTATGTTTTAAAAATCCATTCATGCCGTATAAGTTAAAAAAACATTCTTCTCGTACTTTTGTCGGAAAAGTCAAAAAGTACCTCGTACGAAAAACGACAAAAGATTCTTTTCATATATTTTACTAAAAACTCACCAAAGGGTAAAATATGTTTTAAACAATTTTAGGTGGATGGAAATAATATTACATATTGAGGAAACATGGATGTGGATGATAAAATACACCCCAGTAAATAACAAAGTATAAGCAATCTCAGATAAAAATGAGATTATGATATTTCCCTTACCTTAGGTCCGATATGCTTCATAAGTGTCCGAACCTCCTGTATAATGATTTAAATAATGTTATTGACTTATTCCAGAATCATACATATTGTTATGATATCATTAATGGTCATATTATTAGCTTCTTATTAGTAATATTTCATTACTACTTGTTATTCGAGTGTTTATTACTTTTTGTTCTTATGCGTGTTTGTCGAATAAATTCTTATTCTTCTCTTTAGGTTATAGATAACTCATTTCCAGAATGGTATTTGTGTAACATATATCATATTCATTCATTCAATTCATTTATATAATCATTATGAAATGAATATCATGTAGAACGAGTCGCATCACATCGTGGAGACGGTATTCCGTACGTACGCACGAGTGATGATATCGTTCCTATGATCATGGAATTTTATTGGAGTGTATGTATACTATTTCAGAATCAATATAACTTTATAATAGTCATATATAGTTATTATTTACACCATTATACCCATCCATGTAAGGTGGTCGTGGAAAATAGATTACAACACGGCGTGGAGACGGTATTCCGTACGTACGCACGCGCGGTGATTTCCTTTTTCCGTAGGATGGATAGAAGGTTAATTAGAGTTGTTTAATATTTATAATAACATATAAGTATATAATAATTACTTCTGTTATTAATTTATCATGAAACAACTAAATAAGAAGAAGTTGAAGAAGAAAGAAATTGAAAAAGATTGGTAATCGATACTACCTCTTTTTGACGCGCCATCACTTAACCTCCACTTAAAGAATTAAGGATGGTCTTTGAAGAAGACCAGGACCTCTAGGATGATACTAGGGAAGTGGAGAAGAAATTGTTTCAGGGGTTGGCCGATCTTGAATGCTAAAATTGGTGTGTGGAGGAGAGGGAGGAGGCGCCCTTTTATAAGGGAGGAGAGGGGCACCTTAGGAAAATCTCAAAATATTATTTTATATTAAGGTCAAATTCGATTTATAATGGTTCCAAAGGGTCTTATTTCGAAGTTAAAGTGGGGATGGATCCAAATCCTCTCATCCAATAGGATTTATACAAGTTTAGGTTATTATTTTAACCTTATCAATTAGATTTAACTCTATGTTAAATAATTTAACTTTTACCGTGTCTTTTTGTTTTCTTACACTATATGGTTAATAATCCTACCATAACAAGCCAAAAAAACCCCAAATTTTTTATTATTAATATCTATATCTTTATCTAAGTCATTTTTCCGAACCATAGATTTTTAGGAATTAAATAACAATTAATAATATAATATTTGTTTTAAAAAATAATTTATGCCAATTTTGACAATATTTGCTACATGATTTTTATGAAATTTATAACAGAATGATAAGTTCGAAACAATTAACTTATATCAACAATAACATGTAATATTAACCTAGAAAATTAATGTAAGTCATAAAAAGTCTCAAATTTCATTTATTTGGGCATTGATAACATCAATTATGTCAATATTTCATTAATAAGACAATTACTGCATCATCTTTGTGTCATAATAAATGATAATTATTTAATCCCTAAAAATTCTAAATAAATTCCTATGATGTAGATAATTGTATTAGATTTCTGGATACTATTTATGTTCGATGGTTCATGAAGTTTATCAATAAATTAAATTAAATATACTAATATGATTTAAGAAAGTGACATGTTGTCACATTCTTTGGTTTTAATAATAATTAAATTATTTTCATGGAAAAAAGTCCTTAAAATGAATCTAATCCGACCTTCAGGTTATATTGGTCTACTTTTAGACATCCAATATTATTTTTCCAAGTGTTAGGGAAATTTTATAATCTTATATTTACCCTTAATTACCTGATTTACCTTTAACTATAGTAAATAAAATTTACCGTAGTTACTATTCACAATGCCCAAAAATAAAAAGTAGCTTATTAACATAATTGGGACCCACTGATTCTAAATATGGAATCCATTTTTCCAAATTCAATACACAAAAGATGCAGAAATTAAATTAAAATTAATCCCGTTGTTGAAAGAAAACAGGTTTTTCTTTAAAACATTGCAAAAGATTGAATTGATTTAACCTACGAATTCGAGGTAAAATCAATGCTAATGACATAAATTATATTAAATGGTAAAAATATATTCTATTTATACTTTAAAACCATTCAATATTATAATTTAACCACATAATATATTACGATGAAAAAAGTTGTTTTTAATTAAAATATAGCATGTTTTTACTATTCATTAAAATATGAAAGTTATCGGAAAAAAATCAAAACTTTATCTATTGTAAATTTTTATATCCCGATTAAAAAGAAGAATTTTATTTTTGTCAAATTGAACATATAAACAGGTAAAAAACTAGATTTAAAGTTGATGCACCATCAAAAGGCGGCAAAACTGGATTTTTTGGAAAATAGTTATTTTACCCGAAAAATTTATTTTGTTCTTATACCATGTTTTAGAAAATGTGTATGAAGAATAATAATGTTATAAGTTTTAAAATTTAGTTAATACTATTCATAACGGCTAGTTCATAATAATATTATAAAAATATATCGTTTTTTTAGTAAAACCCAGTATTGCGTACAACACATGCTATCGAGGAAGGTCGTGATTTCGTGTAATGCAAGCCAAGTCAGAGTTGCGTGCTATGCAAGAATCCCTCGTTGTTTCGTATATCAAAATCCAACCATATTTTATTTATATATTGAATATATATATATATATATACTCAACGTTTCGTAGAATAACTATTATCAAAATTGTGTGTAACGCAATCCAAGAATAGTGTTGCGTATACTGCAAGCTAATACATTGTTGCATATAGCGCAAGGTTATCTTGGTGTAGCATACAACACAAGACATTAATGAAATTAAAAGAATATTTTTCATAAAATCTCGGGGTGTTACATTCTACCCCCCTTAAAATGAATTTCTCCCTCGTAATTCGTCGGGGTTATAAATGGTTTACTATTTGAAAGTTTCTTTAATAGAAACCCACATCGTAAAAAGAAATACCACAACCAATCTTTAAAAAAAAGTATGAAATGTAACGGTTACCCAAATAAACTAATCACTGGGTTTCCACATAGTTGAAAATATGGATATGGAAAGGAAATATAACCATCATGTTCTGATGGAGAGTGGTAGAGAACATGGCTATAGAAAAACCAGCAATCACAAAGCCATAAATTTTTGATGATCTAGGGTACCATCTGATTCATCGGATATAAGGGAACTAGGACAACATTTTTGGTTTTCAAGATCATTTCCCTAAAGTTAAAGAATTTGAATTAGAATAAATACTTACTTTATTTTGGTACAATCTCACTATTGTTCGTGCATTGAACAATTTCCACTTCATCTCTTAAATAAATGAAGTTTAATTTGTTATTCGTGAAGTGTTAACAGATCATGTGATAGAATGACAGGTCATTCCATCTGTCTCAAACAATAGGTTAGAAAAAGTTATATACATATTTCGATCTATAGTGAGATTAATCATATATGGTTCCTAAAATGGACTTATTCTTCATATATCATACTGCTTAATATAATAAAACTAGTTTCTACTAAATAAGGACTTCCTGTAGGCCGGTGGTAGGCGATAAAGTCCAGTCGCACTTCGTTTGTGGGTTCGATTCCCACAGCCTTGTCTGACGCGATGGGCTGTCGCCCGTCCTGCAGGTTGTTCTTTTTCTAAAACTACATTACTATAAAATCCCATCAGTAATATCGAAAAAAGTTCTATCCTTAAACAATACATAGCATATTTCTAACATAATCCATTCCAATATTTAGGCTTATCTAAAATACTTTGGTCCAAGCTCATAGTATAAAGAAAATGATTACTTGAAATGTCACATAACAATCACGTGAATGCCATCATTTATCCCCCATATATCATAAGATATAACTTGTTGGTCAAATTACAAACATGTGAATACATTAATCATGTATTCTCTTAAATAATGAATACCCATTGAACCTTAGTGAAAACAGGAATGCAGATAAAAGTTAACACTTTCCACAAACAAAAATCCTCAAAATTCTATATACTGAAACCATGATATCACTTAGTCCTTATATGAATCATGAGCTCATGAATACTGTTAAACATTTCATTTTCTCTTTTTCCCTTCATTATGCGCATATCATCTTTTTTCCAAAAATATCTCAATCACATTCCATGGTTACCGGTACCATAAAATTATTGAAAACCACAGTAGACCAATACACAAATATTCCAATATTCCATGATACTATATACAACATTATTTTGTAATCCCATTACATAAAGACTTAATCATTCCACCACTTTGTTATCATATTCAACATCACCAATGGTGATCTCATGTGACATCCCTTTGTCCTCTGCCTTAAGCGGTTTCTAATGTCGATCATCACTAACCCTTGGATTAGGGCATTTATTGGCATAATGTCCCATCTCTTTGAACATGAAACATTGAAGTGTAGTATGTTCATTCTATGTATCCCTTCCTTTATTTTCATCATTAGACATCTTCTTCCCATCATTGCGGCATTCAAATGCCTGATGACCTTCCTTTCCAAATTTGAAACATTTACATGTCCCTTTAAGAAAATCTCCACCATGCTTCTTTCCACACTTTGAGCATAAGGAAAGATTCATCTTCTTTTCACCATTATTCTGATATTTCTCCTTGAACTCCATATTTTGTTTCTTGTCAAAACCATGAGATGGATATGTAACACCAACTTCCATTTATACCTTGATAGCACAACGCACAATTTCTTCATTGCTACCGAAGTCTCTTATAGTTAATGCCCTTCTAAGACCTGGTTTTAAGCCACTGAAAAATCGATCAACTTTACATTCGGGTTGGATGATAATGCCAGATGCATACCTTGAATGTTTTGTAAAATTCTCTTCGTATATACCAACAGATTCATCATCCTTCAGCTTCAGCTCAAGAAACTCCTTTTCCATCTTTGTTCGAATAATACGAGGGAAGTACTTACTGAAAAACAGGTTCTGGAACTCGTCCCATTCCATGGACTCAATTTCATCTCTTGGCCTCGTATTCTTGATAAGATTCCACCATTGATCAGCTTCACCATCCAAACGATATACTGCTAAGATGACTTTATCATGGTTAGAACATTGAAGAACTGAAAATATCCTTTCAGTGGTACTGATCCATTGTTCATCAACATGTGGATCAGAAGACCCACTGATAGAAGGTGTACGTTGCCTCATGAAGGACTCAATAGAATATTGTTCCCTTCTCTGCTCATTTGGAAGTCCAGAATGATTCATAGCTTGTGTAAGTTAGCAATATGATTTTGCACTCCATCTCCCATAAAATTTGTTTGTTCAGGAGGACAATCATTGTATTGTCCATTACATTGATCAACACGGTTCCTTCGGGTTCTAGCCATCGTCTAAAACCCTAAAAGAATGGTGTGAGAGGCAAAAATAATGCTAGGGGAAACAACATAGTAAAGGGAAAGTACACTTAATATCTAACATCATAGGTTAAATTCTCAGATCGTTACCGTAGTTCAAGGAACATATCCTAAACGTATACTTATCCTTAGGGACATCCCTAGACATACCTTAGAAATATCTCTAGGGATCTCACTAACATTCTTACATCCTAGTTTCCAAAGGTTGACTCATCCTTTCCTCTGATACCAACTGTAGAGACCTGAAGCTTAACGTACATAGACATTACATTACTTTTGCGTAATACTTAGTACGTAACAAAAACAAACACACAAGGACCGTAATAGTTTAGTGTCTTTGGAAACTCGGAATATAATCTTCTAATCGTGGTGAAAGAGGTTCAACATCTTTCATAAAGATCTTCTTTTTTCAAAACCTAAATCCTTTCTTTATGTCCTGGGGAAAAGAAAACCTAAAAGGGTGAGATCAAATGCTCAGTAAGGGTAAACAAAAGAAATATCAATCACGTCATATTCATAAGAACATATATTTTGAAAATCTTGACCTGCAAAAGAGATCATAATTTCATAACATGGGATAAATCATGGTAGTGAAATGTAATCCAAATAATCATAACATAAAACATGAAACTTTGTGTCATATACACATAATCATAGAGAATCATATCTTATTAGTCAAGACTCATTTCCAAGACTATCTTAGTGGACAAAGTCCATTTCTGAACCGAGTCACCCTCGTTTCAGTCCTGTTTCACTGAACCGATATAACCTACCATTCCAGCCATGTCTATCCCATGAGATATAAAATCGTTACCCAATGCATTGTAGGGAGATATAGGTCCAATCCATCTCATAATGATCCAATTGTTATGTGTGCCACAAAATCATAAACCATACATCATAGCATAACCCATGTAACAAAAATGGGAATCTTAAACATCATGACATCATAAAACAATTCATATAAGATAAAGGAATTCATAAAAATATATCCATCACAACATAGTCATATCAATGTAATAATAGGGGTAAAAACAGAATCCTTTATTATCTTAGATGGAAAATAATTTTTATAAAACACTTGAACTCCATTCTTGAGGAAAATATCCTTTCTAATTCAAAAAAACTTTTCCTTTCTTAACATGTCATACAATTTTAAACTAAAATAAGTTGATTAAAAATAAATATGAAAACATGTAAAGGAAGCTACTTGGAAATAATGTTTTAAAAATCCATTCATTCCGTATAAGTTAAAAAAACATTCTTCTCATACTTTTGTCGGAAAATCCAAAAAGTACCTCGTACAAAAAATGACAAAAGATTCCTTTCTTATATTTTACTAAAAACTCACCAAAGGGTAAAATAGGTTTTAAAAAATTGTAGGTGGATGGAAATAATATTACATATTGAGGAAACATGGATGTGGATGATAAAATACACCCCAGTAAATACCAATGTATAAGCAATCTCGGATAAAAATGAGATTATGATATTTCCCTTACCTTAGGTCCGATAGACTTCGTAAGTGTCCGAACCTCCTGTATAATGATTTAAATAATGTTGTTGACTTATTCCAGAATCATACTTATTGTTATGATATCATATATGGTCATATTATTAGCTTCTTATTAGTAATATTTCATTACTACTTGTTATTCGGGTGTTTATTACTTTTTGATCTTATGTGTGTTTGTCGAATAAATTATTATTCTTCTCATTAGGTTATAGATACCTCATTTCCAGAATGTTATTAGTGTAACATATAGCATATTAATTCATTCAATTCATTCAATTCATTTATATAATCATTATGAAATGAAGATCATGTAGAATGAGTCGCATCACATCGTGGAGACGGTATTCCGTACGTACGCACGAATGATGATATCATTCCTATGATCGTGGAATTGTATTGGAGTGTATGTATACTATTTTAAAATCAATTTCACATTATAAAAGTCATATATAGTCATTATTTACACCATTATACCCATCCAAGTAAGGTGGTGGTGGAAAATAGTTTACACCATGGCGGGGAGACGATATTCCGTACGTACGTATGCGCGGTGATTTTCTTTTTCCGTAGGATGGATAGAAGGTTAATTAGAGTTGTTTCATATTTATAATAACATATAAGTATATAATAATTACTGATTTTATGACTTTATCATGAAACAACTAAAGAAGAATAAGTTGAAGAAGAAAGAAATTGAAAAAGATCGCTAATGGATATTACCTTTCTTTGACGTGGCTTCACTTAACCTCCACTTAAAGAACTAAGGATGGTCTTTGAAGAAGACCAGGACCTCTAGGATGACACTAGGGAAGTGGAGAAGAGATTTTGGCAGGGTTTGGCCGAGCTTGAATGCTAAAATTTGTGTGAGGATGAGAGGGAGGAGGTGCCCTTTTATAAGGGAGGAGAGGGGCACCTTAGGAAAATCTCAAAATATTATTTTATATTATGGTCAAATTCGGTTTATAATGGTTCCAAAGGGTCTTATTTCGAAGATAAAGTGGGTATGGGTCGAAGTCCTCTCATCCAATAGGATATAGACAAGTTTAGGTTATTATGTTAATCTTATCAATTAGATTTAACTCTAAGTTAAATAATTTAACTTTTACCGTGTCTTTTTGTTTTCTTACACTATATGGTTAATAAACATACCATAACAAGCCAAACGAACCCCAAATTGTTTATTATTAATATCTATATCCTTATCTAAGTCATTTGCCCGATCCTTAGATTTTTAGGAATTAAATAACAATTAATAATATTATAATTGTTTTAAAAACTAATTTATGTCAATTTAGACAATATTTGGTACATGATTTTTATGAAATTTATAATAGAATGATAAGTTCGGAAAAAGTTACTTATATCAACAATAACATGTCATAATAACCAATAAAAGTAATGTAAGTCATAAAAAATCCGAAATTACATTTATTTGGGCATTTATAACATCAATTATGTCAATATTTCATTAATAAGACAATTACTGCATCATCTTTGTGTCATTATAAATGATAATTATTTAATCCATAAAAATTCTAAATAAATTCCTATGATGTAGATAATTGTATTAGGTTTCTGGAGACTATTCAATTTCGAAGTTTCATGAAGTATATCACTAAATTAAAATTATTATACTTATATGATTTAAGAAAGAGACATGTTGCACATTCTTTGGTTTTAATAATAATTAAATTATTTTCATGAAAAAAAGTCCATAAAATGAATCTAATCCGACCCTTAGGTTATATGGGTCTACTTTTAGCCGTCCAATTTGATTTTTCCAAGTGTTAGGGTAATTTTATAATCTTATATTTACCCTTAATTACCTGATTCATCTTTAACTATAGTGAATAAAATTTACCGTAGTTACTATTCACAATGCCCAAAAATAAAAAGTAGCTTATTAACATAATTTGGACCCACTGATTCCAAATATGGAATCCATTTTTTCCAAATTCAATACACAAAAGATGCAGAAATTAAATTAAAATTAATCTCGTTTTTGAAAGAAAACAGGATTATATTTAAAACATTGCAAAAGATTGAATTGATTTAACCTACGAATTCGAGGTAAAATCAATGCTAATGACATACATTATATTAAATGGTAAAAATATATTCTATTTATACATTAAAACCATTCAATATTATAATTTAACCACATAATATATTACGATGAAAAAAGGTTGTTTTTAATTAAAATATAGTGTGTTTTTACTATTCATTAAAATATGAAAGTTATCGGAAAAAAAATAAATACTTTATATAATGTAAATTTTTATATACTGATTCAAAAGAAGAATTTTATTTTGTCAAATTGAACATATAAACATGTCAAAAACTTGATTTAATGTGGGTGCGCCATCAAAAGGCGACAAAACTGCATTTTTTTAAAAATACTTATTTTACCAGAAAAAATTATTTTGTTCTTATACCATGTTTTAAAAAATGCGTAAGATGAATAATAATGTTATAAGATTCAAAATTTAGTTAATACTATTCATAACGGCTAGTTCATAACAATATTATAGTAATATATTGTTGTTTAGTAAAACCCGGTATTGCGTACAACAAACGCTATCGAGGAAGGTCGTGATTTCGTGTAATGCAAGCCAAATCAAAGTTGCGTGCTGTGCAAGAATCCTTATTTGTTTCATATATAAAAATCCAACCATATTTCATTTATAAATTGAATATATATATATATATACTCAATGTTGCATAGAATAACTATTATCAAAATTGTGTGTAACACGATCCAAGAATAGTGTTGTGTATACTGCAAGCTAATACGGTGTTGCGTATAGCGCAAGTTAATCTTGGTGTAGCATAAAACACAAGACATTAATGAAATTAAAAGAATATTTTTCATAAAATCTCGTGGTTTTACAACAGTCTATTAAAAAAATGATACCTTATTGAATTATGTTCCACATCATATCAGATTCCAATACCTTCCCCAAATATGTTGTTTTTTGAGAGTTTTATTATCCCACTATTCCTAGTATGTCTAATGAAGAAGAGGATATGGAGGACTCCACCTAAATTTTATGATGATGTCTCTGAAACTATAAATGGGATGACCCCATTCAACTATAAAATTGATAAAGATATAAGTCCAATGCTAATTTGAACAACCACGTCACCAAAGGAACAACCGCAATATATGGATTTATTTATGAAACCACAGGTTGTTTCTTCCAAGAGATATAGTGATATAATAGGGATTATTCCCCATGTTTTCTCCCATCACCTCTTCTTACAAGTTTTTCAATGTGCATTTAATCATCATAAAAAAATATAACACTTTTCCTTGGTTCCATGGTTGAGATCATATTTTACATTCTTATAAACAACAACTTCATTATCAAAGTATATTACCGCATGTGTATATCCAATATTATCTTGATCATATTGAAAATTGGGTAGATTAGAGCATGTATTAACATTATGGATATCAAATTCCATTTCATCAAGGATAATTTATTATTCCAATGATATAGGTATTGATAGATCCTATCACTAGATTCTTGGAACTCTCCCTCATGGACTGAAATTTCGGGTATAGTCAGGTCTAGTTGTATGTTAAGGATGAGGATGCCACTACAGTTATAAATCCCCAGGGAATATTATTATGTCTAGTGATATTCTCTGTCTTTAATAATACTATAACTCGCAACATGAATTCCATTCAAAATATCACTAATCTAATCCTCATAAAATTGATCATGTGTAATGTATATGATTTGGTAATTTAATAAAATTATCTCCAAAACAATCTCAAATATTTTAATAATGTGATTCTATTACATTGTTCAAAGAAATTTTAAATATACCCATTAATGTGGGTATTTAGGGTTAACAGTGTAATTTTATGTTGATTCATTTTAAATATATACATTTAAATATTGATCCGGAGAAAATAATATCTCTCATCTAAATTCATCCTCCTAGAAAACTCATTGATATGAGTGGAATCTGAGTCTAATTAGCCAATATTAACCTATTTATTGAATATACAGATTATAGGTGAATTAACTTTTCCATTATCAATAATATATTCTTAGTTTACTAATTAGATGTGGAAAATAATAAAACCTTTAAAGATATTATGGTTTATCAATAATGAACTTTATTCCTAAAGCTTCCCATTGTTGGAAATCCTCTTTTCTTCTATGTGACCAATATAGAACGGTCTGTTGTATCCCTCTTAGCCTAGAAGTATAATGAGGGTATGGAAAATATTTTATACTATCTCAGTATCATTTTTTTAACATGGATACTATAAATGACCCCATATAGAATATTTTCCTTGAAATTCACATTGGAGTATTGGATTTGGGGTATTACATTCAGCATCTTGTGATGATAGTAGTCTCCTATATTGATCCATTAAAATATAAACTCAATAAACCCATGTTCATTGGGTGATCATATTTTAGGGTTTAATTCCACAATTAGTTCATCATCATTTTTTCTATATAATTGTCTTACAGGCCAGGCTTTGGCATATTTTTTGTCCGCACATCCAACGGATGGGTAACTACCCCACGATGATGTTTTTCAAAATGGATACATTATCTCAATAGATCTGGCCACATAATGTTGGAAAATTATTTTTTATTCTTACTATAAGAATCTGGATGGATGAAGGCTTCGCAATAAAAAACTCATCATGGTAGGCCCAGGGATCATCATCATCACTCCATGACAATCAAACCTCTCAAACTCATTCCTATTCTCAAAAGGTTTCATTTACATTATGGAAAAGTATTTGAATATTATTACTAGACTCTAGTAGGTCCATGGGGTTTATTTCCATATTTAAAATGTAAAGGGGCACTCCAAGAGTGTTATCATGAAGATCAACAATGAATGCATCATCTAAAAATAATAATTTAGTCCCCTAGAAAAAACAATCTCCAGATAATGGAGCAATTACCATATCATTCTATGGTCAATAAACATACTTATATATATAAGGGGTGACACGATTCATTGGACAACCTCGATGTGTATCTTGAATATTTGTACAATGATAACCTTGTTATTCATGTGCTACACCAAAGGGTAATTCCCCTACCACATGTGAAGGCGAAAACCAATAGGTAAATCATCTTTTTACTAGAACTTCTTCACCAGGGAACTAAAATATCATCTATATTATATGAATTGTTTTTGACAAATCCCCTCATGGATTTTCTGAAATTGAAATTTCTCCCTCCAGGAATGCTATGTGTGAGTGAATCTGCTCGTGTATATCCTAGTTCATCCTCATGAATTTACCCACTCGTTAGAAGAATCTCTATATGATTTAGTTTTATGGTATTATACTCCTTTCATCTATGTAACAGAGAAAACTAAATTAATTTTTGAGATCGATATTATATTCTATGGAGCCTATCAAAAAATAAATAATTCTCTCATAATAAATTTAGAGATATGGTTTATTTTTCCCTCTATGGTTCATTACTTAAATGAGTTGACCAAACGGTGTCATCGACAATATATACATTTTATTTTTTCATAAACACCAATGATTACGCCTAAAAATTGTTCTCTTGGAAACATTTATTTGGGCACCTTGTGGTTTGAGACCCTAAAAACTAGTGACAACATGATAGTGAAGATTCATTCTAACAAGAATATGTTTATTCTCAAAAATAGGAAAAATAAATTCCACTCAATGAAAATGAAAAATAGTTTATGATTTAGGTCATTAAATCTAAAATCAGTCTTCACTTTTTTGCTTCAAAAAAATATTTTGTTATATAATAGAACTATCCTCCCAACTATTAAAATAATGAAATTTTATAATAAATGAAATATCTAGTCCGACTACAGTTATTTCCTTCACACATAACCAAATGGATGCATAGATTTTTGTAAAACCCTCTCAATGATTTTTCAGGATATGGTGGGTCAAAAAAAATAATTTTTCAATAAAATATCTAATTTACTATGGTCCATTAAAAAGACAACACATTGTTCGACTGAAGTGTCCAATATTCCATGGTATACTGATTGTAGGAAGTCTTAACTGTTGAGTTTTAGCTACTATCATTCATATGTACGATTTGTGACCAGAACATTCCATAAATAATAGTCCATGTATATACTTGTATGTTATAGTATCAAAAGCAATATAGTCTTAAGGCATTGGATACCATTTTGAGGCACTAGAATTTGGTATTTAAGATTTTCAACATGAAATTCATCCTCCACTATTTCCTTCTGGGGGACATGGTACTGGTTCTAAATTAAATGATGATATATAGAAAAAACACGATGAATATGGAATCCATTTTGGATGGAAATTTTGTTATTGGAAACTTCTATTCCAATGGTGCATACTCATTAATCATTATGGTTAGGGATGTAACTAGTCCTCCCACGGTTGTTAAGATCGATAACAGATATTATGCTTAAATCCCATTTTATGAGATCTATGCAGATAAACTGACATCATCCATAGTCTGAACTGTATGACTTTAAACCTAGAATCCTAACATCCTCTTCCCATGAAATTAAACTGTATCCTTACACTATTTTATTGAATTTTATTCCTCATAATACAAATGATATATGAAAAAAAACAATTTCCTTAGTAGAAGACATTAAATTTTAACCCTACC
The DNA here is from genome assembly GCA_963277665.1 of Viscum album. NCBI lineage: Eukaryota > Viridiplantae > Streptophyta > Magnoliopsida > Santalales > Viscaceae > Viscum > Viscum album. The sequence continues at coordinate 1,386,882,080 of OY728159.1, forward strand.
CCATATCACTTAAATATGATTCACCATATTTAAAAAATGAAATGACCAAAAATAAATAAATCTTCAGTACATGAAATTAAATCGTATACTTTCACTATATGAAAAATATAGTATTAATCATATGAAAATATGTGATTATATAATATACCATCATCATTACATAATGTTAAACTATACCCTTACTTTGTGTAAAAAACAAAGGGTGCCTCATCTTGAAAATAGGAAATGACCAAAAAATATTTTTTAATGTATGTGATTTTAAAATATATCCTTAACCATCATTAAAACATTATAAGCCTCATTTATTAAATGGGAGCTGACAAAGACCAATGTAAATAGTACAAGTCATTTAACTACAACCATACCATTCATGAAAAATGTAGGAAGCCTCAAATGTAAAATATGAGATGACCAAACACCAGCATCCACAAAAGATGACGTTAAATTTAATTATTAACCTATTTAAAAAAACACAATATGCCTCATTTTAAATATGTGTGTTGAGAAAAAAGTATAATTGTTAAGAAATTACCTTAAATTATATCCTTAACTTGTGTAATAAATATATGATGCCTCATGTGTAATATGTGTGATGCAAATATACAAAATCCTCAGCACATGATGTTAAAATGAATTATTACCCTATCTAATAAAAAATGATTATTTTATGAAATATATGAGATGAACAAAAAAACATCAAAATCTCATGAAATTAAACTATATTCTTACCATATGTGATAAACATAGGATACCTTATACAGAAAATATTTTATGGAAAAAAATTCCTAATATCATGATGTTAAACAGTAGTATTATCTATATTGAAAAGCATTGGATTCCTCATTTGAAAAATACGTGTTCAACCAAAAATCAACATCATCATCACATGAAAATAAAATATAATCTTACCATATGTGAAAAATATAGGAATCCTAATATGTAATATATGACATGTCCAAAGGCCAAAATCCTCAAAAAATGACCTTAAATTTGAGTTATACCCTATTTGGAAAGCATGTGAAACATTTTATTGAAAATATGTGAAAAAAATTTCTTGATCAAATAATGTGAAATTTCTTGATTCCACATGATCACATTATAGAGGGTTGAACTCACCTAATATTGGTGTCCTACCATGTAATGTTCCAAAACCACGTGTTAAATGATTCCTTATCTATGTGATATATAGTGATAACTATACTTCATTTAGATAAGACCAAACATATGTTTTTTCACCCAATGTGAGGCTATACATGACATGAATCACTTCATGAACTCATTCTTAAGGAAAATTAAAATAACATGGGTCTTATCATCATTTATAATCCCCAATCATACTCTTTGAACAATTAAAAGATCATGATTCCCACATTGCCTTTCAAGAGGATGGATGAGTGGGAAACATAATATGTATTCCCCACACACAACATATTAATGTATACCATTAGACCCTAACCATATCCTATGAAATATAAATGGTAATCCATTTATATTGAATATGTCATCTCTCATTTAATGAGAAGTGATACCTCGAGGAAAAGTCTGGGATAATGAACCTATCAATTTGGTGGCAATGATTTTCCATCACCGTATTACTATAAAATTCCTTTGAAACATCCTCACCATAATATGGTAAACTATATGTTCTTCATACACTTCACAAAAATGAGAAACAATGTGATATTCTAGGACCCTTCCATAATTGATTCCACCATATCAGTGTTATTCAACTACTATGCCATATCCAAGAAATATGTTTGGACATATTCCCATTTTCATAAGACATGTAGTATCATGTAGATATCACTTACATTCTCCATCCCTTACTCAAACTAATCTTGGGGTCCTTCCCCTCATAGTCGGGATCACTCATTACGTTCTTGTTTTCTCAATAATAACATTCGACCTTGTAGTAGAATATTTCTGATATCATTTGACTTACTCTAGGAAATTCCTCATATCCATTTTCAATTTGTGATTTCTTCAATTTTGATCATCTTTATCCACATCATCTAAACTTCACTTCATAATAGTCTTGGTTTTTTTCATAGTGTATAACATACAATCAATTTATATTTCACAAAGGACCTTTGATAATGTTTCAAATCTAGAAGGTTTTGAATATGGTCAATGGTTGATCCCAAATTTGTTATCCCCATCTGTGATTGATTTGGTTGAGATACCAGTGTCTCAAATATTTCTACTAATAATTCATTACCCATAAATCACCCCTTTCATGATATCCCATATAAAATCCCACATATTATCAACTATGCCACTATACCAAGTCTGGACTCAATTTCTAACACTTTTTTTTTCTCTGAATATGATTTTCTAGATGAAGACCAACAAGTCAAAATCATTTGGAACTCACCATGTTGGATTCCATTTTACCCATTTTGACATCCTTATATGGAAATATAACATTAAACCATTCAATTTATTTCTCAAATTTAGAATAGATCACGTGGTTCTATGAGTCATAGATCATTTCCCCATATCTGGTCAATTATTTTATTGACTAAAAATATAAATCCCCCTACTTAGGCCCATGAATCAGGGTATTAATTTATCTGAAAACTATCTCATAGAATTCTCATGAATCGAGGGTCACCCATTTGAACTCTGTTGACATTGTGTTTCTATTCTATTAAACCATATAATCGATACATAGACAAGAATCCCCAATTTCTCATCCATGCATTATATCATTAAACTACATTCAACTCCGGGTCAGATAATCATTAATTTCAAATATGTTTAGTTAGGAACCTATTGACCCTAATTTAAATTTTTCTATACCAATAGTTTTAATAAAATATAAAACCCTCTATTAATATCAGGTTTCAACCCTCTCGTACTATACAACTTATGGTCTCTGTATTATGACTTAATCGAGTAACTCAGTCAAAATATTTTGGCCATAAATTACCCTAGGAAAGAATAAAAAATTTATATTTGGTTGAAAACCTCTAAGGAAAACCAAATCAATTTTAAAACTCCATCTTTTAATGTAACTCTCGTGACATGAGAAATATAAGGGTGTATATAAAATGAACAAGGACAGTGGGACCTACCATGTGGCTTGATATAAACATCGTACATTTCAAATACCCATTTGTTCAACTAAAATATGGATTAAAACATTAATTCCTTCCATGAATCGTGTTAACACATAGCTTGGTCAGAAGAAAATAAACAATGCTATGCACATCCAAAAATTATGATGATAAACTATACAGTTTCAAAGACAAATCTATGCAACATTAAAATTAAATAATCATGTCCTTAATATGTGAAATTATTTTAGGTGTTCAACAACCTTTTCAAAATATGTGAATCTTCAATCCATCCATCTTCCTTGAATCATGTAAAAATGAAAATTATCTCAATCTCTAACTTAATATGTAATTTTCCCTATTCATGAATTGGTCTCCAACACTTCTGTGTTTCAAAAATCTATGTGGTTTGATACCTAATTTTTTTTGTATATTGTTAACCCTAGACACTATGTCTCTGGTAAAGCTACAATTTACCCCATCATGGACATTTCATGAAATAATGTGTATTTTTTCTCACTCATTTCATTGAGTTCTCTTTTATTACATTACACAAATCCATCCTAGGAACACAACTTCCCCTTGTTAATTTAATTCCAACATAAAAATGCTACAATAATTTCCAAACAATATGAAATTTTAATTCATGTTAAACACCAATGCCATAAGTAATTAAATTTATCACACTTCATCCTCATTAAATGACATTAAACTAAAATGAATATTAGGACCTCACCAGGGAACCCCATTTCTCCCTTTGGTGGACGTCAACTACGAAAACATTCAGGTTCTTTTGAATTCTCATGGAATCGAAGATTATTCTTTCCATAGAATAAGAGTCTATAATTTAATCTGATAATACGCCCACCAGATCTGCTCTGAAACATGATGCAATAATCCTAAGTGTATTTACCTCCATTAAAAAATTCCCTCTATTCAAATAAACCCGTATAACCATCCATGTTTTCAATACACATAATCATGTATATAAATAAGATCCTATAATGGGAATGGTTTCATGCCACAATGAAGAAACTACCATCATGGGCACATTCAATGATGTGACTCCAAAAATATCATTATATGTACTATGTTTTGAACATGGTAAAAAACAACAAACATTTTTTGTCCATATAATTGATGGAATGATAGTGTAGTCTACATTTATAATTTCATCATAAACAATCCACTATTATAATGTCACTCCCTTTAGGTTCTGGATCATGAGAATGATGAATAACTCCCTCATTCATTACCCTTTGTTGAGGTAGAAATCTTCAGCCTTATTTATATTTCAATAATGTACCACGAATGTTATTAAATGATGTCCTATGTGTGGAGAGTTCAACTCTTGTACAAAGACATTCCAATTCAGTATACTAGAAATGGATAATGAAAAATTTACACCATATGTGTTGAGATATTGTCGTCCAGGAGTTGGAAATCACATGTTGGATCCTTTCATCCAACACAGAGCATGACCCATGTGTCATTGGGGTTTTTTTGATTTTATCATTAATCAATAAAAAAATATATATATAATAATTTAGAGAATTAAATAATAATAATTCTAAAGATTATAGAGGTCCATCCACATTACAAATATTGTCATTTATTTCAACAAAATGAAATCATCTTATAGACTGGGATATGATATGGATTTCCCTGACTAGCCGATCCATTTTCAGGTAGCCTCCAGCGTCCCCTACTTCTCAACAATCCCAAATACTTCCTTATTGACTAAGGGGTGAAATTAATTTGAAAAAACTCCCATATTGTTCTATATGGTTAATCATTAAACCAAAGTAGATTATTCCTTTGGGTCCTTTCCTTATTCAATATTTATTTGATCGACTAGTTGATTGAGATTTTTGAGGTCATAATTCGTTACATATTTATATTATTTCCCCTACACCTTCAATTGAGTGAGAAAACCCTTGACATCCAAATCCATCATAGTTCTATCTGGATTAGACTTACAATCAGTGGAGTTTATCTATTTACACTCTTCATAGACTCATTTTTCAATGTAGTCATACTCCAGGGTATTACATCCAAAAGATTCAACACCACCAGTCCATTGGATCACCTTTAAATAGCCCCCATCAACTTTTCATATCATCATAGAAGGTCTGTGTGATGATGTTACACACACTCAACCCTGATATGTGTTAGACAATATGGTTATCCTTTACCATGTCATATCCAATTTCTTTGTAGTCCTCAGGTGATGCAGACTCATATATGTTCGATTAAATGAACACATATACCATCGAGTCATCCATGAAAATTTCTTTATATTGGCTAGGATCCATGTCTTAAATAAAATATAATTCATCTGATGGGTTTCACATAACATCAACCACAACATCATTAGGAACATGTAGAGTGGGTTTTCTCATTGTGTCCTTAATTATATCCATTCGTAGTGTGATTCCAACAACATATGATGTGTCCTAAAAAGTAGAAACCACATTTGGTTATACCTTTGTGCTTGGACCATTCACCATATGCTATTCAACTGGCTATATTGGTGGCATCATCTCGACTAACTATTCTAACCCATAGGTTATTCAACTGGCTGTATTGGTGGCTTTATCTGACTACCTATTCTAACCCATAGTCTCATGAGGCCACCATAAATGAAATATATGATATAGGATCAGCCACCATATCATCATTAACAAACTCTATGATGGTAAAAACCACATCTTAAACCATTGTAACTTAAAAATAATCCATCACTCCCTCGGCTGTAGGATAGAAGAACTGAAGCATCCCTACTAGAAGTTGTGTTCCCATAATAATTTAAATTCCCATGTTGAAACAAGGATAAAAAGAATGATCTTATGAAAGGTAATAAAAAAGTACTAAAAAGAATTAAAAATATAAAACATGTCATGGTTTTAAAGAATAATTAACAACATTGGATGGTTTATCAAGATCCCCATAGTTCCACCTAAATAAGAGATGGTTGGCCTAATGTGACCACAATATTGAGGGGATGACTTTTTCCCACACCATTTGGTTTTAGGGAATTTTAATCCCCTCTTTAGGTTCATCATGAAAATTCCCTCTCTTAATGATCACCGATTCTATAAAAATTTAAAAATGAGTTATTAAACAATTTTGGTTGATTGGTAATTGTATATGTATTCAAATAAATTACTTGTTTAAAATATGGATATACATTCCCTAGAGAACTCAAATATATGTCACTTATCCATAATTCCCCATATAAAATTTATTCACCCATGGAATCTCTTCCTTTCATTTAATCCATAGGACAATCTAGAGGACAAGAAATTACCTAGAGCTTAATCAACATCTTGTTAGGGGATGTGTGATTCTAAAAGAGTATAATAAATCTTCCTACCTTGAAATGAATTACACCAACACATATAAATAAAAGTTTAAGAATAAACATTCATTTTATAACATAGGAAGAAATATATCCTCATCATTAAGATGTAGACATATCCCATAAATAGAACTAATATGTCATTGTTTCCCCTATCTCTCTCTAGAATTCGTGAAAATAGAATCCCCAAGGTTATTTGAATTGTGTATTTTCTTCCTCTGACACTAGACATGTTACCTAGTTACAACATTATAGATTGAACCATCCTCCAAATTTCATTTACTGATATATTTTTCTCCAATAACAACATTTTTAATATTATCTATAGTATAAATAGCCACTACATCCCCACTAGTCAATCATGTCCTCTAGGGCATGATCTATATACTCTAGAATTCCGCTAGGCCCATTGTTGTAGGGTCCCATCCCAAAAACCTACCAGAGTATCCAGATTCATCATCACCTCACTAGAATACAATATTTTCCATCTATGTGTGTATATCTAGAAAGGATCTTATGTTTCATGGGTCAATGATAGCTCATTAAACCCTTCGATGTAAAGACCCGTAAAATTCAAGGGAAATTTTTTCTTAATTTTCTTTAGAATTTTACAAGAGCGCGGTTTCAGACGGCACCTGATTCCGAGGCCCAGAGTGCCCGAAATTAATTTCCGAAGTTTGGCCCGGGTACGTTCAGTGAACGAACGAGCGGGAATTCCAAACTTTTGATCCGGTGCTCGGAATTGAAATCCGAGGGCACCGATGAACTCGCAGCGCCGATATTCGCTTAAAGAGACCTTTTCAGGAGTTGCGTTTGTTGCGGGTTGAATGTTAGTTTTGGGGTTTTTAGTTTGAGTTAAATAAAATTGTGTAGAACAATTTTATTATAACTTGTTAAAACCTATCAAAGGAGGTTGGAAATGGGACCCAAACCCACTTAACCTCCCTTGGGAGGATTAAGTGTGGTGGGGCCCACACGAACCCCTTATCCTTTCAAATTCTCTCAACTTGCTTAACCCCTAATTAAATGACTTGAGTTACTAAATTTAATTATGGGAGTTAAACCTTTTGAATTTCAAACTTTTGAAATTCTAATGTGTTATGTGATAATAAAATAAGATGTTGTCTTATTTTATTTTGGGGTTATTTGTTTGTCTTCTTGAGAGGTGGAGAGCTCTTCTTCTTCTTCAACTCTGACGAAGAACTCGAAGAACGTTCATCTTGACGAAGAACGCTCAAGCTCCGACGAAGAACAACGCCTCTCTTCTTCGTCCTCCGTGTCAGCGAGAGGGAACGCCGCTTCCTCCTCGGACCTTCTTCGTCAGCATACGAAGATTCGCCAACGACGTATCTCTTCGGGCGTATCTCTTCGTCAACGGATTTGACGAACGAAGACCGCGACGCCCGACCACCGCTACGTTGTCTTCCGCGGAACGTTCACAACTTCGAACCTTATACCCGAGGTAGGGGTTGTTGTTTTATTCTTTAATTATTCCATTTCTTGCTCATGGATCGCATGTCTACGTGAGGCTTTTGAATATTTTATATAAGTGTTATTGTTAACGCGAGGGGGGCCGGACTGCACGAACACGGCCGAACCCCCCTCCATCGTTCTTGTTTATTCTTGCGGGTGGAAGCAAAGTGTCGTGGTGCCGTCGCACCATGCGGATAATCGTGTATTTATTTTTTTACACGCCGCCGTCACGCCACGCCGAGGAAGAAACTTCAAGAACGCGACGCCGTCGCGCCGCGTTAAAAGGAATCAAGGCACGTCGAAGGGGCTCGGTGCCGTCGCACCGCGCCGGACGACGAACACCGCGGCCGGTTCCGGGCCGCGGCGGGACGAGGAGACCGCGGCCGGTTCCGGGCCGCGGAGGAAGAGAAGACCGGCGGCCGGGCCGCTGGCGTCGGAAGCCGAAGGGGGGACCGGAATTTCCGGTCCCGTTGGAGAAAACCGGCCGGCCAGCTGGCCGGCCGGATGGCAGTAAACCGGGGGAATTAATCCCCCGGCCGGCTCATCAAAACCCCCCTCTTAATGAGGGGGGCGGTTCCCTTAAGGTGGGGGGCAGGAGGCCCCCCTGGCTTCCTTCAAACCGGCCCCCACGTGGGGGCCGTTTTCTTCAAAGGGCGTGGCACAAGGCCGCGCCGCCAACCCGAACAAGCGGGGGGCTTTGGCCCCCGTTTCCTGTCAATCAAGCCCCCCACGTGGGGGGGGGGGCGGTTTGTAAAAAAAAGGGGCGCGGCTATATGCCGCGCCGACACCCAAATAGCGGGGGCTTAGCCCCCCGCGTGCGGCCCCTCGCGGCACCAGGCCGCCGCGGCCCACCGCGCCGCCGCGCCGCCCAGGGGGGGGGGGGGGGGGGGGTCGGGCCGGGTCGGCCCGGACCCGGACCCCCCCGTTTCGAACCAGAATCGGTTTTTGGGCCATATCTTGAGCCTCGGACCTCCGAATGACAAACCGTCTGCGGCAACGCGATCCTTGGATCGAGACGGTCGTTTCGGTATATCGCACACAAGGTTTCGGATTACATTGAGTTCGGCCGGGTTGGTTCGTTCACGAAACCAACCGGGCCTTCGGAGCGGAAACGCTCATATCTTGAGCTACGAACGTCCGATTGACGCGCCGTCAGTCGCGTTGTGTTCTTCTTAGTGAGACGGATCTTTTGGCATACTCCGCCCGAGGTTTGGACGCAGGTGGAGTACGGTCGGGTTGGTTTAGCCTTAAAAACCAACCGGGCCCCGGAGACGAAAATGCCAATAACTCTCAGACCGGGCGTCCGATCGACGCGCCATCTGTTGCGTTGAGTTCCTATTGACGATACGGAACTTTTGGATACATCAACTCTGGTCTTTGTGACAGTTGATGTATCAGCCTCTCGGCTCGTGGAACGGACCCTCCGAACGAGCTTGCTGTGTGCGGGAACCCTAGAGCTGGCTGCGACTGCTACGACTGCTACTATGACTGCGACGACGACAGTACAGAGATGCTGTGTGGATTCGACGACGACAGTACAGAGATCCTGTGTGGATTCGACGACGACAACTACAGCACTCAGCGATCCTACGTGGATCAGTGCTACAGGTCCTGTGTGGGCCCGATCCTGTGTGGGTCCGCGCTCAGCGGTTCTGTGTGAGCCAGCGCCTACAGGTCCTGTGTGGGCCCGATCCTGTGTGGGTCTTTGCGGGGGTTAGTTACCTATCGATCCTTTGTGGGTCCGACGACTTAGATGGATCAGTGATCATCTTTATCGTCCTTGAAGAAGTATACCTGTGTGAGCTGAATCCTTTTGCTTTCCTGTGTGGATTGTGTTGTGCAATCCTGTGTGGATTACGTTTTTCTTTCCTGTGTGGAATACGTTTACTATCCTATGTGGACTGAGTTGTACTTGGGATCGGAGGTTGGACCGTATTTGAATTGATGACTTAGGTATATGTATGGGCATATACCTAAGCAGTGTCAGTTGTTACTTCGTGATTGTTACTTTTCTTCGTGGTTTATCCTTTGTGGATTTGAGAGACCTTCAGAGGTCTCGGGGTCCCTACTGAGTAGCTTATACTCACCCCTACACGGGCTTTGCCCGCACTACGTTGTGTTGGTTGCAGACGACGGACATCGTTGACCTTAGCTGAGGCCTACAGAGCGGGACGGTACCCGGAGGAGGACCACTGGGCGGGACGTGCACGGAGCGGACGGCGGGACCCGTGGAGCAGAGGAGCCATCTGTACCCACCCTTCAGGTGGGATTTCCAGTGGACAGCTCGGAGTAGCAGCTTTTACTTTTCAGTTGCTGTTTTTCCCTTTTCGAGTTGTACTTTACTTTCAGTTTGGGTTTGTATTCCGGCCCGTTTACTTTTCCGCACTTTCAGTTGTACTCTGCCTTGTTTAGTGTTTACTTTCCGCTTGTTTACTCTGTGGTGTGTGTTTACTTTTCAAAGGCAATGCCTTCCCTTTTTACCGGGATTTACGCCTTGGTGCTAGTCGCCAGCCCCTGGCCTATGGAAGGCGGGCTTGGGGTAGTCACGGCACGGACCCCGAGGGCGGGTCGTGACAAATTGGTATCAGAGGAGTTCGGTTCTACCGCAAACTCTGATCTTTTCTATGTGAAGCAATAATGTCTAGCGTATTGAGTATGGTTATCAGTCCAGGGAGTCCAGTGTTGGTGCGGCGGCCGACGTATCCGTACACCAGGACCCTGACTTCTGATTTCAGACTTAATGCACGAAAACATTGATTGCGTGTGTGTTTCAAAGTTTTCTTTGTGATTAATTATATCAGCTCACCAGGTATACTGTTCTAACCATGGCGCACCTGTTTCCTTTTCAGGATGGCCCCACGACGGAAGCCAGCTAGGGTTCCGAGAGTCGAGCGAGACGACAGCCCACCGAGCGACGAGGCCTCGGTGCAGGGCCCTTTTCCAGTAGTGGCACCGGCGGTAGCTTTACCCGCCGATCCCCCGATGCTTCCAGCAGCAGCCGCTGACGATGCACGTCGCCTCAGCGCACTGCATGAGTTTCAGCGCCAGCGACCGCCCAGGTTTCGCGGGGAGATGGATCCCCAGGCAGCAGAGGACTGGCTGGAGGCAGTGGTTCGAGTGTTTAGGCTAGTGAGGACACCAGCAGACCTCATGGTGATCCTCGCTGCGAGCCTACTTCACGCAGCAGCAGGACGATGGTGGAGCCTGATGCTCCAGGTGCACGATGAGGCATCCCTACTTTGGACGGACATTGAGAGCCTCTTCCGCTCGGAGTTCGTCCTAGCCACCCTTCGTGCGGTGCGTATCCAGGAGCTTCTACAGCTGCGGCAGGGCAGCATGACAGTCGCTCAGTACTCGGCGAGATTTACCGATCTCTCACGCTACTCGACCGACATGGTACGGGACCCATTCTTCCGGGCCCGGACCTTCGAGCAGGGTTTGAGACACGAGATCAGGGCATCGCTGATCTCCCTCAGCATACCGACTCAGACAGGAGTACTGGAGCGGGCCCTTCTGATCGAGAGCTTCCTTGCTGAGTCTACACCAGCACAGCGACCCACCGCAGGGCGGCACGTGGCAGAGTCATCTGCAGCAGGCAGTCGACGGATGAATCAGGGGTCCAGACAGACCAGACCTTCAGGCAGATGATTTCAGGGCACTGGCTCAGCAGTGCGGGGCACACAGCGCGGAGCCAGTCTTCCGAGAGGCAGACAATGCTACTCGTGCGGCGGGCAGGGCCACATGGCTCGTGACTGCCCGACCCGTCGTGCCGAGGAGCAGCATTCAGTTGATGGACCACCGAGGAAGAGGCAGAGGGTCGACCGTGGCGGTCCGCAGGGAGGAGGCGGACGAGGCAGAGGAGCTGGACGAGCAGCTGGTGGTGGACGACGCTTTGAGGCTCTACCACCACCACCACCAGGAGGTCCACCCCGACCACAGGGAGCTGGCGGGCAGCGACAGGCACAGCTCCAGGCAGCAGAGGCCTACGACCACGGCGCACCCGAGATGATTCGAGGTACTATCTGTGTCTATTCCACCCTTGCTGCAGTTCTTATAGACACAGGAGCGAGTCATTCTTTCATAGCCTCTGCCCTTGTTCGGAGCTCAGAGATTCCGACAGAGCCGTTGGCTCGATCCTTACGGCTAGAGACTCCTACGGGAGCAGGCTCGACGATTACGCACTGGTGCCGGCAGTGTGAGCTTACTCTAGGAGGCGAGAGATTCAGCTGGGATCTTCTTGTAGCAGCGTCGAGGCCTTACGACGTCATCTTGGGCATGGATTGGCTATCTATGGTCCATACACAGATTGACTGTTTTAGGCGCAAGGTGCGATGTGTACGCACCGACGGGAGCAGGTTCACCTTCACCGGCGAGAAGGGAGCCTTAGCAGCACAGGATGGACTTCCGCGAAGGAGAGGACTGCCCATCACTCATCAGTTGGCTAGCCTCATCTTTGGAGCAGTTGACGTGCGGAGTCCTAGTTTTCCTGCAGTGGTGGATCAGTTTGCGGACGTTTTTCCCGACGATGTTCCAGGGCTACCTCCTCGCAGAGAGGTAGACTTTTATATTGACTTGTACCCCGGGACAGCCCCGATATCCACTCCAGCATATCGGATGGCCCCCGCCGAGCTTCGAGAGCTACGGGTACAGTTGGAGGACTTGCAGGGCAAGGGATTCATCCGACCTAGTGTTTCACCCTGGGCTTCCCCGATTTTGTTCGCCAAGAAGGCGGACGGGAGCTTGCGACTTTGTGTTGACTATCGTCGCCTGAACCAGGTGACAGTGAGGAACAAGTATCCGCTACCGAGGATTGATGACCTCTTTGATCAGCTCAAGGGAGCACGGTGGTTCTCGAAGATAGACCTCAGGTCAGGCTATCATCAGCTCAGAGTCAGAGACGAGGATGTGCAGAAGACGGCCTTCAGATGTCGGTATGGCCACTATGAGTTCTTGGTTATGCCTTTCGGTGTAACCAATGCACCAGCAGTGTTCATGGCTCTCATGAACAGGATCTTTCAGCCATACCTCGATCGGTTTGTCGTAGTCTTCATCGACGACATCCTGATTTACTCTACGACAGAGGAGGATCACGCCTATCACTTGCGAGTTGTTCTTGACACACTCCGAGAGCACCAGCTTTATGGTAAGCTCTCGAAGTACCAGTTCTGGATACGTGAGGTCCACTTCTTGGGACACGTTATCTCTGAGGCGGGAGTTGCATTGGATCCCGCGAATATTGAGGCTGTGTTAGCTTGGGAGCCACCCAAGAGCGTGACTGAGGTTCGGAGTTTCTTGGGACTAGCTGGATACTATCGGAGATTTGTGCCGAACTTCTCCAGAGTTGCGGCATCACTCAAAGCTTTGACGAAGAAGGGGAAACCCTTCGTGTGGACAGACAGATGTCAGCAGAGCTTCCAGGAGATGAGACAGAGATTGACTAGCGCACCTATATTGAGGTTGCCTGAGGAGGGAGTAGGGTACGTAGTCTACTGCGATGCATCAGGGACCGGACTCAGATGTGTTCTGATGCAGGAGCGGGCAGTGATCGCCTATGGATCACGACAGTTGAGGCCGCCTGAGCAGAACTACGCTACCCATGACCTGGAGTTAGCAGCAGTGGTCTTCGCTCTGAAGACATGGCGACACTATCTGATGGGCGAGCACTTTACAGTCTTTTCCAATCATCAGAGTCTCAGGTATATCTTATCGCAGAAGGACCTGAACCTGAGACAGCGACGATGGCTCGAGTTCCTCCAGGACTATGACTTTTAGATAGTCTATACTCCTGGGAAGGGGAACGTAGTAGCTGATGCCCTCAGCAGGAGGACGTGCATTCAGCTACTTGAGGAGGCGACAGAGCAGCTAGCCTCTTTGCAGATATCCTTCGTGGATAGAGATGGAGCAGCCTTTCTTCAGTCTCTCACAGTCACTCCTCCACTACTTCAGCGAGTCAGGGAGGCACAGCGCGAGGACGCTGACTGTGAGACACGGCGTGCACAGATATCCTCGGGACAGACACCTGATGGTTTCTCCCTTAGAGCAGAGCACGACATCCTTTTCAGAGGACGTACCATGGTACCTGTCGCTTTGAGAGAGGAAGTACTGAGAGAGTTTCACACTTCTCCTTTAGCGGTACATCCTGGAGTGGCGAAGATGTACCAGGACCTCAGACGACAGCATTGGTGGCTGGGTATGAAGAAGGCTGTAGCAGAGTTCGTTTCTCAATGCCTCACCTGTCAGCAGGTGAAGGCAGAGCATCAGGTACCAGCAGGCTTGGTACAGCCCTTGGAGGTTCCAGAGTGGAAGTGGGACGGCATATCTATGGACTTCGTGACTGGACTTCCACGCACTTCCAGAGGTCACGACTCCATCTGGGTGATTGTTGACCGACTCACCAAGTCGGCACACTTCTTACCCATCAGAGAGCAGGGCTCAGTGGAGAGCTTGGGACGTCTCTACGTTCAGGAGATTGTGCGGCTCCACGGCGTGCCATCATCTATCGTTTCCGATCGAGATGCCCGCTTTACTTCCCGGCTTTGGAAGGGGTTACAGGAGGCGTTCGGTATGCAGCTACGTCTTAGCACAGCTTTTCACCCTCAGACGGATGGTCAGACGGAGAGGACCATTCAGACTCTCGAGGACATGCTCCGCGCATGTGTCCTCGACTTTGGTCGTAGCTGGGAGGACCACCTACCTTGGTGGAGTTCGCATACAACAACAGCTACCACTCCACCATCGGGATGGCACCGTACGAGGCGTTGTACTGCCGACCATGTAGATCTCCTTTGTGCTGGACAGACCACGGGGAGTCAGCACTGGTGGGACCGGAGATGGTCCAGGCCACGACAGAGAAGGTCCAGGTCATCCAGGAGCGGATGAGGAAAGCTCAGAGCCGGCAGAAGTCATACGCTGACAGGAGGCGGAGGCCACTGGAGTTCGAGGATGGCGACCACGTCTTCTTGCGGGTCTCACCTCGACGTGGTATTCGGAGATTTGGCCGAGGCGGCAATTTATGTCCGCGCTTCATCGGACCTTTCCAGATTCTCAGTAGGATTGATGAGGTGGCTTATCGCCTGGCTCTACCACCTCAGTTGCACCGGGTGCATGACGTCTTCCACGTATCTCAGCTGAGGAGATACGTGCACGACCCGACGCACATCATTGACCATGGGGAGCTTGACGTTGACGATGGGGCTACTTTTACGGAGGTCCCGGTGGAGATAGAGGATCGACAGGAGCGGGTCCTGCGTGGGCGATCGATTCCTCTAGTACGCATCAGATGGCAGCACGGGAATCTCTAGGAGAGCACATGGGAGCGGGAGGCTCAGATGCGTGCTCAGTACCCTCTTTTGTTTCCCTAGTTTTGATGTATCTTTACGGGGGCGTAAAGCCCTGAGGTGGGAGTAATGTAAAGACCCGTAAAATTCAAGGGAAATTTTTTCATAATTTTCTTTAGAATTTTACAAGAGCGCGGTTTCAGACGGCACCTGATTCCGAGGCCCGGAGTGCCCGGAATTAATTTCCGAAGTTTGGCTCGGGTACGTTCAGTGAACGAACGAGCGGGAATTCCTAACTTTTGATCCGGTGCTCGGAATTGAAATCCGAGGGCACCGATGAACTCGCAGCGCCGATATTCGCTTAAAGAGACCTTTTCGGGAGTTGCGTTTGTTGCGGGTTGAATGTTAGTTTTGGGGTTTTTAGTTTGAGTTAAATAAAATTGTGTAGAACAATTTTATTATAACTTGTTAAAACCTATCAAAGGAGGTTGGAAGTGGGACCCACACCCACTTAACCTCCCTTGGGAGGATTAAGTGTGGTGGGGCCCACACGAACCCCTTATCCTTTCAAATTCTCTCAACTTGCTTAACCCCTAATTAAATGACTTGAGTTACTAAATTTAATTATGGGAGTTAAACCTTTTGAATTTCAAACTTTTGAAATTCTAATGTGTTATGTGATAATAAAATAAGATGTGGTCTTATTTTATTTTGGGGTTATTTGTTTGTCTTCTTGAGAGGTGGAGAGCTCTTCTTCTTCTTCAACTCTGACGAAGAACTCGAAGAACGTTCATCTTGACGAAGAACGCTCAAGCTCCGACGAAGAACGACGCCTCTCTTCTTCGTCCTCCGTGTCAGCGAGAGGGAACGCCGCTTCCTCCTCGGACCTTCTTCGTCGGCATTCGAAGATTCGCCAACGACGTATCTCTTCGGGCGTATCTCTTCGTCAACGGATTTGACGAACGAAGACCGCGACGCCCGACCACCGCGACGTTGTCTTCCGCGGAACGTTCACAACTTCGAACCTTATACCCGAGGTAGGGGTTGTTGTTTTATTCTTTAATTATTCCATTTCTTGCTCATGGATCGCATGTCTACGTGAGGATTTTGAATATTTTATATAAGTGTTATTGTTAACGCGAGGGGGGCCGGACTGCAAGAACACGGCCGAACCCCCCTCCATCGTTCTTGTTTATTCTTGCGGGTGGAAGCAAAGTGTCGTGGTGCCGTCGCACCACGCGGATAATCGTGTATTTATTTTTTTACACGGCGCCGTCGCACCACGCCGAGGAAGAAACTTCAAGAACGCGACGCCGTCGTGCCGCATTAAAAGGAATCAAGGCACGGCGAAGGGGCGCGGTGCCGTCGCACCGCGCCGGACGACGAACACCGCGGCCGGTTCCGGGCCGCGGCGGGACGAGGAGACCGCGGCCGGTTCCGTGCCGCGGCAGAAGAGAAGACCGGCGGCCGGGCCGCCGGCGTCGGAAGCCGAAGGGGGGACCGGAATTTCCGGTCCCATTGGAGAAAACCGGCCGGCCAGCTGGCCGGCCGGATGGCAGTAAACCGGGGGAATTAATCCCCCGGCCGGCTCATCAAAACCCCCCTCTTAATGAGGGGGGGGGGGGGTTCCCTTAAGGTGGGGGGCAGGAGGCCCCCCCGGCTTCCTTCAAAGCGGCCCCCACGTGGGGGCCGTTTTCTTCAAAGGGCGCGGCACAAGGCCGCGCCGCCAACCCGAACAAGCGGGGGGCTTTGCCCCCCGTTTCCTGTCAATCAAGCCCCCCACGTGGGGGGGCGGTTTGTAAAAAAAAGGGGCGCGGCTATATGTCGCGCCGACACCCAAACAGCGGGGGCTTAGCCCCCCGCGTGCGGCCCCTCGCGGCGCCAGGCCGCCGCGGCCCGCCGCGCCGCCACGCCGCCGCGCCGCCGCCGGCCGCCGCGCCGCCCAGGGGGGGGGGGGGGTCGGGCCGGGTCGGCCCGGACCCGGACCCCCCCGTTTCGAACCAGAATCGGTTTTTGGGCCATATCTTGAGCCTCGGACCTCCGAATGACGAATCGTCTGCGGCAACGCGATCCTTGGATCGATACGGTCGTTTCAGTATATCGCACTCAAGGTTTCGGATTACATTGAGTTCGGCCGGGTTGGTTCGTTCACGAAACCAACCGGGCCTTCGGAGCGGAAACGCTCATATCTTGAGCTACGAACGTCCGATTGACGCGCCGTCAGTCGCGTTGTGTTCCTCTTAGTGAGACGGATCTTTTGGCATACTCCGCCCGAGGTTTGGACGCAGGTGGAGTACGGTCGGGTTGGTTTAGCCTTAAAAACCAACCGGGCCCCGGAGACGAAAATGCCAATAACTCTCAGACCGGGCGTCCGATCGACGCGCCGTCTGTTGCGTTGAGTTCCTATTGACGATACGGAACTTTTGGATACATCAACTCTGGTCTTTGTGACAGTTGATGTATCAGCCTCTCGGCTCGTGGAACGGACCCTCCGAACGAGCTTGCTGTGTGTGGGAACCCTAGTGCTGGCTGCGACTGCTACTGTGACTGCGACGACGACAGTACAGAGATTCTGTGTGGATTCGACGACGACAGTACAGAGATCCTGTGTGGATTCGACGACGACGACTACAACACTCAGTGATCCTATGTGGATCAGTGCTACAGGTCCTGTGTGGGTCCGCGCTCAGCGGTTCTGTGTGAGCCAGCGCCTACAGGTCCTGTGTGGGCCCGATCCTGTGTGGGTCTCTGCGGGGGTTAGTTACCTATCGATCCTTTGTGGGTCCGACGACTTAGATGGATCAGTGGTCATCTTTATCGTCCTTGAAGAATTATACCTGTGTGAGCTGAATCCTTTTGCTTTCCTGTGTGGATTATGTTGTGCAATCCTGTGTGGATTACGTTTTGCTTTCCTGTGTGGAATACGTTTACTATCCTGTGTGGACTGAGTTGTACTTGGGCTCGGAGGTTGGAGCGTATTTGAATTGATGACTTAGGTATATGTATGGGCATATACCTAAGCAGTGTCAGTTGTTACTTCGTGATTGTTACTTTTCTTCGTGGATTATCCTTTGTGGATTTGAGAGACCTTCAGAGGTCTCGGGGTCCCTACTGAGTAGCTTATACTCACCCCTGCACGGGCTTTGCCCGCACTACGTTGTGTTGGTTGCAGACGACGGATATCGTTGACCTTAGCTGAGGCCTACATAGCGGGTTGGTACCCGGAGGAGGACCACTGGGCGGGACGTGCACGGAGCGGACGGCGGGACCCGTGGAGCAGAGGAGCTATCTGTACCCACCCTTCAGGTGGGATTTCTAGTGGACAGCTCGGAGTAGCAGCTTTTACTTTTCAGTTGCTGTTTTTCCCTTTTCGAGTTGTACTTTACTATCAGTTTGGGTTTGTATTCCGGCCCGTTTACTTTTCCGCACTTTCAGTTGTACTCTGCCTTGTTTAGTGTTTACTTTCCGCTTGTTTACTCTGTGGTGTGTGTTTACTTTTCAAAGGCAATGCCTTCCCTTTTTACCGGGATTTACGCCTTGGTGCTAGTCGCCAGCCCCTGGCCTATGGAAGGCGGGCTTGGGGTAGTCACGGCACGGACCCCGAGGGCGGGTCGTGACATTCGACCCTGCCTCGCATGATCATTCAGTATAAATTTTGGGGAATTCAATATTATGGTTCTACATTACCCTTATGTACAAAAATGGTTTACTCCATTAAAGGCATAAGAAATTCCTGGAGAACTAGTACATGATGTAAAATTCATAAAATTACATTAAATCTATCCACACATAATGTAAAAACCCTTATAATGACATGATGTACAATTGTTTCTCCACCATCATTAAGTCATCATCTATAAATATCCCCATCGGAGAGGGAAAATGAGTGAAAGGTGACTCATTTCTCTAGACTAATCTTCCCTATCATTCTAACTAGATACACATTAAGAGTATTATTTCAAGTGATTTTGATCATTTACTGCTAAATATAACAACCTAGTGGGAGACATGTTTTAGTTACTCATACCCCCTTTTATTTGGTTACACAGCTGTACATGTAATGGAATAATCTACACACATGGAAGGTGTTCTTCCACTGACTAACAAGGAACATCATCTTGTATTCCTTAAAAAGCACTGGTTTGTCAATATTTGTAATAAAAACCAATTTTAGAAAAACCGTTATGATGAGGGAGCTCAGTCACACCAAAATGAAGCCATCAAGGATTGGGATTATCCACCCACATATTAGAATTTCAAAGAATCCCAAAATTATAACAATTAGTGCCTCATTCATGATTGTGTATCCCCATATGCACTAGTGGTTTACCAAAATGAATCTTCAGTATGAGTTCTCTATTCCTCAAATAGAATTATTTTTACATTAGTGAAACCTACAAGGTATCTTGCCCATTGGATCAATCTGAATATAATTAAATCACTACTTGAATGGGATTTCATTCATCCTTGATTTTGGAAAATCCCCCCCCCCCTACACTAGACATAGATAAAACCATTATATGTATAGCATTTTTTTGTTCCTAATAATATTCATCCCTGGGAAAGAAGTCATAATACATTCCCCCTGGGATTGGGATTCCAGAAATATGATAGAGATCCAAAATATTTTTGCAAAACTCCCCAAATAGTGAGTGGAATCTGTTGGTCCCCAGTGAAAATCAACATAGAATCTCTGGAATGAATTTCATGTGGTGGTGGACATAAATCTATGAAGTCTGTGATAAAACAAATAACAGAAACCCTATTTAGATCCACCTAAAATTCATCATAGAACTAACATACCCATTATTCTAAACCATTAAACTAGTTCTTCTCGCAGTACATGAAAAAAATATTATACCAATGGTTTGAAATCGATTGTATAGGATGCAATAATACTTTAAGAGCTCATTTTATTATCTAGTTGTGGTATAGGTGGGCATTATCAATGGATTCCAATCCATTTCTATAGGAAATAATGAATAACTATACAAAATTTTTCAAAATCATTAGTATATTTTATTAAAAAACATATCTAGTTTTGATCCCACACCTCTAATTTATGTTTCAACGACCTATCAACCAAGAGAAAATGTTTTCTGGAAACATTATATGAAAATTATGTTTCTATATATTTATATTTAAATTAATTTTTATGCATTCAATTTTATTTCATAAAATATTTTGTTAAAAAAATACCTTTACAAATGGGTTTCCTAACCGTTGTTATATGTATTTTCTTATTTGGGACCTATACCAATGATTTATGAACAACCATTGGTATTGGATATCTGAATGGAGGTTATACTAATTGTTTTAGAAAAACTGATTGCACATTCATAACCTATAATAAAATATTTTTAAAAAACTTTTGTATAAGTCCTTTAAATGGAGGGTAATCCAATAGTTTTCAACAAACTTTTATTATATCCATCACATATACTAATGGTTTTTTCAAACCCATTTATATATGGATATATTGTTTTACCTATACCAACTGTGTTGACCAAACCATTAGTATAAGTTAATTTTATAAAACCTATACCAAAATTTTTCTAAACTATTAGCTTATGTCTAATGTTATAGCTCAAGTTTGTAGTAGTGTTGGTTGACATTGGAGAAGAACACATCATCCCTTATCCCAAATCCATATAATGGAAACCCTTGAAATGTGTATATTCTTGTTGTTACTCAATATTTAATTAATATTTTTTGAGATCCATCAAAGTGATACCACTCTTCACTATCATGAAGATTCTAGCCATCTCCCACAGTCGAGAAGTAGCAACATTGATGTATTCAAAATCCATTTACTAACAAATGTAATCACTTTAGGATCTAGTTAATGATTTTGAAGTCATGAAGGTTGAGTTCAAGAATATTGACATCTATTAGGAAATTATCTTTGTGAATGATCTATTCATATAAATATTGATTCATGACTATTACGGAAAACACCCATAGAACCCTAGTGATGTTTTTTAAATTTATATAATGTGAGAAAGGGGTTGTATTTCACACAAATATCATGGCCCCCCGTGATCCTTGAACTCTGTTTATTGATATATTTTCTATGATTTTTTTTCGAAAATAGGTATCATGTATCAAGAAGTATCTATAGGATCCCAAACAAAATTGACCCCCCATCGTCGGATCTAGATATAATGTGAAGTGGGGGGTTTCTTTATTTCGAAATACACATGGAATGCGAGTGGTTGAGGAATGGATGGCTTATTTAGAGGTAACCTGTCGTGACCCATCCTTGGGGCCTGTCACGTGACTACCCCAAGCTCACCTTCCATAGGCCATGGGCTGGCGACTAGCCCCAAGGCGTAATTACCGATAAATAGGGAAGCCATTGCCTTTGTAAAGTAAACATACAACACAGAGCAAGAAAGAAAGCAGAAGCAAACAATATGTAATGTTGGGTACAATAGAAAGTGAGGTAAAGTATGTGGGACAAAATACAAACCCAAACTGATGTAAAGTACAACTGAAAAGGAAAAATACAGCAACTGAAAGTAAAGCAGCAACGTCGATCCGTCCACTGGTACTCCCACCTGAATGGTGGGTACAAATATCCACCTCAGCTCCTTGAGTCCAGCCTTCCACTCCGTGTATGTACCGCCCGGTGGTCCACCTCCAGGTACGAACTGCTCCGCAAGCCTAAACCACGATCATCATTTTCCGTCGTCTGCAACCAACAGAACGTAGTGCGGGCATAGCCCGTGTAGGGGTGAGTATAAGCTACTCAGTAGGGACCCTGAGACCCCCGAAGGTCTCCCAAAATCCACAATGAAAAGATACATTAATGAAGTAACATCTGACCCTACTTAGGTATATGCCCATACATAGTCCTAAGTCATCAATTCCAGTTTGGATCCAACATCCGAGATCAAGTTCGAATAGGTCCACACATGATAGCACAACACAATCCAAATAGGAAAGCAAAACAAGATTCAACTCACACAGGTGTACTTCTTCGTAAGACGATAGAGATGATCAGATATTTCCACTGATTTATCTAAGCTGTCGGACCCACACAGGATCGATAGGTACTAACCCCCTAAATGACCCACAAAGGATCGATAGGTAACTAACCCCCGCAATGACCCACACAGGATCAGACCCACACATGATCTGTAGGCGCTGGCCCACATAGGACCGCTGAGCATTGACCCACACAGGATCGGTAGCACTGATCCACGTAGGATCGCTGAGTGCTGTAGTTGTTGCCGTCTAATCCATGGAGGATTCCTGCATAGTCGTCATCGTCGTCGTAGTCGCAGCTAGCTCTAGGGTTCCCGCACACAGCAAGCTCGTTCGGGAGGGTCCGCTCCACGAGCTGAGGGGCTGATACATAAACTAACACATAGTACGGAGTTGATGTATCCAAAAGTTCTGTATCATCAACAGGAACTCAACGTCACAGACGGTGCGTCAATCGGACGCCCGGTCTGAGAGTTATTGGCTTTTTCGTCCGAGGGGCCCGGTTGATTTTTAAGTCAAAAACAACCCGACCATACTACAACTGCATCCAAACCTTGAGCGAAGTAATCCAAAAGGTCCGTCTCACTAAGATGAATCCAACAATGTCTACGGCACGTTAATCGGAGGTCTGGAGCTAATGTTATAAGCGTTTTCACTCCGAGGGCCCGGTTGGTTTCGTGTACGAACCAACCCGGCTGAACCCAAAGTACTCCTAAACCTTCTGTGTAGTATACCGAAACGTCCGTCTCGATCCAAGGATCTCTACGCTACTGACGGTGCGTCGATCGGAAGTTCGTATCCCATGTTATGGGCAACAGACCGAAAAGTCCGGTATTATGGGGGTTCGGGCCCGGTCCGACCCAGCCCGGTACCCCTGGGTCGGCCCGAACCGGGTCGACCCAACCCTAGTTCTTGTCCGGCATGCTTGGGCATAGCCCGGGCCGGGCGCGGCCCGGCCTGGCGGTCCGGCCGGGCGGCTCTGCTCGACGCGCTGGCGCTGGACCAGCGGCCGCGCAAAGGGGTGCCGCCCCCTTTGATGAAACGGCGGCCACGCGTGTGGGCCACCCCTTGCCAACAGACGTGGACGAGTGACGCGTCCCTCATCCCTCGGTCTCGCGCGGTCGCATGACTTACTTCATGCCACCTCCTGGCAGCCGGCCAGTGTCGGCTGCCTCCTTCGGCCCCCGACGCCGCCGTGCCGGCGAGGCGTGCCGGCAGAGTGTTCTGTGGACCACCGGACGACCTCTGGTGGTCGGTTTTGCCTGCCGTCATCACCAACGGCCCTCTCGGGACTGGTTCTTCACTTTGAAGACCTCAAAACCCTCGTCCGGCCTGCTTCATCGTCGCCAGCCGATCCGCACACTAAGAACGATGAGAGGGTGGGTTCGGACTTGTTCGTTGGTCCGCACCCGCCGCGTTAGCGGTTTAAAAAGGCTTCCGACAATTTTTAAACACACACCGAGGATATAAATCACATTGATTTAAATGAACCAAAACACCTACCTCAAGCGTCGATGAGCGATGGTTCGTCGCGGAATTGCACGTCGCGGAAGAAGGAACGTCATGGAAGAAGCGTCACAAAAGAAAGATCGTCGCGTCGCGAAGAAAGGATTCGTCGGCGTCGCGTCATTGATCCCCGAGGATCCGGCGTTCTTTTTGACCTTCGTCAGAGGTCAGCGTTCTTCGCTTTCTTAATGTTCTTTATCGAGGAAGGAGTATTTCAAGAACCTGAGAGAATTCTCCCCAGCCTCTCACAACCCAACCACTTTGATAAAATAAGAATTGTCTTATTTTATTAACAAAAGCCAACGTTTGAATTTGAAAAAGAGACAATCAATTAATTTAATTAATTGATGAGTTTAAAACAGCACTATTGATGAGGCGTTTATTATCCAGAATAAATGTAGGGGTTGACTTCATTAAAAAGGGTTGCAGGTGCGTTACTTAATTAAAGAGGGGGTTAAAAAAGTTGAAAGAAACGGTGGGACTCATGTGGGTCCCACCCCACAAATATCCTACCTATTGGTGTCGGAAA
Source organism: Viscum album (assembly GCA_963277665.1). Lineage (NCBI taxonomy): Eukaryota > Viridiplantae > Streptophyta > Magnoliopsida > Santalales > Viscaceae > Viscum > Viscum album. The sequence continues at coordinate 1,386,906,275 of OY728159.1, forward strand.
TTGTGGGTCCCACATTAACCTCTTTAACTTAGGTTAAACAACTTGAAATAAAATAAATTGTTCGCACCATTTTATTTTATTCATTTACATAACCAGAAAATTTAAAAACCACACCCGAGAAAACACAACTTCGGAAAAGGTGTTTCTAAGCAATTATTGGCGCTGCGATTCCATCAGTGTCCTTGGATTTTGATTCCGAGCACCGGTTCAAAAGGTAGAAAAACCAGCTCGTTCGTTCACTGAATGTACCCGAGCTGACCTTCGGAAAATGATTCCATCCACACTGGGCCTTGGAATCAGGTGCCGTCAGAAACTGCGCTCCAGTAAAATCCCAACAAAAATAAGAAAAAAAAAATTCCCTTGAATTTTACGGGTCTTTACATCACTACCATCATAGGGTTTTACATCCCCATAAAGATATATCATAAACTAGGGAAACAAATGTGGGTACTGAGCATGCATCTGAGCCTCCTGCTCCCAAGTTCTCTACTAGAGGTTCTCGTGCTTCCATCTGATGCGCACTAGAGGAATCGACCGTCCACGTAGGACCCGCTCCTGTCGATCCGCAATCTCCACCGGGACCTCCGAAAATGTCACCCCATCATCAATCTTCAGCTCCCCATTTTCAATGATATGTGTCGGGTCGTGCACGTATCTCCTTAGCTGAGATATGTGGAAGACGTCGTGCGCTTGGTGCAACTGAGGTGGTAGAGCCAGGCGATAAGCCACCTCGCCAATCCTGCTGAGGACCTGGAATGGTCCGATGAAGCGTGGATACAACTTTCTGCCTCAGCCAAATCTCTGTAATCCACGTCGAGGTGAGACCCGCAAGAAGACGTGGTCGCCATCCTCGAACTCTAGTGGCCTCCGCCTCCTGTCAGCATAAGACTTCTGCCTGCTCTGAGCTATCCTCATCCACTCCTGGATGACCTGGACCTTCTCTGTCATGGCCTAGACCATCTCTAGTCCCAGAAGTGATGACTCCCTAGGGTCTATCCAGTATAGTGGAGATCTGCATGGCCGGCCCTACAACGCCTTGTATGGTTCCATCCCGATGGTGGAGTGGTAGCTGTTGTTGTACGCAAACTCCACCAAAGGTAGGTGGTCCTCCAAGCTGCGACCAATGTCGAGGACACAGGTGCGGAGCATGTCCTCGAGAGTCGGAATAGTCCACTCCGTCTGACCATCTATCTGGGGGTGAAAGGCGGTGCTCAGACGTAGCTACGTCCCGAATGCCTCCTGCAACCCCTTCCAAAACCTGGAAGTAAAGAGAGCATCTAGATTGGAGACGATAGATGATGGCACACCATGAAGCCGTACAATCTCATGAATGTAGAGACGTCCCAAGCTCTCCACTGAGCCCTTCTCTCTGATGGGTAAGAAGCGAGCCAACTTATTGAGTCGGTCGATAATCACCCAAATGGAGTCATGACCTCTGGAAGTGCATGGAAGTCCAGTCACGAAGTCCATCGATATGTCGTCCCACTTCCACTCTGGGACCTCCAAGGGTTGTACCAACCCTGCTGGTACCTAGTTCTCTTCCTTCACCTGCTGGTAGGTGAGGCATCAAGAAACGAACTCTGCCATAGCCTTCTTCATGCCCGGCCACCAGTGCTGTCGTCTGAGATCCGGGTACATCTTCGCCACTCCATGATATACCACCAAAGGGGAAGTGTGAAAATCTCTCAACACCTCCTCCTGTAAAGCTACCGGTACCAAGGTAGGTCATCTGAAAATGACATCGTGCTCTCCTCCCATGGAGAATCCATCAGGTGCTTGTCCTGAGGATATCTGTGCACGATGCATCTCACAGTCGGCGTCCCCACACTGTGCCTCTCTGACCCGCTGCAGTAGTGGAGGAGTGACTATGAGTGACTAAAGGAAGGCTACTCCATCTCTATCCACAAAGGATATCTGGAAAGCGGCTAACTGCTCTGTTGCCTCCCCAAGTAGCTAAATGCTCGTCCTCCTGCTGAGTGCATCAGCTACTACGTTCCCCTTTCTAGGAGTATAGACTATCTCAAAGTCATAGTCCTAGTGGAACTCGAGCCATCACCACTATCTCAGGTTCAATTCCTTCTACAATAAGATGTACCTGAGACTCTGATGGTCAGAATAGACTGTAAAGCGCTCGCCCATCAGATAGTGCTGCCATGTGTTCAGAGCGAAGACCACTACTGCTAAATCCAGGTCATGGGTAGCATAGTTCTGCTCTTGTGGTCTCAACTAATGTGATCCATAGGTGATCATTTCCCTCTCCTGCATTAGGACACATCCGAGTCCAGTCCCTGATGCATCGCAGTAGACTACGTACCCTACTCCATCCTCCGGCAACTTCAAGATAGGTCCGCTGGTCGATCTCTGTCTCAGCTCTTGGAAGCTCTGCTGACATCTGTCTGACCACACAATGGGTTTCCCCTTCTTCGTCAAGGCTGAGAGTGGTGCCGCAACTCTGGAGAAGTCTGGCACAAATCTTCGATAGTATCCAGCTAGTCCCAAGAAACTCCACACCTCCATCACGATCCTGGGTGGCTCCCAAGCTAGCACTGCCTCGATCTTTGCAGGATCCACCGCAACTCCCACCTCATAGATGATGTGTCCCATGAAGTGGACCACGCGTATCCAGAACTGATACTTCGAGAGATTACCATAAAGTAGGTGCTCTCGGAGTGTGTCCAATACAACCCGCTTGTGGTAGGCATGCTCCTCCTCATTCGTCAAGTATATCAAAATGTCTTCAATGAAGACTACGACAAATCGGTCAAGGTAGGGTTTTAAGATCCTGCTCATGAGGCCCATGAACACTACTGGATTATTGGGTATACCGAATGGCATAACCAAGAACTCATAGTGGCCATAACGATATCTGAAGGCCGTCTTCTGCACGTCCTCGTCCCGAAATCTGAGCTGATGATAGCCTGACCTGGGGTCTATCTTCGAGAACCAATGTGCTCCCTTGAGCTGATCGAAGAGGTCATCAATCCTCAGTAGCAGATAATTGTTCCTCACTGTTAGCTGGTTCAAGCGACGATAGTCAACACACAGTTGCAAGCTCCTGTCCGCCTTCTTGGCGAAAAATATCAGGGAAGCCCGGGGTGAAACACTAGGTTAGATGAATCCCTTTCCCTGCAGGTCCTCCAACTGTACATGTAGCTCTCGAAGCTCGTCGGGAGCCATCCGATATGTTGGGGTGTATATCAGGGTTGTCCCGGGGTATAGATCAATAAAAAAGTCTACCTCTCTGCGTGGAGGTAGTCTTGAAACGTCATCGGGGATGATGTCCGCATACTGATCCACCACTACAGGAAAACCAGGACTCTGCTCATCAACTGCTCCAAGGATGAGGCTAGCCAACTGATGAGTGATGGAATGTCCTCTCCTCGGATAGAGTCCATCCTTTGCTGCGAAGGCTCCCTTCTCGCCGGTGAAGGTGAACCTACTCCCGTCGGTGCGTACACACCGCACCTTGCTCCTAATACAATCAATCTTAGCATGCACTGTAGATAACCAATCCATGCCCAATATGACGACTTAAGGCCTCGACACCGCTACAAGAAGATCCCAATCGAAGTTCTCACCTCTTAGAGTAAGCTCACACTTCCAGTACCAGTGCGTAATCGTCGATTCTTCTCCCGAAAGAGTCTATAGCCGAAAGGATCGAGCCAACGCCTTTGTCGGAATCTCCGAGCACCGAAAAAGGGAAGCGGCTATGAAAGAATGACTCACTCTTGTGTATATAAGAACTGCAGCAAGGGTGGAATTGACACAGATAGTACCTCGAATCATCTCGGGCGCGCCGTGGTCGTAGGCCTCCGCTACCTGAAGCTGCGCCTGTCTCTTCCCACCAGTTCCCTGTGGTCTGGGTAGACCTCATGGTGGTGGTGGCGGTAGATCCTCAAAGCGTTTCCCACCACCAGATTCTCAGTCAGCTCCACTTCCTCATCCGCTTGCTCCCTGCGGACCGCCACGGTCGACCCTCTGCCTCTGCCTGGGTGGTCCATCAACCGTCTGCTGCTCCTCTGCACGGCGGGTCGGGCAGTCACGAGCCATGTGGCCCTGCCCGCCGCATGCGTAGCACTGTCTGCCTCTCGAAATACTGGCTCTGTGCTGTGTTCCCCGCAGCACTGAGCCAGTGTCCTGAGGTCGTCTGGTCTGCCTAGACCCATGAGTCATCCATCGATTGCCTGTTGCAGAAGACTCTGCTATGTACCGCCCTGCGGTAGGTCTTGCTGTTGATGTAGGCTCAGCAAGGAAGCTCTCGATCAGAAGGGCTCACTCTAGTACCCCTCCCTGTGTCGGAAAGCTAAGGGAGATCATCTATGCCCTGATATTCTGTCTCAATCCCTACTCGAAGGTTTGATCCCAGAAGAATGGGTCTCGAACCATGTCTTTCAAGTAGCACAAGAGATCGGTAAATCTCGTCGAGTACTGAGCGACCGCCAAGCTTCCATGCCGCAGCTGTAGAAGCTCTTGGATTCTCACCGCACAGAGGGAGGTTGGGACGAACTCTGAGTGGAAGAGGCTCTCAAAGTTCGTCCAGAGGAGAGATGCCTCGTCATGCACCTCGAGCCTCATTCTCCACCATCTGGCTACTGCCGCGTGCAGTAGGCTCGCTGCAAAGATCACCATGAGGTCTGCTAGTGTCCTCACTAAACTGAAAACTCATACAACTGCCTCCAGCCAATCCTTGGCTTCCTGAGGGTCCATCTCCCTGCGGAGCCCGGGCGGTTGCTGATGATGAAACTCGTGTAGTGCACTAAGGTGACGTGCATCATCATCAGATAGGGCTAGTAGCATTGGTGGCACGGCAGGTATTGGTACCGTCGGTGCCTATGCTATCAAAGGGCCCTGTACTGAGGCCTTGTCGCTCGGTGGGCTGTCGTCACACACAACTCTCGGAACCCCAACTGGTTGCCGTCGTGGGGCCATCCTGAAAAGAAACATATATGCCACAGTCAAACAGTATACCTGGTGATTTGACACAAAGTAATCACAAAGAAAAAATGAAACACACATCCAATCAATGTTTTCGTGAATTAAGTCGGAAATCAGAAGTCATGGACCTGGTGTACGGATACGTCGGCCGCCACACCAACACTGGACTCCCTAGACTGATAACCACACTCAATACTCTTAACACTATTGCATCACATAGAAAAAGATCAGAGTCTTGAGTTCTATGGTTGAACCAAACTCCTCTAATACTAATTTTTCAAGACCCGTCCTCAGGGCCCGTGCAGTGACTACCCCAAGCGCGCCTTCCATAGGCTAGGGGCTAGCGACTAGAACCATGGCGTAATTCCTGATAAAAAGGGAAGGCATTTCCTTTGTAATGTAAACAAACACCACAGAGAAAGAAAACAAGCAGAAGCAAACACTAAGTAAAGCTGAGTACAATAGAAAGTGCGGTAAAGTATGTGGGCCAGAATACAAACCCAAAATCAAGTAAAGTACACCTGAAAAGGAAAAATAAAGAAACTGAAACTAAAGCAGAAACATAAAGTCGTCCACTGGTACTCCCACATGAAGGGTGGGTACAGATATCCACCTCAACTCCTCAGGTCCAGCCGTCCGCTCCGTGTACGTCCCGCCCGGTGGTCCACCTCCAGGTACTGACTCTTCCGCAAGCCTCAACCATGATCAGCGTTGTCCATCATCAGCAACCAACACAACGTAGTGCGGGCATAGCCCGTGAAGGGGTGAGTATACGCTACTCAGTAAGGACCCCGAGATCCCTGAAGGTCTCCCAGAATCAACAAAGGAACGATACATTCACGAAGTAACATCCGACACTACTTAGATATATGCCCATACATATACCTAAGTCATCAATTCCAGTTTGGCTCCAACATCTGAGCCCATGTTCGATCACGTCCACACAGGATAGCACAACACAATCCACTTAGGAAAGCAAAACAAGATTCATCTCACACTGGTATACTTATTCATAAGACGATAGAGATGATCAGATATTGCCACTGATTCATCTATGTCGTCGGAACCACACAGGATCGATAGGTACTAACCACCGCAATGACCCACAAAGGATCGATAGGTAACTAACCCCTGCAATGACCCACATAGGATCAGACCCACACATGATCTGTAGGGGTTGGCACACATAGGACCGCTAAGCGCTGACCCACACAGGATCTGACCCACATAGGATCGGTAGCACTGATCCACATAGGATCACTGAGTGCTATAGTCGTCGTCGTTGAATCCACGTTGGATTCTTGCACAGTCGTCATCGTCGTCGTAGTCGCAACGAGCTCTAGGGTTCCCGCACACAACAAGCACGTTCGGGAGGGTCCGCCGAGGGTATGATACATCAACTGACACATAGTTCGGAGTTGATGTATCCAAAAGTTCCGTATCGTCAACAGGAACTCAACTTCACAGACAGCGCGTTAATCAGATGCCCGGTCTGAGAGTTGTTGGCTTTTTCGTCCTAGGGGCCCGGTTGGTTTTTATGTCAAAATAAACCCAACCACACTCCAATTGCATCCAAACCTCGAGCGGAGTAAGCTAAAAGGTCTGTCTCACTAAGAGGAATCAAACAATGTTGACGGCACGTCAATCGGACGTCCGGAGCTCATGTTATAAGCATTTCCACTCAGAGGGCCCGGTTGGTTTCGTGTACGAACCAACCTGGACGAACCAAAAGTACCCCAAAACCTTGAGAGTAGTATACCAAAACGACCGTCTCAATTCATAGGATTTCTACACAACTGACGGTGCATCGATCGGAGGTCCATAGTCCATGTTATGGGCAATAGACTGAAAAGTCTGGTATTAGGGGGGTTCGGGCCCGGTCCGACCCGGCCTGGTACCCCCTGGGTCGGCCCGCGTGGGAGCGGCCCAGCCCGACCGGCTGGGCGGTCCGGCTGGGCGGCTCAGCCCGACGCGCTGGCGCTGTCCAAGCGTCCGCACAAAGGGGTTCCGCCCCCATTGATGGTACCGCGGCCCCGCGTGGGGGCCGCCCCTTGCCAACGGACGCTGCCGAGCGCTGCGTTCTGCCTCCCTCGGTCCCGCGCGGTCGTGGGACATGCAGCCTGCCACCGCGGCTTCAGTTGCGGTGGCTCTTCCCGGCGGCGAGCCGGGAGCCGCCGCCTCTTGGCGGCCGACCTGTACCGGCCGCCGCCTCCGGCCGACGGCGCCGCCGTGCCGGCGAGGCGCGCCGGAGGAGTGTTCCGCGGACCACCGGACGAGCTCCGGTGGTAGGTTTTGCCTGACGTCTTCGACAACGGCCCTCCCGGCACCGGTTCTTCACTGCAAAGACCTCAAAACGCCTGTGCGGCCTGCTTCATCGTCACCCGCCTATCCATACACCAATAACGAAGAGACGGTGGGTTTGGACTTGTTCGTTGGTCGACACCCACCGCGTTAGCAGTTAAAAAAGGCTTCCGACAATTTTTAAACACACGCCGAGGATATAAATCCCATAGATTTAAATGAACCAAAACACCTACCTCAAACGTCGACGAGCGAGGGTTCATCGCAGAATTGCACGTCGCAGAAGAAGGAACGTCACGTAAGAAGCGTCGTGGATGAAGGATCGTCGCGTCGTGGAGAAAGGATTCGTCGGCGTTGTGTCGTCGATCCCCGAGGATCCGGCATTATTTTCGACCTTCCTCAGAGGTCGGCGTTCTTCACGTTCTTCACATTGTTCGTCGAGGAAGGAGGACTTCAAGAACCTAAGATAATTCTCCCCAGCCTCTCAAAACCCAACCACTTTGATAAAATAAGAATTGTCTTATTTTATTAACACAATCCAACGTCTGAATTTCAAAAAGAAACTATCAATTAATTGAATTAATTGATGAGTTTAAAACCGCCCAATTAAGGAGGCATTTATTATCCAGAATAAACGCAGGGGTTGACTTCATTAAAAAGGGGTGCAGGTGTGTTACGTAATTAAAGGAGGGGGGTTGAAAAAGTTGAAAGAAACGTTGGGGCATGTGGGTCCCACCACACAAATATCATACCTAGTGGTGTAAGATATTTTGGGTCCCACTTTATCCTCTTTAACTTAGGTTAAACAAGTTGAAATAAAATAAATTGGTCGCACCATTTTATTTTATTCATTTACTTAACCCGAAAATTTAAAAACCACACCCGAGCAAATGAAGATCTGAAAAGGGGTTTCTAAGCAATTACTGGTGCTGTGATTCCATCGGTGTCCTCGGATTTCAATTCCGGACACCGATTCAAAAGTTAAAAAAACCCGCTCGTTCGTTCACTGAATGTACCCGACCTAATCTTTGGAAAATGATTCCGGGCACACCGGGCCTCGGAATCAGGTGCCGTCAGAAACTGCGCTCTTTTAAAATTCTCAAGAAAAATAAGAAAAAAAAATTTCCTTGAATTTTACGGGTCTTTACATAACCTAATATAAATTACCTGATAATTACACAAAATGGTTTCTATTCGTGAATGTGAAAGATACCATGAATGATAGACACCTCAAGAATCATGACATACCTCCATTGATGTTGAAGTGGTAACTAATGCACAGTTTATGTTTGTTAGTGGAATACCACATCTCAATTCAATATGTCATGAAATTTATATCAGAGTTAGTATCATTCAAGATAATATAATTCCCAGAATACTTACTTGCATAACATTTTTTAGGGGATGCCACCTTTGGACTCTCAAAAATGTATTTGAACTCTAAAACTCATATATTCAAGAGAAAAATAAAAGATAGATTAACAAAGATAGTAATAATTCTGGAAATATCCATCCATGATTTCTAGAGAACCGCGAACCTCATTATATATTCATTTAATTATATTCCATGACCTTCATGAATGAATAATTATATTGGTGGAATATGGGGTTTCTGTATATAATTATCCTCCATGAATCAATCCTCATATGTTCCACATATTTTCTCCAAGGTAGTGAAATCGTTCAATATAAATAATGAATCACTATGAGGACCCTATCGATATTGATGTATTCGAATACCATAAACCTCGAACTGTTATAGAACCCATCCCCCAAGACTCTCTGTGGTGCCTCCTTGTAGTCATAACCCCTTTGTGAATGTTAAGTTCTTAGAGACACTCTACCAAATCAAAACTGTTTTATCCACACCCTAATAGCCTGTGTTACTACTATTTTCAACCATCATGTCTACCCCTTTTTCATAATTCATTTCCTAGGAAATTAGAATTCAATTTTATCATAACTATTGGAACAATAATTCCCCTCACTTCATTCCATAGGAACCATAACATTGTGATTTCTCTTTTCCACATCTATGTGGATGTTCTTATTATATGCACCACTGATAGGTTTCGTATATTTCTACACATAAACACAAAATATGGAATCATAAATGGAAATTTCATTCCATTATCATTGATGATTTAAAATGTTATCTCTTTCTCTCCATCCTTTTTATTGTCTCCTCTCGTGTAGGAACCATGATGTATGAGTTTCATGATATAAAAATACCTATAAATACATCCTTAGAACATTATGTAAAACTATAGACTATCCCCATGTGGTGAAAATATGATGTTCCCTATATGAAAAGCATGGGATGTTTGTGCACCTCCTACCTAGTGCTATGAACACATTATTCCCCATGTATGATCAAAATGGAATGAAAGATCCATCCCCATCATGGTATGACCCAGATAGAATGTGAATCCCACATGTTTTTCACCTACAATATCCTACACCATCATAGGAAAACCCCAAAAACAAGGATGGAATCCCCACACCATGGTAGACCATATGTGTAATCCTCTATGCATTGTGGGATGAAAATCCACACCTCTGTTGAAACCAGAAAATCCTAGGGAATCATCCAAGTCTAATACACATACTATTACTCATTTTTTATCCTTCCATTACATCAGAATCCTTACATGATAATATTAAACAACATGGGTCAATCCCATCATATGAACATAAATTGTGTCATAGAAACATGTAGAATTTTACACTATCTCATAAAATGGTATTGAGAACACCTCTGTGAAATTAAATCATGACATATCGACAATTCGGATATACCTCCATATTTTTCAATACCAACAATAGATAATTTCCTTTAAATATACATATCTTCCCCTGGGATGATGCAAACCCCGTTGTTTGGTCTTGTTCCCCATAAAATTATACAAAAATCTATAAACCTCTACACACATGTTGTTAAACTTGTTACCTACCTTTCAACAACTTATGTCCAAGATATGACTACTTGTCCCAATATTATATTAAAACTATGATATAATAATGTTGTTTTTAATTGAATCTTTTTTCAACATTAGTTTAAACATTTTATTCTCTTTTTATTATTAAATATATGTATTTTTTAACAATTATAATTTGTTTCATTTTTTAAATTAAAAATATAAAATACTGAATTGTTGAACAATATATGTGTTTATTGATTAATATTAGGTTTTTATAATTTAAATTGATCAATTACTTCTATTTTAACATTCAAATTTAATTATTTTGTTATTTTTAATATTTTAATTTCTCTTTTTGGTTCTTTTAATCCATTTAGTTTTTTCATTTTTTTCATAACAATAAATTTCAACTTATTTAATCTCCATATTTTTTCATTTATTTTTAATTCAAATAATTTTAAAATTTATAACATCTCAGTTTATTTTATTTTTCATTTTATTTAACTATTAAAAATGAATTCATTATTTATGTCATTAAATTTTTTAATCTATTTTTATTGTTATTAGATTAATTTTAAGTTTAATTATTCCATCATTTTAATTTATTTATAGTTAAATACCATTTCACTTTTTTGTATTTTAAAAAGATGTTTTTTATTTATTTTATTTATTTTATTATTATTTATTATTAATTAGTTAGTTAATTAATTTATCAATGTTGAGTTTGAATTTTTATTGTTTTTAAAAATTAATTTTTATGAATTTATAAGGTCTAAATTTTACAATATGTGAAGAAATTAAAATATAAATTTAAAATTTCATTGAATAATTATAGCCAATATAATTTGGTATTTATAAATTTATCGTTTTAATTTCAATTTATTTTATAATTTTTGTTAAATGATTTTGGATAGTCAAATTAATTTATAACTTTTATTGTAGACTTATTTTTGTTCTTTGATATTTTTAAGGTCTTCCACCACTTCAACAAACACAAAAGTTGATAATTAATCTACCATAATTTTTGGTAGTATAAAAATAGGGGATTGTGCAATGAATCCTTTGAGTAACCACAAGAAATCTAAAATGGTGACTTATTCTAGTCATTTCCATTTTCTGCCACATCAACCCACCATTTCTTCACACCCACCATCAGAACTACAACTATGACTCACTCACCTACATCTAAAAAAACAATCTCTATTTTTTCATCCTCAACCGCTCTACTTCCTCTGCATTCATCCCCACTCTGAGCCACCATATCATCTCACACTCTAATTCCTCACTATCCATTGGACCTCTCTCACCATCATTCACCAAATGTTGAATCCCCAATGTCACTATTACCCATTTCTAATGATGACTGTCTGAGTAAAGATTTCACCCTCTATAATGTAGGAAATCTCCCATAGTTTCCTTCACTCGATAGTGACTGAAGGGAATAAATATCAGACCATTGCCTTATGTTCTCCAAAAAAAATTAATGTATCATCATCAACCATTTCTTCATTCCCACCACAAAACCATAACAGAAATAGGAAATTGAAGAATAACAAATCCAATTTATTGAAAAAAAACTACCAAAATAAAATTAACATTAATTAAATCCGAATAATTATATTCTTTTCTCCCATATCTAAAAATGGGAACCCTGAAAAAATTTCAACATTGTCTCGCCTCTATAAAGAACAACCTATTATCCTCCATCGATTCATGTAAAAATCCACTAAACCAGATCATCATGAATCTCTTTTTCATCATTATAATGTTGAAACTAAAACCAGTGCTTATCCCTAACCATTGACTATTTGTGACTGTGAATCCAAATCGAAACCATATTGAAAAAATTGATACAAATTACATTAAATCCCAAATAAAAAACTCAACCATAGTTGATCCAATACCCATGAAGGATCATACCACTAATGTGTTCACTCAACCTGATGTCGATCCAACATCAGCACATATATCATCACCAATCGAAACCCATGATGTCAATAATACCCTAAATGATGGCTCCAGAATCCACCCATTTCCTCCCATTTATCGAATCAATGATCCTAAACCAAAATCCCTTCCCTACTTACATAATTTGATCAAAACCCCACCCCCACATCTCAGAGTCTCCCTCACGTTTTCATATATTTATTAAAATATATAATCTAATTCCACAATAACATATAACATATTTTATATAATTAATGAAACATAATAATGATAATGATAATAATATTAAATTTGATAAATATAATATTTTTATTAATATATATTTGGATAAAAATAATAATATATATTAAACTATACAATACTATTAATTGTTTTTAGTTAGATATGAGACCCTGCCCAGAAAATCAAGGCTCATTTCTTGAAAAAGAACAAACCATTTACCCATGTATGGAAATAATAGTCTTTTCACAATCTCTCTTAAAAAGAGGTAAAAAATCATTAAGAAGATGATCATACCAATGAATATCAACATCGCCGAAAACATTATTTTCAAGGCCATTCAAAACTGAAATAGATTCAAGATAAGTGCGAGTAATGATATGATATTTGCAATTAACATAATCCATGAAATTGAACCAATTATTAGTGATCATACAAGATATGTAAAGACATCCAAACCTGATAGCTGAAATAATAGTCGTAGAATCACTCTTAAGCCAGATGTTATTCTACCCATTTCTCTTAGATTGCTCTACTGCAAAAATAACACCAAGCATCTCAGCCAAATGTGAAGATGTAATACCACAAGAACCATGAAATATCCAACAAATATTCCTTGGTGTTATCTGATGTTATAATCATAGCCTTAGTAACTCTAATTCCCTCCTGAAGTCCTATTATAGTTGACTTTAATCCATCTGAAAGAGATGCTATCATAAAACATTCAAATTACCACACAGAGGCTGGAAATAAACGTTTTTCCTATACATTTTACAATAGTGATGTCATGAATGTCATCAGAGAAAAAAATGTTTACATGGAATTTTAGCCTCACGAACAGTAGCAATAATATGAGAAACAACATTGTGGGCTGATAAGGACTCACCAAAATGAAGGACCAGGTTGCAGACATATATTATATAATATACAATACTATAATTTTATACAATACTATGAAATATAATATATATAAATTTATAATGTTTTTAAATTATTTAATAATAATAATCATATTATATTTATACTTATAGTTATTTTAATCTTTATGAAAATTTAATGTACTGTTAATTTAATATTTTTCAAACCCATTTTGTTCTGTCTTTCCTATTTGGAAGAAAGAGATTGTGGGATGTTCATGATATTTAGGGACATAGGCTCAAGCTTGGAGAAAATTTATTTGGAGAGTGATTCTTATTTCCATAGTATAGGTTCACAAATAGCGACTTACCTAACATTTGGACACAAGTCTTTTAACTGACCTTTGACTATTAGTGAACACATGGGGTGAACCCTGCTTTTCTTTTAAATACAGTAAGTGTTAATATGTCATGGGAAGACCATCAAGGTAGGGTAAACCATGATAGATCTATCTATTGATTCCTCCTTATCATCCCTCAATCATACACCAAATTTCACCGATCACCACAAAGAGATAAGAGAATAGAGAAAATCCTAGAGAAAGGATCATATTTGGATCTAGATCTTGAGGGAGAAATCATGGTAAAACTATTTAATCGTTTATTTCATCCTATTAACCTCACATCATGTTTTCATTTGTAATTAATTTTTTTTGGGACTCGTGTGTTGATGACCCAATAATCTTTTTATCCATTCCTATCCTGGTAAATATGTTTTTCAAGAGAAAATTTATGTACAGTTTTCATTTTAATTCATTTAAGATAATCACATTATAATACCCAATAAGAAACATATGAGGGTAGTGAATATTTACATCTATAATTATTGACCAATGTGTGTAATATTAGTAATGAAAAATGCATATTTTATCTCTAATTAAAAGATTAAGTCCAGTATGAATTTTAAAATATTGAAGATCGAGAAGGCTAAAACAGATATGATGATCCACTAATGTTACAAAATAACGTATTATTCCAAATTTTGAAGCACTAAATGATTGAAATAATCTGATTGGAATAGAAAAATACCTTTTTAACAGATCAAATTATGTTGAGGATCCAAATTCAGGTATTTATTGTCTCATTATCTATTCATCCTCTATTTACCACTAATTTACAATATTTTAATTCTGACTTGTTGTGTGTGTTTTGGTTGTTTATAATTTTCATAGGTTTGAACATATTAGTCCTTATATGTGTTTCAACCCTTATTATTTTCCCACAATCCTTTAGTAAGAAGGCTCCCCCTTATAGCTAGTTACATTGACATTAAATAGTCTCATAACATTTAATTTATCCTTCATTATTCATCCTTGTGAGGATCAACAAGAAATCATTATTTTTTTCAACAATACAATGAATAAAAGAATCTCCATATGTTGGGTGAGGAGGATAATAAGTTAATTGTTTTTCAATATATCTCAAAGGAAGGTATATGATTTTTTAATGATATTTTCAATATGGGATTCATGATACATGGTATTAGTTATTCAATTCAGTCATCTCTAAATTAAATTCATGGTACACCACCATAGAGGTGAGGAAAAAATCATTGGTTTATTAATGATATTAGAGATATCTTCCATGATACATGGGATAAGATTAATTGACCAATTTGGAAAAGTAAATTTTTTTAATTAGATACCTTTATTTTATTGAAAATATTTTAGTTTAATATGATACTGTACAATCATAATCTTGTTGATAAATTTTTCTAAGGTGAATTTTCGGATAATACAAAAGAATATCAGAAATGAATTTTTGGAAAACTTTTTTAAAACGATCAGGAAAAGTCTAGTATAAAGAGATTAATTTATAAGGATAAAACCAAGCCTCACGATATTACAGTTTACAACAATAATGCATTTATAGAGAAATGCACTCACTGTGGTATGTATGGTCACACTCAAAATAGTTGACCCAATTTTTAATTGTATTCCCAACCAAAGGAGAGATCTCAATTTGTGTATTTCAGGTGTAGGTAAAATTAATGTAATGAATTTTTTCAATTCTATATAATTAAGGATTCAAAATTCTTAAAACAATTTCTAGAAATAACAAAATGTAAACTAACAACCTACTATTTCCCCTAGAAACACGAATTAACCATTGAATCAAGTTCAAAACATGGTTGTTATTTCAAATATTAAGTTCTATTTAGAGGAAATTAATAGGAATATAATTTTAAAATTGATTCCCAACAATCGAGCCATTAAATTTTGAATAGTAAAATCAGTCAACTGGCTAGTAATGTAATTATTTTATAAAGGTATGTTTCCATGTACAACAGTTATGAATCCCAAACAGAATTTTATGTCTGTCACCAAAAATAGTTGCTTGAGATCTCATGATGCAGTATGGTTTCTGCTTATTGAATATGAAATTGAGAAATTCACTATATCTGGGATTAAAAATATAGAAATGTGAAAATATGGGAAACTTGATAGCTTGGTCCACAATGATAAGAATTTGGAACCCACCCCTTAAAAATACAATATACCATTTAAAATGAAGTGAGAAAACATTACGCTTGAAAAGATGAAATATGGGATTGACGTTCAAATTTTAAATAAAAAGTTTTGTAACATTGTTACCCTACCATTACATTACCAAAAACAAAAAATGTGACTGATTATATTGACTACCTGAGGATGCAGAAGATGATTCTTACATTCATCTTCAATATTCCATTCATAGAATCATTTTATAAAATATAATGTTATATTAAATTAACCATATGTTTTCTTTCTAACAAAAATAATTTGGATATATTTGATACCATATAACTCAATGAGGAATGAAGTTTGGTTCTTTTAAGGAATCTACCACCAATTTTGATAAACCTAGCTAGTATTTTTTGTTCAATTCCAAAATAGGAGGATGTGGCCAACAGAATTGATTTTTTGATTTAAGAGTGATTATTATCACTATTCTTTACTCCTTGTTTAGAAATAATTTCTATAGGGATTAAAAAATAAATTGTCAATATCTTTAACTAGATGATATGTCACTCACTCATCCGTATAGAGTGATGTACAACCTATTAGTGAGTGTATGAAAACTCACAATACCCATATATTTTCTAATTAGAGATATTTAATGGGATGATAAGGTCCCAATCATCATTGGAAGCTCATTAATTTCTACTTGTTGTGACATCATTGATGTGTAAAATGTGAAAATGACCCTCTATGTTTTCGATGAATTGGAGAAGATTTGGTTTAAAAACCCCAATAATGATGTTAGTTGTAACATGAATGATGTTTTAGAGAGTCAATTTTTCAAAACTATTGTTTGATTTGAGTATAATTATTTCGATATATTGAAAATAGAGATAGGTATTCCCCATCATGGAATAATTTTTAGTTGGAATGTATTCTTTCCCCACATCATCTTATTTATGAGGAACTTCTTTCTCCAGTGCCCATTTTTGAGTGTGAGTAACAAATATTTCCTAAAATATCTAAACCAATTTGTGAATATTTTCCTATTTTTAATGACTTTCTGAATGCTCTTTAATCTGAAGAGTGTTTTAGTTTATGTCGTACTATAATACATTATTGTGATCATTATAAACATGTGTTTTTTATATTCTTCTTACCTGTAGAGTTTGATAATGTTGGTGATGGAATCAAACTGAATATTAAAAGATGAATTTCATTTGATTAATCCATGAAAATTGGTAAATAATGTTGGATGATGTGTGTTATTACATCAAATGGTTGTATTCTGAGTTTTTTTGATTTGCATGTTGTTTTAGGAATTGATGAGGTTTTTAAATATTATTTTTACTCTGTTTTTGGGTTTTTGGAAACCTCTAACATTGGGGGAAGCTTTGGAAGAATTTTTGATATCATAGGATATATTTTTGGTCTAGTTTTCTAATTTTTTAGAGTTGAGGAATTAGTTTTTAGAATACAAGATGAGTTAGATTTCATGATACCTAAATCTGTATTGAAATAATGTTTGGTAAAGAATGTTGATGATGAAATTATATATTATTATAGAGTTCTTAATATTTATTTATTAGATGTTATACAACTGAAATCCATTAATAATTATTACCCATTAAATTATCTTTTTTATAATTTGTTTTGGAAATAACTTCTTCTGGGGGACATTAAACATAGCATTTCATAGTAGTAATGCCATTATTTTATTCTTTTCTTCTTTAAATTTGAGTATGAATAAATTCTTCGTGATCAGTTGTGTATCTCCATTGATTTGTGTGCCATTATTTTTAATATTACTATTGACATATAATTTAGATTGATTGATTTCAATTTGTTACTATTTAAAACATTTCTTATGGTACATGTAGTCTAGTGGTCTTGATTTGCTGTATGAATTTTTTATAGTGGTAGAATCATTGAGAATATAAAAACTAGAAGGAATATTATTTTTGAAGAATATTGAATAACACATATAAAACATAAAATATGAAAAAAAAATTATTATACTATTTTCTTCCTAATTATCAGTTAAATTAGTTAATTTGGTTGGATATTATAATTTTTCAATCAGATGATCATTTTACTACAATAAGGGAGTACAAAATCATGTTGTTCATCATAGAAAAGTGCTTCTACATATTTGGGGAGTACCTATTTATAATCTACACTTTTTTTGTTTATTATAGGTTCAATTAATTTACTACAGAATATCATATTTGTTTATGCAATTCTATTAGAAATAACTCAAAAAAAAAACAAAATCCATAATTTTTTTGGAAAATAATATTCTCTTCTTTTCTTGTTCTCTGTTGGTCATCAAATTATTTTATATATTTTTTTACTTTTTTTATTTGAGAAAAAAAATTAATTTTCATGAATCCATATCCTTAATACTTCATTGCTGAATTCCCATGTATTTTTTACTAAAACTATCATCCACATTGAGTTTCAGTATGGGGGAAAATGTTGTGAATTATGTATCGAGAAGGGGTATTCACTATGATAAACGACTCATCATGGATACCACATCAAAAAACCCTAATGATTTTCAAATTTCAACGTATGAAAAATTTATGAAATAATTTTTTTAAAATAGAATACCAAAACAATCAAAAACAAATTACATCCTACTTAGTAAAAAATACATTCTATATTAGGGGATCCAGTAGTATGATATTGTTAAATATTAATGGTTGATGAGTGTTTGGGCATACTTTTTTTGTATATTTTCACTTTATTAACAACAAAAGGGAGACTAACTGGATAAACCATTGAGGAATTGATATTATAACTTAAGGAAACTAGATATTTTTATTTTAACTGGGGATGCACATACTATTTGAGAAATAGCTATAGTA
Organism: Viscum album; assembly: GCA_963277665.1. Lineage (NCBI taxonomy): Eukaryota > Viridiplantae > Streptophyta > Magnoliopsida > Santalales > Viscaceae > Viscum > Viscum album. The sequence continues at coordinate 1,386,924,826 of OY728159.1, forward strand.
ATGAAATTAAAATGATAATCATATACATCCATTGAATATAGAGTAAAATTGGAAATTGGTATCCCATAGTCTGTTTTTCTGATAAGTACAATGGGTTCATTTATATTAGTATATAATAACATTTTTTAATATCAAAATGTGATTTACACAGTTCTACTTAGTAGAAATATACCTATAAAAGTATAATATTGTTTCTTGTAAAAATTAATCACATTTATGTGAGTATAAATTTGAACACAAATGAAAATGGGGAAAATTTACTTATTTAACTATAATTTTAGATAAATAAATGAAATGTCTTTAAAATATAAAAAACAAAAAAACCTAATAAATCCCTATTTTCTTGATCCTAGTGGGTGAAATTTTATATTGTCTAATGTTAAAAATATACTTCCATTATAATCTATCTTATATCACTCCTACAACTACATATAATTTAAATTTTAATAATACAGTGCTTTACATTCACATTGGAGGAACAATTCTCTTGGAATGAGAATGTTTTGATCTACTTTGATGTGGATTCACTCAGAACATATGTAAGACTCTCTTTACTTTTTTCAGTTTTTTTTAATATATACAACACATTAAATTTCTCATGAGTGCAATTGATTATGTGTGGGGACGTTTGATATGGATTTATTTCTCCCTTTTTCCATGTCCTTTTTCACTTTTTATTCTATTTTTTAATTCTGTATTTTGTTTACAAATTTACATTTTCATATTATTTATATTAAAATTTTAAGACTGTTATTTTTTAGTTAACATATGTTTTTTATTATTTATTTTATTTCATTTGTTTAATTTAAATTGACTAATTATTTCTATTTTCACATTAAAATTTCATTCCTTTGATGATGTTTGAAATATAATTTTAATTTTCCAATTTTTAATCATTCAATTTTATGTTTTTGTTCAAATTAAAAAAATTTAACGTATTTATTGTTTCTCATTTTCCATTAATTCATTATTCTAATTTTTTCATATTTATTTGTTATATTTTTTAAATATTTTTTATATTTAACATAGAAATTTATTTTCATTATTTCTGTAATTAATTTTACTTTCTTGTGTTTTCAATTTTTTTATATTTTATCAAGTCAATTATTTCATCATTTTAATTTTTTAATAAATAAACATAATTTTAATTTTATAATAATACATAATTTTTTTATTATGTTAATTATTTATATTCACTTATTATGTTAATTAATTAATTAGTTAGTTAACTATAGTAATATGATTTTGAATTATTATTAATTCAAAAAATTTGTTGTTATGAATTTTTAAATCGTATAATATATTAAAAAATTTAAATATGATTTAAATTATATGTTGAATGATTATTAATTAATTAATTTTTTATTTAATGAATTAATGTTTTATTACTAATTAACATTATAATATTAGATAATTTATATTAATTTCATAAATTAATTAACTTCATTAATTTTTATCTTATGTTTTTTATGATATTTTTTTTGTTTTTATTGCTACCTCACCCACATACCAAATAGAGAAAGAAGCTACTACCCATGTTTGGAGGTAGAGAAATATAGGATATATAGATGAATCCACTGAGTCACTGATAGACAAATCATAAGCTGACTCAACTGAGTCAGTGTCATCTGTATGAGATTTCGACCCTCCGTTTTCATTCACCTAGTGTTGGAAGCCCCAACGGTGACTCACTCGCCAGTGACACAAAAAATCCAATGGTGGATTCTTTTCCACCATCACTCGTCTTCCTCTTCTACCATCCATACTCTGAGATACTATTTCATCTCACCCTCAACTTCTTCACCTACCATTAGACATCTCCCATCATCAGCCAACCCATGGTGACTCTTTTGACCCATCGTCTAAAATTTCATATGGTGACTCTCTGAGTCACTGCTGTACAACATACAATGAAGGGAAAAATACATTATTTCCTTCAAAAATTGATTAGTTAACAAAATCATAGTCAACCCCAATCTTTTGTTAACCAATCCACTATTATCATTATATCATCAACCACCAATTCCCCTTGCCCAGTATAGAACCATAAATGATATAACAAATAGAAGAACCATAAATAAAAATTAAAACTAAGAATCCTTGAACTCAAAAAAATAATCAAAAAAATCCAGAGATTCAAAAGATGTGTAGCCAGATTGTAAAATCACATCCCACCATAAATATCAGCAGTGTCATGCCTATGTGAAGAAAGTGTTGATCTCTTCTTTCTATAAATTTAAGATGCTACTAATCCCGAGCCTCAGGAAGTTCCATTGCACAACATTGAATTTAAATCTAGTACCCTCCATTGTCCCAAACCATCAAACTGTCACACATATGAAGATGAATCCAAACCCTAATGAAAAAATAAATCCATGTTTCTAGGAAACTAAAATCCATATTCAACCAATGAAAAACAACTATCTTCCCAAATTTGACCCATGATGAGCGGGATATTCTTGAACCTGATCCAACACTAAAAAATCAATAAATATATCTCAAAACACACAATTTCAATATCATCCAAGCTGCTACCTCCCAAAGACACCTTATCTATCCCATACCCAAACCAGCCAACCAGAACCCGCCTCCCTCCCATGTATACCTATGCAGCTCGAAACCCATTCCCTCCTCTTCTTGAAGAGACTATCATCGTCTCTAGTTAGATGGGTTTATACGAAAATCCAGTATACTACTGATGATGAAGGAAGTACAAAAAAATAAATGATGCCCAATTATAATTTTTTTAAAAAAAATATAATTGTTAGAAATTTTTATGAAAACGCATGTGTACCATCTAGTTTTATTAATTATAAAAATCTGTAATATATCATAAAAAATAAAAACATTAAAATATAAAAAAAATGTATCAAAAAAATATTAATAAACATTGTAAAATAAAATGTGTCTTGAAATACTATAAAAACTCTATAATGTACAAAAGAAAAATAACATAAAAAAATTATAAAAATTGCTCACTTAACAAAACATAAAACACATAGATATAAAAAATAACCACATCAAAAACATAAATTAGATATGAAAAATGATTATATAATGTACAAATTAAGACATGTCAATTTATGAAAAAATATCATTGTAAAATACAATTTTCTCCTAAATTACTATCTTTCAAAAAAAATCAATTTTTATTACATTATAAATGTTCTAATATAGTAATAATATTTTCAACTTTAGAAAATATATTTTAAGGAATAAATTAAAATTATGTACATAGATAAATAAATAAATATTATTAAAAAGAAACGTTTTATTAAAATATTGTTTTAAAATAATAATATTTTCTCAAATAAAGAGAAAATCATTATTTTATAAATGTATAAATTTTTTATTATTTAACTTTTTATTAGTATAAAAATAATATATTTTATAATTGAACCAAAAATACAAAATACCAATATGAAGAATGAATCAGATTACTATTTTAATGGGAAAAGTTTAATGATGAATTATAATTATATCAACAAAAAAGGGGAAAATGTAAATTAAATTGTAATAAATTTATTTATTTTAAATGAAATTATATATAATATGTATTTGATTATTTACATATATTTATCAATTTAATATAGTAATCTATTTAAGAATATATACAACACATGAATAAATATTCAAATAAAATGTATATAATTTAGAAAATTAATAATAAATTAACTTATAAGTTATATTAAATAACATTTTTACAAAATATGTGTAAATAACCATTATAAATCCATTAAGAGATCTATTAAATCTTATAGTGGAAATTTTTATTTATTTTCTAATGAATTATTCCTAATAGAACAAAATTATATATTTATAAAACTATAGAATTTTTTATTAAAAATTTCATTTTAATAAATATATTTATATATTAAATTAAATTATACTTAATATATATTACATTTTTATATGAATCTTATAAACTTAATATAATTTACTATTTAAGAATATATATTATACATGAAAAAAAATGAAAATAATATTTCTATAATTATAAAAATTAATAAAAATGCACTTATAAGTAGATATCAATATTCATTTTATAAAATAAAAATAAATTTTTTTATAAAATCCATTAAGAGTTCTAGTAGAAGTTCCACAATTAAAAATAGAATATATTTATAAAACTACGTAATATATTAATAATAAATATATTGTAATAAATATATTTATATTAAATACAATTTATGAAAATATTTGTTACATTTTTAAAATAAGTATTATATAAATAATATAATTTAACTTTAAAAAAATCATACAATACATGAATTAAAATTAAAATTTAATTCATGTTTTCGTGGAAGTTACACAATATAACAAATGTATATATTCATAAAACTAAAGAATATATTAATATTAATTAAATTTTAACATATATATTTATAATTAATCAAATGGTATATAATTTTTGTTATATTTTTTACAAAATTTAAAAATAAAATATAATGATCCATTTAAAAATGTATATTCTATATGATAAATATTTAAATAAAATATAAAAATAAACCTAAAACTAAATTTGAAATAAAAGAAATTATTTATATTTTAAATATATTTTTTTACAAAATTTTTACTAATAATAGGTATAAATCCATTCATGAAGATTTCTAATAAATATTTCAATGGAAGATCCAATATATGATCCTGTGAAAGATTCAAAATACAAAAAAAAATATTTGTACTGAAATATTCAGAATTGTAAAGATAGGGCTAGTAGAAATATCATTGAAACTTCATTGTGAAATTTAAATGAAACCTCAGTTAAAAATTATACTGACACTTCCACTGAAAATTCCTATGAAACAACCTCTATAACATTCCAGTGTAAACTTGAATATTAAACTAATATTCAATGAAAACAATTTCACAATGAAAATCATGTAAATAAATCCTAGAAATTTATTTCACAAAAATATTTAATTATATAACTAGAAACATTCTAGATATATTTTGTAATGAAATAAATAATTTGCAATTTACAATTTAATTTTCATTGAAGTTATTCGACGAAAATAACCCGAGTAATTATGTAGAAGCATCTTTTTAGAAATTTTTCCCACTCATTTTTAATAAAAATTTTCTAATCATTATTATCACATGAATAATAGTGTTTTCAAATTTTAGAGAAACTTGTTTATTTTATTAAATTTATACAAATATTATTTATTATGATGTATTAAAAATTTAATTTTTTTAAGAAATACTAATATATTTTGTATACAAAAATATATATTCAATATTCATTCATACGCTATTATTTTTTATTCTTATAAATAAATTTTGTTTTATGTGGTTTGGAAAAGTACTAATAATATTAGTTTTCTAAACAAAATTCTAATATGTTTAAAATAATTCCATTTCATTAGAAATATTGATGAAAATTTATTATTTTTATTCAAATAATTAAAAAACTGTTTTTTAAGATAAGATACTATATATTTGGAAAATCATAATTAGTTTTATGAAATAAAATTCATTTCCTTTACCATAATAATTGTATTTAAAATATAATAAACTCAACATTTTTTACACATTTAAAAAATTTATATGAATTTAATGATATGAAATAAAATCTATTATTTTTATCCCAAATGACTACAAATACATTTTTTCATATATTTTTTTATTCCTTTTAATCAACAGAACCCATTTCTTTATACTATATAGATTTTATTTCAATTAAATATATAACTATTTTTAAAATATAATTAACTCGTTAATATTAACCAGGTTTTTAAAAATTTTAAAAACCTAAAAATATTTACTAAATTATGTTGATTTTAATGAAATCATTAAAAAACTAAAACAACATTTTATTTTGTCAAATTTTAGAATTGTCTAATAATTTTATTTATATATGGAAAATATCGTTTAATTTAAAAATATATTTGGCTTTAAAATAATCTCAATTCTTATTATTTGTATAATATATAATATAATATTATAAATTGGAGATAGGGAATGATGTTTAATGGAGACTTGATGAATTTTTTCACAAGACTTATATACCCATCATTTAATTCCCTATCCCCATCGTGAAATGTGGAAAAAATACCACATGGCATCATCCCAGTATGTCACTGGATGATCCATTATTTAGAGACATTGGAGATGATAAAGGCTATTCTCGAAGTGTGTATCTCACTTTTATTATATTTTTATTAAATAATATATTAGTATATCCCAATAACATATATAAATAAATAATATAATTAATAAAATCTAATAATAATAAAGATAATAATATTAAAAATAACACATATAAAACTAATATTAATATATATTATGTTGACAATAATAACACACGCACACACAAACATATATATATATATATAATGAACTTTTATATAATATTATCAACTATAATAAATATATAATTTTAAATATGTAATTATTTATTAATAATAACAATAATATATTTAGACTAATACTTATATTAATAGATAAGATAACATAATTTATCATTACTATTTTTTTTACCTTTTCTATTATGTCAGGAAAATTTGTAAGAAGGGGACTATGGTGAGTGCATGATGCTCATGGGAACATAGTCGAGTTAGGAAAACTATTTATTGGGAATCTATAATTGAGTCACTATAATATGGGCTCAAATGGTGACTTACCTTACACGTGGAACATGGGATGTTTTACCCTTTTGTAACGGTGCGTCCACACATGAGGTACACATTGTTTTTTTTGTTATAGAGAATAAGAGTTAGTAGGAATGGTTTAGGACATCAACATAATAGGGACCATTCTAGATCTATCTATTGATTCTTCCCCATCAACCCCCAATCAATAAACAACTTTTATAAATGAGAACACAAATACATGAGTCGATGACCAAACTGGGAGTAGGAATCAGATATGTAGCAAGTGTTTGAAAGATAAATATCTCCAAATATTATTCTACATAACATTATTCCTATTATTATCATTGATTCATTTCATGAGTTGTTAATTTTCTTATGGGACTGAAGTAGTGATGAATTTTTCATCATTTTATCATTTCCTCTCTTAAATTTTTTTTGCAATTGTAAATTTATTCTCAGTTTTATTTTCTACTCATTTGTGGGAAACAATTTACACTAAACAATAACTAAAAGGTGATGTTTGTGAATAATTTGACATTGGACCATCAAATGATGTACCAAAAATTGAATAATTTCATTTAAAAATTCTCTATGTTGAACGTTTTGATTCATGTTTTATGATCGACAGATTATAGCTCATAAAGATTAATCGTGGTATGTTGATCCATTTATGTGACAAGTCAGTGGATTAAAACCATATATTATGAACATGATGAATGAATTAATATGAGTAGAACATGAGACTATCTTTTTATCAGTTCAATGCATAATGAGGATCCTAATTAGTCCATGTTTCACTATTTTTCTCCAGTTTTCCTCTTAATATCACAATTTCCATTTTTGATTTGGTTTTCCTTTTTGTTGTTTTTTAGTTTTTATTGGTCAGGACATCTTACTCATTTTCTGTAGTCCAAGACTTCTTTAAAATTTAATATTGTAAGTAGGTAATCTCTATTTTTAAATTTCCATGATTTCAATGACCCATTGTTAAATTATGGAACCTTTGTTGGGGATTGAGCCATGGTCACTCTTGTGCGAGGTACCTAAATTTTAAAATTATTACATTGAATACACACAAATATAAAATTAAAAAATCTAAATTTCAACTACTATAACATTATGAATGCTGTAAAAACTAATGGAAGACTTATGTTGTGTTAGTTAGTAAAAAAATGATAAAACATGAAAAAATAACAATAATATTTAAAATTCATATAGTGAAAATGGGTGACAATGTGAGGAATTTGAATTGTACTTGGTGAAAAATTCAACAGAAGGAGGAAATAAGATGATCTGTGAGGAAAACTATACTAGAATTGGATGATTAAAATGTAACCCTTCTTGAATGGAACCAGTCAGAGATATACTTAGGTTTCATGCATAAGAATTAAATGTTTGAATATTATTAGATAAATGACCCTCTCTAGTAATCTATATAAGGAAGAATAATTGTTTACTAAAACCAAATAATTAATGATTCCTCATGGGGAAAATCATAAAACAATATTTTCTGAATTAGTAAATTGGTTGTGGTTCACATGGAATGAAGATTCACTACCCATAATCTCTCTATACTATATGTAATGTAAATTAATGATCGTGTAGAATAAAAAATTAAATCACTATCTAGAACACCTCATACAATTAGTGATTAAATTAATTTCTAGAATATAAAAATTGATATTAGTTCAATCATTCTATTCCAAAAACCCTAAGTTACATATCAATTCACAATAGTGGAATAATATTTTATAAAACTCATTAAAATCATCTCATCGTAGTAATAAATATAAATGAAATGTAGAATAATTCCTCCTTATCTGAGTGTTCTTGTTTCTCAATATTTTGATCCTTTCCATGTTTCCCCCTCAGTAATTGGTGATGGAATGAATAAAATTGTCTCATATTCATCAATCTAGAATGGTTTCCACTAGAATGGACCACCCAGATCTTAAATGGCAGATAGAATCAATCAATCCTTCTCACTGGTTCATTAATGTGTTCCCCTTAGGATAGATGATAATACCCTTGGAATGGTAATATTCTTGATTCTTCTTGACTCTTCGTATTTTCAATAGAAAAATATACTCACCCCTCATGTGCACTCACTACCATATCTAGGTCAAGGTTATTAATGTCCCACATGGCCTGCACAACATAATTTATTCTTCTCCTGTAATAACCACATCATTTATCTTCAAATAACAGCATCATGATCAACAAACCTACACAACAATAACAAATAAATTAAAAATAATATAATATTTTAAAATTATTAAATAAATTAAATAAATAATAACTAAATAAATAAAACACAAAATTATAAAAAAACATTAGTACTTATTATAACTATATATATATAAATAATATTTTTTTTACAATTAAATAATTATAATTATGATAACATTTTATATGATATATTTTATTTTTTATATATTATTACATAAAAGTTAAACAAAAAAAGTTGTGGGGGTCATCTCCCTTGACCATGGGAGAAGGGGTAGTGGTATCAGTACATATAGAGGAGAGAGATCCATGGAAGGTCTTCTTCAATAGGTTTATAAGTCAACCAGAGGTGAAAATCAGATTTAAGATGTGTGACATAATTAGTTTGAAGAAGTATTCCTAAGATCTTGTGGTGGCCGAAAATGGGTCTTCATTATGTGGTTCGACCTTCAAATCCAAACCTATATGAAAAATGAAGCTAATGCGGTGGTATCACAAGGTGAAATATCTTCTACAACATTAGAACAACCATCCTCACAACCATTGACAAATCCATGATGGTGTAGTGGCTTCATGTCATGCAGATACAGCGAGTTGTGGTCATTTAATGCTGTGTGTACTAGGTTTTTATGGTGTTCTTCAAATCCAATTCATGATTTGTTTTGGGTTCAGAAATTCTATGTTTCAATTTGATCAAATTTTCTTCCATCATCTATTCATATAGTCATGGGTATGTGGATCTCTGGCTAAAATTTTTGTATTATCATGTTCTTCGATATGTAATTACATACTCAGACAGAATACATGGTGCTTCTTTGGCTCGAGGAATCTATATTATTCAATGTTCTCTTGGTTTTTCTTTTGTTTTGGTGGTTGAAGAGTGGTGGATGATTTGAAGAAGGGTAGTGGTGGATGATGGAAATTTTCAATGACGATAAATGGTGGTTGTGGAGCCACAATTGTGTTGAATGAGATGGTGGGTTTGGCAAGGTAGAGGTGACTGGAGGGCACTATTGGATCCTGGCTGGCATGGGAGGGAAATGGATGGGAGATGGTGGGTGAGTATAGTGGTGTGTCTAAGGATGATGGTGACATAATAGATACATTGGTGGGTACTGAAAGTGTGGGGGGGGCACTATTGAGGTAGAAATGGATGGTTAGGGATCACCATTGGTTCTTACACCCCTTGTATCAGCTAACCAATATCCTAAATAAAATGTATTTGGTTTCACAGTTAAGATGCTTCGCATATGAGATTCATTTAACCAAAAAATGGAAATACTTTCTGGATTACCAACACATCAAACATCCAAATTATCTCATAAATTCCCAATGTCACCATCTACATCAATCGCATGTTTTTATCCTATCATGAAAAATGAAGTGAAATTAACTAGTGTCCATCTTGATATTTGAAATTAATGAGTTTCATGAACATGGATTAAATATTTGAAGTGAATTTGATTCAAAAACAAGATGAAAATAGGAATCCATGGTAGGAGTAATCGATATCCCACCAACACATCTTGATCAAGAAGCCAATATAAAAAAACCATGATGGCATTGGGCATGGCCTTTTTATGTGGAAATAAAGTGAAATAAAGTAATGTTGTTGTAAATTTCCCTAGTGTAACATATAAAAAAATCACAATGAAGAACTATAGGTTTCTCCAAGGGAAATGAAATATAACGGATTCAACCATGGTTATATGATTACTATCGATGGTCCTAAGAAATCCGAAAACAATTTTAACCAAAATCATTTTTTTCATAATAAAATATAAATAACTATTTTTAAAATAACAATTACGAGCCTCTATTGTCCTAAAATTGTCATGATTAAATAGTTTCTGGCTCCAAAAATATCCTATAAAAATCAACAAATCTTGCAAGTAAAAGATACACTCATTATATTATTCTATCATTGAAGGGATGTTTCCCCAAAATACATACAAAAAATTAGTGGGATTACTATGACAGAATATGGAACTCACTATCCTAGGATCCATCTTATACATTCCTTTTATTATAAGGGGAAAAACAAAACTATTACTCCATCAGTGCAGGATTCACTTATTATGATCCCTACAAATCAATAGGTACGCCACTATGGTGGTTTCATCCTCTAAATCAATCTATTCCCAATTAATAACATGAACTGGGGCATGTACCTAACTAATTTTCTTTTAAATATTGAAGGAATCACAAACATTTTCAAGCTTTTCGGTAAAAAAAATGTGTTAATAATACGTTGAAATACTATATTGTATCTTAATGACATGATAGTCCTTAGGTGTAACTTCCTACTCCACAAAACCCAAAAAATCCTCATCATGGGGGACTCTTAGGAAAAATGGTATCCATTATCAAACTCCAAAATTTTAAAAATTTGGTTCTATTAGGATTTATATCTTATCTAGGATTCCCTTAGGAGCTTGAGGATCACTTTCAACCACTCCATCATCAACTACATCATCTCTATCACAACAATAGATACCTCACTAATATCATTATATCATATGTTTGAATTTTATCATCACCTGTATATTCCCCAAAAGTTGACATAATGATGGTAGTGGAGTAGTTGTAAATATAAGAAAATATAAAAATTCAATTTGATCATTCTAGGTCTTCCTGATGGAAAACACAGATGACCACGTTATATTGTCCAAATACATGATTTTCTGATTACTATAACAAATTTTCTGGTTATGGAACTTCATACACAATCTATATAAAGAATTTATGGCCTCTTTCATGTATCTAATCAACTGTGACATGAACGGTTCAACACAGTCGGATATTATAGTCAATTGAACCCCATGGAATAAAATAATATCCTTCATATATTATTATCCTAGAACCAGAACTGAGATCTTCCCATTGATAGAAATGAAGTGTTCAGACATATTATGTTTTTCATAACCTAACCAAATAGAATTTTATCCTCTCCCTATCCAAGTACTACCCATATAAAAGTCCATTGATATTCCATCCCCATTCAAATATGTGATCTAAAGAGGTTTTTTCTAGTTCTCTATAACATAGTGAATATCCTTCACCTACATACAAGTGAGACATTAATAGATGAAATTGGAAATGATCTCATCATGGTAGGGAATTAAAAATTATGTTGAGGGTCCTTCAATATCATTTTTTCAATGGAATGTAAAACTGTGGGAGAAGTGTGAAAATCCATAAACACATACTTAAACAATGTAAAAATAAATTTTTCCATTCCCAAAAACATTATCAAGTCCTCCATTCCATGGAAAAATACATTTATTTTATATAATAAGTCTATCTATTCATGTAGATCTAGAGAATTGATACCCCACCAAATATTCATATTTTAGATGCTCCATAAGCGATGGAGTCACTACTATCGAGCAATGGAAAACATAACTCATACCCCCAATTTGGATTAGTTATAAAAAATCAAACTACTAAGAGCCCTCATCTACTGTGATCACATATGACTTATTGCATGGGGAATACTTAACCATGTAACCTTGCCTAGAGTATATAATATCTCAAAGTCATATTCCTTTATAAAATATATACAATTAATTGGCCTCGTGTTCAATTATCTCTTAGTGAAGATATACATGAGACTATGGTGGTTTGATTATACAAAAAAATCATTCATGCAAAATATAGTTCCTCAACATCTTCATTGTGTATACTACCACAACCAATTTTAGGTCCTCACTAACGTATTTATACTCATGTGTTCCCAGTTAACATGACACATATGTGATCACTATGAGTATATGAATAAAAAATAGATCCCACCACTCTATATATCATCACATGCATCTCATATAAAAATATTACATCATATTGAACTAAAATTTATTATATAACATAACAATCAATGCCAGAATTGTTTTTCTCTAGCATTTTGGAAAAAATATAAAATTAAATATTGATCTCTAGGTGTGTTACGAAATATCCCACTATATTCTTTATTAATAATCTTCATCATATCATTTCCATAAAAAAACAATGTCTTCATAACCATGGTAAATGATTCATAAGAAGTGGTGATCTCAAATTCATAGTAAAGTTAAATAAGGGAGACACATAAACATATCATGAGTATTATTATAAGTGTAAATTAGTAAATCATTTAAAAATCAAACACTTAACAAAAAATATCATAATCTTGAATCATATCATACATATTTATAGTTCATAATACATAAATCAGAAGGAAATCAATGAACATTATCGATTAAGGCATAAACATGGCATAACACCTAGAATTTGTGTCATTAATATAAGAATAAAAAAAAATCCATTTATTTCATGGTTCAATTCAAATTCTACATCATAGGAATGTTTTATGTCCCTAAATCATAATGGTAGTCGATATTCACTCCATATACTTTCATAGTTGCAAATGTCTCATCCTGAACCGAGTTCACACCCTTTTTTAGTGAAAACATTCTCATTAGATATATATATTTACCCAACTAAATGGGTGGGAGGATATAGGTTCCCCCTATATCATAATGAAACCCATATTCATGTGATCAATAATATAAAAAAACAACATATCATAACCCATTAATTGAAATGGGTATCATAATCATTTCATCATTTCATAACCTATGGGAAAGTAACAGGTTTCATTATTATTTCATCATTGCATTAGTTGGGAAATGCAGTGGGTTTTAGAAAAATTTACTCCTGGTATAACATGAGAAAAAGAAACTACTTTTATAATATAATTTCATTTATCCATAAAACACTTAGAGAATTAATTTAAATGTAATACTTGGATCATGTCCACAGTAAAACATATTTAATATCAACAGAGGTCATCTTAGATGGAAAATAATTTTGAAAGATAATTTTACAAATTTATTGAAATAAATAACCTTTTCACATTGAAAACAATATTTTAAACATAAATTTTATTAAATTAATATTAATTTAATATAATAATGAATATAATTTAATGGAAAATTCAATATGATAGTTCATGATATTATAAAATTCTTTTCAATTCAAAAATATTTAAAACTGATTCTACTAAAATAATGATAAATCTAAATAAAAAATATTCTGGAAATGACATGAAGATTCCATTTAAAAAATTTCCGGAAAATTATAAATAGGTAAAATATCCATTAAAATGAATTAGGATAATATAACATACCATTGTCAAAAATTATTTAAAAAATAATATTTTTTATGACAAATGATATTTGACTAAAAAGAGAACTAAAGTCATTTATTCTTGAAAACATTTTCTCAATTATTTAAATAATAATTTGTCTAAAAATTAAATAATTAAAAGAATATATCATTATTTTTAATATTAGTTGAATATTTATGTGTTTCATGGGAAATCTATCATAAGATATTATCATCAGAAACATAATAAAAATAACCTCGATAAGCAATGGGATTGTAACATAAAATCATTAATAGTTTGGTAACATTGAATAAAAGGATCCGTAGAGGAATAAATTAAAATTAAAATTAAAATTTTCTAAGGATATATAAATTCATAATATTTATTTTCAAAAAGTTTGTATATACACCTCAAAAATGAATATAGGTTCATAACATAACATATATCTCAATGATTGAAAATTTAGAGTAATATCCCTTAACATTAGTCGTGACTTCTATCATACTCTTAAAAATATGTTTTATAATAATTTTATTTTTATTATACGTATATTAAAAATACATATATATAATAACATCTATTTTTTATTCATTTTTTACCTATTTATTAAAAATTCAATGTTAAAGTCACATTTCAGGTAATAAATAGTATATTATTTGTGTATGCATTGATTTTATATAATTGATCATCATACATATATATGGTTTTCATCATATTAATAATTTAAATCAAGATATAAATATCATATATATTCTATATATAATAATTTAAAGTCCATTGAATTTTAAACTAATAAAAGTTTATTTAATTGTGGGAATGACACACAACACCATGCATAGAACGAAAATATATAATCATGAGTCATTAAAATATATATTAAATTTAAAATAAATTAAATAATATATATATATATATATTCCAAGGTATACCAAAAATTATTTTATCTTGTGTTACATGCAATTCATACTTTCCATGATGGCTTTCATTAAATTCAGGATAGAGTTTTACTAAATAATATTAATATTAATAACTAAAATGAAATTTTCTCCAAGATATTAAATAAGATGTTATAAATTTAAATACATAAATTATTAAAATATTTATTTTAATTCATTATTTACTAAATAATTAGAAATGATAATTAAAACCAATTTAATATAAATAAAATGATTTTATGAAAACCTATTTTATCCGTCCATTAGTTTTTTGTCATAAAAAAATTATTTAACTATTATTATTGAATGATATTAATTATATTTATATATTATGAATTCAATAATATTATTTTTACATTCATATGATATATTTTATTATAATAATATAAGAAAATGTCCAATTTTACTCATAAAAATCAATATATTTCTAAAGGTAATATTTCATCCTTTTATAGAACGCTGGTATTAGGACAAAATGTTGATAGTTTTTTAAATTTTATATGAGAAAATAATTTAAATTTATTAATTATAATTTTCAAAATTATATTATAGTGAGTTTATTTATTTATCTAATTTTTTTATTTGTTTATTAATAGAAAAAAATACTGAACTTTAAATGAAATCATATTTTCCATTTAAATAATTAATAAGGTTAAATTATTTTTAAATTGGATTTAAAAAATAATTAGGTTATTAATAAATATATTGATCCAATTTAGTTCGATGGATTAAATTTCATGTGCAAATATTATATTGAATCTTATAAAAAATTTCATCATTTTACATAAAAAATGTGTTGTCTCATCTTATCTACAAGAATAATATTAATGTATGTTATGCATATTACATGGTTTGAATTGAGTAAAATGAGTTAAATTTTTTTAATTATCATAATTTATAATTTATATTATGTTCAACTTATTATTTTTTATAAAATATTAGTGATATAAATTCAAATTAAATAAAACGATTCAGGTTAAATTAGTTTACATAATAGTTAATCATTAATCACATGGGGCCAAATGACCTAGAATCTTGTCTAACACCCATTGTCTAGAAATATCTCTAAAATAAACCTTCATGTTTATTATTTTATTTAAATATGTTTAAAGGTAAAAACATTGGTATGCCTAACTTGTTTTAAAGAGTTGTGTGTTTTCTCTCCCAAACTAATTAAATTCCACCCCACACCCCCTTCTATAAAACTCTAAAAAAAATATGGTTCAAAAATCATTTAAAAAATAGGTCTCATGATTACCAGTATTCATCCAATAGTACTTATATTATAAATAATTAACACCTTTGAATGTTTAGTGCTAAACTAAGGATGGAACACGAAGAAGAGGTAATGATTTTTTAAAGAATTTTTTTATTCCATTCCCACCTTCATTATTTACTACCAAATTATGGTAATAAAATAACCATTATATCAAAACTACATTACGATTTATTTAATTTAATTGAATGACCTAAAAAATCACACACATCCATCATATGGGATACACAACCATCATTCACATGTAGGATAGACTACATTGTCATGAATTGATGTCGATCATTTCTCCAGTACCATTTTCCAACATAGTAAATAATGATGGATTTATAGTTTATATATTATATATAGGGTATTATTAATATATATATATATATGTGGTATTATTATATATCTTATTCCTTCATGATTTCTATTTTTGGGGAATACGATAACATCATTTGTGGATTTGTGGACAACGGTCTTCACGAAGCAGTGTTATTTTTTCACATAGTACAGGGAATGAATTAACGATGTGATTAATAAACATATGGGATATATATGAAATCATAATTGTAATGTTATTATTTTATACATAAATATAATTTTTTTAATTTTATAAATATGATGTGAAAAAGGAATAAATGTTTATGTATACATACGATGTACCGTCACTATGAATGTTGCATTTTATATAAAATCACTAAATATTATGGATTTATAAAAATAAATATATAATGAATATATATGTTATTAAAATATTGGTTTACAATATGGATATGATTATAATGGGTTTCCACATAAGAGGGAAAGAAATAATTGGACCAAACATACTTGAAAAACTAGATAATTAAAACATAAAATGGGGAAAAGGGATATTTTTATTTTGAAAAAGGCAATAAGACATTAAAATATTATCATAAAAGATATTATAAATGTGAGTATGTTTCTAAATAACAAAATAAAATGTTTAAAACCATTTTATTATTTGTTAAATAGGGATCATCTTAAAAAAAGTTTAAGGAAGGGGATTCCATCTCTATTTACAATCCAATAGTGACTTAATTGTTATTATGCAACATTTAACTTTTATGTGGTGTGTATATTATCCATTTGAATTTTAATATCATCATATATTCATTATATATGGTATTTTATATTTAAATTTGAAATATTTCATCCATGGGGATTTTAAATGAAAATTTCCATGTGATAAATGTATTATAAAATATCACATTCTATTTGATAGTTAACTTTATCATGAAACAATCACTATATTATAATAATTTCTAATTTAAATTAAATTTCTCATAAATATCCATATCATTTGTTATAGACATTGTTACATCCATAAATGTATTTAATTTTAATATATGGTTCTTTCATTTAATATTATTTGATTAATTTGGGAGATATTGATAAATTTTTATCTTTTATTCAATAAAGATCTTTTATTTTAACAAGAATTGGTTTTTAATTAAAATTTTTAGTCAATATATGATGAATTATTTTTACTACAAGACATCAGTGGGGCCTTGTTATATATATCACCACGACGATTCAATATTCTCATGTGGTGAATTAGTTAATCTATCATTGTAAGGATTTCTACTAGTAGATTATCCCATCATGGAATGGTATTAGTGGTAGTGGTACATGTTCCACATACAAGAAATTTAATAATAAATAGTTTTTGAAATCAAAATTAAGTTATTATTATCCAGAGTATTTTCTATTTGACAAAAAATATATACTAATTTTATTCTTAGTTTTTTTAAAAAATTTCATATGTGGTTAATTATTTAACATTCCATATTGATTTTTCCTTCATAATTTATTTAAATGGAATGTGGGATCTATTATTTACATTTAAATGTTGATAAATCAAATTGATTGACTATAGATTCTTCTATTCATAATCTTTACTGTGAATTTGAGCTCACCGTTACTTTTTTCATTAACCAAACAAATGAAGATTATATCATTGTATGATTTTTTGAGGTTGTGAAGAATATAATTTTTATTATTATGTTTAATTTATGATTCCAAATATAATTTGGATTTCATTTATGTTCACGGATTCCAAAAATTATAAAAAAATTCTATAATTTAGTATTTTATTCCTTATAATCATTAATTTTTTAAAAGGTATGGCACTCAATCTAGTATTTTGGTGTCTAGTCATTATTGTAGGTATAAAATGATGTTTAATAGAAATATCAGGAACGGAATTTAGGAAAATAATGAATATGGAACATTTCTATTTGATTGAATTTGATGGTAATCTTAGAGTAAAATCACAATGATACCATGTTTATGATTTTGAGATAATATATGAAAAACAATTTTAATATATGTTAGGTATTTCACTAGTTATGGGAATGAAAATTCTATTTGATAACAATATGATCTAATCCGGTATATTTCATTATTTATAAATGGATCTTGGAAGGAATTATGATATAAATATTCATTATAAATATAGATATTTTAGTAATTATTGAACTATTACATCAACTATTTGAATTGAATAAATTATTTTTATTTAAGGGTGCATATTTAGGTTATGAAAAATTATCATTCCAGGATGGGGAATAATTTCCCCAAGATATACTCTCTAATTTTAGATCAATTTATTTGGAATAAAACCCCCATATTAGTGGGATAATGAATCTAGTTACAACTGTTCAAAAGATTATGCCTTTGGAAATGATATTTGTGTCGTTGTAATGTAGTGAACATGAAACGATCACCCCTGAATTTTATTTTCTCCAATTTAATGCTGAAATATTTTTTTCATTCATCTAGATTACTATGGAGGTTGAAAAATAGAAGTCATGGAAGGTAATTCTATTAAGGGTACAACTTTAGAAAAATATTTCCCTAATGACGAAAAAATTAATTGATGTGAAAGTTCCTTATATTAGATAAATTAGTCTAAGAAAGTGTTGATGTTTATCAATAAACCTTTACATGGTATTCTAGGTATTATAAAAATTATATACGCAGCATGGAGTACAGGAATTCCAATTTCATTTAAGGGATTAATCATGGTATCTGATGTGTGATGGACTCCCAAAAAGTTTCATCATCTGATGAAAAAGATTTATGTGATATCATGACAAGGAAATAATTATACAAGTATTATGGAATAAAAGGGAAGTAAATAAAGAAGAGAAACTCAAAAAAAATATGGCTAAAATGATGAAGTGAATTTTTTTACAAATGTTATAATTGTTGAAAGAATCACCTTGGATGGTTATTGAATGAGTTATTAGCTTATTACAAGTATTGAGACAATAGTCATGAAGAAATAGAATGTAAAGGGATGGATAAAAAGAATGTTATACAATGTTATAATTATAATTATATGGGGAACATTGCAAACTAATTCCAAAAACATCAAGAAAATATACCTCAGAATAATCTATGGGATCAAGGTGAACAATATTCTAATGTGGAATGATTAATTTTCACAAATATTTTAACTATGAATAATATTTTAAGTGAATTTTATAGATTATATCCAGATTATATGTATTATGTAATTTACAAGGATTATATTCTATTAATTTTTCATCGTGTATTTTTAAGTGTGTGTTGATCTTTAATATTGACTATGAAAAATGGATCAGTGAGTATATGAACATCCGTGAAGAAATATTTCTGAAGGATGGACAATACATAATATGTTTCTAGTTTTAATATAACAAATTTTAAATAATTATATATTTTATTTAGATAAAGTAAACTATATATTACTAACTACCTTTGAAATGATTAAATATTTTTTGGAAAAGTGGTTATTCTATCATTTATAGAGTCTATAAAAATTTTGGGTTTATGAAATATATACAACAATATATTTTCTATTTGACTAATTAGGGGGAATTAATTTTTTAATATGATAGTATATTAATTCATGTTATTAAAATGTATTGATAAAATAAATAATGAAGGTATTCACATGTTTTTTATGTGAAAATTAAGGGCACTTCATATTGATTGATGATTAATAAGTAAATTTTTTAAATTCATTGACCTTACTTCTAATGTGTTAAATCTAAATATATTGAGAATTTTAATCATTTAGGAAATTTTTAATGTTGATCATTGGCTGATGTTATATTTATAAATCTACTACTTCAACATATGATATAATGAATTCTAAGAGGTTATGTACAAATAGTTAAAAGGATAAACCAACAGATAATAATGAACATCTGAAATATAAAAGTAACAAGTATGTATATATCTTAATATTTATAGAGAGTGAAATAAATAAATAAATCTAGGAAAACATGATTTAAAACAAACAAAAAATTCAATAATACAATTATTTTTGATGAACCAATGGTCTTTTGAATAATAAATGATTTATGTTTTTGTCCCTCTAAACATTCCTTTGATAACTCAATTTATTATGACCAATAACCTCAATATATCTCTTTATATACTTGGTCCTTTATTCCATGTCCATGTATTCATTTCCCACCAATGTATTCCTCCTTGGGAACCTAGTTAGGTGACTATTCTACTACCCATACCCCATTATTTATAGAATATTTTTTAACCATTTTATAATGTATGTTTTTGAACAATATATTGAATAAAAATAAATACATTTTTTCAGATATAGAATTTAAATATTGGGGATGAAATTTATTTATGGTATGTTTGATTTGACATACAATGATTAAAGAAGAATTAAATTTTATTAAATTGTGTGCATGAAACACAACACCAAGCATAGAATGGAATATAACTTCATTATATACTATAATTTAGTTAATATAATTAATAATTTCAATAATTGATATGTATCTTCTAATTCAATAAACATTTTTTTATCTTTTGTTACATGAAACACATACATTATCGGATGGATTTAGTTATATGTATGATAACATATTAATGAATTCTATTAATATTATCATTTAAACATAAAAAAATCTCATAGAAATTATGCAACGTCCCCGACCTAGGGGCCAATAAACTGACACCCTACGCTTGGTCTCGACATGACCTCAAGCGTGCCTCCTCATACGATAGAGGTTTTGGACTAGCAGTGAGGGTCTCATAGGTTATGTGGGGATATTATACCCTCTTTACCAAACTAATCCATCGAAGAACATAAATTAAGGTGTGAAAACAATAAGAAATATTAATAACATTCATAAATAACAAATTCAAAAACTAGGTAAAACCATATACTACAGTAAATATGTCATGCCATGCTATGGTTCCATGTGAATAAAACCCCAAATTAAAAACAAAAAGTTGAATTTCCAAAATGGTATGGAATACATGTCTTTAACCTAATCCATACATGTCCGACGTCCAACTCAACTCCATAGCATATGGACCTTGCCCTTGTCCTAACCTGGAAGCATGAAATTCTCTCGGGTACTCAACAGAAACCCAAACAGGGTGTGAGTGTAACCTAGTAGGCCACCACCAACGGTGTCTAAAATGTATCATGTAAAAGTAGAGAGTGCATGCAGGTGATACATAATTAAAAGTAAAGGTAAACTTTTCAACAATCCATTATAGACTATGTTCTTCTAAATTATGCTACCATTTAATCTAGGCTCACTATTTAGACATCCCATGGTTTAATCTACCTTTTTCTTGTGTTTAATTTATTAGGCATGTTCAATGTTTTCAGGCATATGGGAATAATATCAATTCCCATCTCACTAGGAATCAAGTTATAACAACCTCATAATCCTCACTTTGAATCCTTAGTCCATGTAAAAGAAAACCATTAGGGTAATATAAGTTTTTCCCCTTCCCAAACCATTCCATTTAAGGGTGGAGTTACAACCTTGATTCGAGTCTGCCCATGGGTGTAGAAACTCAAGTCTATACCCCACTCTATTAATCCATGTGCACATGCTTATTTATCATTCATCACAATTAACCACATCACAAAAACAACTCCAATATCATTGGCAATATCACAATAATAACAATAAATGAGAAATTAAAATTATACCTCAATCCATTAACAAATTCATCATTTACTACACATAACCATTTATACCCATTTCCCATTTCCCATGCCTTTCACACTAAGAAAATTCAATCGTTACCATAATTCCTTATCATATTCTCATTGATCCCATTTAATCTATTTAAATTTCATCCCAACCATCCTTCAGACATTAACCAAACTAGACACAACTATTCACCATTCATTATAACTCATTACATAATCCAATTAACCTAACTACTAGGTCAATAATTCATTATGAGTCAATTTCTCACTTTACATTCCTGTTATCCCATTCACAAGGGACGGCACACCCCATGGGTGGCCCTAATTTTGTAATGTCATCCTTTGTGCATCCCATGGGGATCAAGAGAGGTTAAATTAATCATTTAGATACCCAATACACAACATGTTTTTATTGTCATCATAAAAAATATAAATAATGGAAATACGAGTGAAACCCTACATGAAAACAACTATGAATAAACAATGATATATATTATATAGACCACCTACCATTAATCGTTGGAAAACACAATCATAACGAGGCCTTAGATCCTGATTCAACAAACCTTTGAAGCCTCAACCGGGATCATGAATCTTCAAATGAACACACTCTAAATAGCCTAGTATTAAAGGAGAATCACCCTTGGATGATTAGAGAATATTTTCTTGTCACTAGGGTTGAAGGAGGAAGAAGGGGGAGAAATCTAGTGTAGGAACATACAATCCTGTAATGGATTTTTTGTTATTTTCTCAAAGTTACTAGATTACACGACTTACCTAGATGATTTTAAAACCATGAAATAACTTGGTGGATGCTACTGTCCGAAAAAAATCCCCCCTCCCATAGATTCCTAGTATTTCTTCATTGTTTTCACTAATCATGTGCAAACCGTGCTGTATGCCCCAAAATCTACATTTTATTCCTATTAAGTTTTCCAAACCCCTAGAACACCAACGATTCTTAACATGAACTTGTGAAAAATATTATTTAACCAAAATAACAAACATGAATGGAATGTAAACAAATCATACCTTATAGAAGATCTAGGATCTTATAACATCCCCACCATATGACGGATCGTCCCTTAGCCGCTCTCCCCAAGAATCCATGATTTCCCAGAAAAAAAGAGATTGGTCCACTGGACTCGCATATCTAATTCTCAATCCCATGTTTCTTCCTTAGTGTTGCAATGTTTCCATAGAACACCAACCAAAGGCACCACTATTACCAACTAGACCTTCTCATATTGACCCACAATATGAAACGGGAGATCCTCAATGGAAGCATAAACTTGAAGCTTGACATCCTTGGTTTTTATCACATGGGATGGATCTAGGTGATAGTATTGGAGTTATGAAACATGGAAAACATCATGCATCCCACTATACCACTGTGGATGAGCTAATCATTATGCAATAGGTCTGACCCTATCCACAATCTCAAATAGCCCCACATACCAAGGCACAAACGTTCCATGTTTCCAAATATGGTGGTGTCCTAACATTGGAGACACCCAAAGAAACACACTATCACCCACTATAAACTCAATAGGCCTACAAAACCAATCAGAATATTATTTCTACATAATATTAGACGTTTTTATATACATCTGAATTAATTGAACATTCTCTGATGTCTCCTCAACCAGAATCTATCAAAAAATTTTAGACTCCCCAAGTTATAACCAACACAAAGGATATCTTCACGGTCTCTCATAGAGTTCCTCGAAAGGTTCTATATAAACTATAGCATGAAATCTATTGTTGTAAGAATAATCAAAAGGTTACAAGTATTTCTCCCACAAACCTCGAAAATCCAAAACACAAGCTCTCAGTATGTCTTCTAAAATATGAATTGTATTCTCTGACTTCCCATATGACTGTGGGTGGAAAGACATAGTCAAAAACATATCAGTACAAATTGAATTATACATTACCTTCTATAAGTGTGAGGTGAAATGTGTATCATGATCCCGAACTATGTTTCTCATCACACTATACAATTATACTATCTATAAGGCATATAATTCTATCATCTCACTGACTGTAAAAGTCCCCTGGATCATCATTAAATGAGACACTTTGGTCATCCAACCTACCGCCACCCAAATTGCATAATTCGTCATAGGAATACATGTAAGACCCACTATGAAATCCATCATTAATTCATTACACTTCCACTCTGGAATAGGAAATTTTTGCAACAATCCACCTGGACAATGATATTCAGCCTTTACATGCTGACAGGTAGCACATCATGACAAAAATATAGAAACCCTTTTCTTCATTCCTAGCCACCAAAACTGCCTATGAAGATCACCATACATATTAGTCAATCCTTGATGCACTTCCCACTTCGACGCATCAAACCCTCACATCAACTTCTATCATAGATCTGACAGCACCAAAAAATGACCGTGAACATATGAAATATCATCCACAGTAAATCTCTAACCAGAGGGTGAATCCCCACCTTTAAGACTTTCCATTATAGCCAAACACTATGGATCTACCGGCTGACTCTCTTTAAAATGGATCAAGAGTGCGTAATAAACTCATATGGATGCATGGATCATCTGTATGTGCCCATTCTGTACCACAAAATACTTCTCATCAAACAAGGCCATCATATTCTATTTTGAACTGGATTGGTAAACCACTTGATTCTGATTTTTATGGATCAGAGCACCAGTGAAACTGTTCCCATTCCTTAGAGTGTATAATAACTGAAAATCCGGAGACTTTAGGTACTCGACCCACCGTCACTATCAAAGATTCAAATATTGATTATAGAATATGTGCCTAAGACTTTTATGGTCATTGATCACCATGAATAATTCTCACTAAAATTAGTGACTCCAACACATCAAGGCCTGAACTACAGCAGTTAGCTCAAGTAAATGAATAGGTTAATTACATTTGTGTTCCCTCAACTATCTCGACCCATAAGATATAACCCGATCATCGTGCATCAATACATCCCCATGTCCAACACCAGACACATCACATAAGAAGGTGTAATTCTTACCGCGATTGGGTAAGATCAAAATCTATGTAGTGGTAAATATATTCTTTATCTTTTTAAAATAATTCTCACAAGCCTGTGACCAATAAAACATAATTTCAGTATTGGTTAGGCCTGTGAGAAGAACAAACAAATGATGAAAATCACTAATAAACCTCCAGTAATAACTGGCCAAACCCAACAAACTCTGAACATTTGATATTTTCTTAGAATTCTTCCAAGAACCCATATCCTGCACCTTTTTAAGATCCACTAACATAGGTGAATCATAAAAGCTATGTCCCATAATGTTCTCCACATCAATCCAAAACTGACAATTTTATATCATGTTTTAATGCCTATGCTTTATTAGTGTACTCATGTTGATGTCAAGTTGTTTGTAATGATCATCCTGTGTTTTGGAGTACACAATGACATCGTGAACGATGAAAAATAAAATTTTATCCATTTATGGGAAGAATATCTAGGTCCTTTGATCCATAAAGACAACTGGTGTAACGTTCTATACAAATAAAATCACTAGAAATTCATACAACCTACACCTACTTAAAAAAGAAATATGAGAAATGTTAGAAGGTCTCACCCTGAACATATGATATCATAATCTCAAATATATCTTCAAAAACACCTAGGAACCTCTAAGCTGATCAAATCATTCATCGATTCTAGGAAGTGGGTATCAGTTCTTAACCATATTCTAGTTCAACTTCCTATAATTGAAACATATCCTCAGTGATTCATCAGTATTCTAATAAAAAACACATGAGATATTTAGGGTGATGTAATAGGATGAATACACCCCTTATTATCCAAATCCTCTAACTGAGCCTTCATTTCTTGGAGCTTTACTGGCACTATTCTATAAAGTTGAATGGAAACAGGCTCTGATCCCATTAAAAACTCAATGGTAAACTCAACATCTCTCTCAGGTGGTTCCCCATTATGTCCATAGGAAACACATCCGGAAACTAGTACACAACAAAAGGTATGGTTGGCTCCTATTTCTCATCATCATCTAACATAAGGCATGAAACATGGGTTATGAGTTCTCACATCTTTTAGCATAGTGGCCTTACAAGTACCACTCAAGTATCCCACTCACCAAGAAGGACATAAGTGAACCCATTAAGACCATTAAAATTTACCTGACATCGGTAACAGTTGATATGGGCTTGATATAACACCAACCAATCCATCCCCAATATTAGGTCAAAATATGACATCTCTAGGGCAAATTGATCCCATATAAAATTATACCCACTATCCTCTAGAGCACAACCCTTACAAATACTGATGTCCTTAACTTAAACTTCTAGTGGAGTAAAAAGCGGCAATACGCCACATGTCGTCTCCATGGTTAAGCCCAACACAATTAATAACTGAACATAAATAATGGAATTAAAAACACCTATATCAAATAAAGCACTAGAAAGCATGGAAGCTATAAAAATTGTACCTATAATAGTATATGGTCCTACCTCACCACCTTCAGGTGTGGTTTGAACTGCATAGATATGGCCTTCTTCTTTACCCTGGGTTCCGTCATGTGTACCCCACACCACACCTCCCGGTTGGTAATGATGATCTTGCCCCTGATTTCCACATCCACTATCCCTACCAATATGACCAGTGGAGCTCCAAATACCTACCTGATACAGGGTAACCGACCCCCTACTAGCACTAATCATATGCCTCTGACCATCATCATTAACTTACTATCACAGGTTCATGGAGAACCTCAACACGTGGCCTTGCATTCCACAAGCTCGACACTCGTCTAGTGGAAGGGAAACTATTCATGCTTGTGCCCAATCCTTACACACTATTTGTAATATACCTTGTTGTTGTCCTGAAAATATGACCCCCTCTTCTGAATACTCTTTATGCTCCCACACTCCTAAAGGATTCAAAAATTGTGCTTCCTACTACTAGAAGACTCACCACTTGCCTTCCTAGATGGGACCACAAGTTCACTACCTGAATCTCCCTTCAGTTTCCCTTCTGAGATAAGGGATTTTTCCACCACATCAGATACCCTTTCTAGATGAATGAAATTAACTTGATACCTAATCAATGTTCTCCTCCCATCCTGGAAGAGTTTCTCCATGGCTTCCTCATCTATAGTAAACGTCAGAACTAATCATCTCAAATCAGTGAATCTACTATAATAGACATTAAAAGAAATTATCCCTTAAGTAAACCTCATAAAATAGTCATCCTTCTCATACCTCAGGGTTTCTAAGTATAATTTTTCCAGAACATTCTCATAAAAATATCTCCAAATCATTTCATCAGCCTACTCTATCTAAACCATGTATTACCACCAATGTTTTTCATGGCCTCTCATCTTATAGGCCACAAACTTCATTGTATTCTCGATAGGTGTCTCTATATGGTGATGAATAGTGTGTATTTTCTCTATACATAACTCTACTACTTTGGACCATCCTCTTAGGTAATGGTCGGAGGGTTCTGTATCTTAAAATTCCTAGTTAGATCTATCATAAGTAATGCAGCCCTCCCCGGGTCTTGTTCCATCATTTCAAAAAAATGAGAAATTTTCCCATGGAACTTTTCTTCCCAATATCCTTGGATCACTATGTTCTCTTGGTCAACTACTGGAGGAGCATTCTCAGCAACATTTTCCTTTCACCCAACATGAAAAATTCTTCATGGCGGAATTTATCTACAATGAAAAACACGAGGACATAATGAAACCATAACCCTCTAACGAAAAGGAAAATTATATATGTAGTCTCATAACATTCATGACCAAACCAGTTTTCATACACTACCCAAATTATCCCACTCACAACCAGATCCCTAACCCCTAGACTTATATGCTAAGGACATTATTAACACATGTTTCTAATTCACATGGTTACACGCCATAAAATTTAAACCTATTTGAAAATATTCCCATACGAAAATTTAATCTAACAACTTGTTAATACACATTTACTTATTTATCAATAACAATTTTAAAATTACTAATTGACATTTTCAATTCCCTTTTTACCCATTACTACTATCTTATTAGGAAAATTTTCATTAATTTTTATGAAAATAAATGCATCTAACCATTATCTCCCAGACCCCATCCAGTGTGTGTGCCTACAATGATGTATGTCAATTACCTACATATGTGAATAGAATGATGGTGAGATATCATCAAATATAGAAACACAATAGAAGAACAATAATCCCCCCATTGGGTTACTTGGGTTTTCCCTCATTCATGGGTTAGATACTCCCAAGAATGAGCTCATTACCAAGTCTTGAAAATTTCCTAACCACTTGTTTACCATTCCCAAATATTTACAAAGGGAAATGAATTCCTTTAATACCGCATTGTAACGTCCCTGACCTAGGAGCCCTAAACTGGTGCCCTGAGTCGGATCTCTACATGAACTAAAGCACACCTCCCCACATGCAAGATGTTATAGACTATAAGTTAGGGTCTCATAGGATACATGGGGAGACTATACCCTCTTTACCAAATTCATACAACACAAAACAAAATATATGTGGTGATAAAATAATAAAAAATACTTACATGAATAATTAACCAATTCCCATAATAGGTACAACCATATTCAATAGTAATATGTCATGCCATGCAACAGTTCCATGCGATCAAAACCCCAATAGAATGGAAAAAAGATGAATCCCTAAAATGGGATGGACTCCATGTATGTAACCTCGCCCATACATGTCCCACGTTCAACTCAACTACCTATCATATTTCCCATTCCCTTGTCCTGACCTACAAGCCTGAAATCTACTCGGGTACCCAATAGCCGCCTGAGAAGGTTGTGAGTATAACTCAGTAGGCCAAAACCAATGATGTCTACAAAATATCTAGTAAAATTAGTTATTTCATGCAAGTTATAAATAATGGAATGTATAGTTACATAGTTTAACAAAAATTGTATAATATTTTCATTTAAATTACGATAACATTTAATCTAGGTTCACTATTTATACATCCCATGGTTTAATCTACCATTTTTATGTGTTCAATGGATTTGGCCTGTTAATTGTTTTCAAGAAAATGGGAATAAAATCAATTCATCTCTCACTAGACATCCCATTATAACAACATAATAATCCCCACCTAAAATCCTCAGTCGAGGTGGAATGCAACCATTAGGGAATCGAACTCAGTCCACTTCACTAACTAGTGAATTTTTGGGTAGACCTAGAACCTCGGTCCAACTAGACCCATGGGAGTAGAACATCAAATATATACCCCACTATACAAATCTCTATGAACATGATTATTTATCAATCACCATAATTAACCACATCTCAAAAATAATAACCAAAATAATTTTTAAAATTACAACAATATTAATTAATGTGAAATTAATATTATTCCTCAACCCATTAACACATTCATTATTTATATCAATTAACCGTATAGCCCCATTTCCCATTTCAAATTCCTATCTCACTAATAATATTAATCTTTAAACATAATTCCTTATCATATTACCATTGATCACATTTAATCTATTAAAATGTAAACCAAAAAACCCCTTAGCCTTTAACGACACTAGACACAACTAGGAACCTTCCATTATAACTCATTACAAAAACTAATTAACCTAACCTCCTGTATACACTTCATTTTTATTAAATATAACACATTACATTTCAATTTTCCCAATTGAGAGGGACGACACACCCCCTGGGTGGCACTTATTTGTTCAATTCATCCACATTGAATCCAATGGGGATCAAGAGAAGTTCTATTAATCATTTTCACACCCAATACACCACATCCTGTTAATGCCATCAAGAATATATAAAGAAGGGAAACAAGTGAGAATCCCTATATGCACAATACTACGGATAAACTATGGGATATAACATGTAGACCACCTAATTTGAATCTTTTGGGGAACTCACTCCTAATCGAGGCCTTAGATCCCGATTCAACACACATTTGAATCCTCAATCCAAATCATCATTTCACCAATGAAAACACTCTAAATGGCATAATATTGAAGGAGAATCGCCCTTGGATGATATTGGATGCTTGGATCATCACTAGGGTTGAATGAGGAATATGTGGGAGAAATCCTGAGTTGGAACATAAAATCTCGTAATGGAATTTTCGTAATTTTCTAAATGTTACTTGGTCATATGGTTTACCTGCACAGTTTTCCAATCTTTGTGCAAGACATGTGGATTCTACTGTCCAAAACAACCCCCTCACATGGTTTCCTAGGATTTTTTCACAGTTTTAACTAAAAGTTACCAATCATTCACCATGCCAATAAACCCCCTTTTTCTTCCTATTTCAAGTTACAAACCCCCCATAACACCCTTGATCCTTCACATGAACTCTGGAAAACACTTATTTAACCAATATAACAAACTTTCATAGAAACATAAACAAATTATACCTTAAGGGGGATCTGGGAACATACAAATTAAATTAGTGATTAAAAATACCAATAAATAGCTGATGAGAATTTATGATGAAATTCATTGCTTTGAAATTAATTATAAATTCTAATGTAAAGTGATTTAATATAATGGAATCGTTTTTATAAAAAACTATTTATATGAGTCCAATGTAATTTTATCCTAAAAGCTAAATTAATTATTTTAGTGAATTATTTTAATGAAATTTATCTGTTATGTATTAAAAATAAATTTTTACATTCATACAATAGAGTTTATTTTCATAAGATAAGAACAAAAACAATTTTAAGTAAAAAAGATACATTTTAATGCATATTTGTCGCATTTTAATAAAATAATTTTTTTAAAACAAAATATAGGAAATTTTATAAATTTTATATGAAAAAATTAAATTCATTTCTAAAATCATAATTAAAAAATTATATTAGGTTCAATTTTTGGTATTTTTCTAGAGAGTTTAATTTTTTAATGAATAGTGAAAAAATTATGATTTTTTAATTGAATACTACTTTTTTTCATTAATATAAATAACAGGGAGAAAATAAAATTTTATTAGGTTTTAAGGTAAATTAGTTCAATAATAAATATATTAATCCATTTTAGGTCAATATAATAAATTTAATATTAAAATAGGATATGAAATATCATATTCTTTTGAACATCTTATCTTTAAAAACTTGATGTCTTCTACAATCTATGGGATTAATTTTATATTTATTTATTAAAATTATATGATATTAATTTAGATCTAAGATTTCCATATTTCTAATAATAATAATTTATAATCTCTCTTAATTACAACTCCATTTAAGACCAAAAAGTTTAGTGAAATAAATTAAAATTAAAAACAGACATTAATCTAAAAAATAGTTTACTTTGTAGTTAAAAATTAATCATGAGGGGATAAATGACCTTGAAACATGTATGACATTGTGAGGATTCAAATATTTATTCCCTAAACCTTAAGGGGTCATATTATATTTGTTATTGAAGCCTTGTGTTTTGTAGAAACGTTGGTACACCTATATTTCTTCACAAAATCCAGATGTGTCCTCTCCCCCAATTATAAATGGCCACCCCCTTCATCAAACCTATCATGCCAATTTGGTGTTAAAATTCCCTGAAAAAAACCTCCCAAAAATTTCTCAAATATTCTCGGGTTCCATGTATTGTGAAAAAAATAAATTCATTGATGGTTTTAGTGAAAATCTATTGGAGAAACATGAATAAGCTCTAATATTTTTCTTAAAATCATTTGTATTTTATTTCCTTCTTCACTTCCTTTAGTTATTCATATATAATGGTTTTATAATAAACACAATATCTATATTATACTTATATTTTTAATTCATTTTTATGACAAACATTTTTACACACATCAATCAAATTTGATACACATTCGTCGTTCTTGTGTACAGTGGACTGCCGCTTCGCGAACTGATGTTGTTTGTTCTGCCTTTAACACCATTCATGGTTAGGAATAATGATGTATTTATTGTTTATATATAATATATACACTATATTTATATTTTCCATTTTATTATGGAATTATTTTATAACAAATATTTTCATGCATTTTATTTTTTTAGGAATACAATAATTTTGTTTGTTTGTGTGTGGACTACCACCACCACAAAGCGATGTGAATTGTTCACTCATGAAATGGAATGTATTACATATTGTTTTAGTAAAAATATGTGATATATATAAAATAAAAATTATAATTTTATTATAATATACATATACAATATTTCATTTTGTTTCTATTAATATGATAATAAAATGGAAGTAGAATTCATGTGTATCTACGCCATACCATATTCATGAATAGTTCAATTCAAATCCTATAACTAAATATTATCTATTACTATAAATAACTATATTCTGAAAATATAAGATATTTTGTAAGATTTTACAATATGTATATGATGAAATAATGACCAACATTAGAGGATCAAAAAACAATAAGGGAAAATATACGTAAAAAACATGGGAATTAACACATGAATCAGTGAAAATTAAGAATTTTATTAACAAAGAGTAATTATATTATATAATATGGTCATATATAAAATAAATAAAATGAAATACAATATTTTTGTATTTTAAAAACATTTTTAAAACCATTATACCTGTTAAAAAATATAATTCATCAAAATGGATGTCTAATGTTGGGGATTCCGTCTAAATTTCCTTCCAAAAGACACTTATTTGTTTTCATGAACTAATTTACTTATATGTTGTGTATATGCTATCAATTTGAAATTTAATATTGTTATTTATTTATTCCTTGTGGTATTTTATGTTTCACATTAGGTTATTTCATACAATTGTATTTCATTGGAAAATTAAGAAGTGATAAATGTTAGTGTACAATATCACTTTCCCTTTTGATTGATAAATTTATATTGAAACAATAACATTATTATAATATTTTTCCACATGAAATTAAATTTCACATAAATATATATATTTGTTATATTATGTATACGTTTATATGGTAAATTGTATTCCATTTTTATATATGGTGTTTTTTTTGGAATGTTATTTGAATAATTTTTTGAATGTTGATAAATCTATATATTTTTAAAAATATGGATATTTTTTATATTGATATTTTATTATTTATTATGTTTATTATTTGATATATAAATAATTATTTTTACTGGAACATGTTTGTGGGGCCCAATTATTTATAGGTCCTCGATTCATCACTACTCTCATGGGACAAATCAGTTAAAATTTCCCAAAATAGGTTATTACCCATGGATTAAATCGATTTGTGAATGGTCTTGACATTAATGGTTCATGTGGAAGATAATTGGAATTCAATAATTATATATTTCCATCATTTATGTCTCAATTATTATTATCTAGATGATTTTAAGTAAAAAAACAATGCAAAGATGCATTTTATTCTCCCTTAATTGATTAAATGGCATGTTTTTCATGTTAATTATCATTCTATATAGACATTAATATACATAGATTGTTAAATGGAATTTTTACTCAATTAATTAACTATACATATTGAAATTCCCATATCAAGATATTTAAATGGAATGTGTGATATGTTAAATACCTTGACATTTTAATCATGCTCACTGATTCAAAATAGCTTTTATTTTACACGACCCTTATTAGGAATATTTTCTCAACCTTATTGTCTTCAGTTTCTTATTTTTTTATGAAGATATATTTTATTATGTTTTCAAGTATTCTGAGAATTTAATATTTTTGTTTAGGATTTTTTATTTCATATTCCTAATGTAATGTGGGTTTCACTTATGTATCTGGATTCAAAATATACTAAAATATGTATACCTCTAGGATATTATTCATCACAACAATAAAATTTTAATAATGTAAGGAATCCGTTTTTATATTTTGGGGATAGGTTTTCCCAATAATTTATATAAATCCCCAAAATTTACAGATTGAAAATGATATACACCATTCATGGAGATGGTATCCCATCTGTACACAAATATTTTGTTTTCATTATTTAAATAGATTTAAATAAGGAATATTAAATGATATATTATAATTATAGGATAATATTTATGTCAAAATATCACATATGTTCATTTAATTCATCCTTGTTTGTTTCAATGCAATGTGTTAATGAACCACATTAATTCATGAGGCGATAATCCAACATACAAAAAAGAGTGATAATATCAAATTATAAAAAAATTTGAGTATAAAGTTATGTGTGATATAATAGTTCTATAATCATAATAAGATCTTATATATAATATATAAACAATTAATCTATTATTATGTCCATCAATGATAGGTGGTA
Organism: Viscum album; assembly: GCA_963277665.1. NCBI lineage: Eukaryota > Viridiplantae > Streptophyta > Magnoliopsida > Santalales > Viscaceae > Viscum > Viscum album. The sequence goes on from OY728159.1 coordinate 1,386,959,248, forward strand.
ATAGAGAAAATGAATAAAATTGAATTTCAAGGAGATCGTAAACCATACATCAAAATGATGATTTCATAAAAAATTTGATGGAAGTGGAGATGCTTGTAGGTCATAACCCTAATAGAAAAAAACCTAGTCTATAGAAGATTAATATTATATTATATCATCATCATATAATATGAAATGATAGTGGTGGAGGAAGAAATAAAATTAAAATTATCATTGATGAAAATACCCCTTCTTCGGTTATCCTTTTTATGTTTACACCACAACCCATATTAGGATAGAGTTTTGTTGAAAAAGGATTTGAGAATGATAGGATTGATGAAATGATTTATTTTGTTTCATGGTTGTAATATCCAAAAGAGTTTCAATAAGTGTTGTGTATAGTATAATGGGTGGTCTTTTGTTAGTGAAGTGAGTGTTACACATGTAATGTTTTGAAAAGATTTAATCATACGCACTACTGTATCATTCTAAAACCCCCTAAAATGGGATATTTACTAACCTAGATGATATGAGGAAAAAATATTTCAAGAACATTTTTGTATGATAATTTTGTAGGTCATATTTAGAATTTAAATTAATTTTTTGGCCCTATTGTAAGTTAGTTTTCAATTAAACCACGATAAATATTTTTTACTATTTTAATATTACATTTTAAAAACATTGTGTTTAATATATGATACATTATTAAATATGGTATTTTATTTACGGAATTCATTTTAATAAAATAATTTCATATAATCGGATAATTTTAATTTAATATTAACCAAGAAAATATTGTTAGAAATCTAGTTTTCAAAGATAAATATTCAAAATATTAAAATAATTTTATATAAAAAATTAATATGAAAATTATTAAAATATAATTAATTGGACAAATGGATATATAATAAATCATATTTTACATTAAAAAAATAATAAAATAAAATTTAACATAATAAATAATTTAAACAAAAAAATCAATTAAAATTCATTATTTTTCATTATTCATAAAAATTATTCATTTCAAAGAAATTTACAAACATTAACCTGACATAATAAAGAAATTATGTTATAAAATTTATGTTTATTCCATAAAATTAATTTTATAAATGTGTAAATAATTATTTTTATTTCTATATACAAAAGGAAATAATTAACATTTTTCCTAAGAAAATATTACTTTCGAAGTATATAAGGATATTACAAAAAATTATATTACTTTTTTCAATATAATTTATTTATATGAAACCATTATATTTATAATTTAAAATTTATTAATCACTATTCATGTTTCAATTTTTAATGGTTATTTTAAAATGACCTTATTTAAATAATTAAATTATTAATATATCTCAATTTTGTTAAAATTATATGTTTTGTATAACTAAATATAAATTCAATATTGCATGTAACAAAATATTAACATGGTGTTGTCTATAATTTATGATTCAAATTTATTGTCAGGTAATTAAATATATTGATTGATTTTATTTTATTCAAAAATAATAATTCAAAAAAAAGTCATGGTGTCACACTAGTGGAATCAGAAAGCACTACTTATTTGGTGCCCTATTACTCTAGAATCAACACTGGAGTAATGTTTATCCATATAATAATATCCTATATGGCTCTCTAAAACATCTTGATCCAAATATGTGGATAAAAATTCATCATTGGGGTGGTCAAACGAGCTATAATCTAGGATACATCTACTTAAATACACATATAGTACATAACATAGCCAACAAAACACCACTCCGCTGAAAAATATTGGGTGCATCCCTACCAAAATTTGTAGAAATATTTGTCTAGTGTATATAAATACAAGTCTTATAGGTGAAATGACTCATAGAACCAAAACGTTCACATAAAGAGAATATCATAGAGCTAGTGCTCCTATAACATGTCTATGAAAGTTCTTACGTTCTATGAATGCCCCACTTATGAAATAGAGTATATGAGCATGCAATTATTTAATACATCCAAAAATAAGTCCATTATTAGATTGCATATAAATTTAATAAGATCCATACAAAAACAATGGAATTATTCTCATAAAAATGAATCATTAGGATCATGTTGGTACTATTGAGACATTAGAATGCCGACATTAGAATATCAACCCCACGAACCTAAAAATGATCATTTCCAGACATGAGATTGATAATCATAATACAAATAACCACTCTAAAGATGTAAAATAATTTATAAATAACTTAAAATGGGTTCTTTTTATTTATCATTACATAAATTAAGAATATATAATAAACAAAAATATTGATTCTCCCATCATAATCTTTCATGAACAGCACTATAGCTTCTTAGAGGGACACAAAAAGTCTGTAGAAACCCTTATCTTGAAGGTCCTCCAACTGAAACCAAATATCCTAGTTCACTATAAGATCATTTCAATATTATGTTGATTATATATATGATTTCTCAGGGAACATGTCAATACCTAAGTCCATCACTCACCATATATATAGTATCATAACATTCTTAGGGATGATTTCTAAAATGTGACCCACCATTGAAGGAATCATAATACCCAATGATCCCAATATGTAAAGGGATAAACTCCCCAATTAATTTTTGATTGTTTTCATCTTACTAATTATAAGTCCCACTAACTCATCTATGAGGTCATTCTCACATCGAATGTAAAATCTCATTCCTTTAATATAGTGACATACAGTTCGTTTATAATGGAATTAAATCTATTTACAAACACTATAAAACTAGTCCATAGAAAAAATTAGGTTACTATGCTTGATCATGATGACCAAGAGGTCCCATGTAAAACCCTCTCCACTAAGAACTAGCTCACACTACAAATAGATAAGCAATATCGTTGATTCATTCCTTGATAAAACAATTAGTCATTATATCCATGATAATGTATCAATGGGTTTATCTAGCTCTTAAAAAAGAGATAATGAAATTTAATAGTTACTCATGGGTTTTTCAACTTGTATAATGAATGATTATAAAATATAGAAATAATACCTCAAATAATCTCATGTGTATCCTAGTAATAGCCCTCAATAGAGTGTAGTTTCATATTTCCCGGACTAACAGCTCTCTTGGAATTTCATAGCACACCTTATTATGGGAGTAAAAGTATATTATACTATCATCATCCTCCAAAATATTCTATTTATATAGCTACACATTTTCCTCATTCTATAATGTCCCCCTAGAGGCCATCCAAAGAACTTATGGGAGATTCTTAATCCTGGACCTATATCTATCATTTTGTTACATCCCTCATAAGCCTATCATACCCATTATGACATATTAGGTAATCAAATTCCATGTGACCTAACCTAATACAGGACTAAAATTGGCCCTCACCTAGGAGGATTGAGACTCTATGAAATCCTAGAGAAATATATCCACATATCTATGTTCACGAATGAGATTTAATCCTACATTACTACCTCACTCTATGCCAACTACCATTTTCTACAGACAACTAAACCACTTGATGTCCAACACTGGCTCCAATGACGTAGAGTACCTCTATTATAAATTTACCATTCATCTAAATCTGTTGTAGAAAACAATCAATGGTTGGATGGAATAAGGAGAAAAATCATGAATGAATGTATCTGAAGAAACCGTACTTAAATATCCATTCTAGGAAGAAGAAATCTCATTCTATATCAATTGAATAACATCCGAGGTAATAAATCCTCATTAAATACTCAATAACTATCAATTAACACTTCTAGAGATATAGAATATCCCAACTACACTTACAGAATATACATCATGGGTAATAAATTTCATGAAACATTTGGTCGATGTAGGACAATGAGATAGTCATCTCCTAATGGGTCTTCAGCATAAGACTCCACTATCTCTCTACTTCCCCTTTGATGAAGGATGGATGCAATTATAACAATATGATTGGTCATGTTCTAAATAATCATAATGAAGTGGACCACTGAATCTAGCCAATCCTTGGTTGTGTGAGGATATATCTCACTGCAGAACATCATTGTTCTATTACATAATAAATCAATTATTTCAGTAAAACAGAATGCATAATCATCCATCAATTCTAGTACTATCATCTTCACAAATTTCAAGGGGAGTGCATCATTCCATTCCTGAAGAAAACCCTCATGAATGACCTCTAAATTGAGGCCTCATCAATCAATGAATTTTCATCCAAATCATATAAATCTTACATAGGTATATGTATTCAAAAATTCATCCTGAAACTGATCAACACATAAAATGTAATGTTTTGAATATATATGGGTATCTGACTATGGAAGTACTATCAATATACTCAATCCATTTTATTTCGTGTAATAATTTTTTCCATTAATCACTACCTTGGTATACAAAGTCAAATAATATGTAGTAAAATTATGGGTGATTGGATACTTCAGTTATCAAACCATCATTGGGTTACCTATCCTAAAATCTAGAGTCGAGATAGTCTAAAACAGTTTCCATAAGTTTCCATACAATCCTCATTGTGGGCCTCACTACATCATCGAATTGAGGGAGAACATCTATGAAACATATCAATCAAGATCTGACCCACTGAGAATTGTCTAGATTGAGTATGATCGGGGGTGAAACCCTTGGCCACCTCCAATTGTCTTGGGACTGGAAACAAGTAAAGACAATCCATAAATGAAATTAGATATCTTAACTGACGTACCTATACAGAAAAATACCATCAATATGAAAAAGTATAGAGGGATATAACAAAGGCTAAAAAATAATGTTTAAATATATATTTAAAAAATCATTGAAATACATCAGATTAAAAAATTAAAATTACAATGTTTTAAGGGGAAACATTCATGCCCATCCAGAAATAATTTTTGAACCTAAAAATAACCGAGAAAAGTGAAACTAAGCACCCAAATCATGATCTCCATGTCCAACCATAAAACATTACCAATACACCCATGTATCAACAAGATCCAAAAATTTTATTATGGACATATTTTCATGTTCATAAGACCTGAATCATGTTTGTAATTACCATGAGAAGATTAGTAGATAAATGCACATTATAAAACCATGAATACCATAAAAGGAGCAACAAAAAAATATACAATAGATGTTTGATCTGCCCAATAAAATATGTAAAGAATAACAATATATATATATATATATTCTCACAAATAATCCCATATAATTGATAAAGAGGATCTCCATGTCCATATCTAAACGTGGATGGTGAGTATGAATATATCTCCATAATTATATGTAAAATTCCAATCTTCTTAAGAAAACTTGTAAAACTTTATGTAGGTAGGGTGTAACATCCCAAGTAAGTAAGGAATAATAGATATTTTCATCTATGTCTATTAATTAATTAGATAGTGTTTTAGAGGCTTAAAATGAAAATAAATTTAATCTTAAGCATGGAATACACTAATATTTTTAAAAGATTGTTTTACTGCCTTTTGATGGAAAACCATTTTTAAATATATCTTTTGACAATTTTATAAGCTATGTTTGTCTAAATAAACTTATTCTCTATGATTGGGACATCAAAATTTACTTTGTGTGTATTTTTGGCATTTTTCAGATAAAGTTCATTTTTTAATGAATAGTGAAAATGTTGTATTTTAATTCAAAACCTCTTTTTAATCTAATTTATTTATATGATTATATTATCTTTTTAATTGGGTTTGAAGTGAAATTAGAATATATTTTTACCATTTAATCCAATGCTGGTCATTGTAATCAATTTCACTTAGAAATTGGACTTAAACTAGTGTCAATCTTTTGATACTTATTGTTTCATAAAAACACGCTATTTGTCATGACAACGGGAATTAATTATTAAATTAATTAATTCAACATATATGTTTTGAAATTTGTAAAATAGAAAAAAATTTTGGATTCAGAATATCAAATATAGCTTGGGGTGAAGTTTTGGTATTTTTCTGAAAAACTTCAATTTTTGATGAATAGTGAAACCACTAAGTGGTACTTAAAAAACTGATTTTTCGTTTAAATGAAATTTTACCACTTCTGTGTTTTGAGTTTCAAAAATCCAACATACATGGTTGTCATTAAGAAGTAATATTTTGTTCAATGGGATTAAAATAATTTTTTGGTGAATAGTAACTTTTATGTTTTTAATCGCGATTAGAGGTAATTAGTGCAATTTAAGGATAAAATGATATTATAAAAGAATGAAAATACCTAGAAACATGTCCTACCCTTATTGTATATGTCATGGAAGACCAAGACAAGCCATGGGTCAACTTGGGGACCCCATGGAGCCACTTTGGTTCAGAAATGACATAAATTACTTTTTATTTAATGTAAAAATAAAAATGACACAAACATGAAATGTTTTACTAAAACAATTTTTACATGGGGTTATACAAGTCAGATTTTTGACTATAAATATTCATTAGAAATCGAAAAAGATTTCCTACATCATGATATTTTTTTATAATTTTTAGTCATTAAATATATTAAATTATGTATGACATCATGATGATGCAGTGATTACCTCATTAATAAAGGATTTAAATAAAATGAAAAGATAATGTACAATTTATGACCTAAAAATGTCCAAAACCTATTTTATGGGTATAGTTCGAACCCTTATAACCATATCCTAGAATTATATCAATGTGGGACTTTTTTAATCCGAAACTCATTTTAAAATAAAGTAACATTTCTTTATTTTCCAAGACTGCCCCTCCTCTCCTCTTATAAAAGGCCCCCACCTCTACCTCCTTAACCACAATTCCAAAGCCATTGGCTCGGCCAACCCATGCCCATTTTGTCTCTACACTTCCCTCTCTTACTCCTCTAAGCATCACTTTGGGCAGATGTCTTCCCAAGGAAGCCTTTGAGCTCAAACCAATGGGAGTTACCCGATTTTAAGGTAATGTCTTCACTTGAGTCCTTTTGTTTTATTTTGCTTCTGCAACCCCCTAAAATCTTTTGATTCATTTATTTTGTAAAAACTTAAGTATCGTCAATATACTAGGATGTTGTTATAAGAAGTATTAATGCTACACTTACACACACCTGCATCTAATGGTTAAAGAACGTACTGTTTCTGTGGAGGGGAAATTTCTGCCTTCCGAAACGATGATTGTTCAACATTATTTTAACACCTTAAAAGTTTTCCATTAAGATGACACTATATTTATATATTATAAATAATATGTTTATGTTTTCCTTAGGCTTCTTTATTTTTCATTTTGGGGATACCTTTATGGTTTCCATTATGGGTAAATGTGATATCTTCATTTCAGGAAGTGCGGACTACCGCCCCCTCAAAGTGATTTGATTTATTAATACCATATGTGGGATGTATAAAGGATGGAGTTATGATATTATTTATGATATTACACTAGAATTATAATATAACTTCATATCATTATGATTACATTCGATAAAATATGAAATAGAAATGAAAGTAGTGTTCATGCGTACGTACGACTTACCGTCTCCATGAACGGTGCATTTCATTTCTTACCTCTAAATGATAATGTAATATTATAAATGAATGCATGTACTGGATATATAAGAAATATATGATATCTGCATCATGAATACCATTCTGGGTATAATGGATACATGAACAACTTGTAATTATAAAGGGTTTATTTTTTACTCAAGTACCAATGATCGTTAAAACAACCGTTATTAACTTAAATAATTACATAGTATTCATGACATGGAAATAAGTTATATAAAAGGAATAATGAACATGAAAAAGGTTCTTAAACATGTAGAAATTAACTCAAGTTTATTATTTAGGAGATTAAAGAACAACCAAGTCAATTCAGACCCGAGGTATGGGACATCGTCTCAATCTCCTTTCGTTGAGGCATATTTTATTTTATACACAACCTTATTTTATACAGTGTATAAACCCCTTTGACTTTTACATCTTTTCAAAAAAATCGTTTTTATACGAAGGGTTTACTAAATGACAAACGGGAATGTTTTTGTCGTACTTATGCGGCGACAACGACTTTCTGCCGCTGTGACCATTATTTGAGTTTCGGCTTCCTCTACAAGCCATACCTTTTTTTAAAAGAAAAAACTTACCATGTTTTACTTTTATTATGATTTGGTATTGAAAATGGTTTTCATAATGTTTTTATATCAATGTTTTGTATTTATATCTTGTGATTGAATGGTGTAAATGTTATGTTTCTTTTATGCATGTTTTATGTGATACGATTATGTTGAGGTTCTTGGGCATTATTATGAAGACTGGTGGTTCTGTGATAAACTAAGGGTGGGTGAGCCTGATATAGCTCTCCAATGCATTGGGTAACGCGAAGGAGTGAAACGTTAAGGTTTCTCCGATGATATTTAGGGAATATACTGTGATGGGTATTCCAAACGTAACCAAGAGGGTTACTCCCTACGTAAGAATGTTATGAATGCCTCAAGTTACCTTTATGTCTTATGATTTCTATGATTTATTCATGATTTGATGAGGTATGTTAATGTGCTTATGTTTTATGGGTAATGTATGATTTCATTCTTATGTTTATATGAACTCATGTTTCCTTTGCATATTTTTATAACCCATACTGAGCTTTTAAAGCCCATCCCATGTTTTTTTTGAAATTTTTTTCACAGGTCAAGGGAAAGGTACATGATATGATGATAGTGTCAAGGAAGTGTCAAGAAATAATCCATGTTTTATTTTAAATATGTTCCGTTGATGGGAAAAATGAATACTATCTTTATGTAACCACTTTATTTAAATATGGAATGTAATGCAAGTTTTATGATCTAATTCTCTAAATCTCTAATCCCAAAAAGATCCTCAATGTGTAATCTTGTAATAACTCAAGATTAAGTAATGTTTAAGGTTGGGGCCTTATAGTTGGTATCAGAGGTCGGTTTAGATAAAATTAGGAGTTATAATTCTATTAAATGATTATCCAAATTTTTTTATGGTCAAATTGAAATGATATTGTAACACCCCGAACTTCCATGATACGCTTCTCATTCAATAATGCAATAGCTTGCATTGTACGCAACTTCGAGTTCTAAAACACCGCGACTAGTCAAAGTAGCCGTTATGAATAGTAATAACCACTTTTTAAAATTATAGAAATTTTATATTTCAAAATGGACTTCATTTTTGGATTCGGAATATCGAAATTAGCCTATGTTGAATTTTTGGTATTTTTCTGAGAACTTCTAATTTTTTATGAATAGTGAAAAATACTTTAATACAAATTTTTTAATAAAAATATTTTATTGTGATAAATTATACCATTTAGTGGTTTTAAGGTATAATTAGAATATATTTTTACCATTTTATCCAATGGTGGTCATTAGAATTAATTTAACATTGAAATTGGACATAAACAATTGCCAATCTTTTGATATAAATTGTTTCATAAAAACACGCTATTTGTCGTAACAGCGGGAATTAATTATAAAATTAATTAATGCAACTTATATGTTAGGAATTTTGTAAAATAGACATCATTTTTGAATTCAGAATATCAATTATAGCTTAGGGTGAAATTTTGGCCTTGTTCTGAAAAACTTCAATTTTTGATGAATAGTGAAACCACTAAGTGGTAGTTAAATAACTGATTTTTCGTTTAAATGAAATATTACCACTTCTGTGATTTGATTTTCAAAAATCCTACATACATGGTTGTCATTAAGAAGTAAAATGTGGTTCAATGAGATTAAAATAATTTTTTGGTGAATAGTAACTTTTAAGTTCTTAATCGCGGTTAGAGGTAATTAGTGTAGTTTGAGGTACAAATAATGCTATAATAATATGAGATGAGCATGACACGTGTCCTACTCCTATTGGATGAGTCATGGCCGACCAAGAAAACCCATGGGTCAACTTGGGGACCCCATGGAGCCACTTTAGTTGGAAAATGACATTAATATATATATTTTTAATGTTAAAATTAAATTGACACAAACATGAGTTGTTTTACTAAAACAGTATTTAAGTGGGGTTAAACAAGTCCAAATTTTGATTATAAATATTCATTAGAAAGCTCAAAAATATTTCCTACATCATAGTATTTTTTTTATAATTTTTAGACATTAAATAAATTAAATTATTTATGACATCATGATGATGCAGCGATGACCTCATTATTTAACGATTTAAATAAAATGGGAAGATAATGCGAAATCCAAGGCTTACACATGTCCAAAGCCAATTGTATGAATATATTTCGAACCCTTTTCACCTTATCCTCGAATTATATAAGTGTGGGACCTTTAGAATCCGAAAAGCATTGTGTAATAATGTAACATTTCAATCTTTCCAAAAGAGCCCCTCCTCTCCTCTTATAAAAGGCCCCCACCTCTCCCACCTCATTTACACTCTAAAGCCATTTGGATCAGCCAAACTCTGCCCAAATACTCTCCCAACATTCCTCCCTTACTCCTAGAAGCCTCACATTGGGCAGAACTCTTCCCAAGGAATCCTTTAGCTCAAATCAAAAAGAGTTACCCGATTTTGAGGTAATGTCTTCTCTAATGTTGTTTTGTTTTATTTTTCTTCTCCAACCCCCTAAACTCTTTTTATTCATTTATTTTATTACAACACCAGTATCCTCAATATACTAGGACTTTATTATAAGAAGTATTTGAGCTACACTTACACACACCTACATCTAATGGCTAAAGAACATATGGTTTCTGTGGATGGCAAATTTCTGCCTCAAGAAACCATGACTGTTCAACACTCATATAACACCTTCAAAGGTGGCCATTAAGATGTCACTATTTTTATATATGATATATAATATGTTTATGTTTTACTTATGCTTCTGTATTTCTCATTTATGGCATACTTTATGATTTCCATTATGGGTAAAACGCGATAATTTCATTTTAGGAAGTGCGGACTACTGCCCCCTCAAAGTGATTTGAATCGTTAATGCCATATGTGGGATGTATAAAGGATGAATTAAATAGTATTATACAATATATTATATTGTAATTATATTATAAATTTATATAATTATGATTTCATTCCATTAAATACGAAATAGAAATGAAAGTAGCGTTCATGCGTACATACGGCTTACCGTCTCCATGAACGGTGCATTTCATATATTACCTCTAAATGTTACGTGACATTATGAATGAATGTATATACTATATATATGATATATATGATATCTACATCATGAATATAATTCTGGATATAGTGGATATTTCACCACATGAACAACTTGTAATTATAAGAAGTTTATTTTTGACTCAAGTACCCAGGATCGACAAAACGACCGTTATTAACTTAAATAATTACATAATGTTCATAACATTGTAATAAGTGATATAAAAAGGATAATGAAATTGAAAATGGTTCTTAATAAGGTAGATATTAACTCTATTTTATTATTCAGGAGGTTAATGAACGGTTGAGTCAAGTCAGACACGAGGTAAGGGAACTTCTTAACCCAACTTTCATTCTTTGGGTTAATCTCCTACTTTCAAATTATGTCATGATATTATTATGTCCTATTTTGTATTTTTACTTTCTTTATGTGTACCTGTAGTGAATACACATAATAGATCTATTTTATTTTAAAAATGATCTATTTAAGGACTTCATCTCAATCCCCTTTCATTGAGGCATATTTGGTTTTATACACAACTTTCTTTTATATGGTGTATAAACCCCTTTGACTTTTACGTTTATTCAAAAGGAATCTTTTTTTATACGAAGCGTTTTACTAAACGAAAAAAAGGGAATGTTTTTCATTCTGTACTTATGCGGCAACAACGACTTCTCCGCCGCCGTGACCATTATTTGAGTTTCGGCTTCCTCTACAAGCCATCATTTTAATGAAAAATAAATACAAAGTTTTAACTTTCTTTTATTTTATTGAAAATGGTTTTGAAAGCGTTTTTATTATATCAATGTGTTGTATTTATATCTTGTGATTGAAATGTGGAAATGTTATGTTTCCTTTATTCATGTTTTATGTGATACGATTATGTTATGGTTTATGATATGTTTAAACCTATTCATATGAGGAATGCATTGGACTTAATAAGTGACGGGTGGAGCCCGCTATAGCTCCTCGATGCATCGGTAGGTCTCATGAGACAAACTAGTGTCTTGGCACGAGGCCTTGACAAAATCTTATTTGTGGTCTTGGCACGAGGCCTTGACTACGTGGTTATGATAGTCTGGCATTATGCATTCCATCATTATGAAAGTGGTTATTGATATTGCATGTGATTATTCGACCAGTAGAATATCCATGTGAATAAGTGAATGACATTATCTCATTTTACTTTTGCCATATTATGTTGAACTTCATGTTTAAAAGGCTTGTGTTTTAGTTATACATTGCCTTAAATGTTAATGTTTATTTATGAAAGCTTCCGCTATATTGTTAACCTTACTGAGAATCTGAGATCACCCCTTTCAATGTTTTAATATTTTCTAGGATGTGAAGAAGTATTTTAGGAATGACCTGCAGGGATAGTCAGAAGAGGATATGAGTGTGGACTATGAAGACCATGTTATTGTAGTTTGTTTACTTTTTGATGTAATGAAAGACTTATGAATGTATCTAGTGTTTCCAAGGCTACTAAACTAATCGGTCTTTCGAGACTTGATCTTTTGTGATCATGCCACTGTTACGAAGTAATGCACCGACTCTGGGTAGCTGGGGTCAGGGCGTTACAGTTGGTATCAGAGGAAGTTTAGTACAAACCTTGGAAGCTAGATTTAGATAAACTCTGATTAGAGCACATATCCCAAAGATAGACTTTGAGGATTAGTATAGAAGAACTTCCTAGATTTTTGTTATTGTAGAGATTTTGTGAGTTTTCTGAGCAATAAATCCCTGTCTGGATACGAGCAGGTAGAGGCGGCTCTGGCACAGATGTACCTAGGGGTAAAACCCGAAAACACCGCTTTGAGCTAGACTCAAACGGGAATTGGTGCACGACAACGGGCCTTGCTGCACTCTTGGTTACGACACTCCCGGGGGATTTGCTTAGGATAATTCTCATTTTCTTTACAAACCATTATGTAGGGTTTATGAGTATATACATATTAAAAGAAAACATTCTTATGATTATGGATTATATCCATAAACCGTTCAATTTACATTAATTATTTTAAAAGTTTGGAATTATTCATTATAATTCATAAACTAACCTAGTTTATGTCATTGTATAGAAATGGCGCCCAGTAGAAGGAATGTGAACTCTAGCAATACGTATGATCCAAAGAGTAAGAAGGATTGTATCTTTTACGATATTAAGCCAACATTTCGAAGGGAAATAGTCTCCCATGTGTTCTCAACATATGAAGAAATAGTATCATGTGTTAATAAGATAAGTAAAGAATTCTATGAGTCCTATGGCTTTGAAGCGAAGCAAGAGACGAAAGGGATGGAAGAGAGAATGATGGATAAAGGGATGAGGGGAAAGAAGAATTTTCCAAAATGTGGTAATTGTGGGATGAAACATCATGGAACTTGCCTAAAGGGAATGGGAGTTTGTTATAAGTGTAGAGAAAAAGGACACAAAGTGCGTGACTGCAAGGGTAAGAAAATGGTTTCAAATGTACAATGCTTCTTCTGCAAGGATTGGGGACACTACGCAAACCAATGTCCAAATCATCAGAGTATGCCCCAAATGATGTTATTGGATAATAATCAAGTTATGATACTACCACAGATGACGAGTAATGATTAGAGTTCTTATGTTGTTATTAAAGAATTTTGTAATTTGAGTGTTGTATCAATGATGTACTGGTTATAATAATTATGGAGTATATAAGGATTGTACTGCAGTACTATTTCATCAAGGACTTGAGATTGTGTAGAACCAAGAAAAGTGACTCCACAGTAGGTTAAATTTTTGGAAAATATATGGTTGAGAGAATGATAAACCATAATATGGTTCTGATACCGAGATAGTGATTTTGGAATAAGACATGATTGTTTTGGATAAATTATATTGGATATTCTTAACTTCCTTGAAACTGAGTGATGATTTGTATACATTTTTGGATAGAAGGAGTATATCTAGTATTCTATAAGGAATAAGGGATCATGGTAATTTAGTATGTTTAAAAAGAATACATGATGAAGGTGTTCACATGTTGTTACATGGAAAAAAGGATCTTCATTATGTTTACCTTCCTTATAAAATTTGGACTGTGAGTTGGACAGAAGTATTTTGGATAACTATAAAGGTTGGAATAGATTAAGTTTATCTTTGGATAGTATTGTTTAAGGTTAAAAAATTTTATGAAGATTATTTTTGGAATATTATAATACTATAGTTTTAGGAAAAAGGACAACCTGCAGGGTGGGGCATAACCCATCGCGTCGGACAAAGCTGCAGGAATCGAACCCACAATCATAGTGCGACAGGACTTTATTTCCTACCACTAGCCTACAGGAAGTCCCTAGTTATTAAAAAATAATTTTACTAATCTAAATGGTATGTGCTAACATTTGGAACCTTATACAATTATGATAAGTATAATATTTTTGAGTTCTATTATCTTTTTGAGTGAAAGATGAGTTGAAGGTTGAAACTCTAATTGTCAAGCATAAATATATATATACCTATCTCTTATTCAATGAATAAATTAATTCTTAAACATTAGTAAAGGGATATTAAAACAAAAAATGTGTTATCCTCATACCTTATGTCTTGCTGAACTGATGATATTTTAAATCAACATAGATTGAAGGCTTTGAGGCCCTCAATTTGACAGTTGATTGTGATTGATGACTGCAATCGCTCCCTACAAATATTTACATTTTTCCTCCAATTATATGTCTCTAATTGCCATCAATGTTCTCTTTATCGAGATCATAATTTGGTGGTGACTTTCTTATTTCCATTTCCCTCTTATTAAGGCTAAATTTTATTAATCTTATTTCCGATGTGGGTTTTCCACAAAGGTATTTTCTATTTTCAACCTTTTATTTTCAAATAAACGTTTCAAATTGCGAGGACACAATTTATTTAAGGAGGGTAGAATGTAACACCCCGAACTTCCATGATACGCTTCTCATTCAATAATGCAATAGCTTGAATTGTACGCAACTTCGAGTTTTAAAACACTGTGACTAATAAAAGTAGCCATTATGAATAGTAATAACCACTTTTTAAAATTATAGAAATTTTTTATTTCAAAATGGACTTCATTTTTGGATTCGGAATATCGAAATTAGCCTATGTTGAATTTTTGGTATTTTTCTGAGAACTAATTTTTTATGAATACTGAAAAATACATTAAAACAACTTTTTTAATAAAAATAATTTATTGTGATAAATTATACTATTTAGTGGTTTTTAGGTATAATTAGAATATATTTTTACCATTTTATCCAATGGTGTTCATTAGAATTTATTTAACATTGAAATTGGACATAAACAATTGCCAATCTTTTGATATAAATTGTTTCTTAAAAACACGCTATTTGTCGTAACAGCGGGAATTAATTATAAAATTAATTAATGAAACTTATATGTTTGGAATTTTGTAAAATAGACATCATTTTTTAATTCAGAATATCAATTATAGCTTAGGGTGAAATTTTGGCCTTGTTCTGAAAAACTTCAATTTTTGATGAATAGTGAAACCACTAAGTGGTAGTTAAATAACTGATTTTTCGTTTAAATGAAATATTACCACTTCTGTGATTTGATTTTCAAAAATCCGACATACATGGTTGTCATTAAGAAGTAAAATGTGGTTCAATGAGATTAAAATAATTTTTTGTTGAATAGTAACTTTTAAGTTCTTAATCGCGATTAGAGGTAATTAGTGTAGTTTGAGGTACAAATAATGTTATAATAATATGAGATGAGCATGAAACTAGTCCT
This sequence comes from Viscum album, assembly GCA_963277665.1. Lineage (NCBI taxonomy): Eukaryota > Viridiplantae > Streptophyta > Magnoliopsida > Santalales > Viscaceae > Viscum > Viscum album. The sequence goes on from OY728159.1 coordinate 1,386,975,061, forward strand.
ACTCATATTGGATGAGTCATGGCAGACCAAGACAACCCATGGGTCAACTTGGGGACCCCATGGAGCCACTTTAGTTGGAAAATGACATTAATATATATTTATTTAATGTTAAAATTAAATTGACACAAACATGAGTTGGTTTACTAAAACAGTTTTTAAGTGGGGTTAAACAAGTCCAAATTTTGATTATAAATATTCATTAGAAAGCTAAAAAGATTTCCTACATCATAGTATTTTTTTATAATTTTTAGACATTAAATAAATTAAATTATTTATGTCATCCTGATGATGCTGCGATGACCTCATTATTTAACGATTTAAATAAAATGGGAAGATAATGCAAAATCCAAGGCTTACACATGTACAAAGCCAATTGTATGAATATATTTCGAACCCTTATCACCGTATCCTCTAATTATATAAGTGTGGGACCTTTATAATCCGAAAATCATTGTGTAATATTGTAACATTTCAATCATTCCAAAAGAGCCCCTCCTCTCCTCTTATAAAAGGCCCCCACCTCTCCCACCTCATTTACACTTTCAAGCCATTTTTCTCAGCCAAACTCTACCCAAATACTCTCCCAACATTCCTCCCTTATTCTAGAAGCCTCACTTTGGGCAGAATTCTTCCCAAGGAAGCCTTTAGCTCAAATCAAAAAGAGTTACCCGATTTTGAGGTAATGTATTCTCTAATGTTGTTTTGTTTTATTTTTTCTCTCCAACGCCCTAAACTCTTTTTATTAATTTATTTTTTAACAAAAACAGTATCATAAATATACTAGGATGTTGTTATAAGAAGGATTTGAGCTACACTTACACACACCTTCATCTAATGGTTAAAGAACATATGGTTTCTGTGGATGGCAAATTTCTGCCTCACGAAACGATGATTGTTCAACACTCATATAACACCTTCAAAGGTGGCCATTAAGATGTCACTAATTTTATATATGATATATAATATGTTTATGTTTTACTTATTCTTCTGTATTTCTCATTTATGGCATACTTTATGATTTCCATTATGGGTAAAACGCGATAATTTCATTTTAGGAAGTGCGGACTACCGCCCCCTCAAAGTGATTTGAATCGTTAATGCCATATGTGGGATGTATAAAGGATGGATTAAATAGTATTATACACTATATTATATTGTAATTATATTATAAATTTATATCATTATGATTTCATTCCATTAAATACGAAATAGAAATGAAAGTAGCTTTTATGCGTACGTACGGCTTACCGTCTCCATGAACGATGCATTTCATTTCTTACCTCTAAATGTTACGTGACATTATGAATGAATTTATATACTGTATATATGATATATATGATATCTACATCATGAATATAATTCTGGATATAATGGATATTTCACCACATGAACAACTTGTAATTATAAGAAGTTTATTTTTGACTCAAGTACCAAAGATCGACAAAACGACCGTTATTAACATAAATAATTACATAATGTTCATAACATAAGTGATATAAAAAGGATAATGAAATTGAAAATGGTTCTTAATAAGGTAGATATTAACTCTAGTTTATTATTCATGAGGTTAAAGAACGGTTGAGTCAAGTCAGACACGAGGTAAGGGAACTTCTTAACCCAACTTTCATTCTTTGGGTTAATCTCCTACTTTCAAATTATGTCATGATATTATTATGTCCTATTTTGTATTTTTACTTTCTTTATGTGTACCTGTAGTGAATACACATAATAGATCTATTTTATTTTAAAAATGATCTATTTAAGGACTTCGTCTCAATCCCCTTTCATTGAGGCATATTTGGTTTTATACACAACTTTCTTTTATATGGTGTATAAACCCCTTTGACTTTTACGTTTATTCAAAAGGAATCTTTTTTATATGAAGCGTTTTACTAAACGACAAAAAGGGAATGTTTTTCTTTCTGTACTTATGCGGCGACAATGACTTCTCCGCCGCCGTGACCATTATTTGAGTTTCAGCTTCCTATACAAGCCATCATTTTAATGAAAAATAAATACAAAGTTTTAACTTTCTTTTATTTTATTGAAAATGGTTTTGAAAGCGTTTTTATTATATCAATGTGTTGTATTTATATCTTGTGATTGAAATGTGGAAATGTTATGTTTCCTTTATGCATGTTTTAAGTGATACGATTATGTTATGGTTTATGATATGTTTAAACCTATTCATATGAGGAATGCATTGGACTTAATAAGTGACGGGTGGAGCCCGCTATAGCTCCTCGATGCATCAGCAGGTCTCATGAGACAAACTAGTGTCTTGGCACGAGGCCTTGACAAAATCTTATTTGTGGTCTTGGCACGAGGCCTTGACTACGTGGTTATGATAGTCTGGAATTATGCATTCCATCATTATGAAAGTGGTTATTGATATTGCATGTGATTATTTGACCAGTAGAATATCCATGTGAATAAGTGAATGGCATTATCTCATTTTACTTTTGCCATATTATGTTGAAGTTCATGTTTAAAAGGCTTGTGTTTTAGTTATACATTTCCTTAAATGTTAATGTTTATTTATGAAAGCTTCCGCTATATTGTTAACCTTACTGAGCATCTGAGCTCACCCCTTTCAATGTTTTAATATTTTCCAGGATGTGAAGAAGTATTTTTTGAATGACCTGCAGGGATAGTCAGAAGAGGATATGAGTGTGGACTATGAAGACCATGTTATTGTAGTTTGTTTACTTTTTTATGTAATGAAAGACTTATGAATGTATCTAGTGTTTCCAAGGCTACTAAACTAATCGGTCTTTCGAGACTTGATCTTTTGTGATCATTCCAATGTTATGAAGTAATGCACCGACTCTGGGTAGCTGGGGTCGGGGCGTTACAGATATAGCATTTGAAGATTTCTATGTTGCTTCATCTAAGACATGTTTGTTCAGAATGGTTTTCCACAGAGGAAACAGGGAAGTAGTGCCAGGAAGGTATACAGAAGGAAATAACCTTCTGAATCAGCATCCTGATATGGTCGGAATTGGAACTGAACATTTTGCTGTAGTAATGGCGCAGTTGACTCAAGCGATAAATGGTGGTGGTATCCATGCACGAGATCAGCCAGATCAACCACAGAGGAACATGTCAGTGGTGAAACATTTCATGAGGCAACATCCCCCATCATTCAGAGGATCATATGACCTTGTGTTAGCTGAAGGGTGGATTAAAGCACTGGAGAAGATTTTCGATGTCATGGGGTGTTCAGACAATCAAAATGTTAGTCTTGCTATTTACTGTTTGGAGGGTGAAGCAGATCAGTGGTGGTCGATGGTTAAAAATATCAGGGATGCCGATGAGATTGAAGCTCTTGACTAGGATGAATTCAAAGGAATGTTTCTTGAGATGTATTTTCCTAAGGCCGTTCGACTTAGGATGGAAAAGCAATTCGTGGAATTGAGGCAAGAGGAAGACTCAGTGGCTTCCTATGAAGAAAGGTTCACTCGATTGGAATGGTATGCTCCAAATTTTATCCAAGACCTTGATAGTAAAATCAATCATTTTTACTCAGGATTAAAGCCAAAATATTGAAGGTCATTAGCTTCTCGTGAGTTTAAAAGGTATGAAAATCTTGTTCGATGTGATGAGAAGGTGGAAATGGAGTTTGCCGATGATCAGGTGTTCTATAACAACCAACATAAGAAGAGACCGAGGTGGTAGGTGAAAGGGAATAATTCTTCAAAAAAGTATGATGGTAAGAAAACTAAGTTTCCATTTTGTGATAAAAGTGGTAAAAGGCATGTTGTGGAATGTCTTCTAAATTCTAGAAGGTGCTACCGATGTGGTAAGATGGGACATAAGGCTCGTTATTGCACTGAAAAAGATCAAGGTGATTGTAAGTTCAAATTTGATTTATAGTTAGTGAAATGTTTTAAGTGCAATGAGATGGGTCACTATGCAAAAGAGTGTCCGACAAAGAGCTTGAGTGATGGGAAGTAGTTAGAATACAAGCAGAAAGGGGTGGTGAAATCTTTTGCAACTACTTGAGCTGATGTCGGGCCATCAAATGAAGTTGTATCAGGTACTTTGTTTGTTTTTTCAGATTATGCCAGTGTGTTGTTTGATTTGGGGTATACACATTCTTTCATCTCTGAAACCTTTTCTAGTAAAATGGGAATACCATCTCATGAAATGACTCCTGAACTTGTGGTAAAAACACCTGGGGGAAATGTTGAGGCAAAAAGAATTTATAATAATCTTCCTACCTTTATCTGTGGAATGAACATACTTGGAAACCTTATTGTTCTACCTCTAGTAGAGTTTGATGTTATCCTGGGTATGGATTGGCTCTATATTTACCATTATAAGACTGACAGTAGAGCTAAATAAGTTTATTTTTAGATAGACTTTCAGTTTCTGTACAAGAATAAACCCTTACTGTTGATAACATATCAAGAGGCCGAGAAACTTGTAAAAGATGGAAATGAATGTTACCTTGCACATATTGTTGAAAATAAATGAACTGTTCAGATTAATGATGTGTCAGTGGTAAATGAGTATCCTATTGTTTTTCTTGATGAGTTTCCTTGAATAATACCAGATCGGGAAGTTGAATTTACTATTGACTTATTTCCTGAGGCTAATCCAATTTCGAAACCCCCTTATCGAATGGCTCAAATTGAACTTTTAGAGTTGAAGGAGAAATTGAATGATTTATTAGAGAATGGTTTCATTCGACCTAGAACATCACCATGGGGTGCTCTTGTTTTATTTGTTAAAAATAAAGATGGTTCTATGAGAATTTGAATTGATTATAGAGCCTTGAATAACATCACTGTTAAGAACAAATATCCTTTGCCTCATATAGGATGATTTGTTTGATCAGCTCCAGGGAGCTCAGTATTTTTCAAAGATTGACCTGAGATCGGTGTACCATCAGCTGAAGGTAAAGGAAGAAGATGTTCCGAAGACTGCGTTTCGTACAAGATATGGCCATTATGAATTTGGAGTAATGCCTTTTGGGCTAACCAATGAACCTGCTGTACGCATGGACCTAATGAGTAGAATTTTCCATGAGTTCTTGGATAAGTTTTTGGTGGTTTTCATTACTGATATTTTGGTGTTTTCTAAAAGTAAAGAGGAGCATGAAAGACATTTAAGGGTCATTTTGCAAACCTTAAAAGAAAATAAATTGTATGGGAAATTCAGAAAGTGTGAGTTTTGGTTGCAACAAATTTATTTCCTTTGTCACATTATTTCTAAATATGGGATAACCATTGATCCTGCAAAAAAAATGTTGTTGAAGAATGGCCAAGACCCACAAATGTAACAGAGATTTGTAATTTCCTTAGTTTGGCAGGCTATTACCGAAGGATTGTTAGAAATTTTTCACGGTTATCTAGTCCAATGACTAAGCTAACTCGGAAGGGTGTTTAGTTTATCTGGACAAAAGAATGCGATGATTGATTTCAGGAATTGAAAAGAAGATTGGTGAATGCTCCAGTTTTGGCACTTCCAGGAATGGTGAGTTTGTTATATACAGTGATGCTTTATTGAAAGGACTTGGTTGCGTCCTAATGCAGAATGATCAGGTAATTGCTTATGCTTCACGACAGTTCAAAACACATGAGTTAAAGTACCCTACACATGATTTGGAATTAGCTGCTGTTGTTTTCGCTTTAAAAATTTGGAGGCATCATTTGTATGGAGTAAAGTGTGAAATATATACTGATCACAAAAGTTTAATGTATATATTCACTCAGAAAGAGTTAAAAATGAGACATAGGAGATGGTTGGAATTGATCAAGGATTATGATTGTACAATTCATTACCATCCGGGATGAGCAAATAAAGTGGATGATGTTTTGAGTCGAAAAAGTATTACTTCATTAGCAATGTTGCGTTTGGAACATGATCCTTTGGTTAAGGATTTGATGAAATTTGGCATAGAAGTTGTTGGTGCAGGATTTTCTTCTATTTTGTTGCAGGTATCAGTGAAATCTTCTCTATCAGACAGAATCAAGCAAGCACAGAAGCAAGAAAGTGAGTTGCAGAAAAAAGGTAGAGCTGGTTCAGAAAGGTAAGTTGCCTGAATTCAACATTGATAATGATTGCGTTTTGAGATTTTGTAAGAGATTGTGTGTGCCTTGTGATTAATAGTTGAAGAGATAGTTGTTTTGTGAAGCTCATAGTTCCCCATTATCAGTTCATCCTGGCAGTACTATGATGTACAGAGATCAGCGGGAGTATTACTGGTGGGATGGAATTAAAAGATATATTGCTGATTTTACTGTGAAGTGTTTGAAATGTCAACAGGTTAAATCAGAGCAGCAGTTACCGAAAGGGTTACTTTGGCCTTTACCGGTGCCAGAGTGGAAATGGGAGAAATTATCCATGGACTTCGTTGTGGGATTGTCGAAGACCCCTCGAGAAAATAATGCAATCTGTGTTATTGTTGATCACTTGACTAAATCTGCTCATTTACTTTCTATACGAGATACTTTTTCCCCATATCAACTTTCCCATTTGTATCTTAACGAAATAGTCAGGTTACATGGAGTTCCTCTCTCCATTGTATCTGACCGTGATCCCAGGTTCACTTCTAACTTTTGGAAAGTCCTTCAGAAGTTGTTGGGTACTGAATTAAATTTTAGTACAGCTTTTCATCCTCAATCAGACGGGCAGTGAGAACGAACAATTCAGACCACATAGGATATACTACAAGCTTGTTCGGTGGATTATCAGGGAAGTTGGGACCAACATCTTTCTTTGGTTGAATTTTCATATAATAACAGTTTTAATTCCAGTATACAGATGGCACCATTTCAGGCATTATATGGGAAGCGGTGTCGAACTCCAGCTTTCTGGGATGAAGTGGGTGAAAGGAAGTTGATGGGACCAGAATTGGTAGAGGAGTTGGTAGAAAAAGTTCAGCTGATACAAAAACACATGAGAAGAGCTTAGAGTAGGCAAAAGAGTTATGCAGACAATAGGAGGAAGAATTTATCTTTTGAGGTAAGTGATCATGTTTTTCTCAAAGTCTCACCATGGAAAAGTGTGATGAGATTTGGTAAGAAAGGAAAGCTGAGTTCAAGGTTCATTGGACCATATGAAATTCTTGAGAGAGTTGGATCAGTCGCTTACCGAGTGGCTTTACCTCCGAGTTTATCTCAGGTACACAATGTTTTTCATGTTTCGATGCTGGGAAAGTACATGCCAGATCCATCTCATGTTTTGAGTCCAGAGGTAGTTCAGCTGGAAGAGAACCAATCATATGAGGAATAACCGGTCTAGATTCTTGACCACAGGGAGCAAGTGTTACGGAATGAGGTGATTAATCAGGTAAAGGTTTTGTGGAAAAACCACATGATGGAAGAGATAACATGGAAATCTGAAAATGCAATGAGGGATAAGTACCACCATTTATTCGATAAGTAAATAAATTGTCGGGACACAATTTTCTAATGGGGGGAAGTATGTAACATCCCAAGTAATTAATGAATAATAGATATTTTTATCTATGTCTATTAATGAGTTAGATAGTGTTTTAGAGGCTTAAAATGAATATAAATCCTATCTTAAGCATGGAATACACTAATATTTTTAAAAGATTGTTTTACTGATTTTTGATGGAAAACAATTTTTAAATCTATTTTTTGACAATTTTATATTCTATTTTTGTCAAAATAAACATATTCTTTATGTTCGGGACATCAAAATTTACTTTGTGTGAATTTTTAGCATTTTTCCGATAAAGTTCATTTTTAATGAATAGTGAAAATGTTGTATTTTAATTCAAAACATCTTTTTAATCTAATTTATTTATATGATTAAATTATCTTTTGAATTGGTTTTGATGTGAAATTAGAATATATTTTTAACATTTAATCCAATGGTGGTCATTGGAATCAATTTCACTTAGAATTTGGACATAAACTGGTGTCAATCTTTTGATACTTATTGTTTCATAAAAACACGCTATTTGTCATGATAGTGGGAATTAATTATTAAATTAATTAATGAAACTTATATGTTTTTAATTTTTTAAAATAGACAACATTTCTGAATTCCGAATATCAAATATATCTTGGGTTGATGTTTTGGTATTTTTCTGAAAAACATCAATTTTTGATGAATAGTGAAACCACTAAGTGGTACTTAAAAAACTGATTTTTCGTTTAAATGAAAATTTACCACCTCTGTGTATTGAATTTCAAAAATCCGACATACATGGTTTTAATTATTATGTAAAATGTGGTTCAATGGGATTAAAATAATTTTTTTGTGAATAGTAACTTTTATGTTTTTAATCGCGATTAGAGGTAATTAGTGCAATTTAAGGAAAAAATGATATTATAATAAAATGAAAATACCTAGACACATGTCCTACCTTTATTGGATGTGTCATGGCCGACAAATAAAATCCATGGGTAAACTTGGGGACCCCATGAAGCTACTTTGGTTGGGAAATGACATAAATTACTTTTTATTTAATGTAAAAGTAAAAATGACACAAACATGAGATGTTTTACTAAAACAATTTTTACATGGGGTTATACAAGTCAGATTTTTGACTATAAAAATTAATTAGAAATATAAAACAATTTCATAAATCATGATATTTTTTTTTATAATTTTTAGACATTAAATATATTAAATTATTTATGACATCATGCTGATGCAGTGATTACCTCATTAATAAAGGATTTAAATAAAATGAAACGATAATGTAAAATCTATGACCTACAGATGTCCAAAACCTATTGGATGGGTATATTTAGAACCCTTATCTCCTTATACTTGAATTATATCAATGTGGGACCTTTTGAATCCGAAACACATTTTAAAATAAAGTAACATTTCTTTACTTTCCAAGAGTGCCCCCCCTCTCCTCTTATAAAAGGCCCCCACCTCTACCTCTTTCCCCACACTTCCAAAGCATTTGGATCGGCCAAACCTTGCCCATTTTGTCTCTCCACTTCCCTATCTTACTCCTTGAATCCTCATTTTGGGCAGAAGTCTTCCCAAGGAAGCCTTTGAGCTCAAACCAAAGGTAGTTACCCGATTTTAAGGTAATGTTTTCACTTGAGTCCTTTTATTTTATTTTGCTTCTCCAACCCCCTAAACTCATTTTATTCATTTATTTTGTAACAACTCCAGTATCTTCAATATACTATTATGTTGTTATAAGAAGGATTCGAGCTACACTTACACACACCTACATCTAATGGTTAAATAACATACTGTTTCTGTGGATGGTGAATTTCTGCCTCCCGAAACGATGATTGTTCAACATTATTTTAACACCTTAAAAGGAGGACATTAAGATGACACTATATTTATATATGATATATAATATTTTTATGTTTTTCTTAAGCTTATTTATTTTTTATTTCGGGCATACCTTTAGGGTTTCCATTATTGGTAAACGCGATATCTTCATTTTAGGAAGTGTGGACTACCACCCCCTCAAAGTGATTTGATTCGTTAATACCATATGTGGGACGTATAAAGGATGGAGTTACGATATTATATATGATATTAAACTGGAATTATAATATACCTTTATATCATTATGATTCCATTCTATAAAATACGAAATAGAAATGAAAGTAGCGTTCATGCGTACGTACGGCTTACCATCTCCATGAACGATGCATTTCATTTCTTACCTCTAAATGATTATGTAATATTATAAATACATGCATGTACTTGATATATATGACATATATGATATCTACATCATGAATAAAATTCTGGATATAATGGATACATGAACAACTTGTAATTATAAAGGGTTTATTTTTTACTCAAGTACCAATGATCGTTAAAATGATCGTTGTTAACTAAAATAATTACATAGTGTTCATGACATGAAAATAAGTGATATAAAAGGAATAATGAACTTGAAAAATGTTATTAAACTAGTATAAATTAACTCAAGTTTATTTTTCTGGAGATTAAAGAATGACCGAGTCAAGTCGGACCCGAGGTACGGGACTTCGTATCAATCTACTTTCATTGAGGCATATTTTTTTTATACACAACCTTATTTTATACGGTGTATAAACCCCTTTGAATTTTACGTTTATTCAAAAGAAAACTTTTTTATATGAAGCGTTTACTAAATGACAAAAGGGAATGTTTTTGTCCTACGTATGCGGCAACAACGACTTCTCCATTACCGTGACCATTATTTGAGTTTCGGCTTCCTCTACAAGCCATACCATTTTTTTAAAAGAAAAATAAATACCATGTTTTACTTTTATTTTGTTTTGGTATTGAAAATGGTTTCATTATGTTTTTATATCAATGTGTTGTATTGATATCTTGTGATTTAAAGGTGGAAATGTTATGTTTCCTTTATGCATGTTTTATGTGATACGATTATGTTGAGTTTCTTGGGCATTATTATGAAGACGAGTGGTTCCATGATAAACTAAGGGCGGGTGAGCCCGATATAGCTCTCTAATGAATTGGGTAATGTGATGTACTGAAACGTTAAGGTTTCTCTGAAGAGATTTAGGGAATATACAATGATGGGTATTCCAAAGGTAACCAAGAGGGTTACTCCCTACGTAAGAATGTTATGAATGCCTCAAGTTACCTTTATGTCTTATGATTTCTATGATTTATTCATGATTTTATGAGGTATGTCGAAGTGCTTATGTTTTATGGGTAGAGTATGATTTCATTCTTATGTATATATGAACTCATGTTTCCTTTCCATATTTTTATAACCCATACTGAGATTTTTATGCTCATCCCATGTTTTTTTTGAAATGTATTTCACATGTCAAGGGAAAGGTACATGATATGACGATAGTGTCATGGAAATGTCAAGAAAGAATACATATTTTATTTTAAATATGTTTCATTGATGGGAAAAAATGAATACTATCTTTATGTAACCACTTTGTTTAAATGTGGAATGTAATGCATGTTTTATGATCTAATTCTCTAAAACTCTAAACCCAAAAAGACCCTCAATGTGTAATCTTGTAATAACTCAAGATTAAGTAAGGTTTAAGGCTGGGGCCTTATACGGGGTGTGGGGTGGAATGGAAAACACTGCATCGCTAAAAAGCTAGGGTATCCACAAAATTAGATGATGATATGATACATACAAATTCATGAAGAGTGGTGGGGTATTAATTCAATGATACATGACTCACACCGTATTTTAGTTGGAGGTTAATAAATGTACCCATATATAGAGTATGGGGACCTAGTACATAGTGAGAAAAATGGAATAATGAACTCTACAAAACCCTGGTGATCCTGCCTTGATCACGTCCATACTCAATAATAAACTAATGATTAAATAAAGATGTAAAATAACGCATTTTATATTGAATGCCCCAATTTAGGATACCATAGTTTTTTAAATGTAAAACCAATAATGAAGGGAATATGGAGTACACAAATAAAAGTTCTTATTATGGTAATAGACATGGAGGTTATTTTTCAGAGAATCACATGTCATTTATGGGAGATGACATGACATGTGACCTTAACTCACTAATTTATTATCTTCAAAATTGGACATTACATGGAATCAATGTCATATTACTCATCAACCCTTGTATAATGAATCATGTATGACCCCATGGGGGGTTGGGCATGGACACCGGGCTCATGGCTCAGCTTGCCATATATTGTCGCACAACATGTCTATATGGGACCCTATGTGTATGAAAAAATGGTATCCAATGTTGTCTTAATCATGAACATGACATGGGTACCTAGGTATTTCACATAGATTGTGGTCCCATACATATGGTTTCTAATCCATAAAATGGACCAAAACACTAACCACCATGTAAAATGTAGAAAACATCATGTGTTATTAGGTAATACATGGTGTGTAGTCTCGTTATTCATAAAATAATAGGTCGTTCATGTAGATTTAAAATCATCCTTCAGTACTAAAAATCCATCCTATTGATTACTCAAATATAAATTATAATTAACTCTTCCAACAATTCCCATATTCTAGTATTGGGAACTTCGATTTTGATCGCCTATTGTGGATGCCCAGCATGCTTATGATGGAGAATCTCATCACTTGTGACCACTCTACATCCTAAATCCACAAATAATCACTAACATCATTACTTTTTATTTAATAAAACTCTAAACAATTGATCCATTAATTATTCATGCAACCTAAATGAATATAGGGATCCATCAGGATCTAACCCACCCATAAAATGGCGTACTGTGAACCCATGGGAAAAAAATGAATGCATGGGATGAATGATGTTTAAAAAAACAGAAAAGTTGATGATCATCTTTTGATGATAATATCATTCATAATAATAAAAATTAAGAATCAAGGGGAGCATCATGGAATGAATAAAATAAATTATATAAGGTATTCATCAAAATTAAATATAATTCAAGTGGTTAACATGATCATAAAAACAATAATCATTATCAAAGAATCTTTGATAAAAATCTACAAGTGTGAATCCCAAAAAATAAGGAGACCAACCTTGATCAAAGATTTATGGTTTTTCAATAACTCATTATGTATTGGTGAAGGAAACCTGATGCATTCCCTTTCTAGAAGTCAATCCACTAATATCTATTTTCCACTGGCTATCCAATTCTGATACACTAATAATTTATGGTTCTCATCTTATCAGATTTGCCTTGGTTATGTGGTAAAATATTTTTATTTTCCATAATATGTAATTTGTAAAATGGAATAAGGTCATTGAATAAGATTAAATAAATAAAATAAATAATTTATTATATTTAAACACACTCACTAATGACCATCTCCCATATAAACTCTAATGCTAACTAACCTTTTGTCTCTCCTAGGGTAAACCCCACATTTTGAAAAATAATTGATTAATATTTATCACCACATGTATTGAAAAATAAGAAAATAATTTAATCAAAAATTATATATTTTAATTCTAAAATATTAATTAATTTTTATAATATATCAATATTGAGCATATATGGGACCTAGAATCATTTTATGAATCATAACCTAGATCCAGAAGTCTCGCATAAATTATTTCAAAGCCTTAGTGGGAAAAAATATTCATTACAATATAGAGTGATCTATTTAGTACCAACAAGATTTAGGAATAACCAAACTCTAATCTATTATATATATCAACAATATTAGTTTAATTGTGCATCCATCCTGAAATTTATTTAGGGATGTACCTAGATTCATCAATATGGGTGGTGACCCACAGAGAGGCCTTTTATAGGTTAGGATTACAAAATTTCATCCATATATGTTTTAATCTATTCACTAGTAATTCTATATATTATGTTCTGTGAAATAATCAATGTGATGATGTTCATTTTTTAGGGATTTTATAAGGTAATTATTTGGATATAGTTTTGATTAAAGGTAATTTCCAATGCATGTGAAGAAACAATGTATTTCGTAGAGGAAGGTCATGCAGGGTGACTTTCCACCTGGTAGTATTAATCGCCATATGTTTCAGTGGCCATGATACACATTTTTTGTTTCAGAGCTCCTCGAAGCATGAGGCATAAGATGTATGATAAATGGTTTCATAAACAATTAGATCTATATAAAATAGTTATTGAGGGTTGATTTAATATCATATTTGGTAAGATATTGTTGGAATAAATAATTATTGGACACTCTTTAGATCAAAATATAACAATGTTATGGGTGGTTCTCAGTGAATCTCCATAGCAACGAGTTTTCTTTTCAAAATAGGAGTGCTTTGAGTGCTCTATTTAGTGGGGATGGGCCCTTATGTTTCATAAAAGTCAATATGCATATTATTGTGGATTAGTGGTCCATGAGTCATTATACATTACTCTATTAGAGTAATTATAATTGTTTCCATGTCATAAAAAATACTTGATGAATGAATATTTATTTGATGGTTACATGTGGAACATTTAAGGAAGAGTGGTGTACTAATTTTGATAATGTCTTGGATCTACAGTTCTGTTGATGTAGTTTGAGGATGAAGGGAACTTATTTTTTTTACAATATGATCCCCATTAAATTTGGAAACCATTTTCTTTCAGAGGAATATCATATTGTTTCCAGGCCTCAAATTTATTGATTATGTATTTTTCTTGTTGGCCGATAATGACATCGACAATATACCAGCATATCATTGTGTCATAAAATTCAGTAATCAGTGAATTTGATTGCATGGTTTATGTATCATATTTCACGAGGGGATGATACCCATTAAAAATAAGGGTATATAATAATTCTATAATGTTGAATCATAATAGCCACATCAATAATAGATTGTTTGATTCATTATACTACGTTCTGAGTAATCCATATTCATGTAGTGCATTTCTTTTTGCATGAAAATAGTTTGAATTGATGGTCACACATAACAAACATATTTTATAAATATTACTAATATATTTGGATGACTATTGTTTTTTACATGTTAAAATTTGGATTTTCATTTCGTGTGGAGCATTGGATGGTCATGAATCGATTACCTCTCTTGTGGGAAGGGTAGTGGTCTCTTTATTACTAACAATTGGATGATAGTGGAGTGTCTAGATAATAAACATGTGGAGGATATGAGATTATTTCATTATTTGTTAAATACATAATGTTAATTAAAATATATAAATGGATGGAGTCAGGATGTGGGATTCAAAATTGGGAGAAAATTAATCTATGTTGAGAAGATTTGTAATCTCTAGTGCATTGATGCACGTATGATAGCCTCTTGTCATGTATATGTTCCTAGTGATCAAATATGGGATGTTAGTTGAGGTTAGTTTTTACTCACAATAGAATATTGTATCATTTTATGATTCCACCATGGATGGTGGAATTGTGATTAGTTCCTCCAGAATCATTGATTTCATAGGTTGTTTACCATTGTAGAATGATGGTAAAAAACAAACTGAATGGTATGTCATCTTGAAACTAATTTATGTGGGATGGAAGCACATTGAACTCTTCATATAAAATAATAATTATTTGTTATGTATTTGGAAATACCATTTAGCAATGTACATATTATTCAGGTAATGTTGGTCAGTAGATACTCACTTGTTCATAATGATACCAGGGATAACTAATATCTGTATAATATAACGGGTTATTTATATTTAATTGTTCGTGGAAGAAAACATAACCACACTTCCATGTTGATTTAATATAAATAACGTCCCATATAGTGAGTTATATTGTGGGGAGAAATGTTTTGTTTCCATTTGAATCCATGGAAGCCACCATGGGTGTGGATTTTAATGAATTTAATCATCAAAATCTCAATGTTTAGTGACAATGATCATTTAAAAATTCTTCTAAAATTCAATCGTACGGTCCGGTAGTGGTAATATAATGGGTATTTAGGATTGATAAAATAATAAATGCATTATTAGTTATTTTAGAGTGATATGTAAAAAAATCCTAATAAATGATGATAAAAATGGAATGGAGGTGTGAATCCTAAAATACTATAATTTAAAGTGGACAATAAGTGTTATGTAGGTTATATTCTAATATCCAAAATGATTATATTTTTTAATTGTTGGATATAATTTTAACTCTTCATCTAGTGGGTGGCTCTTTATATAAACTAATTTTCAAAATGATGTGGATATTGTTTGAGAAAAATATAGAGGTTATCCTGAACATGACTGTAATTTTGATGGGTAACACAATACATATATTTAGGCTCAGTTCTTGGTTGAGACAACCTGGCTATAATAGTCAAACTCCATGTCATAAGTTCCCATAGGATAATCTTTGTGGTGTGAAAATGTCCATGCCATCTAGGAGGACTCACCAACCAATTTTTGATAATTTACCATCATTAATTCGATTTATGAAGGGTGTATAATTCCAATAAGATATCACTAGAAATATGTTACTTCATCAACTCACTATTTGATCGATCATGACTCATTATATTGGAGGGCTATGTCTCATTGACCATGGGGTGTTTTGGTATTTTTACATATCAATGTCCCCTCTGTTTTACCACCCTTTGAATAGGTTTTATTTTAATATTTTGGCCAAAACCTCCCATATTACTCATTATATGTGATTTCCTTGATCTGGGGATAATATGGACACATTAATTTTGAAAATCTGGGTCATATCAGTTAACAAGCATCAATATTGGCATCCTTAATTAACCAGTTATGGTAAATGGTTTTCTCATTCCTTAGGAATAAGACCAAATAAATATACAATCCCAATATATCCATCTATTTCTTAATACTTTTCATATTTCCTCCCACCACTCATCATGATTCTCGACAGATCATTGGAATATCTCCAAATTGAAAATTAAAGATAATCCAAGAGGAATATAATAAAACTCTTTGATATTGATGAATCATTAAACCATCAAGGATAAAGGATTTCATGTGATAATAAACATGAAACGATTAATTAATTATAAATAAATATATTTATCTTATAATATATATATTGGTCAATTTATATTTAATTTTCCTTCAGAACATGGAATTGATTTGGAGCGTGCAAACATCATAGTACCAATAGTTTCTCAGGAGTGTCTGGAACTACATTGGATGATATTTTTGATAAGGAATGCTTTCTAGATTGATAATTAAAATGTTTTAAATTTAATTATATTATAGTGAACATTTTAATTTTCCAAAAGTAATGGGGTTTTTCCCAAATATAGTTGGATTCTATTGATGGATCATCTATGGATGGTTGAGTGAGGTTCTGATTAAGAAATGATATTGTGTATGTTTTTCAAAAGTTATGACTACACCATTTATAATTTTTTATTTTTATAAAAATTAATTAACTGTAATTTACTAGTATTTATATATTTGGAATGAATTTGATCAATAAATATTTTTTCATGATCGTTGGAGGCTGAATGGACTTTGTTCGATGTGAATAAATCCATCATCCTTTATTGGAACAGAGTTTACTCCATTGAGGTTGGTTGTTCTATATACTCTATAATGTAGTATCATACATGTCTATTGGGGTAATATATGTGGTTTTCTATATTTGGTGAATGATAATTAATTAATAATTCCTTATTAACAACAACAAATTCCTTATAAATTATTGATCCTTGAGTCATAAATCATAAATAGAACTTTTCCTAATGAAATATGAAGATGTTTCATGGTCCATGATGGTCCCTTATACATTTTTTTGAAGAAAAAAACTAATGTATAATACATAATTAGTATTGTATGAAATATATTTTCTAGACATTCATTGAATTTTGGTTGTGTTACATAAGAGCATGATATGTGAGACCATGTTTAATGGTTTGAAGATATTTTTTCACATAGTAAGACACGAGACTCATTATAATTATTATTTATTTCCAGGTGAATAGATATGTATATTATTTCCATGTTTAATGAATATCATATTTACATAGTTGTAGTTAATTTTTTTTAAATTGATATGTTATTCTCTATTTATATGTTTACCATTGTGGATTTAATGTGATAATTTGTTTTCATTTATTATTTTCTATATCAAATTATAATCAAATGTGGGGTTGTGTATCTGTGTCTTTATCATTTCTTAAGTACTATTCTTAACCATTATTATAGTTACTTAATGTGTTATGTATTTATTTTGGTATTGAATTGCCTATGGATCTTGGATATATGCATCATGATGATTATGCTTTTCAGTTCAAGATATATTGACCTGAGCGTGGGAGTCTTCTATCAAGATGATCGGTGTAGACTATTAAAAAAATGATGGTATGTGTATGATCACAGACATATTATTAAGTTGTATTACACTATTCATGTGTAAATAATCTTGTGGAAACATTCCAATGTTGGAAAACAACATGGAAGGTTGATATAAAAATAAAATTATCCCACGCATGTTTTGTGAGACATAGATTTTTTGAAGGATAATAACCTCCATCATTTTCAGTATTTTATATTTCCTGATAATGAAAATCTTCATTTTTGGGAATTTAGTAATCCTGATAATGACCTAAATCATGGTGGGGTGTGTTATGTTTCCATAATAAAATAACATGTACTAAAAATTTCAGTTTTCCCACCATTGGTGGGAATTATAACACATCTCATTATGTGTGGTGTCAGATGTTTATATACACATAGACATCTATACCAGTATCGAGATGTATTGGGTATAGTTGGGTTTTCTTAAAATTTTGTAAATCACATTGTTGCTCGATATATGGATGTTTTTTTGTTTTCCCTTGGTAATTATACATTATTTTTAAACAATATGGAATTTACTCTTTAATTTATGCTAATAAATCCACATTCACATATAATTTAAATTACAAATTGGGTTATGGAAAATTTTTTGTGGAAAACTACTAAGTTAAAATCACACCCTTCTCCGGTGGCCATGAAACTTGAGTACTAGTGCAGCCCTCACTTGTTGCATATACTGGTTATGATAAGGCTTGGGTTTGATCATCATGCATTATATCTCTATATGAGTATATATTGGATAATATGTGGTTGGGAGGAGTATGGACTCCATGTAGTTTTTCCGTATTTATATTATTAACCTAGTAATAAATATGTTTTCTTTTACTGAGGTATGCTAATTTGGTTCTTTTGATCCAATATCAATTCATATTGTTCGAATGATATTTGTATAAAATTATTATCATTTTATATGGTTATATATTTGGTTGTAAATTTTTATTTTTTACATTGATTTAAGGTATTGTTTCTCGACATTTCCATCTTATATCCTTAATGTTAGTGGAATACCTATGATGTATGGGGAGTTGTGCATTTAGTCATGTCACATTCCACATCGAAACTATTTATTTCAGTTAATATGTTTGTAAAACTAGAATATTTTAAATGAGGAGAATAATGTTTGATATCATGTATGATATGAATCACCAATATTAGATATAGATTGTAACACCTTGACACTTTATGAAATATTTATTATTTAGTACATTCAATCACTTTGATTGTCTTCAATACACATATCATCAGGTCTGAAAAAATCCCAATATTTAATGAAAATATTTTTATTTAAAAATTTGTATTATAAACTAGGTGTTAAGATGGAGGGTAGAAATTGTAATAATTAAATGATAAAAACTATATGGTTTAAACATGTATAAAAAATTAAATGATTATCTATTAATTAATTTAAAATGATATCCATTTGAAATAAAATGAAATGGTTTATAATAAGCTTTATTGTTGAAAACATTTCTACTCCTGATTTCGACACATAATTTGAAATTGTTTTTTATCACATTAAGAAAATGTATTATGAAAATTAAATTATTTTTTTATATCATCATTGTTAAATTATATTAGGGTCAATTGTATGTATTTTCCTTGTAGTGAATTTTTTTTGATGATTCGTCAAAATATATAATATTAATTGTAAACTTTATTTTCATTTAAATTTTTTATATTGTGATATTATATTTTAAATTCGGTTTCATGTAAAATAAGTTAAATTATATATCTATTAATATAAGTATTTCAAAATTATCATTTTTAAATTGAATTTTGATTAAATGGAATTGTAAAATTTCGAACGTTTTCTCTATAAAACACCTCTATTGTCATCTCGTCTGTCGAATTAGCAATAATTTTATTTTTCCTGATTTAGTTAATAGAATTTGGAATAATTTAATTTTTTTATAAAACCAATTTATATTATCCAATAATAATAAAATTATTATTAAAACTAATTGTGAAAAAAAATTCAATCACCACAATTTAGGTAAAAATCAATTTACTAGGGTTTTAAATAAAAAATATAATTGATAAAATGACATAAAAATTCTATAAAATTTATTTATGGAAACTTTTAAACCATATAATTAATGTATATTTATAATAATTTTTTTTAACTTTATGTAATTCAAAAAACATTGGTACACCGTTTTATATTCCAAAATTACGAGTGTGCCACTTGTCTCACATATAAAAGGCCACCCCACTCCTCTATTCTTCACACCCTCAAACCCATTTAGTTTTACAAATACTTATTAAAATAACATAAATAATTCAATCAGGTTATACCATAATAATTTTTTATGATAGAAATATATTCATGTTGTACATTATGTATAATCCTAAATATGTGGTTAAGAAGAAGTAAAACTATTAATAATGTGTTTTTTATTTACACTTCCAAAATTAAAAAATCATTTAAATTTATTTATATATCATAAGTAAAAAATTATCATATATAAATAAATTTATTTTGTTAAGGTAATTACCTATGTACATATACTATTCCTTTAAATGGAATATGATAACATCTCTAATATTTATGTCAGACTACTTCTTTGAGAACTGATGTGACATGATTTCCATCAACACCCCACACAATTGGGTACAATGAAATATCTAAAGATTATAAGTTATATTTATAACATAATAAGACTTATATGATTATAATATCATATATATATATATATATCATTTTATTATATTTCATTCAGTAAACGATATGATAACATCGCTCGTGTGTATAGTATACTACAGTGCCACGAATTGATTTTATTTATCTATAAATAAAAATTAATATGGAATGATATTAAGATATTTTTATGAACATAAATGATATACATGAAATAATTTGATTTTAATTACATATTTATAATTTAAAAATAATGTATATTATTTTCAAACATACAGAAAATATTAATAACTTCATTCAAGTGCACGTGGACAACTCCCTTCATGAAGCGGTGTGATACTCTTTTTATCACCAAATAATATAGATGATGTATATAAGTAAATATTAGAAAATCATATGATATTTATGATATTTATATAATTCAATAATGATAATATATTCTTTAACAACTTTCCATAATGATCAATGAAAAACTGAAATGTTAGTAATGTGCTTGTACGGCATTTGATCTCCATGATTTTAAAATCGTTCATTGTTCATAACAATATTTAATAATTGGGTTTCCTGAATAATTAATATATATATATTATAATTAAGAAATTATTTTATATTTTTTATGTTCAAATAATGACATCATTGAAATTCGTCAACCTTCCAATGTCAATATTGACAGATAATACAAATATCATCGAAACATAAAATGTAAACTAAGTTGATTGAGTAATGATTTGTAAAATGGTAATAAGTGAAAAAACATTACTAATAAACATGAACTATGATGTTATTAAAGTATATAATTTTCATAATTGTATTATTCAGGATGATAACGAATGTACATGATGATTCAGACATAAGGTAAGGTTTTTCTAATCTTGATTGTATTTCCATTAAAAATACACCAAATTCAATATATATGCGTTTTTGTGGTTTATATACTTCCAATTTAAATATTTTATATCACTTATAAATTTAAATTAACGGTATTTAATGTTTCAATTTATTTTATTTCATTGATGGGTCATATGATCCAATAGTTTCGAAAGTGGAAAGACTTTATTTAATAATGTCATCATCATTCAAGATTTTTTTGTTTTTTAAACCTTGAAGAATTAATTGATATTTATATATATAAATCAATATATTTGGTTGATATGTTTATTGATGATGTTATTTATGTAATAGTTCCATTTTACTGCAATTTGGTGTGTTCAATTATGTATAAAATTATTTTAAGAAATATTAAAATAATTATCTCTTAGGGAAAAAATAAATTTTCATCAATATCCATGCCCTCTAATGTTTTTTAATAAAATAATGTTTTTTCATTTAATAAATGTTTTTTTAAAAAAATTTAACTCATTTTAACTTTTTAATTTTTTATTAATAATTATGTTGTCTTCAAATGGATAATTATTTCACTTTTATCCAAAATGTGAATAGAGTCATTATATTAACATGTATGGATGTATCAGAGTTTTCATAAATCATGGACACTAAATATTTTAATGAATATTATACATGTTTTAAAATGATATTTTCAATGACATTTAAAAAATATATATTTGAACATTTATATTTAAAATATTATGAAAATTTGAAAATTTTATTTCATTCATAATGTTTTTAACATAAGTTTGCGGTATTTATAGTAATCAATTTCATGAACCCTTTATAATAATGTATAATACAATGGGGATATATTTTATGGATATCATCATTATAATTTCATTTTATTATTTATGAATAATGTTACTAAGGAGGTACAATTTTATGTCAATTCACCATATTACTCACGATATTTTATGATTAAATTTATTGATTTGGGGAAGTGTTAACATTTCATATGTTAGTTTTTCATGATGAATGAATTTTTTGAATTTTTTTCACCCATTTAATATGTGGAATTTATTTTAAAGTATAAATGTTGGAAATGGCCTTCTATATCCCCTCAATTAATAGGAAGGATTAATGAGTCAACCAGGATTAGGAATTGACAATGCCAATACCGATTTATATAGATATCATGTAGAAAGGCCTCAATAGTATTTAGATGTCTTGGAAAATTCCATGATGGTATCTGTTGGATGTCCATCATTATGAATTCAATAAATATGAATTTAGTTATTAACATTCCATCTTATTATTAAATTATTTTTTATGTCCATGGTAAAGTATTAAAGATGTTATAATTATGTATATGGTATGATTTGACCATAATTTACCACTTCAATATTACGCTCAATTTATTTATTAAAATGAATTTGTTTCAGTTATTTTACATTCAATACTGCCTATTCCTTATTTATTCATAGAATATATTGTATGCTTACCCTTTGGAGAATCTATTCAAAAAACTTTATTATGTTTTATTTGTTACCTATGATATGATGAAGTTTAATTTCATTGATATGGTGGAATATAATAAGTGGAATAATTTATTCATATAAGAAAATAATTTTGTTATTTTTTCCAATATTTAATGTGAATTTATGTCTGTATCGAGTTTACCAAGACAACTAAACAATTCATTCCACTATTATAGAATTTATTTTTTCTAATGAAAATTTAATGAAGTGGTAATTAAATAATGGGTGCTAGGGTTATGTTTTATATAGTTGGTATTAGAAAAAATTTTGTTGAGACCATGTGATCGTGATTTATAAAAACATATATTTGGGAATATAACTCTGTGATAAAAATGTTGGATATGTATAGAATTTCATTCTATTGATTTGTTATAGAATAAATTATGTTATTTTCCGATAAAAAATAAATGTATGGGTACTATAATTGGACATGGATCTAGTGTATATGTATGCAGGGTTATAAGTACAAAAATAGGAACATTGGGGTTGATCTGATCAACATTTTGTGTATGAAAATGGTGCTTACTACGCATCTAGTGTGACACCCTTGAGGGATATGATTTAGATAAATCAATTTTCGTATAGACCATTATTAAGGAGATGAAAATAAATATATCCATAAAGAAACAATGTTTATGATTATGAAATTAGATATGTATATTTTTTTTAATATACGTTAATTGTTTCACTTTTTTTGAAAGGTACATTTTTATTGATATAATATAGTTTATTACAGTGTTTAGAAATTCCACCTATCAAATGGTAGGGTAACTATTCCAATTTATTCACTCCATATATATATTTCACTCAATGTAAATATATTGAAGATGTAGATATAGTTGTAGATAGAACTAGTCAAATAATAATAATATTAGTGCAGTTGACTAATGTTATGATTAATAAGCTCTCACGTATATGTATCATTCCTGTAACACCCAAATATTTTATGAGACAAATTATTTTTAATTTATTTTATTTCTAGTGTTTTACACTACACGGATTTTAGCATGCACTGTACTCAACACTTATTAGCTTGTAGTATATAAAATAGAACTCTTGGCCTGTGTTGCACACAATTTCATGTTCTTTTGATAGAATTTATTTCATGAAACCCTGAGTATAGATTTTTTAAAATTTATCAATAAAATAATTTGGTGTTATGATATATGCAACACCAATGGAATCTTTCACTACATGAAAAACTGACATGGCTTATGTTACACACAAGAGCAACCTTCCTCGATAGATTGTGTTGTGTGCAATACCACGTTTCATTAAACAAAGATATATTATTAAAATAATATTATTTAATAGGATATAAACTAATAATTAGGAATATTATTGACCACATTTTGAATTTTAAATAAAATTTGAATTAATCTTACAAATTTTCAAGAACATTGTTAACTGAACAAAATAACTTTTTATAATAAAAGAAGTATTTTGAAAAAAATCCACATTTACCACCTTTTCATGGAGAACCCTTTTTATTTCTATATTGACACCATTATATATCAATTTTAAAAAATAACAATCTACTATATAATAGAAACATCAAAATTTACTTTGAATAAACTTTAGGTAATTATTTAATAATGTTCATTTTTAATGAATAGTGAGAAATACCACATTTTAAGTCAAAGCTGCCTTTCCATCTAATTTATTAATTTTTTTAGATTTTATAATTAATTGGTTTAATAGTATAATTATATTACATTTTTATCATTCAATCATTTTTTCATCATTTAAAGTAATTTAATTTTTAAATTGTACATAAACACATGCAAAACTTTTGATTGTTATTATTTCATAAAAACCTGCCTTTTGGTTTTTAGAATGTGAAATAATAATAAATTAATTACTGTAACTTCTGTGTTTTGAATTTGGAAAAATTTATTTCACATATGGAATAATTTTTTCAAAATTTTATAAACACGTAGCTTTAATTTTTGGAAATTATGAATAGAAACTTTAGAAATTATATTAATTTCCACGATTATAGGGTCAATCTAGTAAATAAGGGTAGAAAATTATATTATAATAATAGTAAAATGATCTAAAACATGTTTTAATCCAATTTGATGATATATTTACTACCATGGGACTCTTGGAGACGATTTTTGGACCCCATGGAACCACTTTGATGTGAAAATTACATTTTATAAGAATTAATTTAAAGTAAAGAGAAATATGACATAAACTTGTATATTCTAAACAAAAAATATTTAATATGGTTATGTACATAAAATAAATTCTACTATAAATATTCATTGAGTATATGAAACATTTTCCTATATCATGGTATTTTATTTATAATTTTTATACACCAAAAAATAAATATATTTACGACACAATGATGATGTAGTGATTACCATATTAATGAATGATTTAAATAAATCAAATTATAAATACTAAAAATTAAATTATTTTGAAAATTTTCATGACATACAAAAATTTTATGGATTAGTATGACTTTATATATTTGGATTAATTATATTCTTTCTATTGAATCTAGTTGTTATTGATTTTTAAAAAGTCATGATATGAATAGTATAAAAATTGACATAAATGAGAGTACAAACAAAATAAAATTTTACTAAATGATATAATAATCCTAAGAATATATAATTCAGAAAAATGACTTATATAATGTTTATAATTTCATTTATAAACTTCTATAGGTTCTATTTTCAATTTATAGTAACTTTATTAACCATATACTATGAATATACAAGAAGACATGGTAAGAGTTAAATTAGTTAACTAACAGTTAAAGCTAAAAGATAATGTTAAATTTGAGACCGGAACGTCTATAAAACATATTGGTTAAGATTAATAAAAACAATACTCATAATATCTTATAATAAAATTTGTTTTGGACCTTTTGAAACCGAACTTCATTTCATAATAAAATAATATTTCAATACCTTCCTAAAGTGCCCTCCTCCTCTCTTATAAAAAGGCATATTCTCCCACATTTCCTCACACCACCATGAACCTTATAGGTAGACCAAAACCTAACCAATTCTCCTATAAAAGATTTTATTTAACTAATAGAGGACCTGATATTCAAAAAACTCCATACATAGTGTCCATAAGAATAGATCCAATGGATGTCCAATGAATAAGAGGTAATTTATTTACCAATTCAATTCAATTTCTTTTCATCTTCTACTTACTCATTCTATGTTGATTAAATACTAATTTAATAACTCATTAATATTATACATTATTATATGTTATTATAATTATTGGACAACATTATACCTATTTTTATCCATCATACGGATCACAATATAACCTTGCATGCTTACTTACAGTTTAACGTCTCCACACCATGGTGTAATTTGTTATTAAAAAATGTTTTATTAGGATGGGCATAATTATGGGTATAATGGAAGTGAAAAATAAATATAACATGATATTTATTCTGTAAAATTATTATACCATTCATTTCCAAACTATATAACTATCAAAGGGAAGGATATCGTCGCTCGTTCGTACGTACGACCTACCATCTCTACGACACGATGAGATTTATTCACCACATTAACAATTAATGAATGATTATAAAGTATATATAATAGATAAGTATGAAATAAATGACATAATAAATATATTTATATCTCTATATAATTTGTTTAATTTCTTTCATTCAATTCAATAATGAAACAGAAACATCGTTCATGCATAACTACGTCCAACCATCACCATGATAGATGTTTCCCATTTCACATATTTATCTATTATATGTATTTAAATACTGAATATTTATGATATATAAATCATTTTTTACATTATATACGTATATAAATCACTATCTATGTAATATGTTCAACAATAACAAGCCAAAACATGTACGATAACTAAAACGATTATTACCCAAAACATTGTGTTAACATGGATTTTATGAATGAAAGCATAATATAAAGCCATAAGTGAATCATATATGATATCAGAAATACTATTATAATTATTTTAAAAGTTAATAATTGTTTAAAACCACTATACAGTAGTTTTGGATACATAGGAAGCATATCGTACATGAGGTATGAGATAATTTTTCAATCTCATTTGTTTCTGAGATTTTTTATATGTAAGTTTTTACTGGGGATATATTAATCATCTAATTACATGTTTTGTAAAAAAGATTTTATAAAATTATTACAATTATTATATGTAATTTTAATATCAATCTTAACCAATTTTACTTTTACTACATGGTATGGAAGGAATTGTACCTTTTTTACCATCCAAGGTACTTTATGACTTTTCCGACAAAAGTATGAGGCGACTGTTTTTTTAACATACAAAGCATGAAAGTATTTTTATAGTTTAATGACATCATATTTCCAGGAAACTAACACTACAATATTTCAATGTTATTTTCAAAAAAATTATTTTCTTATAAAATTTCACCACATTTGGAAAAAAAAAAATTTTTTATAGAAGCAAGGATATTTTTTTCACGAATTATGTTCATGTGTGTTGTGCACTGTATTACATTTGTTATCAATAAGGTTTCAAGGATTGAATGGATGACATGGAGTGTCAATATGTGAATGACAGAGGATGTGATGGTGATGGTGATGCTGTTAATAAGATGTCAAGGATTGAGTGGATATGTGACTGACAAGGTGATGGTGATTGTTGGAGAATGACCATGGTACGAAGAAACATGTCAATTAAAAGAATCACTAAGTGGGATAGAAGGTAATGGTTGAAACACTCTCCATAATAAATCAGAAGATTGTAGAGATGATCTTAAGTTCAAAGAACTTGTATCAAGAAGATACATTGTCACAACATTGTTAGAAGTCCATGCATTGTCTTCACAATGCACGAGGATATAAAGTAGTTTCATTCACAATTACTAAGTGAATGAGGAGAGAAAGGAGACCCATCCACATTACTAATTGGATGAAGTTAAAATGAACCATCCACATCTACTAAGTGGATGAAGTGGTTTGAAGAAGACCATGCACTATGTCATAGTGCATGAGGATTTGAAGATGATCCAACCTCATCTCTGTTTGGATCAAAGAAGAACAATAAAGATCAAGTGATTTATGATTAATTGTTGATAAAGATAGTTGAGAAAACCTTGATAATTATATAGAAGAGGAAAAAGAAATGTTGGAGAAGATATATGGAGTTCATAAGAAGCTGAAGAGAAGAAGAAGTATGGTTTGGCATTTTTGTACTTGGTTACATTGATTTTATACAAAGTACCAACTATGTACTTTAACAAAAAATAATCCAACCTAGGAGGCCAGCTGAGGTCCCTCACCTCAAGAACTTGCGAGACCCAGGGGTCAACTGCGGTCAAGGGAAGTCCACAAGGCCAAGGCCTCCCCGAGGCATGGTGCGGGCCGTGTGTAAGCCCGCGGGTGCCACACGGTGATGAACCCGTGTAGCATGTGCACTAGAGCGCGCTCAAAGGAGGCCGAGTGGGTGCTAGAGCATGCCCAGAGGAGCATAGTGGGCGTAGAAGCATGCCCGCATGAGAACCGGTGCGGGTG
This sequence comes from Viscum album, assembly GCA_963277665.1. Classification (NCBI taxonomy): domain Eukaryota; kingdom Viridiplantae; phylum Streptophyta; class Magnoliopsida; order Santalales; family Viscaceae; genus Viscum; species Viscum album. Next base: position 1,387,003,257 of record OY728159.1, read on the forward strand.
GAACCAGAGGGGGAAGGAGATTTCTGAACTGATGGTGGGAGGTGATTGTTGATAAACTGTGGAAAAACCATGGGGCGTTTCGATGTGGGATGAAATTTATGGATGCGGATCTTATCCTGGTTGTCCATCTGATATCGCATCCTATCTCAGCAGCTCGTTCCATCGCGTGAGATCCTGGCTGCACATCTGATCTTCAATCGAACTGCGAAGGGTGTGAGCCGTCTGATTGTCGGGGGAGCGTTTTCTTCAACCTCCAGACACCCGAGATTTTCCCAACGTGAACCAGCTCGCCGTCGCCACTGCCGATCCACCGTGGTTGATTCCAGACCACCTTTGATGCTCAAAAACAACTTCATGGTGATCGTCTGGTCGAACTGAGACCTTGCATGCAATCTACATTTTTCATACATGAGAAATCTCGAGGAAGAAGGAACGGACGATGCAAATGGATTTTCCGAGGCCACGAGGATTCGTGTGAGATTTATACACAAGAATCAGGTATATGATCTTGAATCCATACACGAAGATTGGATCACACGTTTGGAAAAAGGAACCACCAGAGGTATCGGGAAAATCATTAACGCTGGTTGAATGTTTTTTTAATGAATCGAATATCTTGGTTATTTGGAAGAATGAATCTCGGTCAATTCATGGATGGATTTTGAACGCATTCTTTTTCTATAAAAGGAAGAGTCCAAGCCGAGAATAGGCTGCTGCCTCTCGGACATTCAAGTTCTTATGTTTCAAAAAAAAGAGCATCTTTGGAGAGGAGAACCGTGCAACCTCTTGCGTGAAGGAGAACCACGCATTCCTTGCGCAATGGAAGAGGTCGAGTCGAGCCTCCCTGTGTGCTCCCTTGCGCGACAAGGAAGAAGTCGGGCGTTGCACGCCCGCAACCCGCATTCTTGCACGGTAGCAAGTGGCCGCACCCTCTGTGCCCACAAACTCACGCGACTAGAGGAAGCCACCGCGCTCCCTTTGTGCGGTAGGAAGAAGCTGAGCAGCGCACACTTGTGCGCCTTCTCTACCCGCTAACTTGCACAGCAGGAGGAAGCTACTGTGCCACTTGTGCGGTAGACAAAGTTTCCGCACCTTGTGCGGTAGAAGAAGGTCGCACCGTGCGTGCCTATTGCACCCAAGCACTCTTTGTGCATAGAAGACCTGTGCTCATTGGTTTGCACGAAGAAGGAGGATTATGCACTCTTGTTTTGCGCAAAGAAGAAGAACTCGAGGCCTTGTGTTGTTACAAAGAGGAGCAAAAGCATGATGCCGAGACCTTGACAACCCTTGTGGAGTGTGCACACATTGAAGAAGGAAGGTCGTGTGTGCAAAGTGGAAAGGAAGGCTGTGTGTGCAAAGTGGAAAGGAAGGTCGTGTGTGAAAAAGGAGAGGAAGTCCACACCATCTTTGAGTGTGTGTGTGCAAATTAACAAGGAGGTCGAACCCTTATTGTGTGCACAAGTGGAGTGTGAACACCTTAAAGAAGAAGAAAAGAACAAAGTGTGTGCAAGGAACAAGAAGGCTGAAGCCTTAGTGTGTGCACAAGTACAGGAGGCCATACCTCTTGTGTGTACCCAAGTGAAGGAAGAATATACATGCATGTTCATGCATGTATGAATAAGTGAAAATTTGGGAAAACACCTTGAGAAGAAATAGAGAAGGAAAAATTCACACTAAATAACAACACACAATTTGGTGTGTGTAAGAAAAAATAAAAAAGTGTGACTCCAAGAAGAAGGTGTGTGTGCTAAAAGAGTTTACACCCTTTAAGGGTTTATCACACCAAGAAGAAAAGGGGTGTACATGCATTCATGCATGCACATGCACATGTAAACAATGTTTAAATCAGTGTGTGTGCATTTGAGCAGTCTAAGAACAAAGGTTCTTGAGATATTTGAGAATCCATGCAATTAGTGCATGAAGATTCAGAGATGCCATGCACTCGGTGCATGAAGTTTAATTGAAGAGAGACTGAATCCAGACTGAAGTTAAAGACATCATTCATCTGATTTTTCAGCAGTTGAGAAGACCAAGAAGATTTAGTGGGCATACTGAGTGCAAGAACATATTTTCCAATCATGATTCTTGATGATAGTGTCCAGGTCATCCTTAGAAGAAGGAGATAATTCTCGAGAAAAGAAGAGGAGTCCTGATCACCACAAGTGATCATAAGAAGTGAGAAAGGCCAGCAGACCTTATTCAAGGCTGTTGAAGACTCTTGAAGAGCTTCAAAATAAGAAGAGCTACTCGTGTGGCTCAAGGAGACAAGAGAAGAGCCCCTGTGAGACTCAGGGTGGAGAAGTCTTTGGTGGAAGCCAAAGCAGACCAGTGGGACTCTGGTAACACTGTGGGATGCAGTATAAAGAACCTATTGTGGGACTCAGGAGAGATACATTGTGACTCTGTACTGACCATTGTAATTACTAACCGAATTATAGTGTAGAAACCATGTTGGGGCATTTAACCAACATGGGAAGGACATAGGCCTTTGGAGCCGAACCATGTAAATCCTTGTGTCATGTGCCTTCAAATTTACTACATTACTCAAGGAAAGGCTGAGAGATACAAGAAGAGTGGATCGAGGCCTTAACAATCCATATAGGTTTAATTGATAAAGAATCAATTAGTAAAAAGTTTTAAGGGTTCACTGATTCACCCCCTCCCCCTCTCAGTGATCACACTGATCCAGGCACTTCAATTGGTATCAGAGCTAGGTTACCTCTAAAAGATCCAAGGGAGTCTTTATGATGTGCATATTTGAGGAAATGAGAGAACATCCTCAAATGAAGATATCTGCCAAGACTCAGAAAAATAGAAAGAAGAAACAGGTAAATAAGATGAAGAAGAAGGTTGCTACTAATAGAAAAACACCTTCCATTGAAGGTAATTTGATAGTCACAACAGATGACAATTCCATTTATCACTCTTCCGTTGAAGCCTTCTCTAGCTGTGATGATGAAGGAACAATCAATGGTCTTCTAAATGCACTCAAATTTCTTTGGAAGACAGTCCCCGGGGAAGTGGCAATGTTTATTACTACAAGTATCCATGATCTTCATGAAGAAAAATTACATCTATAAGAAGAACCCAATTCTATGGAAGATCAATTGGCAAGAAGGGTTGGCATAACCAACACTCTCAAAAATCTGATGAATTCTAAAGATGATACCATTTCCATTTGTAGTGAATGAATTGATGATGTCACTGAAGAACTACAAAGAAGCATTTGTGACAAAGAATTCTTTGAGATAGTGTTTACAGAAGTTTTCCATGCACTGGAAAAGAGGCATAAAGTGTCAATGATTGTCAAAGATGCTCAACTAGAAGACAATGTAAAAAGGGTGAAGGAGCATGAAAATTCATTGCAAGAAATAATGAAGGTGCATGAATACCAGATTAAACAACTAAAAGAGAATTGGGAAGGAAGGCTCAGATTTGTTGAGGATGAGAATAACTCTCACAACATGAAATGCTTAGAGCTAGAGGTGATATTGAAAAACTAGAAATCACGCAAAACTAAAGTGTCCCAATCAACTGAAAGAAGAAATGTGTCCACTGAATTGTGCATTGCGAATGATGATTCCGAAAGGAGTACATCCTCTAATGACAGGGGAACATATTCTAAGAAGAAGGTACCATACATACCATCTTGTACCAATGATTCTAAATGTGTTTCCGAAAATAGTGCAAGATGGAAGAATAACTATAAACAAGTATGGATGAAGAAGATGAAGAAAGAGAGCTCTCCTGAAAAAACACAGCAATTCAAGAGAAAGACTCAAAAATCAGAAGGAGTCAAGAAGACAATATTTTTCAGTCAATGTTTGTGTTGCAATAGGTATGGACATTGTGCAACAGATTTTTGGTACAATCTTCTAAATGAAAGAGCACAAAGGAATCCCATGCCAAGGGAGAGAAAGATAGAGAAGAAGAAGAAACATCCACAGGTCCAGAAACATCTCTTTACTGCAAACAGATTTGGAATGTTTTATAACATCTGGGATGAATGAGAAAGTGGTCACAAGAATGATTCATACTAATCACCAAATGTTTTCAAAGTTGAAAAGAAGAGAAGATCACAAAACCTGGCTAGGAATGAAGAAGTATCCTTGGGAAGCCAGCAAAAGAAAGTTGAATATTCTCCCAAGAATAACTTGAAAAAGAAAGATAAGTCCTTGGATTTCATATCAAAGAAGGGTGATGCATCCAGAAGGTCCTCCAAGAAAAAATGATTCTACTCTGGAAAGAAAAGTCATACCATGGATCTTTGTAAACAAACCATGGAACTAAATAGAAGCAAACCGCACTCAGTAGGACAATAAATCCTGAAGAAAAAGGGATTGATTGAATATAAGCTGCCTAAGAAAGGTAACTTAAAAGCATCAAAGGAACCATGTGGAACATCCAAATCTGAAGCCGCACATCCAAATGACATATTGATCATCTGGCCAGAAAATTTGGGAAGAATGAGAAAGGAATAAAATAAACATGCCAAAGCTTGTGTAAAAGAAAATCAAAAGATTTCACGTGAAGATGAAGTTCTGTGTGTGAGGTGCAATAAAGCTGGTCATATCAGTAATAAATGAATGACACTCATTCCAGCTCAAAAATAATTCTTCAAGAGAATGAAGATTGCACCGGGAGATTATAGTGCGCAAAAGGCACTTATAAAGAGAGGAGTCACACACAAAGAAGTTGAATAGGTGTTAAGATCCACACCAGCACAAAAATCATTGAAGATCAAATGTGCAAGTGTGAAGAATGAAGAATGTGTAACATCTCGGCTGAGAGAATCTTCTCAACATTGTTGTTAAAACTAAAATACAAAGGAAGTTCCATATTATTCCCTAATCACTAGTATATACATGTGCTTACATTTCCGGGAATTGAAGATGATGATAATTCCCAAATTGAGAATGGTACGGACAGAATGGAGTGCACCCCTTGAGGGGGAGCTAATCCGAAGAAGATGATATTTTGAGATTCATATCATCTTGTGAAGAATGAAGGTATTCCAATAACACCTTCATTCCTTATTTATTAGATGTATTTAAAATGTCAATTATGGGGGAGTGTTTGATTGAAGACAAAAGGATGAAAGGGGGAGATTTATCTTTGCACCTGAACTTTCTAATGAGTTTGGTGATGTATGTGCATGATTTAGAAATTCATTGATATATCGGAAAATTTTCAACCCCTTGATGCCTAAGAATGATCTCACATGTACAGTGAATTGTGGAAAACATTGAATTCTTTGGTTACATTACTCTTGTTTTCTACATCGGGTTATCCCATGTGTACTTAGAGATGATTTACTAAAGGCTCTTTTCTAAAGTGAACATGTGACATCATCCCTCTCTTAGTGTTTTTCAAGAAGATGATATTCAAAGGGAGGAAGTTATATTTTGAAGAGAACCACACTAAACCTTTGAATTTAGTTTCCAATAAGGGGGAGAAAATGTTCGAACACATATTGACCCATTCATATGTGCTCTAGTGATATTGACAACAAATAGAAAGGGGGAGATTGTTGTGCACTGTGTTGCATTTGTTGTCAATAAGTTGTCAAGGATTGAATGGATGACAAGGAGTGAAAATATGTGAATGACAGAGGATGTGATGGTGATGGTGATGTTGTTAATAAGATGTCAAGGATTGAGTGGATATGTTACTGACAAGGTGATGGTGATTGTTGGAGAATGACCATGGTACTAAGAACCATGTCACTTAGGAGAATCACTAAGTTGCATAGAAGGTAATGGTTGAAACACTCTCCATACTAAATCAGATGATTATAGAGCTGATCTTAAGTTCAAAGAACTTGTATCAAGAAGATACAATGTCACAACATTGTGAGAAGTGCATGCATTGTCTTCACAATGCACGAGGAGGTAAAGTAGTGTCATTAACAATTACTAAGTGAATGAGGAGAGAAAGGAGACCCATCCACATCACTAATTGGATGACGTGAAAATGAACCATCCACAGCTACTAAGTGGATGAAGTGGTTTGAAGAAGACCATGCACTATCTCTTAGTGCATGAGGATTTGAAGATGATCCAACCTCATATCTGTTGGATCAAAGAAGAACAATGATGATCAAGTGATTTATGATTAATTATTGATGAAGATAGATGAGAGATCCTTGAGAATTCTATAGAAGAAGAAGAATAGATGTTGGAGAAGATATATGGAGTTCATAAAAAGATGAAGAGGAGAAGAAGTATGGTTTGGCATTTTTGTACTTGGTTACTTTTCTTTTATAAAAAGTACCAACTATGTACTTTAACAAAAAATAATCCAACCATGGAGGCCAGCCGAGGTCCCTCACCTCAAGAACATGCGGGACCCGAGGGTCAACCGCGCTCAAGGGAAGTCCTCAAGGCCAAGGCCTCCCTGGGGCATGGTGCAGGCCGTGTGTAAGGCCGCGGGTGCCACAAAGTGATGAACTCGTGTCGCATGGGTGATAGAGCGCACCCGAAGGAGGCAGAGTGGGCGCTAGAGCATGCCCGGAAGAGCATAGTGGGCGCAGAAGCGCACAAACAGGAGAACTGGTGCGGGGAGGCACCAGAGGGGGGAAGGAGATTTCTGAGCCGATGGTGGGAGGCGATGGTTGATAAACCACAGAAAAACCGCGACGCGTTTTGATGTGGGACGCAATTTTTGGACGCGGATCTTATCATGGTCGTCCATCAGATCTCGCATCCTATCTCAGCCGCTCATTCCATCGCGTGATATCCTTGCTGCACATCTGATCTTCAATCGAGCCGCGAATGGTGTGAGCCGTCCGATTTCCGGGGGATCATTTTCTTCAACCTCCAGACACCCTAGATTCACCCGACATGAACCAGCTCTCCGTCACCACTTCCGATCCACCATGGTTGAATCCAGACCACCGTTGAAGCTCAAAAACAACTGCATGGTGATCATCAGGTCGAATCGAGACCATTAATGCAATCTATGTCTTGCATGCATGAGAAATCTTAAGGAAGAAGGAACAGATGAGGAAAATGGAGTTGCCGAGGCCATGAGGATTCGTGTGAGATTTATACACAAGAATAGGGTATATGATCTTGAATCCATAAACGAAGATTAGATCACACGTATGGAAAAAGGAAACACCCGAGGTATCTGGATAATCATTAACACTGGTTGAATGTTTTTTTAAAGAACCGAATATCTCAGTTATTCAGAGGAATTAATATCGGACGATTCATGGATGGATTTTGAACGCATTCTTTGTCTATAAAAGGAAGAGTCCAAGCCGAGAAGAGGTTGATGCCTCCCGGACATTCAAGTTCTTCTGTTTCAAAAAACATAGCATCTTTGGAGAGGAGAACCGAGAAACCTCTTGCGCGAAGGAGAACCGTGCATTCCTTGCGCAAAGGAAGAGGCCAAGTCGAGCCTCCATGTTCGCTCCCTTGTGCGACAGGGAAGAAGCCGATCCTTGAACGCCCACTGGCCGCATTCTTGCGTGGTAACAAGTGGCCACACCCTCTGCGCCCGCGAGCTCACGCGACAGGAGGAAGCCACTGTGGTCCCTTTGTGTGGTAGGAAGAAGCTGAGCCGCACACACTTGCACGCCTTCTCTGTCTGCTAACTTGTGCGGCAGGAGGAAGCTATCGCGCCACTTGCGCGGTAGAAGTAGTTGCCGAACCTTGTGCGGTAGAAGAAGGCCACACCATGAGGTCCTATTGGACCCATGAACTCTTTGTGCATAGAAGTCCTGTGCTCCTTGGTTTGCACAAAGAAGGAGGATTGTGAACTCTTGTTTTGCACAAATAAGGAGAACCTGAGGACTTGTGTTGTCACAAAGAGGAGCAAAAGCATGAGGCTGAGGCCTTGATAACCCTTGTGGAGTGTGCACACTTTGAAGAATGAAGGTCGTGTGTGCAAAGTGGAAAGGAAGTTCGTGTGTGCAAAGTGAAAAGGAAGGCCGTGTGTGCAAAAGGAGAGGAAGGACAAACCATCTTTGAGTGTGTGTGTGAAAATTAATAAGCAGGCCAAACCCTATGTGTGTGCACAAGTGGAGTGTGCACACCTTAAAGAAGAAGAAAAGAACAAAGTGTGTGCAAGGAAACAAGACGGCCGAAGCCTTAGTGTGTGCACAAGTAAAGGAGGACATACCTCTTGTGTGTACCCAAGTGAAGGAAAAAGATACAAGCATGATCATGCATGTATGAATAAGTGAACAATTGGGTAAACACCTTGAGAAGAAAGAGAGAAGGAAAAATTCACACTAAAGAACAACACACAATTTAGTGTGTGTATGAAAAAATAAAAATGTGTGACTCCAAGAAGAAGGTTTGTGTTCTAAAAGAGTTTACACCCTTTAAGGGTTTATCACACCAATAAGAAAAGGGGAGTACATGCATTCATGCATTCACATGAACACGTAAACAATGTTTAAATCAGTGTGTGTGCATTTGAGCTGTCCAAGAACAAAGGTTCTTCAAAATATTTGAGAATCCATGCAATCAGTACATGAATATTTAGAGATTCCATGCACTCAGTGCATGAAGTTGAATTGAAGAGAGACTGAAGCCAGAATGAAGTTAAAGAAAACATTCATCTGATTTTTTAGTAGTTGAGAAGACCAAGAAGATTTATTGGGCATACTGAGTGAAAGAACATATTTTCCAATCAAGATTATTGATGACGGTGGTCAGGTCATCCTTAGAAGGAGGAGATAAAGCCCGAGCAAAGAAGAGGAGTCCTGATCACCACAAGTGAACAAAAGAAGTGAGAAAGGCCAAAAGACCTTATCCAAGGCTGTTGAAGACTCTTGAAGAGCTTCAAATGAAGAAGAGCTACTCGTGTGACTCGAGGAGCTAGGAGAAGACCCCCTATGAGACATAGGGTGGAGAACTCTTTGGTGGAAGTTGAAGCAGGCCAGTGGGACTCTAGTAACACTATGAGATGTAGTATAATGAACCTCCTGTGGGACTCAGGAGATATACAGTGTGACTCTGTATCGACCATTGTAATTAATAACCAAATTATAGTGGAGAAACCATGTTGGGGTGTTTAACCAACATGGCAAGGACATAGGCCTTCGAAGATGAACCGTGTAAATCCTTGTGTACTATGCCTTTACATTTACTGCATTATTCAAGGAAAGGCTGAGAGATACAAGAAGAGTAGATCGAGGCCTTACCAATCCATAGAGGTTTAATTGATAAAGAATCAATTAGTAAAAAGTTTTATAGGATCACTGATTCACCCCCTCCCCCTCTCAGTGATCACACTGATCCGGGCACTTCAAAGTGTTTTATCAAAATTATTTCCCATCAAAGATAATGGTCTTAAATAGGGTTATGTTTCTATCCCTATTAATAATATTATTTTATTGTGTTAATGATGGAAAGATCTTTTATATAAATTATGAAATGATTGAATGATATTTAATAAAATCGTTTTTTATTGGGTTATGCTATGATGAATGATTTATGTTTTGTGGAACATGTAAGAATTATTTCATTATAATATGGTTGGGACCTATATATCCCTCCAATTAATTAAATATGGATATATATATCTACTAATATATATATGATGGTAATGACATGTAAATCATGTTCAGTAATACATGGATGGAACTACATGTATTCCTAGTTTAGTAATTGACATTGTCTACTATAATGGTTTTGGAAACAATGACTTGGATACAATGGAAATCATTTTATGTGTTTATTAGTTTTCCAAAGTTACATGTTTTCTTCCAATGATATTATATCATGGATATTGTTCATTAAGAACTATTCCTCAATCACTGTAATGATTTATTTCATGACTCACGATTTTTATGTTCAAAATTAATGTTCATGTTTTGAGAATCAAATGTTTATGGTTTGTTTTATGTTATCTATGTTTAACCTTACTGAGTATTTGAGCTCACCCTTTTTTTGTTTTTTTTACCCAGGATATAAAAAAATGTTTCAGGTAGGAAAACAATAGTAGAAGATCTTTATAGGAGATGATGAAGTTCTTCGAAAATGTTAGAACATTATGTTTCAAATTTTCAAATAAACGAAACTAATACGGTTTTTAGACGTCACTTTCTGTCATGTAATAAGTATTTCACAAAATAAATGTAATTCCCATGTATGCCAACATGTGGTCTATATAGTTGGTATCAGTGTGAAGGTTTAGTCAACATTCTAAAACTAGGATTCGAAAACTTTAGTGAGATCCATAGGGAAATTTCAAAGGATATGTCTAGGGATGTCCAATGGATAAGTCATGTATAGGTCACATTACTAGGGGTTTTTTTGAAAATCATGACTATCCAATGGTCAAATCGATTATATCATAGATTGAAATATTTTATGTGATTTAACTTACATAGGTGTTTATAATATATGATATGTATTTATCACACTTTTCTTTCTAGTGTTAGTGAATAGCCAGGACTGCATAGATCATTGATAACTATTGAATATTTCAGATGTGAAAATTATGAGAATTATAATGATTTATTTCCCAAGTGGAAATATCATGAAGAGAATCCTGATGATGGTACGAGTTTTGGTGATACTCATGAGGATAAAGATATTTTAAATGTAATGTGAAAGGTATTTGAATCTCCTCTAGTATTTTTTACCTTAATACTAATAATATTGATGTTAAGAATCCTTAATACATGATTCATATTTTCATAAAGACGAAGTTGAGGGATCCTGAATTATTGTTTACGAATAAAGATGGATGATTGGGGTTTATATGTTTCTTATTTCAAAGATTATGTTATATGAATACAGAAATATGTTATTTTTTCAGTATAAGTTTTTTATTAAGTATTTGAAAGGATGTGTTGAATAGTTAAAAGGATCCAAAATGTGATTTAAGGGTAAGGTGATATACATGTAGAATGCATGATTATGTGGAACATAACCCTTAATGTGTCCCTTATTTTTAGATAATGAATTTGTATAAAGATATGTTAGATTATAATAAGTAAATTGGATGATTCTAGTTTCTTGTGAACTAATTATGGAGTTGTTGAGAAGAGGGTTATGAAATCATGGATGAAGTATACAACTTTTTAGGAATTAAAGAATATATCCAATAAGTTGTTGAATAAAGAAATGTGCATATTTATGATAAAGATATATGGTAATTTTTTTTATTAACATGACTCCAGATAATGCATGATGGAGTTAGTCGAATGTTTGGAATGTGGCCAACAAGTTATATCTTATGAGTTATGGGGGATAAATGATGGTATTCATATGCTTGTTATATGAATTCTAATGTAATTGTTTTATATGAGTTTGGACATAAGATGTTTTGATAAACCTAAAGGTTTAAATGGATTAATTTTGACATCAGATTTTATTTTTGAAGGTTAAAATATGTTTTTTTAATATTATTAGTGGAATTTTATAAAAGTATATTTTTTGAAAAATGAAAACCTGCAGGACGGGCAACAACCTGTCACATCGTATAAGGCATTGAGAATCAACCCCACAATCGAAGTGTGAAGGTCTATTATCACCTACCATTGGACTACATGAAGTCCGTAGTTATTATAAATTAATTTTATTTTATTTAAGCGGTATGATAGATGATGTATAATTCCATTTTTTGAACCACATACTATTAATCTCACCATATATGGACATATGAATATTTGATAACTTGTGTTAAACATTTTTTGATAGATATATATGAAATTACCTTTCATTCTCTCACATGATCTACTAACACTTCCAGAATGAAAATTTTGACATCATCTAATTAAATAAGAGATGAAGTGCAATTTGTTCATTGAATGAACAACTATGAGATTGTAATAAAATCATATATGTACTTATTCTCATGAAAAAATCATCATATATAGGGAAATGATGTTGAAAAAAAAAATTCTAGTACATTCTTATCTGATGAATCATATGATTCCTAAAATCATCACAGATTTACGGATTTATTATAGTTAAATTTCTCTAAACCTTATTTTATATCTCTATACATCAGTTATTGGTGGTTAGATTTCTCTTCCATATCTATGATATCACTTACCACCTATGTTCCCCTATGTGGAATACCAGTGATGAGTTACTTTGGTTAACCATTATGTTTCTAACTTTCATTTTTTAAAATGATGTTTTAGTAACCCTTTTAATGATGTGAGTTTCCATGAATGAAACATTCATGTAAAAAACCATATATAACCATGATTAATTTCTATTTTAAAAGAACACAATAAATATTTGAGGGTGACATGAGGAAAAAAATCTATCATTTTCATGACAGAAAATAACACATAAAATAAGTTATATCTGAATAAAAAATTATCTCCAATGATAGAAAGAAGGAATTCAAAAATAAATACACGACTAAGCCCAAAGAGAATCAATATAACTCAAGAATAAATTTATGTTAGGAAATCCATTTCATTTTTTGAATGATATCAATCAGAGACATTATTAGGGAAGTGAGTGAATAAATATTATGTTTCAATGTCTAATAATAATTAATGCTATTGTAAATCATGGGGGAAGTATTAAAACTAATGAAATGAATATTGGGGAATAATATAAAATAAGTCCTCAATGAATCTTGATTGATACCGAATCCCTTACATTTTTTTCCTTTTTGTTTAACTACAGTATATGGTCATGCATAAAAAATATACAATAAAAAATATTTTAGATTAATTTTCTTGGTCACATTCACTTATAAATTTCATTTAAATTTTTACATTTGAATGATATAATTTTTGTGTTTTCAATACATAATGATTTAAAATAATGGGTTGGTATTGGTAACATAATTGTTATACAAAGATGAATATACAATGGTTTTAATGTAAAATAAATAGATTATATTAGTAATTGGAATTAATTTTGATTGTAAATTATTTATTATAAATATTTTGAAAAAAATAACCTTTATATGAATTGGAATATAAAAAAGGATGGTTCAGTTTTGAATATTGGGGGAGAGAATCAAGGAGTACTTTCGACAGCACAATGACTATATAAAATTAATAACATATATTTTTAATTAGTGATAATATAGATATAACATTAATAGTTAATTATTTAGATAGTAAAGTATTTTATATGAAAAAATATATTAATATTTTTTTTATAAAACAAAAAGGCATATCACAAAAGATGTATATCAATCAAAATGAGGAGGAGAGAATCCCTTACCTCTATATTAAGAATATAAATTCATGAAAGGACTCCTTATAATTATAATATATCCTTGGTAGGTGTTTAGATATGGATAAGGAAGAAAAAATAATGATCATGGCCTTTAGTGTATAGAGTGATGAGATAATGGGTGGGAGTGAACTCTATTTATATGTGAAAAGAGGGTCGTCTTTATGGAAAGTTATAGATAGATAAGAGGTAAGAGTATAATCACATGGGTGTTTGTTGGGGCATGTGTGTTGTTTAAATTTAGTAGAAAAAATTTATAAGATAAATATAGTTATGACTATAATAATTAAAATTTATTTGTGTATGGTTTAAGTGAAAACTTATTTATAAAAATTTTAAGATGCTTTATTTACACATTTTCAATAATTTTAATATAGATTTAAGATTAATCATTAAATTCAATTTATTATAAAAAATATAACATTAACCATAATATCTAATTAAAACATACTAAATCCAAATTTATTATCTATTTATATAATTTAATTTATAATTTCTGGAAAATTTCCATGAAATTCAGAAATATAATATATAGAAATTATATTTCATAGAAAATGATGTTTTATTTATTATGTTTTCTTATTCATATTTAACATTAATTTTTGATTATATGTGTGGTAGGTTTATATTAATATTTTTAAAAATCATAATATTCTCACAATTTGGTATATATATATTTAATATAAAAACCCAATGTTTAGAAACATATTATTCCTTGAAAAATAACTTTTTAACTAAAGGTAACCTAATATTTAAGCCAAAAAGTAATGTTTAATGTATTAGATAATTTGGGCACAATTATTATAATAATAAAATCTATATGTACCTGTTTAGTTATAAAACAAGTAATTTTTCTAAATATAATATATGTTTAATATATTAGGAGAATTTTATATAAATAGTTAATTGTGTTTAAACTAGTCTTATTATTTTTCATTAAATGCAACACCATTTTAAGATATACCCATTTCACCTTTTTGGTTAATATATTCAATACATAAGAAAATGATTCTCAAGAAAATAAGTGATATTTTTTTGTTATAAATATGCATAAATTATATAAAATTAATTATTTATATATTAAAAATAATTTTTCAAAATAATAATGAAATTAAAAATAATATTTAAAAATTTTGTATATATTTTATCATAATTTAATAATAATAATGATATTTATACATAACCCAAAAATATATATATTTATAACAAATAAATATAATAATTCTATTTCATTTTGAGTAATATTAATTTAAATTTATAAATTAACAATCCAAAACATTACTATACCTATTTTATATATGTACAAAAACCATATTTTTGATGACCATATTTGCAGCTAACAAATATTCAATGAGTTGAATTTTTTTAAAATATAGACTTACTAAATAATTACAACTTTCCACTCTCACAATGTATAACACAATTTTATTTATAATTATTTATATTGCATAATGTTTTCTAATTTCATGTTTTCTTCCACATTATTTGTTTTTTCAATTATTGATATTCATGATAATAGATGACCCTAGATAGTTTATCGATGATGATTTTATTAATTTCAATATAGTATCCCCTATTTATTTACATACACTATTTGGATGTAATTTATCCATGGTGAGTAATAATCCCCTATATGTAGTAGATTTTATTATTTGTTGTCGTTCTAAATCCCTAATTTAAAATAAATTGTGTCTTAATATTGGTTTATTTATTTTAGATCAAATTTTCTAATAATGTTTCAATTTATTTTAATTAATAGAAAAAAGTTAATAAAAATAATGTATATAAATAATAATATTAATACCTTGTAAAACAATTACGTGATCTATTTTATCAATGACAAAATAAATAGTGTATTAGTATATTGGAATATCATGAAGCTCAACATGGATTATGCAATTTTTTTTAACCAATGTAAATTTTTCCAAGAAGTACTAAAATTATAGTCCCATCCTATTTGGATTCAATTTGGTAAAATAATCACATTAACTATCATAATCTTATCTTAATTGATTCATTATTGTCTTTTCTCTTTACTGAAAGAAAAATGTATAAAGTGATTTGGTGAATAGAGTTACTGATTATGACGATCATTGATCCAGACTACTATTTCAATCCCATAGAGGTGTTTAATAGATCATGCAATAAGTATGATGATTTTATACATGCCCTTAAAGGGAATTTCAAGGTCCTGGTTAATCACAATGTTGTGGTAGAGGGCGTTGGTATGAAATGTTCAAATGAGTTGAAATTAGTTTATTCGAGACTGTTCAATAATGTAATAAATGATACACATAATATAATCACATTTAATGGATCTCATTCTTTTGTTAAGGTGGATCTAATGATTTTGGAATAGTGAAATCAAGAATGCATGTTCATATTCACCAGTTGGATAATTCCTCAGTAAAATGGGAACCATAATAAATTATATGATTTGAATATCCATTTAGAAATGGTGTTTTTTTAATTAATATTTATAATATCACATGGTATGGGTTTCATTAAATTATTATTAATATATGAATAACTGATTTTGTAGTTTTTTTACGATGTCAATTTTTATTAAGACATGATTTCTAAGAATCTAAGACTGGAATCCACATTTCAATCTAGACTCTATATTTAAAACTCTTTCCCTAGTGTAGATTAGAATCTAATAGCTTAACATCTTTTTCTAACATCCAACAATCATTTTGTATATGAACTATGTAGTGGGGTCTACAATTATTCTTTACAAAGTGATTGAAAATGATAATATTGATAATATTTCAGTAATTCAGGTCGAGGTTGATCTCTCAATTCCACTTATTAAAAAATTTATATTATATTTAAATGACGTTATGATTGACATATTTCTGAATTTGAAATACCATTTTATTTTTTATTAATTAAAAAAATATTGGTAATTTTGTATAAAAATGATATAGGAACATGTTATGTTATTACAGTATGTAGATAGGGAACTTGATTTCTCAATTAATTTTCAATGTCCCTATCTCTAATAGATCATGATTGAATCATATCAAACCCAATCGTATTCATCATGATTCTGAGAAAATAAGGAATCATCATTTTAAACAACCTATTTTATTTACTATAGTGGTTTCAGGTGACATCCCCTAGGTATCTTATAATTCTATGGCTTATCTTTCATAGAATTTCTCACTAAATAATTTAGTTGGAAACCACATAGAATAAATTGACTCCTTCATATTTGTGATTAATAGTCACCATACGAAGATCAAAAGGTTATTTTCTGATGTGAAATATGATCATATACTTGATCACCATAATTCTATCACAACAGTTCATGGAAAGGATTAAATTGTGAGACAATTGAGGGTTGGTGTGGCTACCTCCAATTGGTTGATCGAAAAAAAGATTCAGAAGTGGAGGATTTTGACCATAATTAATATTATGAATAATGTTACATGAAATAAAGAAAAATTTAATCTATGATGTCTTATGTATTATTTTACAATCATTAATGATACAATCAAGGAGTAAAGAATTATCATTATTGGTATGGGATCCAATAATATGGGTAGTTGGATAAAGTCATCTTTGAAGGGACCTGAAATTAGTATTGGGTATCAGGATCATCTTATCATGAATTAATGAACTCTACAAGAGGTCATTGTGGAAACATAATCACCTGGACATGGTTCTATGTATAGGAACATTGGATAACATATTTTAAAAAAATATCAGGACCAGGAGGCCATTGCAACTGTTTAGAAGGGATACACCACTCAATTAATCTATTGGAATTAGTATAACATCTAGAATGTCACCTCTTGGGACATTCAGCCTAAGGATGATAGGATTTTTGAATCAAATTATAGAGCTACTAGATTCAAATATTCTATTTTAGTGTCAGATAATGAGAATGTGGGCATGGGCACGCAAAAGCATCTATCTAGCCTATAGATTCCAAGAAAAAAATGATGATGGTTTATAATTTGGAATAGAGAATATGGATTATTGAACATTGAAGGGAAATAAATCCAATGAGTCTCCCTTGATCCAGGTCCAACTCATGGTATGATTTCATCTACATAGTCTTGATGAAATTTTAAATAGATCTAATAGCAGGGAAAATATTCCTTGAAAAACATGAAAATACCCATATAATGATATTAGTAAAGGTAGAATCACCAAGAATTGATAATCTCAATGAAAGGAGAAGTCCAAAGTGATCAATTTTGATGAAGGTTTCATATATAGATGGATAAACTGTTGAGAATCCCACCACATGTGATGATAACATTAAAACTATAACTAGTAATGAAAAGAAATGGAGAAAGGAAAAAACATAAAGGAGAGGCCATTATCTATGAGATAGGAGTTTTGGTATACCTCAGTCCATAAGATGAACATTCTTCTCATTATTATTAGGCAGTTATATTCTTTTCTTTATGTAAGTGGTTTGCACCTTTTTTCACATTCCTTAGAAATTTAAATTTTTTTTAAAACATCACTATAATTAGCTATAACCCATTTATAACCGTATGAAAATTGAACTCATTATAATAAAATCAAATCAAAATTTTAATATATTAAATGTCATGGATTTTTACACAAAAATTTGTGTATAAAAAATCATGAGTAATTAGTCCATAATATTTGATCATGAAATTTTTCTATTGTGTAACATGAAAATATAGTGTAAATATGATCTTGAATGTAACAAAATATTTCCAGAAAATTCATAAGAAAATTAATCTTGTTATATAAAATTATATCCACATATTCATAGTATCATATGGATGGGCTAACCACCCATGTAACATATTGGGTTTGGGCATTCCCCTCGTGTATCCATGGTTTGGGCTGACCGACTATGTACCCCTAGACTAGGGGTGACCATATGCATACCCATTTTCTTTGGAAGCCTACACGTGTTCTCTTGGGCTTGGCTTCACAACGTACACAAATTTTTGGTTAGGATGATAATAAGTGTTCACTTTTGAGCCCATAATGTATTAACCCATGAGTTAGAAACTGGATTCTTAAAAATTTACACAAATCATAATCAAAAGCCTTCCAAAAATGAACTTGGATTTTAAAATTGATTCATATCCCCCAATAATGAATATAAACCACTAATGGATGATAAATAATATAGAAAAAAAATTCTACAATAGAAGAAGAAAATATCATAAAATAATAATATGAAATATCCTTTTCATTTTATTTCACTTATATGAAATAATTTTTTTTTTAAATTGAATAGATATTAAATTAAAAAACAATGAATACATGGATAGGGACATTCATTATGTAATTTTGTTTAGAAATAGGAAATTTTTTTCATGAATAATGTGTTAAAAATAAGATTTTGTTTATATTTTGTAATAATAGTCTAAATTGGCATAAACACCCATATTTTTTAAAAAAAATTTAATCATTTTTAAAAAAATCAAATTACATAAATGATAATAAAATAAAATAATATATGTAAATAAAATAAAATTATTAATATGGGCATGAAGGGGAAGGAATCCTGCTTAAAAAGAAGAGGCACATATGATTAATCACAAAAGAATTTCATTTATTATATTTTGATCTAGAAAGAATGTGGAAGGGTAAAAGGACATGGAATACTCATGAGAAATGATCATTGAATAAAATATAGGTACTTTAGCTTGAAATATCATAGAAATTTCCCAAATGGGAATTTATTCATATCATTTTCAAATTCATTATGTGATTGAAATGAAAACCCATAGAACATTAATAACCATTGAATCGCAATCCCATGAATGAATAAAAATTATATTGTACTCAAAATAACATAACTGAAATTATTGGTTAGTATAAAATATTACAATAAGAAAGAAAATATATATGATAATATTATTACCTTTACAGTATCCATCAAATAAAACATATCAAAATCTTAATGAATTCACTCCATCGTGAATCTGGTTCTTTATAAATGATGTAATTATGCATCATTTATGGAAAATGACACTAACAATATTATGAGAATGATTTGGAGTGGAATAATGTTTATGGAATAAATTGTTTTTTTGATTATTCTTAGTTGTTTGGATGTTTAATAGTCTTGAACCCGCACACTCATATCTCATGCTAAAATAATGATAATTACTTTTACTTATTGAGACCGATATAGGTGGTCCAATATTTAAAATATTTAACATACATCAACAAAATGGATATATTTTACCTCTTATATTCGGAAAAAAAATTTATAGTGTTAGATAAATTGGAAAAACACTTAGCATTATGGATTCCAAAATAAATTATTCATAAATATTAACATCTTCACCCATTATTCCCACCATTTCATATTATACATTAATTCATTGTCATCATCTAGATGAAAAAATTTAAATACAATTAATTTAACATCATTCTTGATTACCTATAGAAAATGATTCATAATAATGGTGATCTAAAATTACCAGTAACAGAAAAATAGTCATTAATAATTTAATGTCATCAGTGATAATAACATGTGGATTAACGTATAATTACATAAATCAAAGTTCATGAACCAATAATAAGAATATTCATACCCATAATTACATAGTCTATATAAAATGAAGACATGGAATAAGGATTTATGAATGTAATCATTCTTTATAATCAATATTCATGATCCATGTGATATCAATATTGATGAGAGGAAATACATATAACCCATAACATCATATCAAAAACCTGTTGGTGTCTTGGAGCATTATCATCGAATAACCTATAAAAAACACTTATATTTAGAGTAACCATACATTGAATTAATATTTTAATTAAGTAGATAAAATAATCATTACCCAATTTATTGGATTTCAATATTTGAGCACCAATTGTACATGTAATAATATTGTCAAACTATGCTATTATGGATCACCTATTTTACAAAAATGTCCATGATCAATAAATATATTAAATAATTCTTGGGATTAATCTTAAAACTCATATTAAATCATTATTAGTTTAATAACATGAATAATTTTTGGAAATAAATTGGATCCATGAAAATATCCGTGAATCATTACTAACCCATGGAATAAAAATTATTTCAATAACAATCTCTTTGATACTTAAAATACCCATGGAAAATGAACAGTTTCTATAAAAATATCTTCAAAAAATGATTAAAATAAGAAATATAAAATGGATAAATAATAATATATTAAAAACAATAATAATATATCCATAGAGAAAATGTAGACGGAACATTAAAAAATATTTCCTTTGAAGAATATGTAACAATAACGGTATCTAACCTTGATGAATGAATTTACCCATAAAATATAATTGTCAATTTTCATTAGAAAAATAACCTTTTTCCTTATGAAAATATGTTTTTGAAAATTAAAATTAAAAAATATTATAAAAATCACATTCATAGAAAAAATCAAAGACACACATTAAGGAATCTTTAAAAAACCAAAATGTACATTATGGATGGAAAATCTATTTATTCTATAATTTCCAAAAAATAATCATTCTTTTAGAAACTTTTTGACCCTTTTAGTCATATTATTCCCATTTGTAAAATGTTTTAAAAATTAATTTAATTGTTTTTAAAATCAGTTAAATATCATGTAGAATGGATTTAAAAATTTAATTTATTTTTATAAGATATTAAATGTTACAATATTTTTAAATAATTGATATGGAAGAGAATGATACAAGATCAAAAAGAATAAACAAGATTAGTATCACTTTTATTGGAATTTATAGATGTTTCATTAATAAATATAGTAGGAAATGGAAATAAATCATATCAACCACATTAGTAAATAGATCATAAGGAATGTGATTTTGATAATGAAAATAAGATTATCGTATTTTCACCAAACTATCCTTCAACAAAAATAATCCTAAAATTGATGTAGATTGTATCATTACAAATTTTTTACTTCATCAAATCTTCAATTGTAATACCCATTAATGAATAAGATAAAATAAAAAATTAAATATAATGAAAATATGAGAATTCTAGATATTTAATATTAAATTGGAATTATAAACACATCATATTTGATGGTAGGTATATAACATAACATATGTCCATTAGATGAAAAATTGAGACGAACGGCCCTTATTATGATCATAACATTGATGTGAGAATTATTCAATAAATGGACTTTGTGTATAAAATGTATAAACAAATTAATTATTTTGAATAAATTATAGAAAAATATTATATATTAGGAACAAAATTTTATAATATCCAAGAAATTGAATAAGTAGTATAACCCAATGAAAATAAATTCATTTATAAATTTCATTACCACGTTAATGATTCAGGTAAAATGCACTTGAAAAAACTAATAAAAATTTATACATTAAAAGAATAGGTATGAAGAATTCAATATATATCATGAAAAAGGGGATATATATATATATTAATAAAAATACAAAACTAGGTAATTTTACATATGTCACACAAAAATATGTCTAAAAATAGAAAACCATTACCTTGATTCTATAATCTCCATGTACATAATTTACTAACCGTATAATAAAATAACAACAATTATTTCTTTTATTAAATTTTTTTTCAGGGTATAATAACATATTAAAAAATTATTTAATTTATATCATTTTTTTATATATGTAAATATTTAATCGTTTTAGTACATTTTAGTTTTTTTATGATGTTTGATTCAATGTTTCAAAAAGGCATCAATGTGTTAGCCTTGTTCAATGTGATCATTATGTCAATGTCTCAATAATATAAATCATGAAATATTTTTCTTTTTTTACATCAATTTTTCTTTTAATAATAATAATAATGAATTATGGTTATGAAAAATGAACAATGTCAAAATCAAGGTGATGGTAGGTTATACGTGGGAAGGATTAATGTTCCCAATTTTAAATAATAATTTTGTAATGTTGTTATGAAAAATTTAATCATTAAAAAACTATATTGACATCATAAATACAATATTATATATTTTATACTTATATATATTATCCATGTGTTGTTGTGATGAAATCATAGTCACATCGATTTGACTAGGCGGTAGTACACACGTGTGCAGAATTGCTGTTACCATTTTTCATTGTAACAATTTCACATATATATTATATTTTAAAACTGATAATTCTTTCTGTAATATAAAAATTGTATCATGTATATCACATATATCAATTAATATAATCCAATTTTCCTTCCATTTCAATGGTTAATGTAAAATGAGTCACATCGTATCACAAGGTGATAGTCTTTCTTATACATGAGTAACGTTATCGTACCCCCCATAAAAAGGAAAGTAAAAAATGTACATGGGATTTCATATTTATTGAAGTATAATTATGATATAAGAATAATAAATATATTATTTTAATCTCTCATTATATCAATCTATGTCAGGTGATGATAAAAAACGAATGACTTTGGTTTGCGAGGGGTAATCCACCGTACACACAAATGATAATTTCATATCCCATTTAATATAATATGAGATGAATTTAGGCTATTCTATTAATATAATAAAATATAATAATATTTTAAATAATTTTTTTTTATAAAATAAAGATTTAATACTATTTTAATTGGTTTTAAGGACTAATAAAATAAATATTCATTGGGAAACATGATACATCTTCTTCGTGCAACCTCCATAGGTAAGAACAAAATGGAAAGATATAATGTATTTATAAAAAACAAGGGATATAGGATTTTAAGAGGGAATTTTGGAAAAAATATATACTAATTAGTATTTAAAAGGGGACATGATATTGTGAAGAATAGATAAGAGCGGCGATATTTTGTAACTGAGTTGAGTGTCATCATGGAAATTTTTACAACGAAAAATTAATACCCATGATTATCAAATTAAAAATAACAAAAAATAAATCATTATCTAGAATTAGAAAAATTATTATCTAAATATTATCATTTAAATAATTTTATAAAAAAAATTATTCATTTTAGCACTTATATTTTTAATTCACGCCACTCATAAACATGATTTACCCTTAACCACAGTAATTTATTTTATCATTTTCACTATTCATTATAGAAAAAATTAATTTGAAATTATTAGATAAAATATATTAGTCTGATTTCAAATAATTAATCAATTTTTTAAAATTTAATTCACATATTTTCCATTTTTTAAAAAATTACACCAATAGATGTGACAAATAAAAGGGTTTTCAACAAGTGTTTTTTTAAGAGAAATATTCATTCATTTTAACTAAATATCTTAAAATATTAGTTTTATATATTTCAATAAATATTTTATGATATATAATACATAAAATTTAATTATATAAATTCTATTAAATGGTTTTTTCATTAATTAAAAAAGATAAATAGGAAGAACTTAAAAACAATTTGAAGAAATGCCCCATTTTAAAACCCCCAAAAATCCTAAAATAAATTCCAATAAAAATATGATTAATCTATATTTAAATGTATTAAATACAAATAATTAATAATTTTTAGACTTCAAATAACATTGTAAAATAATACAAATATTAAATTTCTTATTTTATTTAATAGAAATGATAGTTTTTTCGAAATATTTAATTCATAAAATTCATTGAAAAATAATTACTTTCTAGAAAATCCAAAAATTTCACACAAATTATATTCTTATATAATGATATATAAAATTATGTTTATTTAATCACAATAAATTTATAAAAATAATTATTATTATAATTTAACTTCATTGAAAAAATAAGTTATGAATAAACCATATTTTTGATAAATAAAATTTATTTTCTAATAATTGATTTATTAATTAGTAATAATTTATATATATATATATATATTATTTATTAGGAAATTTATATATAGATATATTATAATTTATATAACACTATTAATTCCTTCCAATTTAATGGCTAGGTTGTACCAGTTATATATTTCATGAGAGAACTAATCTCATAGTTGTGTGTCGAAATGGATATCGAACAGAGTTTTATTAAATAAATATATATTTATGTTATTTCCAATCCCAAATTAATAAATTTCATCCTCATAATTGTACAATTTTATTTATAATAAAATGTTGGACATTTCAGAATATCATTGTTTGAAACCCATATCCCAAAATGTGTTAATAATATATCCTCTTGACAAGAGACAAAAGAAAGTATGGTGGTGATTTGGAATAACATAGAAGAAGACTAAAATAAGAATAAATAGTTGGGAAGTGAATATTCGGAAAGGGAAGAAATAGATAATTAAAAAACATAGTGTATTGATCAAAATAATGTCAATAGTCAAGATAAATTTAACTACCACAAAACCATAAAGCAAAGAGGTGGGATAAAGGTTATCGATATCATCATAAATTATGGTAATAGGATAAAATTTGTATCTAGATAAGTTTCCATGGGGTAAATAATTACATATCATAAAGATTAATAAAAATAAGGAAATATGGATACTTAAAATCAAAAGGGTTTGTATCATAGAAAATTGTCTTCATATAACACATAAATAACCATTATAAATATAATAAACATATGTCTAACATCTAATATAATACTCCTATGAACATAATAATTAAGCAATGCATCAGAGTTCTAACATTCCTCTCCCATTATATAATATATATCTAAATCAACCAATTCTATATGGTTTCCCCAATAATATATCAATCTTCATTAACCATAACTAAAATAGACATATACTACATTTCATTATAAATATCATAAAATAAATAATTATTAAATTAATTTCATGATTAACCCATGAAAAATAAATGAGTTCAAAAAAACTATCATTGTATCAATATTAATATATGGAAGTTAAATGGGTTCCATAACAATATATTTTTAACATAATTAATATATTTAAATGAAATAGGTTCCATGACGATCTCTTTTATATATGTTTAACTTGTTGAAAATAAACGAGCTTAATAATAATATATTTTAGAAAAAATTAATCCATCTATAGAAAAGACAATCGTTATGTAATTAAAAAATATCCACATTTAAGAATAATAAGAAGTAAATTTTGTAGACAACGATGAATGTAAATACCATTAAAAGATAATTTATACAATTTTTGAGAAATTAACATTTTCTATTTGAAAATAATATTTTAGAATTATAAATTTATAAAATATTATGAAAAAAAATTATTTGAAAATACCAATGGATACATATAATAAAATATTCATTTGACATAATGGACCTTATTAAAATAAATTCCTCCCATATCATAAATGGTAGAAATAATATTTCTATTCAAAACCTTTTTTAATTGTGAGTCTATAGTGAACCATTTGGAAAATGTTAAGAAATATCAATTATTTTTTTAAAAAATAAGGTAAAAGATCATGTAAAAATGCTTCCATAATTCATTCATTATCATAAATGAAAATATAGGAACTATTTTAATAAACAATTATATAAGATAGAAAGACACCCTATCTAAAATAAAATACACTATTGGAACCACATAAAAATAACATTATTGAAGTTTTTTAATAAATAATGGAGGAATATAAAAATAAATGAATTAATTTTTTTTTAAAGAGTAAAATATATACGGTTCAATGAAATAAGATCATTTTATTTCCACACAAATAACCATGAATATAATCAATCCTAAAACTAATTGATATTGTATCATAAATCCTTTTCAATAATCATTACTCAACAATTGTAATCACCAAGAAGGAATATCATTGAATGAAACAATAGGTATCACCAACATAAAGATATTCTTGATATAACACATCATAGGGGTAGTAGATATTCCGTATAAATTATAATATGGGTATAACATAACATTTTTCTCAAATATAACATTTTGGGATGAGCAACCCTTATAATGATTATAATATTTATGTTAGAATTATCAATTGATCTATTATGTATATCAAAACTAAATCCATATAAAATATTTATAAATAAAACGTATGATAATAAATAGTCATTACACATGTAATATTTGTATATTGGAGACAATGAAAAAGAAAATCTGATATAAAATATTTGTTAATTTGTTAAATATGATGTAAAATCTACTTGGATGAAACAATTAAAATTGAAAAATAAAATTCCTAGATATATTTAGGATTAATGAAATATCATATATTATGGTAACTATGTACACCAAACAATATAAATTAGTGATGAATGTGGAATATGTTTCACACAAATAGAAATGAGATGAGAAAACACTTACATCGAGTCCAAACATTCCTTGTATTTTCACAAAATCCCATGTAATAATATTAAATAAATTATATGATTTCATAAAAAAATTCCATCGGTGTAATTTCTTATAGGAAAATAAATTATTTTATTTCATTTTAATAAAATATTTAATCATTTAGGAACACTTCAGGTGTTCTCAGCATGCTTAATGAATTATTTCAAAAACGCTTCTTTGTGTTGTCCATGGTAAAAAACGTCATCATTTCAATATATACATATTAATAACCAAGAAATAAATTTCATATTTTTTCATAATTTTATATTTTAAGACCAATCACAAATTATTATTATGAAAAATAAACAATATTATAGTCATGGGGACTATATTCCATTTGTGTGCATTGGTAATTTTTTTAATTTTTCAATGACCATTATGGAATGAAGGTGTGTAATGTTTTATATTTATAATAATTTAATAATTTCATAAAAACAAAATAATTTCATTAATTATACTTATATATATCATCCATGTGTTTTGGGGATGAGAAATAAATCACACCTTTTCCTAGAGGTGCTCTTCCACCTGTATGCATGAACAATGATATTATATTTCAGTGTAAGAATGGAAATTATATATTTGCTTTTTAGAATGATTAATATTATATAAATATCATAAAAATTTATTTAAATCACATATATTCATTATCATTATTACTATTATCTTCCTTGTTATGTATTAGTAATAAATGAATCACTTCGTATAATGGGACAGTAGTTCGGTGTACACAAGAATGAAATTATCGTATCTCGCATGAAATATAAATTAATATTTTACAAATGATATCACATTTACATAATTAATTTTTTAAAAAAATATCATATATATATATATGATTATAATACTTAATTATATAAAATGTGAGAGTAGATTATGGGAAATGAAAGATATCAGTTTGCTGGGATGTATTCTTCCATACAGATGAATGATGATTTTGTATCTCATTTGTTAATATTGGGGATGAATTTAGGTTATTAAATTAACAAGGAAAACTATGATTGTTTTATGAACTAGTGTTATTAAATAAAAATGTTTTTATAAATTTTGATGTAGGTGGAAAAAAATATTAAATAATGATTCTCAGTTTAGAATGATACATATTTTTCAGACATCCTCTATATGTAATAATGTGACGGTTTCACAGAATGTAATTATCTTCACAATAAGTGATAGAATATGTGGGTAGGGATGTATGGAAGATATTTTGGTATGTATTGGATCATAAAAAAATCTTTGAATGTGTAAATAAGAGAAGAGGGTGGTGGCCTTTAATAAATGAGGGGAGTGACACAATGCTAATTACTTCAACGATAAAAACGTACTAGAATTTTTCTCATGAAAATGGGTAAAAATTGACCATTATTGATCCATTTACATTATAAGGTAAAATTATTTGAGGAAAAAATATTTAATACACTTTTTAAGTTATTTTAATCCTCATAATTTAATTTTAATGACATGGTAAACCCATTTTCACCATAACCATGGTAATTTATTTTAACATTTTTCAATATTGAAGAATATAATAATTATTTTTACAAAAATTAGATAATAAGATTTATCCATATTTAAAATATGTAATAAATTTAAAAAAACAATTCATGCATATTGAAAATGTTATTTTAAAATTAAACCTAAAGACATGAAGAAAATGTGGGTTTTCCAGATGGGTATTTTTAAAGTGGATGATGATATTAGATTAACTCTACGACTAAAAATATTTATTGAATGAATCCAAAGTAATATATTAAGATGTATAATATATATATTTTATTGATTCCAATCATCCTTATGTATCATTTTAATTAATTTAGATTGATAAACATTATCCCCTTCAGAATAATTTGAGGGAAAAATTAATTAATCAAGAAGATAATAATAATAAATTAAAAAATAAATATTATTAAAATTTAATTATGATGAATAAGTATAAGTAAATAATAACTAATTTATTGGAAATAATTTTCAATGATATATTTTTTATAATGCCTTGTTATACTTTTCCATTATTCTCGTGTTTATGTTTTTTATCATCCTTATTTGGGTGTGTTTGCAGGCTTCTCTGGAATGGATAGAATTTCATTGAAAATGACATAATGTTTAGTGATATTTGTTTATTTCAATTAATTTTTTTAGGTATATATATTTTTGATGACATATTGGGGTTCCTTACATGTTCATAGAACTCTTGGATTTATGTTATAATGTTTTTCTACTTGAAGCTATAGTTTCTATAGTGGGCTAAGGGATTACATGCCATATAATTTTTACCACATTTTGTAGTGATCACAAGGTAGATTCAATGAAACTAGTTCAGGGACTGATGGTTTTACATGTTTTTCATTAGGTTCGCGACTTGTAATTTATTAAAAAAAATTTTAATAAACCAAAGGGTTTTTTTGGGGTACAGATGATTATTGGGATGTAAGATCTTTAAGGGGATTACACACAGTCCCCCTCAACCTAGAAGCTCTCAAGGGAGACTGTGGATACCTCTCACACTTCTAAATTGGTTCCTTCATTGACTGATCGTTTTTGAAGTTGTAGTGATTTTCTCTAAATAATAGTTAATCCTAGTTATTAATTTGATTTATTATGAAATCAAAATCAGTTATGGTTATGTTTCATATTTCTGATTGAATAGTATTTTCTATCGATCCTTTTCATCTTTATGGAATTCCTTGTATTTCAAAGGATTTTCTTGTGGTTCTAAACCACCTTTGTCTAAGGAATATATGTTTATAAAAATATGAGGTAAGTGAATATAAAATTCGGTATAATTAAATACATTATTTTTCCTTATTTGTAAATTCTTTTGCGTTATTGTAAGATCCTGATTTTTAAGAAAGAAACACTACATTCAATAGAAGGTATGATATGCTACATCGAGGGAAAACAAACAACCAAATATTATTAATAAATTATTACCATTATAAAAAATCTTATGGAATGGAGGGAATGAATAGTATTGGCTGAATTCTGAAATTATGGTTTATAAAGGTTAAAATAACGATTCATTTGTTACCATGTTTATTAGTAATGGAAATAAAAATAAAATGAATATAGATTATGTGTTTTTATAAAACCCTATTTAAAGGGGAATAATTGTGATTATAAAATAATATAACTAATTATATATTTTATTTAATGAAAAAATAAGTTATATATTCAATTTTATGTTTAAAATTCGTCTTATATGTTTTTTATATATGGTATAAGAGTAGATTGAATTTTTAGGATAAAAGAAGTATTAAAAAACACAGTTTTCAAACCATTTGATAGTAAATATTTTTTAAATCCAGTTTTTCTCACATTAATTTGTTCTATTTTAAAAATTAAACATCCTCTTTAGGAGTGGGACACCAAAATTTACTTTTTTTTAATTTTGGCATTTTTATGATAAAATTCATTTTTTAATGAATATCGAAAAATACTAAATTTTAATACAAAATAGTCTTTTCATTTCATTTATTTATATAGTTGGATAAAAGTTTTTATAGGTTTCAATACTTTTTGGATTATTTTTTTCATTTAATCAAATGCTAGTAATTTCAACTAATTTCACATTTAAAGAGGATATACACACATTTCATTATTTTGATAGTTTTATTTCTCAAAAACCTTTTTTCTGGATTTGAAAACAATAATTTTTTTTAATTAATTACTATAATTTATGTGTTTTGAAATTAGAAAATTTTATTCCATATTTGGATTCATAATGTCCAAATTGTTTAAATATGTACCTTTTATTTTGGGACATTATGAATAGTAACGGTAGTAATTATCTTTATTTACCACGGTTAAAGTGTAAATTAGGTAAATAAGGGTAAAAATAATATTATAATAATATAAAACTACCCAAAAACATGTCCTAATATTATTGGTTGAACCATGGGTGACAAACAATCCTTAGGCTTGACTTTTAGCATTTAGGAACCACTTGGGCGTGATAACGGAATGTTATAATAATTAATTTAATGTAAAGATAAATATGATTGAAACATGTATCTTTATTCTAATAAAATTTTAAGGTCATGTTATATTATTGATATATTTTACAATAAATAGTCATTATAAAGATGAAATAAATTTCTACAACATGTTATTTTATTTATAATTTTAGATATTAAATAAATAATTTTATTATCGACACAATGATGATGTAATGATTACATTATTAATGAATGATTCAAATAAATGATATTATAAATATTAAAATAAATGTAACTTGAAACATTTTATTCCATCAATGATATTTATGAATGATTATAAAATTTAATATTTGATTAAATTATGTTTTTTATAATTAATCATGCTAATAATGACTATAGAAAAAATCAATTACTAAATTGTTTCAAAATTGACAAAATTTTGTTTTAAAAAAAACACTGTTTTATTAAATGATTAAAAGGTAATAAAAATCAAATATTCAATAAATTGACTTATATAGTTTTACAAATGACATTAATGATCCACTTGTGGTTCTATTGTCATTTTATAGTAGCTATATTTACCATATAATGTAAAAATACAATAAGACATGGTATGAGTTAATTTATTTAAATAAGGGATAACGCCAAAAGATGAGGTTAAATTAGTGACATAAAATTATCTAAAACCAATGTGTTGAGAGGATATTTACCAACAGTAATATTATCCTTTCAATATATCACTTTTGAGATATTTTAATTATAATTTAATTGTATAATAAAATAATATTTCAAGACATTCCTAAAGCTCCGCTCCATTTTATTATAAAATGCCACCAACTATACCCAATTACCCACACCTATACAGCCCCTTGGATTTTCTAAATTCGTCTTAAAAATATCTTAACATCCCTTGATTACTACAATAATCCTTAACATTGGATGAAGTCAATTAAAGAAATCATTTTTTCTCAAATCAAATGGATTTACCTTGTTTATAGGTAATGTATTCTCTGAATATCCTTTCATTTATTTTCTTTCTCTAATGAAATAACATATTTTTATTCCATTTATTATAACAAAACTAGTATCCTAAATACACTAGGATGTTTTATGTAATGGGATTGACCTAAAGTTACACAAACCTACATCTAAAGAATATTGACCATACCGTTTTTGTTTAAGGTGAACTACTACCTCATGAAATGATGATCGTTCCGTTTTCTCATGCCACCTCTCATGGTGTCCATTGTAAAATCATAGATCATTATGAAATTGAACTGCTTCCCAGTACCTGAATGGGCACATGGCCTCAAGTGTATTTAAAAAAAATCTAGAGGTTTAAAACTAGCAGCGAGGGCCTAGGGTGTGATAGTGGGGAAACAATTCCCTCATTAGAATAGTGTAACACAACAAAATAAATAACAGTACAATAGCTGAATCAGTAAACAACATACTAATGAAATAAATAGTGGACAAGTGATAAGATAAGTAACCAATAATCCTTCTAAAAAAAGATGATGCAACCTGTTATATTTTAAGTAAATAGAAAAAATAGGTACACTGAAGGAATGGACAATATATTTTCCAAAAGAAAAAAATAAATTAAGGAAAATAAGAAACATCGCAAGCCTCAGCTCAGTCCCATCCTCTTCAGATCTTAAAAAAATATCTCATTTACCTGTACAAGGGAACTGTCCCTTATCAAAACCTAAGACAATATAGTCTAGTTGGGCCCAAAAGCATGACCCATACAGGGTGCGAGAAATAAATCCTAGTAGGTGACCACCCAAGATTTGTGACCATCTGTTATTGAGTATATTCATTATGTAGTGTACAAAAAGGGATGACAATAAACTAGGAAGTACAAAATAGGAAATAATCTGACAACAACTATTTTTTGTTTTCTTTCATTATTTTCAGTTTTTCAATTCAATTACATTGAATTATATAATCCTTGAGATGTAGCCTAATCCTATCAATCCCCAGTACAAATAATTCACAACAGACACCTCAGAAATTTATATTACAAATAAAGTGAAGAATGAATCCAAGCTTATTCTTTTTCTTGGCGGAACTATCACAAGTCATTCCATTAAATATTCAATTCAACATCTCACCTAAAGGCATTGAAAAAATCCACAAACAAAATTAACCAATCATCATCTGCATGAATACAAATCCTCACCAACATTCATAACGAATCCTCACCTGTAGATATAAAAATCCTCACATGAAGGAATAACAGTTTACATGGTGAAGCCCAGTATATCAGTATTTCATCATAAATTAAAGCACATCTAAAATAAAATATTAATGGTTATCATAATAATAACTCATATAGACATCATACAAAATAAGCAACGTGTGAATTAAACTATCACGACAATTAAAAATTATACTCACATGTCCAGTTCATATCACAAGACTAACATGTAATCTATCAATTAAAAGGCTTAAACTAATATACTCACATAGGTGGTTAGTATCCAAATCCGAACATTTAATCTTACATTTAAGAGGATTAAATAATTATAATCATATTGGTGGTTCATATCAAAATCCTAACATGAAATATAATAATTACAAGGCTTAAAAAAATATACTCACATAGGATGTTTATGGATAACAAGAAAGAATGTGAATTAAACTATAACAAGTCTTAATAAATTTTAATCTCAGAACGGAAACATTAAATTTATCAATTACATTTTTACGAAAACCAGAATGGGAAACAAATTTATGATAATATGAATCCAAGGCCAAATGGATAAACAATGGTAATCTGAGGGAAATGAACCCACATAGTGGACCTTAATCAACCCAAAATCTCTAACATTCATAATTGAATTTATTTCATGGCCTAATCATCATTAGGAAACAATAAGGGTCAATTTCTATTCAATGATACTCCCTAAACATGGACTAATGGCACTATGTCACATATAGAAAACTCGACATTGATCAAAAGGAAAACGACCACCTACATCATTGTAGTATGACTCTCCTCATCCAACCTCAACCTCCAATTTAATCTAGAATGATATAGATAAAAAAAATGATGATTAAATATCACCCTTAAATAAATTCATCGAGAGAAAAAATCATGAAGAATGGATCTATAGGAATCGAAATCTTATTGATCGGGTTCAAACACTTCCAACGGTAATCGAATCAGTGTTCGGAAGGTGATTCTGGAGGAAAATCATGTTCACTACTACTTGTTTATCAACCCATGAGAGCCTCTATTTGCTATTGAAAAAAATAATGCTAATTATTGATTTATTAAATAAAAAAATACACATCATGTACTTGAGACTAAAGGACGTGTCTGTATTGTTTTTAGAAAGACAACTACATTTCCATGTACCTATAAGGATATGGCGAGTAGTTTCCAATCACGTTGTGTAACATTACTATGACTCGCTCATGACCTTTTTTGACCCATTTATCTTAAGTATAAAATGAAATGGAAGGATCCATTCCTCAAATGATGGACCATTTTCTTACAAACACCTCTCCTTAAATCAATCCATCCACGAAGTACCCTTTCAAGGGCGATGAATAACTATCTTAGAAAAACACTATCCAAAGTGATCGTACATCGGCCTCCCTCTCCCAAGTCGTATCCTGCACTTGTTTGTACTCCCATAGCAACCATACCAATGGAAAAATCCTTCCATGGAGAACCTTCATGCTACAATCCACAATAGGAATGGTATTCCCCTCAAGGGACACATCTTCCTACAAATCCACTTCCTTGGGCTGAAAGTTGTGGGACGGGTCTAAAAAGTAATTTCACATCTAAGAATCATGGAAGATGTCGTTAAAATCCATGCACCTTTGAGTTAAATACATTTGATATGAAATCATATGGATCCAATGAAGAATAACAAATGGAATAATGCATCTCTTTGAAAGCATACCAAATATCCTGATCCTATTGTGTCCCGTCCTTGGTGTAACAAATAGGTAAACATAACCCCAACCTCAAACTCTATAGTTCTTCTGTGGTGATCAACATATTATTTTTGATGAGACTGTGTATCATCAATCTGATTCTGAGTCAACTAGTCCTTCTTATAAGTATCATGCACGAGACGTGGTCCCAGTATGGCCAACTCACCATCTTCCATACTGCACAGGGTTGATCCACATGGCCAACTGTAAACATTCTTATAACATTCCATCTCTATAGTCATATGGAAATTGTTATTGTACGGAATTACGAACATGGTAATATGATTCTCCCAAGATCCACTACATACTAAGATGCATGCTCACAACATTTCCTCCAACACTTGTATCGTACACTCTAATTGGCCATCAGTCTGAGGGGTGTATGTGGTGCTAAAAAGCCCATGTGTATCAAGCTCCCTCTAAAAACTCTTCCAAAAAATGAATTATAATGTGGGCATCCATATCTGAAATGATATAATTATGGACCCCATGAAGTCGTACCACCTCATGAATATATATCTTCCCAATATCATCAACACCAAAGGTCTCCTTGATCGTAAGGAAGTGAGAAACCTTTGTATGTTTGTAAAGAACAACACAAACAACATAATTACGACAACACCTATACCGTTGGAATACTCCTTCAAGCACACCCCTAAGTGTTTTAGCGATGATTCTAGAGTGTTTCCCCTTAACTGGGAAAACCCAAACCCTACTATGTTTATATCAACATCCTCATTCCAAATAACCATTGTAACCCAATCGACCTCATCAAAGAGGTCACTCAATCTATGCTCAAAAGTCATTGTAGAGTTTTACACCACACCCACCTTAAACTGGAAGATTTTTTTAAAAGGTTCACTGGAACCAAACATGAATAACAAAAGGATAATGATTGAAACAATAACTCTATGACTTATCTATGAAACGACCGGCTTAGAAGCCCAATGTGTTGAAATAAAACACAAAGCCCACCCCCAATGCACTATACACCCACAAAAATTCAATTCACCAAATCCCAAACATGTATATCAGTGATAATCATTTGTCAAGATGTCCATTGATCAATTAAAAAGGATACTTAATAGCATGAGTAAAATTTTAATTCCATATATATACCATTAGAAAACATACCCCTTTTCAAAGAAACACATTTAATCCTGACTATAAGTCCGATATAACCTCACATTCATCATCTTAGAGTCCAAGGAACTCACCAAGGTTTTCCATACTCCCCGTTACAAGTTAGACTTTGGTACAAGGCCTAAATTCCACATTATAACAATGACTGAACCCAGTGCGGCATTTTATGGCATTCATGTCGATGAAAAAAATAGGCATCCCTGAGTTTGTCCATGGAATTCCTACCCCAAAAACCAAAGAATCACTTGGGATTTACCATGAAACAATTAAAACTATGAATCTAGTGCACATCACAGAAATAGATCATGAAACATCCCAACAACCTTCAACTATATCACGATGTAAAACGGATCCTCTCCTAGTGCATCTCAGGTGATATCAAGATAAGGTACATGCTCATATCTTAAAATAGATCATAGTAATAGTATTTAAAGGATCACTAGAAATGGATATCTAAACCACTACTAGTCGACCTCATGAAAGAAAACACATCTTTAACTACCGACACATCATCATTTAACCAATAAAAATGCCTTTATCCGGTGGAATTTACATAAAATCCCACTCTTAATCACCATGGTCCATACATGATCATCAGTTTCTCATATGGGCTGTACACACTTCCAACCACAACATCATTGTGCTTCTCTGAAGTCAACAACATGAATTAAGAGTTTCAAGTCTCAATGTAATAAAAGTTAAAATGATAATTTTTAGGTAGTACTTTATTATGATCCTTCTACATGGAATACATATTTAAATTGAATCCACAAGATTCTCCCCAGCTAGGAGTGTCCTATATGTCAAGAATATGGAACAACCACTCTGAAACAAAATAGTTCAGAACCAACTTAAACACATGATTGTTGTTCCATGAACCATGATCACTTCATCATATCACTTGGCCAAAAAGCAGAAAATTAAACTGACTGGCCTGTCAAAAAACTTGTGTTGAAAAAGTTCCTCCTGATCAGTGGGTCAAAGATGGTTCTAAAATGCTCAGGTCACACTATTCTAGAGATATCATGATAAAATACACAATATCTCAATGCTCCATGATTTAACAAAACTCAATAAATTATTTTAAACATTTAACACTCAATGGGTACCATGTATGTCAAAATATACTACCCCATGTTTACAAGAAAAAACATCAAATTATGGGTACTATTCATTGGTTTTCCACCCTATGCATCCTAGTACCAGATGGATCATGCAAGAAGTGGCTCAAAATCACATCATCCACAAATATATTTACACATAAGAAGATGTACCAAGTCTCCCATCTCTTATATAAAGGGAGGTTCACATGTCCTCCAAAGTACCATACCATGCTGTAGGAATGCCTAACCTACTAAACTGATCATTCTTCAATGCTCATTTCTAGATCAAGTGCCATGATCCAATGCTCACCTATTCGCCTGAGGGGTTCCTCTATAGAAACCAATCATCCTATTGGGGACAGCAGAAAAAAACATTTATGTTCCTTTCTAACAAACAAGGAAACATACAAGGGTATCTAGATACAAGAAAAGATCACAAATCAAAAGTTTAGATATCAAAACAGGATAGAACACACCATCCACTAAGAACACACTCCCTTCATACAACATGGTCCAGTTCAAGGTTTAAACTATAAGAGATACTACCAAAATACCACTACTATGTTTTGGTCTGGCCATGTCATACTCAAAGAGGAATCCTACATGGGATCCTCTAGGAAAACACAAGCGAAGGCATCCAACTTAGGATCCTTATCTTAAAGGATATGTAGTAATCCTACGCCAAATCTATGAATAATAACCAATAAAGGAATCCTACAACATGGATCATCTCTATAAATACATACAACGATGAATTATGTAGGGAATCCTTAATAACTTCTGGTCTCATGGCCTCACAGGCCCGATGGGAAAATATTGAAACGGAAACATCCTTAAATCATAGATCACATGAGATATCTCATAGCTCATCTCAGAGCATATGTCTCAACTAGGTTCTTATGAACAACCAACTAGTCCTTCATGCCATGTTTCAGTCTTTGGTTCCAACATTAAATGATAGTGGAGGAAGAACCTCTTAATTTATTTAGAATCCCCAAATCACCCATTATGACTCTGAAGAACACTCCACGAGTTTCATCATCACAATATTAATAGAAATAATCTCATAAAGAACTACTAACATGTCCAAAACTAACCAAAGGAGATATAATGGGAGAAGAAAAACCTCAATGGTTTTCAAAATATGAGTGCACGATATGTATAAACCACACATGACCTTCCCCTTTAAACTCTTACGTGGGAAAGTAACTCCTCCTTCCATGGTCGTGTAAACTCCCTAGGTACATGGAGTATCAGGATGACACATGGCATGTACTACGGTCTTCTCTCCTACACATGTACTTCTAAATGTCTAGAACCACATCAGTCTACCTATGTAAAACTATATAGGGTGTACATATGGTCAATGTTGTGTTTTGATCAAAAATCAATAACCCATGTTTTCTATTACATGGATGGTTACATAATAAACTACTAAATAGATAGTAATCTAGAAACATGGTGTTTACTGGAAAATGTTCTTTTCTTACCAAATAGAAGAACACACATCTTGTGTTCATAGGACCACACGCCGTGTTGTCTAGGTTTCTGGGTAGTATGCCACCAAAACATCCATGTAATCCATGTTTTTAAAAAATTAATCAACTGTGTGCCAAATTCCAATATGTGGGGCCCGTACTACCCATGAATCAAAAATTGACATCCACATATAGCACATAAAAACAAAATTTATTTCCCATAGATGAAATTTAATCCACCAAATTCTGATACAAGAGGTGCCAAACTTCTCAAGAACTAAAGTTTGGTTTTAATACAATTAAACCATAAAATGTACCAATACACCAATTAAAAAAACATGAATATCTATCAATAAATCTATCACAATAGCATGTAATCATTAATTCTCTCTAAATTTCATGGCATGAATTTGTGGAATGTCATTTCTAACAAGTAATTATATGACGCATGAGATGGAAAATCCACATCTCATTGGGTTTAAAACAAATAGAACAACAACCATATCAATAATAACCACACAAAACAAGTGTATCACCAAACGGTGAAATCTAATCAACTGTAATTGCTCAAAATCCAAAAATTACAATTTCATTTCGATGAAATATGGATTCTCCCTGAACAGAAGGTTTATACTCCTAGGCATAATGTTTTGCTAAACATAATTTCCTTTATATTCTTTTCTAATGTCACCCAAAAAATAATGCAAAATAGAGAAGAAACTCCTCTTATACAAATTTTTAATGTCCCAGATCTAGATACCACTCAACTAGTTCCTCTTACTCGGTTGGCCACATGAAATCATGTGCATTTCGCCAAATGCCCGAGGTATCTGGTTAGTATCAAGATTGTACGGTGTGATAGTGGGGAAACTATGCCCTCATTGGCAGAGAGTAACACATCAGAATAAACAATCGTATAATAGTGGAAGAAGTAAACAACATACATCTGAAATAAATAGTGAAAGGCTGATATGATAAATAACCAAGATTCATTCCATACAAAAGATGATGCAAAATTTTATGTTCTATGAAAACATAAAAAATAGGTAAATTTCAGGAATCCAAATTATTGAATCCAAAAGAAAATAGAAACAAAGGAAACTAATAAGCATCACATGCCTTGGATCAGTACCATATTCTCATGCTCCTAAACAGCATATCAAGTACCTATTGAAGGGAACATTCTCTTTTTGGACATAAGGAATAATGTATTCTTTTTGGGTCCAAAAGCCTGAAAAATATAGGGTCTGAGAAATAAATCCCAATACGCTACCACCCATGATCTGTTCCTATCTATGACTGAGTATAAGAAATTGGTAGTGTACAAAAAAAGAGGACAATAAACTATGAAGTAATCAAAAATAAATAATCCAACAAGTAAATTTTCCATTTTTATTTCTTATTTTTCAGTCCATCAATTCAATTACATTAAATTATATATGTCTCGTGATCATTCTTAATCCCGTTAATCCCCTGTATAAATAATGCTCACTAGATACCTCAGAAGGATATATAAGAAATAAAGTGAAGACCAAATCCAAACTTGTGCTCTACCTTGACATACGTATCATAATTCATTCCATTAAATAATCAATTCAACATCTTTCCCAAAGGAATATAACCCCCCCCCCCCCCGAAGTCTTATTCAATCCTCTCCCGCAGGCAGAAAAGTGATTACCTGTAGTCATTACAAATCCACGTGCACATGTATACAAATCATCACATGTAGGAATAACAAATTCTCTCCCTCATCAATAAAAATACTCTCCCACATGAATATTATTTAACTAGGTTGAGCCCAGTATATAAGTATTACAGCATAAAAGACAACACATATAAATTAAACTATTACATGGTTAACATTATAAAAACTCACATGGACATCATAAAAAATAGGAAACAAGTGGATTAAACTATCTCGAGGCTTAAATAATTATACTCACATGGGAAGTTCATATCATAAGCCTAATATATAATATTAAAATTACAAGGATAAAATAAATATCATCAAATGGGAAGTTCATGTTGAGTCAAAAAGGTTTTTCTTATAACTTTTCCATTCCATCATACTTGGGGGAGATTGTTAATTCAATAAGGTTCCCTTATGACATAACCATTCCTTCTTGTATTAAAAATCACAAACACCTTATCTCAAGGAAAATTACTTTTTTACTCGGTGTTTTACTTTTATAAGAAAAAATTTCCTTCCCCATGGAAATTTATCCTTACCATGTTCTTATTGTTCAAATCATAATTCTTCTAAGTGTAAAATTCATTTTATAACTAAAACCTCAGAATCATATAATACTTAGATATAAAGAATTATGTTTTGGGATCTGAATTCTGGATACGAACTGTTATAATGTTCAAATCTAAATTTTGGATACAAACTTTAATGAAGTTCGACTCTGAATTCTAGATATGAACATTTATGAAGTTCGACTCCAAATTCTGGATATGAATTTTTATTAAGCTCGACACTAAATTCTGGATATGATCTTTTATTACGTTAGACTACGAATTCTGATTACCAACTCTCATGAAGCCCGACTCCGAATTCTGATTACGAACTTGTATAAAGTTTGACTACGAATTCTGGTTATCAATTCGTATTACGAATTCTAATGAATTCTAACTCTCAATTTAGACTACAAATTCCCCAATAAACCGAATCTGAATATCCATGTATTATAGACTCCAAATTCAAATTGTGATAGTCTCTGAAATTTCATATTTGTTTACATTCCAAATATTTGAGTTTGGTTATGTAACCATATTTTTTCCTTCACATGTTTTAGTTACAAAATGGTGTCATCTATTCAGTTACTAACTAACCATTGGTTGAGTGAAATGTGTATAGGTCCCTCCTAGATTTAAGGAAAAATATGAACGCTGGAGGAGGGAGCAGACCATTGAAGCCGTGCCTATAAATAGAAACTCATTTGAAAGAGCTCATAACACTGGATAAAATTTTGGACAACTTATGATTTGAAGTGGTTTCTAGACAGAGATTCTCTCATGGAGAGTGTGTATTGAACTTTTTGTTCAGATTGCTTCTTGCGACTCTGACTGTTGCTGAATACAATCAAGGGCTTCTAGGGATAGGAAGACAGAGGTGCCGACTACCTTGATTTTGAGGGCTTCCTTGTTGAGGAAGACAGAGGTTCCAACTATGTTGAAGTTGAGGGCTTGTGAGATAGAAAGATAGACTCCGATCTTTGTATTGAGGGCTTACCCTGGGTTGGGTAAGATAGAATTTCTTGAATGTATAAATCATGGGACCTTTATCCAAGTTTGTCAGATACCCTTCTCTTTGGGTTAAAAGAGTCTATACATTTTACTTGTGTTTTTTTACATGTTTATTTTTCGGCTGCATTTGTATTGTTAAGGAAATTGTAACTATCTTATATTTCCTTATACTTGTACTCTGATTTAGTAAGATTATATATGCATAAAGGTAGAATATTCATCTTTGTAAACATTTATTAAGTTTCATTTTCATGAATCATCTTTCCGAATTCACATTCTCGGAATAATATTTCCGTAATCAAGCAAGTGTGTAGAGTTTTTGTGAATTACCTTGTTTAACCTTGTAAAACATAACCATCTTTAAAAGTTCCAATGGAATTTTTTAAAGTGTAAAATTCACCCCCCTCTTGTATTTTGAGCATCATGAGATAGTCCATACAGTATCTCTATTATTTTGATCCAAAATTTGGTATTATAGAGTATATCATATTCACATACCATCTCAACAATTGGTATCAGAGCTCTGGTTCAATCTGAAATAATATCATGATTAGATTCAGAAGATAATTCATCTCATTCTTTTTCGAAATCTGTTTTTTGGATTCATAAAGTTAGGATTCATTTTTTTGATAGACATAATATTGTCCTATTTTTTCCCGTTCATAGGAATATTTTTCATTTTTTACAAACTTTTATTACCAACATGTTTTTTTGGAATGATTTTTCTTAAATATGGCAGGAATAAATGTTGGCTTCATAGACAATCTCAATCCTATAAGACCACCAATCTTTGATGGAAATGATTATTAATATTGGAGAGATCGAATGAAGACTTTTGTAATCAATACTTGTGTTGATAATTTTTTTATTCTTACTGAAGGGTATAAAATCTCTGAAAAGGATGTTATTACCTTCACAAATAAATAGAAATCTGAATATCAACTAAACTATAAGGTACACAATACTTTGTTATGTTCCATGACTAGGAATATATACATCCATATTTCTTCTTGTGAAGCAGCAAATTGCATATGGAAGAGGATTGAAGTTACTAATTTTGGTACATCTAATGTTAATGAAACAAGAAGAGCTATGCTCAGAGCTGAGTACTATGGTTTTAGCATTCCTTATGGAGAAACTGTTTGTAATATACAACATATATTTATGGCTATAGTCAACAGCTTACAATAAATGGGTGATAAAGGATTAGATGATGAAGCCCTTGTGGATAATATCATATATATAATGCCAAATGAATGGAAATAAAAAATAAAATCTATAGATGAGAATTGAAAAGTCTCAAAGATTACTCTTGATGAACTATTTGGAAAACTTTTTCAACATGAGACAAGAATTAAGAGAGATGCTGACAATGTTAAGAAGAAAAATTGGAATAGAAGTGTAGCATTTACAACCACTTCCAATCATGTTAAATCGAAGACTCCTGATAGGGTTTTGAGATCTATGTCTAAGAAGGTCACTACTTTATCTGAATCAAGTGAAAGTGAACATTTTGAAAATGAACAAGCTAATCTTGCTCGAAGGATGAAAAAGTTAGTTGGGAACAAATATTTTCAATACAGATACAGAAATAAAGATGGGAAAGATATTAAAAATGGAGAAGTGACATGTTATGAATGGAAAAGAACTAGTCATATTAGACCTGACTATCCTTTGCTCAAGAAAAGAGAAAAGAAAGACATGAATTCTGAAAGAAATAAGAAGAAGTTATATAGATCAAAGCACAAGAAAGTCTTGAAAGCCAATGATAATTGGAGTTCCAGTGGTGGAGATTTATCTGATGATTTATCATAATATGAATCTAATGAGAAAAAAAATTGTTTTGATAGCCATAACTCCATTTCAAAATCATTGTTTTATGGCTAAGGTACGAACTGCTGAATCCTTCAAAAATTTATCCTTATGTGAAAATTTTCTGGATAAAAGTTTTTCTTCAGATGAAGAATCTTCTTCATCTGATAATGATAATGATTTTCCTTCCTTTGAAAATATTTCTCGAATTTCTAAGTTACTAGAAAAGGGAAATGGTAATGATTCTAAGAAACTTGAGAAATAAAATTATAGAGAATCTATTGCGAAAAAAGAAATTTTGGATCTTCCCAAGACCTTGATAATAAAAATGATATTATAGAAAAGTTTTCTATGAAAAATGAGGAAGTTAATTCTGAGAAGTATAAACATTATAAGGATCTCAAAAATCTAGTTTCTAAAAAAAATGTTTTAGAGGATAAACTTAACTCTATGTTTATTATTCCTCAGGATAAGAATTTAGTTCGAAG
Source organism: Viscum album (assembly GCA_963277665.1). Lineage (NCBI taxonomy): Eukaryota > Viridiplantae > Streptophyta > Magnoliopsida > Santalales > Viscaceae > Viscum > Viscum album. The sequence goes on from OY728159.1 coordinate 1,387,046,768, forward strand.
ACTAAATTGTGAAATGTTTTCTTTAAGGAAACATCTTGCAAATTTTTCTTCTTTTAAAAAATTTTTTGACAAGATATTTTCTTAAATTTGACCTCATGGTAATAATCAGGGTTTAGATTACTCTCATGAATAACATATTTTCAAAAACAATTATTTTGTTCCTTCAAGAGAACCTTTTTTTACTAAATGTCAATGTGTTGGGAATTGGAAGGAAAATTGATCTTTAAATAAATTTCAATCTTTAGGATTTCATAAATCTTATTTTTCAAAGAACATTTGGGTGCCTAAAACATTTCTTATTGAGATTTCCGGATCCAAGCATGCTTGGATTCCGAATATCTAGATTTTTCTTATTTTCAGGAAGATAAAGTGTGTACCAACTGAAATAAATGGTACATGGATAGTGGATGTTCCTGACATATGTCTGGTAACAAAAACTTCTTTGAAATGATTATCAAGATGAAAGGAGGAAAGGTAACTATCGGAGATAATGCTCAGAGGGAAATTATTGGTATAGGTAATATTGTTCTTCTTGGAAAATCTTTGATTTAAAATGTTTTCTTTGTCAAGGGTCTTAAGCACAACCTCATTAGCATAATTCAATTATGTGATGAAGTTTACCTTGTGAATTTTAGGAATGATATGTTCTTAGTACACAATTCAAAGGAAGAGTTTATTTTATTCCCCATAAGATAGATAATGTATACACATTAAACATATAAGACCTTAGGAGACAAGAAATACCCTTCCTTAGTGAAATGTAAGATAATTCTTGGTTATGGCATAGAAGGTTAGGACATTGTAACCATAAAAACCCATGTAAACATTCTAAGAAAAGACTAGTTAAGGATATACCAGAGCTTAGATTTGATTCTTAAAAATTTAGTGATCCTTGTCAATATGGAAAGGAACATAAATCTAGTTTTAAATAAATCAGTGAATCCTCGACTAATGATGCATTGCAGTTAGTGCATATGGATCTTTTCGGTCCAACACAAACTGGAATCTTTGGAGGAAAGTATTATATATTTGTCTTATTGATGATTACACTATATTTACGTGGGTATATTTTCTAACAAAGAAGTCTTATTATTTTTATTATTTTAAATTTTTTAGAGCCCAAGTTAAAAATTAAAAAAAACCTTCCATCGAAAACTATTCATAGTGATCATGGTGGACAATTTCAAAATTCTGATTTTGATAATTTTTGTAGTAGAAAATGCATTACTCAAAATTTCCCATCACCAAGAACTCCCCAACAGAGTGTTGTATTTGAAAGATGAAAAAGAATTCTTCAAGAGTAACAAGAACCATGTTGAGTGAATATTCTATAGCAAGCCATTTTTGGGATGAAGCTATATGTATTGCTTGTTGCACTATAAATCTTGTTTTAATTAGGAATTTTCATAATAAAACTCTTTATGAGTTATGGAATGGTAGAAATCCTAGAGTTTCCAACTTCAAGGTTTTAGGTTGAAAAGTATTTATTCTGAATACTGAAGATAATTTACATAAATTTGCACCAAAATATGATAAAGGAATATTCTTAGGTTACTCCACAACTACTAAGGCTTATAGAGATTTTAATAAAAATACATGTACTGTTGAAGAAAGTGTACATGTTAAATTTGATGAAACTAATCCCTTGGTTTTTAAACAACCTCAACCTACATCCTCATATGTGTTTTCAAAAACTGATTGTCACCCTTTGATAGAAGATCCTTCTGATAAGGAAAATTTTTAAGAAAATGTTTCTGAGGCATTTACCCCACAATTTTTCCAACCTTATGTTGATTAATAGGTTTAACAAAACCCAAATCAGGTGTTTCTTAAGAATCATTCTAGTGATAGCATTATTGGTGATGTGAATAAACCTCTAAGGAATATAAGTTCCTTAAGGAATGAAGTAGAACATCTAGCATTCCGTTCCCAATTAGAACAAAAAATCACGGATGAAGCTTTAGGTGATGATGATTAGATCAAAGACATGAATGATGATGTAAATGAGTTTGAATGGAATAAATTCTGGACCATGGTTGAAAGTCCTAAAGATAGAACTATAATTGAAGTAAAATGGGTCTTCAGAAATATTTGTGATAAAAATGGAATCATAGTAAGAAATAAATCCAGATTAGTTGCTAAAGGAGATAATCAACAAGAAGGAATATACTATGAAGAAACCTATGCTCTTCTACCTAGACTTGAATCCATTCATATCTAACATTCCTTTGCAGCATTCTTTAATTTAAGACAATTCAAATGGATTTGAAATGTGATTTCTTTAATGGTTATGTTCAATAGGATGTTTATGTAGAACAACCTCTTTGATTTGAAGATACAAAACATCCTGATCACATTTTTAAACATACCAAAGCTTTATATGGCCTTAAACAAGCACCTAAGGCTTGATATGATAGACTTACAAGATTTTTGATAAAAAATAAGTATGTTTAGTTAAATGTAGATCCACCCCTTTTTATAAAGAATGAAAAGAAAAATGTTTTGATTGTTCAAATTTATGTTGAGGAAATTGTATTTTGTTCAACTCAGCAATCGTTAACTGATTTCCTTGTAGATATAATTAAATATGAGTTTTAAATTAGTATGATCTGTGAGTTGACATTTTTCCTTGGATTTCAAATCTATCAAGAACCAGAAGGAACTTATATATCTCAAAAAAGTATATTAAATATCTTCTTAAAAAGTATGGATATGAAAACAGTAAAAGTATAAGTACTCCTATTAGTACCTCAAACTCACTTGATCTTGATGAAGCTGGGAAACCAGTGGATCTGAGAACTTTTAGAGGTATGATAGGAAGTTTAATATACATGATAGCTAGTCACCTAGAATTAATGTATTTAGTATGCTTATGTGAAAGACATCAATCCAATCCTACGGAATATCATTTAAAAGCAGTGAAAATAATTTTTCGCTACTTAAAGGGGACCATGGATTTAGGACTCTTTTATACTTCTGGAAATGATTTTATTTTGAAATTTTTTGCAGATTCTGGCTTTGGTAGGTGTATAATGGATAAAAAAGTAAATCTGCAACTTTTCATTTATTATTAGATTCATTAGTTTTTTGGTCATGCAAGAAGCAACACTTAGTAGCACTTTCCACTACAGAAGCTGAATATGCAGCAGATAGAAGTTGTTCTGCCCAGGTATTGTGGATGCAACACAAAATCAAAAACTATGATATGAGTTTTATCAAATCACAAATTTTGTATGAAAATACAAGTTCCATTTCCTTTAGAAATAACCCTGAACATCACTCTCGTGAAAAACACATAGATATTAGGCATCACTTTATTAGAGATCACACACATAAAAGAGATATCATTCATTAATTTATCAGAACACAAGATCAATTTGCTGATATTTTCAAAAAATCATTACCTTATGATAGATTTAAATACATTAACCAGAAGTTAGGAATGATAACCGTAAGGTGATATTTCTTATTGAATATTTGATGAATCAAACTCCTCACAGTAATAAACTTCTTTTCAAAGGAGAATTACATTTGTAATGATGTTTTTCAAAAATTTTTAATGAAGTTTATTATTGTTTTTCGTAATGGATATTTTCGTAACGAAAATTTTGGTAGTCAAAATTTTCGTAATAAAACTTTTCGCAATGAAAGATATGTGTACTCCATTATTTTTCGTAATCAAGTTTTTTTTTGGATTCTAAAGTCCTTCGAGAAGAATTTTCGTAAATATGAATAATTCTCCTGAAAATCCGAAAGGTATGATTCTTCCTTGTGTATTTGTAATAACCTTTTACATGCTGTTAGTTTCTTTTTTTTTAATTTCTCGAATATAGTTTCCTTAAATCCATTTTTTTTTAAAATACTCAAAATATCGGATCCTTCCAAATATTCCTTGTGGATGTCTTTTAAACCATCAGATCTAATCAGAAGAATTCTCAACCATTGGATTTAGAGTATAAGATCAACCGCCATCTCCAATGCCTATATAAATAACCCCCAAAGGTTTTTCCCACATCGTTTTTCAAAGATTTTGCGTCTAAAATATATGCCTGAGTTCAAAAGAACATTTCGAATCTCTCAAAGTTTATCCTATCCGAATGTTTGGAGAAGCTCCTTCTCAACAGATTTCTACTATCAGGCCGATTGCAGAGTGGAATATATACAGGGAGAGGTTGGTGCATCCAAACATTTTCAAAAAGTATGACTCTATTATCACCAATAATATCAAGAATAATGGATGGGAGAGGATAGCCATATCTAAAACTAGAAATCAAATATGGTGTATTCGGATTCTTTCATCGAATTTCATGAATCAGTGAGTTTCTTTGAAGAAGAAGGCGGAGAAAACTTTTCCTTCAAGTGTTATGGGAAAACATATATACCTTATTACACAAAGGCTACAAGCTTGGTAGGGGTATACTATGAAGGAGAGGAAGAATTTTGTTCCCACAAGCTGCCATAATTTCTAGGATGTTTTGTAGAGGTAAAGGCTATGACGTTTCTTGGACAATGAAATATCAAGACCAAAATGATTTCTCACTTGCCTACAAATTATTAGATCATTGAGTTATGGGTAAAAGGCTTCATAATTCCGAGAAAAGGTGATAAGGACACCTTAAAGAAGAGTGACATTTTACATCATGGATTTCATTGTAAATCTATGGAAAATCAATCAGATGAAGCACATTCTCATTACAATTGAGAATATCAAGAATGGGAATCTGAGAGCACAGATAATCATGTATCCTACCCTTTTCTCAAAATTGATATTTCGGTGCCTTGAATCATTCAATATCCCTTGAAGTTTCAATCTGAGGACTTCCAAAGTTATTCTTGTAAGTGATGACACAATTAAATGAATAAATATAGTCTTTTATAAGGAATTAGTAGAATTATATATCCTAATAGAGGAAGAGGTTGAAGCATCTCAGAAGGAACAAGAAGTTCATGAACCATCCAAGAAGGATGGAAAGAAAACAAAGCTAAAGAAAGAGGAAGTATAAGGTGAAACTCCTAAAGCTAAGGAAGTCCAATCCGCACCTCCTAAACCCAAGTAGCAGAAACCCTACCCAGATTATGTCATATAAAAATGGAGGGAGGATAAGAAGAATAGTAAAGTAGGGGATCCATAGTTTGGTTTGGATCGTGCTGAGGCTAAGGCCTTGAAAGAGACAACTGCTGATTAGATTAAGAAACAAGCCAAGGAAAAGAAGTTTAAGAAGAAAATGTCTGAGGCAGATATTGTGAAATCTCTTTTCAAGGCTACTGAAATAGAATCCGAGAATTTTCATGTTCTTAAAACATTCTTAGTTTAACCATTACCTGAGACTCCGGGGATGATGTTCTTCACTTTGGAAAAATCCCAATAGAAGGATATTGAAAAATAACTATTAAAATAAGTAGAAGAAATAAAAGAAGCTGAAAGAAGTGATGATATAGCTAATCTAATAAATCATGTTGATGACTTTCATGAAATGTAAAGTGCATCCGAAGAATTTTTACTCAGAATTCTCAACCTAGATCATCAAAACTTGCTACTCTTGGAATTTATGAGAAGGTTGAAGAGGAAGTGAAAAAGACTTATGAGGAAGAAATTTATTCTCAAGACTTCATTCATTATAAGGATATTGAGGTAGGAGCTGAGAAAGAAATAATTGATGAAGATAGGATTATTCAATTGTCAGAGAGTGATAATGAGTCTCCAGATGAAGATGTTATTCTGAAACCCTACGAAGGAAAACAAGTGGTTGTGGACACACCAACCAAAATTTCGTTAAGGAAGAAACAATCTGGTGTATCTTCTAAGAGGAAGCTTGTCGAGCTAAAGGAGGAACCAAAACCTAGAAGAGTGTCAGACTCATAGTCATCAGCTCTAGGACATGATTTTGTGATTAATTGCCTGAAGAAGCTAATTGACACCATTCCGATCATTCCATCAATTGATTCCAGATGCCAGATGCTCCACCATAGCATGAATCAGAAATCAAACATTGTATCCTTGGTGATGGATAGGTGTATGAAGATTGAGGCTGATTTTAAGAACTTCTTTATCAACTATGAAGCCCACTGAGAATCTTGCAAGAAAATAGTAAGATGTTCGAAGAATATGGTTAAATATTTGAGAGTGATTGATGGATTTCAAGATGATGTTAAGGAATATTTTGATACAGAAGATTGAAAAATCAAGGATCTAACAAATTACTTTGAGGAAAGGCTAAATCTTGATCAGAATACTCGGGTTCAAGATGTAAATGATATGAATGGGAAGTTGAATTATGTTGTCCAATGTCGGAAAACTGAAAGGCAGCTCCAGATCAAGATTCAAGAAAAGCATGTGAATCAAGATGAATTGATGAAGACTCAGGCAGAGGATTTTAAGGCTCAAGATGATAGAATCAAAGCCTTAGAAGAAAAAGCTGAGGAATATCATAAGAGGTAAAAAATGCTCAAGAAAATTATAAAAAAGCTGATACCCAATGAGAAATAAGTAAAATAGATCCAAATCCTATATTTTATTGTAACTTTTTTCCTTTCATAAATTCATCTAATCATAATGAAATTGTGGTTGCTTTTTTTGTTTAGATGTTTGTACTAATATTTCATGTAACATATTTTTTTCCATTCCCTTAAACCATTTTTGAAAATCACAAAGGGGGATAAGGAAAAATAATTCTAAAGGGGAGAAGGAAAAAGAATCATACTTATATAAGAAATATCCCTATTTAAGGGGGAGTTTATCTAAGGGGGTGTTTTCCATTACATAAATTTCATTAGTCAGTATAATTCTCATTCTAGAAATCTATAATATAATCCTTATAGTTCCAAAGCCTAAGGGGGAGTTAGTTGTATTCATCTTTGCCCGTATAATAAGAGATATATGTTTTAATTCAATGTCTAGAAAACTTTCTGAGTCCTTTTATTCTTTTTAGTAAGGATGTTTGTGCTTTCCAAAAAGGGGGATATTGTTGATTCAATAAGGTTTTCTTTATGACTTTTCCAATCCTTCATACTTATGGGAGATTGTTAAGTCAATAAGGTTCCCTTATGACTTGACCATTCCTCCTTGTTTTGAAAATCACAAACACCTTATCTCAAGGCAAATTACTTTTTACTCTGTGTTTTACTACTATAAGCAAAAATTTCCTTCCCTAAGGAAATTTATCCCTACCATGTTCTTATTATTCACATCGTAATTATTATAAGTGTAAAATTTGGTTTATAACCAAAACCATGTAATCATATAATACTTAGATATGAAGCATTCTATTTTGGGATCCGAATTCTGGATACGAACTGTTATAAAATTCAAATTCGAATTCTGGATATGAACTTTTATGAAGTTTGTCTCCGAATTCCGGATACGAACTATTATGATGTTCGACTACACATTCTGGATACAAATTTTTATGATGTTCGACTCTGAATTCTGCAAACGAACATTTATGATGTTCGACTCCGAATTCTGATTATGAACTCTCATGAAACTCGACTCTAAATTCTGGTTACAAACTTGTATAAAGTTTGACTACGAATTATGGTTAAAAATTATGATTATGAATTCTTATGATTTATTACTCTGAATTCAGACAATAGATTCCCTAATAAATAGAATCTGAATATCCTTGTATTATAGACTCCAAATTAAATTTTGGTTAGACTCAAAACTGCCATATTTTCTTACATTCCAAATATTTGAGTTTCGTTATGTAACCATATGTTTTCTTACACTCATTATAGTTACAAAACAATGTCATGTATTCAGTTAATAACTAACTGTTGGTTGAGTGACACGTGTATAGGTCCCTCCGAGATTTAAGAAAAAATATGACCATTGGAGGAGGGAGCCGACTATTGAAGTCATCCCTATAAATAAGAAATCATTTGAAAGAGCTCATAACACTGGATGATCTTTTGGACAAATTATGATCTGAAGAGATTTCTAGAGAGAGATTCTCTCACGCTTAGTGCATAGTGAAATTCTTGTCCAAATTGCTTCGTTTGACTCATATTGTTGATGTATACAATCGAGGGCTTTCGATGATAGGAAGACAGAGGTGCCAACTACCTTGAAGTTGGGAGATTCCATGTTGAGGAAGACCGAGGTTCCAACTACCTTGAAGTTGAGGGCATATGGGGATATCAAGATAGACTTCAATATTCATATCAAGGGATTACCTTGGTGTTGGTAATATGAACTTTCTTGAATGTATAAATCAAGAGACCTTTATCCAAGGTTGTTGGATACCCTTCTCTTTGGGTTAAAAGAGTCTATACTTGTTACTTGTGTTTTGTTACAAGTTTATTTTTTCACTGCATTTGAATTGTAATGGAAATTATACCTATCTTATACTTCCTTATACTTGTACTCTGATTTTGTTATATTATACATGTTTTAAGGTAGAACCTTAATCATTGTAAACTTTCTTTAAGTTTCATTTTCCGGAATCATATTTCCGAATTCACATTCTTGGAATCATATTTCCATAATAAAGCAAGTGTGTAGAGGTTTTGTTAATTACCTTGTTTAACCTTGTTAAACATAACCATCTTTAAAAGTTATAAAGGAATTTTTTAAAATGTACAATTCACCCCCCCCCCCTTTCTATTTTGAGCATCATTAGATACTCCATACAGTATCTCTATTATTTCGATCCTACATTTGGTATTATAGAGTATATCATACTCAAATACCATCTCATTTGTTCATATAACATGAATAACATGTAACCTAACAATTATAACTCTTAAACAAATATAATTACATGGGTGGTTCATATCACAAGCCAAACATGTTATCGAACAGTTATTATGCTTAAAAAATTATACTCACATGGGAAGTTTATGTATAACAATAAAACATCTGATTTAAAATATCACAAGGATTTAGAAATTTTTATCTAATTTGGGAAACATTATATTATCCAATAACATTTTAAATAACCCCAAAAAGTGAAACAAACGAATTCCCATAGTCATCAATGGCCAAACGGCTAAACAATGGTCATCTGATGGAAACACACCCACATGGTGGTCTTTAATCAACCCAACATGATATAACATGCTTAAATAAATTTATTTCATAACCTAATAATCATTATGAATCAAAATGGTCAGTTTAAATTCAAGGCCACACCTTAAAAATGGAAACATAGTACTATGACACATATAAATAACTCAATATTTAATGAAAGGAAAAAGAACATATTATTTTTAATAATATGAATAACCTCATCCATCCTCAAACTCCAATTAAATACATAATTATGTAGATAAATAATATAATGAAAAATTCTCAACCTTAAATAACATCATCAATAGTAAAAAAATCAAGAAGAATAGCTCAAGAGGAATCAAGACCTTATCGATTGGGTTCAAATGCATCCAACCGTGACCAAATCAGAGTTCAGACGGAGCATTGGGAGGAAACATCGTGTTCGGCACTGTTTTTTCATCAACCTAGGAGAGAATCTAAACATGTTTACAAAAAATGATGCTACTTTCCAATTTAATCAATATAAAATACACAATGTGTACCTGAGACTACACACGATTTGTGCACAGTTTTTGGCTAGACTATTACATGGTCGTTTACTAGGATTTCATGGTGTGTTGTCTTACGTAAATGGTGTTTACCTATAAGTACATAATTTTTAGTTCCTAGTCACATCATGTTAATGGCATACAACCATCACTTTTCCTCTTTTCCGTCATTTTCTTTAGTATAAACTGAAAAGGAAATATCTATAACATAATGGAAGAACTGGGTTCTTACAACCATTATGATTGATATTTATTTAAATAATATATATAATATATTCATATTGTCGCTATGCTTATATAATTTTTATTTATGACATACCATTATTCTTTCTATAGTATGTAAATACGATAATTTCATTTGAAAATGTGCGGACAACCTCCCTCTCAAAGTGATATAAATTGTTCATGCCATACATGGAATATATAAAGGGTGGATTTAATTATATTATATAACATATATAACATAGATATTGTACATGAATTATAATATATCTATTTATCATTTAGTTTTCATTCTTTTAATATGTCAAATAAATTAAAGTAGTGTTAATCTGTATGTACAAACTACTATCTCCATGAATGGTGCATTTCATTTCATATCTACAAATATAATGGATTATTATAAATTCATATATAATTTATATATATGATATTTAAATAATGAAAACTATTTTAGATATAATAGACATTTGACCACATTAAATTTTATAATTATAACAAGTTCATTTTTGACTCATATACCAAACAAAAAAAGATGTATAATATTAACTGAAATAATTAAATAATTTTTATAACGTTGTAATAAGTAATAAAAAATCAATAATGAACATAAAAAGGGTTCTGATGAAAGTATAAATTAACATACCATTATTATTCAGGAATATAATGAATGAACGAGACACGTCAGATTCGGGGTAAGGGAACATCATAACTGATTTTCCGTTCATTCGGTTGATCTTCTACTTCTTGATTATGTTGTGATATGATTATGTTAGAAATGAATTTTGATATCATATTGTGTATTTATAATTTTTTTATGGGGATTTATATTGAATAAACATAATCAATCTATTTGATTGAAAAAAATTTCTTTGTAAGGGAAATCTTAACTCAATCTACATTCATTGAGTTAAATATCCACATCCTTGTTTTTTTTCAAATAATATTTTTGAATGACATATTATTGTTTTAAAGTGAATATCCTATTATATTGGGTGTATTTTTATTTTTATATATATTAATGGAATTCATTTTTTCTTAATCTAAAGATGATATCTTTGTAGGGGACTTCGTCTCAATCTCCTTTCATTGAGACATATTTTGATAATTTATACCTCCTTTTTTATATTATGTATAATTATTCAATTTTTATTTAATTAAATTCAATGGTTTTCAAAATGAATGATTTTCTATAGATTTTTTTACTAAACAACAAAAATTAATGAATATTTAATGTACGCGGCGACAATGACCTTTTCCGCCGCTGTGACAATTATTTGGTAATGGGATTCTCTACAAGCCAAAATTATTTCAAAATAGAGGTAAATAAAATATTCCCATTTTAGGAATTTGATATTGGAAATGGTTTAGATAAATTATTGATTATTGAAATATCTTGAAATTATTTATTATGATTGGAATGTGGAAATGTTATTTTTACCTTGTGAATGTTCATGTGTTATGATTATGTTGCGGGTCTTGGGAATTGCTTATGTATATGAGTGGTTCATTCCTAATACATGGGTCGTTGAGACCGTGATATCTCTCTAATTCATTGGTTAATGTAACATAGGTAAATATTAAGGTCACTCCTATGGTATTTAGGTAATATACTATTATGAGTATTCAAAACATAACCATGATGGTTACTCTTTATAGAGTTGTGAAAGTTACAATTCAAGTATGATATATATTCCACATGTTACCTTTATGTTTTATGATTTCTAGGAATTTTTTCATGAATCTTATGATTAAATGTTTTAAGATAACAATTTTATGTTTTAATAGAGAAAATAATGAATTTTTGAAAATTATTTCATGGGTTTAATATAGTATTTGAGAAACAGTTTTATTCCTTATTTTATATTCTTTCTGAGAATTTTATGCTCATCCCATGTTTTTGAAATTTTTTCCAATGGGAATAAGGATTGGTATGAGAAAGGAATAATTCATGAATATTTTTATCAGGAAAAATAAATCATGTTTTGTTTAAAGGGATTCCTTTTTTGGAATAATTAGATACTGAGTGTAACAATTCACATGTAATGTCTAGGATGATTGTGTTATAATTATGGAATAATTATCTAAAACTTTAAACATAAAAATACTCTCAATGATAATTATTTACTTACATCAAGATTATGTAATGATAATGTTTGAGGCCTTATAGATGGTATTAGAGGTCGGTTTAGACAACTTTAGGGATTAAGAGTTTTGGTTAAACATATGTTAGCATTATATGTCTATTCTTTTGGTTAAATCCTTGTTCTATAACTTTTTCAAATCATAGAATGTCAATTACATATGTAAGGAGGAGGATCTCAAAAAACATTCCTATCTATTCCAAATGACTATATTTCAATAGTATTCCTAATCACATGTCAATATGATTCATAAACTTTTTCTAAATTAAAACACACTTTCTCGTAGTTTTTTGAGATATCAAATACATCCACTATACCTCAATACCATCGTGGATCATGGGTCATTATTAATCAAATTTTATTTTCAAAATATTCATATATTTTTAAAAAAGTTAAATATTATCAAGGAATTTTAAGATATTTTACCTTATCCCATGATTATGAATCATATATTAATTTTGAAAATGTTGTTGAAGAAGGAGACCCTTCCGCAAACTATTATTATTTTATTTTAAATTACAGTATTTAACAGGTACCTATGGTGTTTTAGAAAGACCATAAAATTAATATTTGATCTCAAACTCATTCGGAATATTTTATTAAAAGTCTTTCTAATTTGATTTTATGAATTAATAGTGCATACATGATTATTTTCCAAAACTGTTTTCTGTGAACACTCATACGAACCATGTTTTACAAGGTGTACTTGGATAAAGGAATCAAGTTTTTTTTTGAAGAATCTATAAATAATTATTTCAATGCGTATACCTTCTATCTACATGAAAAAATTGGCGATTAAATCTGGTGGACACCGTGATCAAGGTATGATGTTCTTTCTTTTTGGAATAGTTTTATTAAATAATTTGGATGTGAAAAAAATGTGTAAATATTTTTAAGATATTATGAATTGTGATTTCGATTCCATTATGAGTTGGGATGAAACATAGAGTTATAATATAACCCTTAAGGTTAAAACATGTTATACTTCCTTTTATGGACATTATCTCATTCTGGGAATGTTCTATGAATTATATAGTTTTAGAAAAAGAAAAACCCACGGGATGGGCGACAACCCGTAGGATGGGTGACAACCTGTCACATATGGAAAGGCAGTGGAATTTGTGCACACTACTAAAGTGTGAAAAGGGTGAATCTCCTACCACTGGAATACGTGAATTCCCTAGTTAGTATGACTTATTAATTTATCTTAAATTATTTTATCGATTATGAATAGTTTGATTTCAGGAACTTATGTTTTATCCAAAATATATCCTGAGTATAGGAAATTGATTCGTTAATTAATTGATAAATTTTATTTTAGAAGACATTAAATATATTGGGAAAACTATATGCCTATGGTAAATAGAATACTATATGATTTCAATCCAGAAAAAATGGTTGAATTTTATTTTTGGAAGAATTTTTGTTTTTATTATGGAGTTATAGTGATTAAGTTTATTAATAGAAATGATTAACCAAACTTGTAGAATATGTGATTAGGGTAATTACTAATTGGCATTATACTTTAAGAGTAGTTGATGTTATTTGGTGATAAATGTGAATATTTTTCCAAGAATACTTTGAGCTCAAATCCATTTGAATTTTGGGTTTCAATCTTATTTTGGATTTTTATGGAATTTTGAGGACATTTGTTTGTTGAATGGTGTTTGTAGAACATAGGTATTATTGTTGAATTTTAGAAATTAAAATTATTCCTCCTCATTATGAAGAACTACTATTTTTGGGGGATTATCTGATATTGTATTGACCATTTTGGTTTTGGTTAATTTTTAAAGGTCGGAGAAATAGATTATCAACCTTTTCTAGTTGATATGAGTTTTTATATGTTAATTATATTGCATCAGGTGTGAAAAAATAATCTTAAATACTCATCTTATGTAGAAAAAGATTAATTTGTGTTTGATATGGATTAAGGGATGAAAATATAGATTTCATTTATTTTATTCCCTTATGTTATAATTCTAGGTTGTAAAAGACTTACTCAACTCAATAAAGTGGATATTAAATCAAAAATGTATTCCATTTTCACTTTTCCTTCTTCAAAATCAAAAACAATTTAACCAATCACAAGTATGTGGTTTTATAGATGTAAATTTCTCCTGATCATATTCTCTTTCATTATGCATCAGAACATAAATTTATGTTTTTCTTCCATATAAATGTTTTTCTACATTGAACCCATGCATGTGTTATCTCGGGTGACCGTTTTACTTCACTTTCTATCTTTTAAATTGGATTTTTTATCCATTTTTCCGATATGAGTTCACAAAAAAGTTACCTAGAAAAGTCATAACATGTTACCAAAACCAAATTAAAATCGTGAGGACACAATTTATTATAGGGTGGAGGATGTAACATCCCAATTTTTAAGGAAGAAAAATTATGTTCAATATCATACCGGATCTGCTACATCGAGCTTAAACGAACAACTAAATACTATTATTTAAATGTTACCATTATTACCTAAACATTATAATGGAGGGAATGAATAGATTCAAATTAATTATCAAAATATGGTTTAGACAAGTTAAAATAATGATATATTTGTTACTAAATTTATTATAAATTTAAATAAAAACCAATTGAAAATTAAGGATGTGTTTTTATGAAAACCTATTTAAATTGGGAGAATTGTGTTTATAAAATCATATCACAATTTATGGTTTTTTGTTTAATAAAAAAAATATCATATATTAAATTCAATGTTTAAAATTCATCTTATATGTTTTTTATATATGATATTATAAGAAATTCAATTTTTCGAATAAAATAATAATTTTTTTTGAAATAAAAGATTACCAGCATGTTTTGGAAAAAAAATTTAAATATAATTTTTTTAAACATTTATATATTATATTTGAAAAAAACTTCTTTAGAATAGGTAAATTAATATTTACATCGATTTTTTTTTTATTTTAATGGTAAAATTCAGTTTTTTAATGAATATTAAAAAAGATTACATTTTATTTCAAAACAAATTTTTCATCTTATTTATTAATATAGTTAGATTATATTTATAATTGGGTTAAATGTTTGATTAGATTATATTAATCATTTTATCCTATTTTTTCATTGGAATTAGTTTCCCTATTGAATTATACATAAACACATGCCAATCCTTTTTTAGTTTTTACTTTTTAAAACCCACATTTTGGTTTTGAAAAAGGGAATTTATATTAAATTAATACTGAAATTTCTATGTTTTGAATTTGAATAAATGGATTCCATATTTGGAATCAGAAGTTAAATTTTTTTAAATATGTAACATTTATTTTTGAACACTATGAATAGTAACTTTAGTAATTATTTTTATTTACCACAGTTAAAGGGTAAATTAGGTGAATAAGGGTAAAAATAATATTATAGTAAAATATAACTACCCTAAAACGTGTCCTAAAATTATTGGTTGAGAAATGGTAGTCTAGAACAATCCCTATTCCAAACTTTTGAAATTTTGTAAGCACTAGGTTGTGATAATGACATGTTATAATAATTAGTTTAAAGTAATGAAAAATATGACATAAAATGTATCTTGTTACTAAAAAAAATTAAGGTGAGTAATTGTAATTGATATATTTTACTATAAATAGTCATTATAAAGATAAAAAGATTTCCTACATCATGGTATTTTATTTATAATTTTTAAACTTTAAATTAAATAATTTATTTATTGCACAATGATGATTCTGTGATTACCTTATTAATGAAAGATTCATATAAATGATATTATAAATATTAAAATAATTATCTTTTAAAAAATTTGATTCCATAAAAACAATACATTATTAAAATATGATATATTTTAGTTAAGGTAGTTTTATTGAATGAATAATGTTTTCATGACTTTAACAAAAATCATTTACTAAATAGTTTCAAAATTGACATAAATGTGTTTTTAAAACAAATACTATTTTATTGATTGATATACTAGTCATAAAAAATTAATATTCTTCCAAATGAATTATATATTTTTTTAATGTCATTAATGACCCACTTTAGGTTCTATTGGAATTTTATAGTAACTATATTATCCATATTGTGTAAAAATACAAGAAGATATAGTAAGATTTCATTTATTTACCTATGGGTTAAAGCCAAATGAAATGGTTAAATTCATGACCTAATCTATTCTAAGGCCTATTTTTGTGATTATTTAAACCCATACTCATATTATCTACGAAATATATCACTTTTTAGATATTATAATTCTAAATTCAATTTATAATAAAATAATATTTATAGACATTCCTAAAGTTCCCCTCCTCCCTCTTATAAAAAGGGACAACCTCTACCCAAAACCTCACAACTTTCAAGCCCCTTTTCTCACCCAAACTATTCTCAATTAATATCCCAACATCACTACCTTTACTATATAATCCATAACATGGGTAGAAGGCATTTCATGAAGTCCCTTTTTCTCCAATCAAATGTAGTTACCCGATTTAGAGGTAACATATTCTCTCAAGATCTGTTCATTTATTATCCATCCCAAAACCCCTAAACTACACTTATTTAATTATATTAAAAAAAGTATAATAAATATACTAGTATATCATTATTATATGGTTTATACCTGCACATTCAATAACCTCCATATAATATATATATATATAACATACTATTGCCTCAAAAAACGATGATTGTTCAATTTTCTCTTACCACCCCTTGTGATAGAAATTATTATGGAACCGTCTTTATATATGATATATATTATAATTATATTGTCTCTATTCTCTGGTAATTTTTATTTACAACCTACCTTTATGTTTTCAATATGGTAAAAATATGATACTTTCTTTTGAGAAAGTGTGGACAACCGCCCCCTCAAAATTATATGACTTGTTAATGCCATACATGGAATGTGTAAATGATAGATATAATTAAAAAATTTAATATAAATAACATATATATTATTATTTATCTATAATATACCTATTTATCATTTATTTTTCATTCCTTTAATATAAAAATGAAATGAAAGTAGTGTTCATGTGTACGTACAACATGTCGTCTCTATGAATGGTGCATTTAATTTATTATATGAAAATATTATGTATTATTATAAAAAACTATACTGGATATATTTCATATTTAAATGATGAATACTATTCTAGAGATAATGCACTATTGACCGCATAGATAATTTGTAATCATACCATGTTTATTTTTGACTCATGTACTGAACATCAACAAAACGACCGATATGAACTCAAATAACTAACTAATTCCTATAACATGGTGATAAGAAATATAAAATGAATAATAAACATGTAAATGTTCTGAAGAATGTATAAATTAACCAATGTTTATTATTTAGGAATATAATTAATGAACGAGACTAATCGGATTCGATGTAAAGGAACTTCTTAGCCCAATTTCCAGTATTTTGGTTGATCTTATACTTCTTGACTATGTCATACTATGATTATTTGAGAAATGAATTATGATATATTATCTGTAATTTATACTCTCATTATAGGGATTTATAGTGAATACACATAATCAATCTATTCTATAATAAAATTAAATTTGTAAATAAATTCCTAACTCAATATCAATTCATTGAGATAAATATCCATGTAATTGGTTTTTTTCCACGAATATGTGAAACTGATCTAAGATTATTTTACATTGAAAATCAAAATATATTGGGTGTATTTTTTATTTTCACACTTAATAATTTCATTGATTTATCATTAATCTAATGATACAATCTTTGTAAAGGACTTCATCTCAATCTCCTTTCATTGAGGTTAAATTTTGATAATATACACATCGTTCTTTTATACAGGTAATAATTATAACCTTTTTCAATTAATATAATGCAATGGTTTTAAAAAGTAATATTTTTCTACAAATCACTCTAATAAATGACAATAATTAATATTTTTAACATATGTGGCGAGAGAAACCTTTTCCACCACCGTGACCATTATTTGGTATTTTCCTTCCTCTACAAGCTGTAATTGTTTGAAAAAGAAAAGTAAATTTTATATTAATTTTTTAGGTATTTTGGTATTTAAAATGGCTTTTATAATTTATTTATTATATCAATATCTTGAAATTATTTCTTATGATTTCATTGTGGAAATGAAAATTTTCTCTTATACTTGTTTATATGTTATGATAATGCTATGGTTCTTGGGAATCGCTCATGTATATGGTTGGTTCCGTGATAAACCATGGATATGTTAGCCCATGAAATCTACCCAATGAATTATGTAATTTTATTTAGGTAATCATTAAGGTTCCTCTTGGGAATTTAGGGAATATACAATGATGGGTATTTGAAACATAACCATGAAGGATAATCCACATATAGCTGTGAAAGTGACAATGTAAGTACAAAATTTATAATGTAAGTTACCTTTATGTTTTATGATTTTTATGAAATTTTTAGGTATCATATTATTACATTATTTATACTATGTCTTTTATTTTTTATGGTGAAAAGTATTATTTTTTTCAAAATGTATTCATGGGTTATAAATATTCATGGGCTAACTGTTTTATTCCTTATTTTATATTCCTTACTCATCTTTTTATGCTTATAAATTTTTTTTGAAATGTTATCCACAGGTTATAAGGATGTGTAATAGAATGGAATACATCAAAAATATTGTTATCAAGAAAAATAAATCATGTTTGGATTAAAGGGTGATTTTTGTGGAATAAGTGGATACTGAGTGTAACTGCTTACATGTAACGTGTGTTTCAATTATATAATAAATATATCCTATTTATATAAAACTATAATCCTAAAATGGTTATCAATTTGAATTATTGACATAAATAAATATTTTTTAATGTTTAAGGTTGGATCCTTATAGTAGTTCACTAATTTGAATTGATATTTAGTTTAAGTGGTTTTTATAGAAAGGGGAATGTTTTTCAATATAGAGAATTTCTTATTAAATTTAATTTAATTAATTTGAAATGCGTTTTTTGAAACAAAATCAGATTAAATTTTCATTCAAAAAATTATTAAATTTCTAAAGTAATCTAAAATTTTATCAGCACATTGGAACATTGGAAAACAAGGGTGCATCTAGAACTATTTAATATTTACCTTAGTGTGTGTCGAAACAATAGGAAGTATACTATGTGTATCGATGGAATATGGTAGGACTAGATATTAGATAAATCCAATGTTATTCATGTTGAAGATTTATATTTTATAGTATGTATAATACTATATCCTTGGGAATAATGTAAGGTTCATTTTATTTTACTGTTATTTACTTCAAAGATGTTTTATCATGGATTTTTTCCCATAGCTTTTTTACTAGGGTTTTATCAATTAGTTTAATGTGATATATTTTTTTATTAATATTTTTTACCATCATACATATTTATGCATGTATATTACCATCATGTTTATCTGAAATCCACTTGTCATATTTTCAGTGTTGAGAATAAGAAAAGATTTTATGAAAACAATGAGGGAAAATGATTTAAAAATGATATGTATTTATTAAAATGAAATACATTAATTTTTTGTAAATTCTACAAATCTTGAATTTTTGTTTTTAGAAATTATATAGACACTATCATGGTCTCTTATTGGGATTTCTCAGCACACCATTCTTTTACACTTGGGATTTTGTAGATGTTGAATTTCTTGATACATGTATTGGGAATGGAATCTTACAGCATGTTATTATTTCCATGAGTTTTTTCCATTCATTTTGGGGTGGTTTGTAGGATAATATTCGTCACATGCATAATTTTTTGTGTTAAATTATTAATAATTTTCAGTTTATCTAGTTTTGATTGGATTTTATGGTTATTTTTTATCTATTACATCTACATAGTAGACAGATAGTATGTCCTGTTTCATTTTCTACAAGCATTTTTTTTATATTTTCATAATCCTCACCATGTGAAAGATGTCTAATGTTTATGGATTGGTTGAAAAAATATGTTAAGTTAAAATTTGGTATGAAAGTAAAGGATATTCCCCAATTGTGTAAAAATTTCATGATTTTGGTTTTCTGTCATCAGTAGATATGATTTAGTACCATCAGAATCTAGATAGTAAGGGAGAGAAAGGGTCTTGACCATCCGAGATTCGTGACTAAACTCGAGTAACCATATGTTGTTCGGTATTTTTACCAGGTTTGAATAATGTGGATTGGGTCTATATCAATTAACTATAAGGGATATTTATTTAAATTTACCTATTATATCTTGGAAATGTATTTAATTGATATGAATTAAAAATTACCTTAAATTCATGAATTTTTAATGTTTTTATTTATATCCTAAAATGGGTATAAATATATTTATAGTAGATTTAAGGGTTTATTTTATGTATTTAATTATAAAATTAAATCTAAATAACTCTTAAAAACTCAAGAGATGATGTTGCGAGATAGGTTCTGTTGGATAATCTTTTAATTTACCCTTTGTTGGTAGAAGGTGTTATATTCACTTTTTAGACTATGAGTCATATTAGTGTTGGTAACTCATGATGAGAGGTATATTATGCTTTTGAGTTTAATAATAATAATTAAACTATATTTTATGGTACCAATGGACCACATGAATTTGGTGGTTGGATTGAATGAAATTAAAGGATCTTCGAATTCTTAAAGAATCTGGATGACAGAAAGGTGGGTTGTTACACACACATGCTTAAGGGATTGAGAAGTAGGAGGTGAGATTTATTGTTCAAGATAAGTTTCACTATCACTATTACTAGTATTCTTTCAACAAAAGCATTAATCTGGAGATTATCCTATGTTGTTACATGAAAAAAAAGTCCTATGTGTTTCTCACCACGGAACTGGCTGATTATATCATTATGGTGTATTCTTTCCATTTTCTATGTTAGTTAATTTGGAAATAGAGATTTTAAATAATGATTATATTAAGGATAAGTGGATTGAGTTACAATTGAGCCATTATATTAGGTAAATTTTTATTCTCTTGAGTGTTTGGATATTTTTTTGATGTAGTTCACATAGGTGATTTTACTAAGGCAAAAATTTCTCTTGAAGACAAGTTTTGGGGGAGACTTAGTTGGTTAGGTCATTAGCTTGGGTGTATCTTATTGATAGAAAATGAATCATAAGGTTTTTATGTTCAATTTAGAACCATATTCAAATAATTCTTTAGGAAAACAACATGTTGTTTACTCTATGTGTAGACAATCTAGTCATACCATGACTAAATGTATAGAGGCTCCTAAGAATTTTCAACATTCTAGATTATCTGGTCATATAAAATGTCTATTAATTCATACCCAAGGAATTTATTGTAGGATCCATTCCCACCATTATTTCATAGGATCATCCTAATTCTACCATGTGTGGTGGTCCAAATACAGAGGATTAGAGGGATATTCAACGATCAATGACTAGATTTCAACATGAGACTGAGTATATGCAAGAGGAATCTAAATATAGGTCATCTACCATTAGTATTACGGTGTTTATTTCATATTATATGGTTCTATATTTATTTCATATAGATTCTACTAACTTTTTTATGTTTTCATTGTATGTTGAATTATTTAGAATTAATTTAGAAATTATGTCATACAAGATAGATATTTGCAATCGTCTAGGAATGATATTTGAATAGGGTTTCAAGTGTCAAGTGTGTATGGCGATGATTTCCAACATTAAGATGAATTTGGAATTCCTGGTGCTCAATCTTGACATCATAATCATGATTATCTTCATGGATTAGATGATCGGGATTAAGGCTTAGATAGACTATAAGTATCATCAGCTATAGTTATTATCTCTTTATGGGTCCACTCAAGTCCTTTATGGTGAGTGGGACTCTAGATCAGGAAGGTATCATACATTTTCTCTTTATGACTGCGTAATATCATATTAGTAATTATAGATTTTTCTTGATGAAGTATACCATTGATTTGGTGGATTATTTCTTAAAGTTTTGAGTGTATACCCTAATATGATTCTAGATGATTTTTTTTATTTACCGCAATGTAGAGAGGTCAAGTTTAGCACTGACTATCTCTCTAGTATGACGACCATTTTTATTCTATATAATCAAAATGAAATTGTTGTTTTTTTTGTAACATAATGTATTACATGTCAAATTATAGTTTAATGAGTTTATTCAACCTAGAATTTCTCTATGGTCTTCATAATTATTATTTTATAAGAAGTCATATGGGAGTATCAAAATTTTTATTTACTATTAAAAGTTAAATCAGGGGACTATTGAGGAAAAATATGATTTTTCGTTGATTGATGATTCTTATGATAATATTAGAGTTCCATGTTGGGTTTCAATGATTTTTTATGTGTCAGGATACCTCCACCCGAGTGTCCAATAAGAGGATATACCTATGAAAACATTCAGGATCAAGTATGTAAATTTATGTTTTCGGTAATCCCATTTTGTATCACTATTGCTCCATCAATTTTTATTTATTTGATAAATTACATCATTCATTGGTTCTTAGAAATTTTAAATTTTGTGGTCATTTTTGATATATTGTTGTTATCCATATTAGAGGGGAATCTTATGGAATATTTAGATATCATTCTTAAAACCCTGAAGGAATATCTTATTTATGGTAAGATTTTCAATTGTGAGTTTCAGATTTGGGAAGTGAAAATTCGGGTGTATGTGATATCAAAGAGAGGAATCATAGTGGTCCAGAAATTATATTGGATGTGATGTCTATGAAGCATCCAAAAATGTTATTTATATCCAATGAATCTTGGTTTTTCCTATTTACTATAGATGGTTTGTTCATGATGTATCCAAACTCATATCATTTATGACTAAATTATATCATAAGGGTATACATATTGAAAGGAATGAATAATATTAAAGTTTATTTGATGATTTTAAGATGAGGATGACTTTTGGCGTCATTTTTATTTCTTCTATAACTAGGTTTGGGTGATGATTTTTTTTGGTGATGCTTATGTTATGGATTTGGGATGTCTCTAGATGTAGGGGAAATTTGTGTCGTCTTATGGTTCTCTCTAGTTACTACCTCATGATATGAATTATCGTACCCATATTCTCTAGTTGGTGTCAGTTATGCATGCCCTAATAATTGTGTTTCACTATGTATTTCATGAGTAGTTCACAATGTATTTTGATCATAAAATCCTGAAATATATTTTTACTCAATTGGATCTGAACGTGTGATAGATACACTATAAATAATATAATCAGACAATTTATTTTGATATTTCATACACTTCTAGGAAAGATGATTTTTTTGTAGAAGCATTGAGCGTAAATGTTTTGACACACATAGAATAATAATTAGTTAAAGAGCCGTATCTGATGAGTCTTTTTTGTATAGATGAGCTAATTAGTTTAAGATATTTTTGGAAAGGTATTCTTGGATTATATGGATGCTAAATCATCTTTTGATGAGTGATTTATGCTCAAGAATTTGTATGAAACTGAATGTTGATGCATTAGTGAAAACCTTTATGATGAGCAGACCTCGAGTGTGTAGTCTCAATCTCCCAATGTAACTTTATGATTTCATAGTAGGTTTTTTGTGGTATTTTCCTCGAGGAGGGAGTTTTTGAACAATGAAAATCAGGTGTGTTGGTCAATTCACCTTGGGTATGACATGATGTATCATGACTAGAGGAATTTGTATTTTTGTTAGGTGATGAGGTGGTCAGATACAGATTATTTATCACGATGTCTTACTTGTATGAAAAATTAGACTGAACACCAGAGACCATCAGGTTTGTTATATCCATTAGCCATTCCAATAGGGAATTGGGATGGCACATCAATATATTTATTTATTGGATTTATATAGATTGGTAGTGGGAAGGATTTGATATAGGTGATCATTGATCGATTCATGAAATGAACAAATTTAATCCCTAAAAAGAAAACAAGAAATGTGTATTGGATTGGGAAATTTTATGTCTAAGTTATTAAGAGACATCATGGACATTCGTCTAGGGTTTTCTATGATTCATACATTAGATTCATGTCTTTATTTTAGAATGTTTTGAAAGGGGTTATGTGTTTCTAGATTATATTGAGAAAATCATATCAACACTAGAAAGATGGGTAAATAGTGTGTGATATCTAGGATCATGAGGATATTCAATAGTATTGTGTTCTTGACCTCATAAGATTTTGGGAAAATCATTTCCCTCTTGTTGGGTTTAACAATTAAAATAGTTTTCATTCCTCAATTAGGATATTTTCATTTGACAAATTTCTTGATAATCCTTGTATATCTCTATTATGATGGGATGATATGGGAGAGTTTTTGTGTTTTTAACCAAGATTCATTTATGATATTTTGAAGATACTATAGTTAATATGGAGGATATTGATCTTGACATAATGTTATCAAAAATTTAATGTGGACTGTCATTTTCGGCCACTAATATTTGAGTTATATGATTTGGGTTTTCATGGAGTCTCACCGTGTAGGGGAAATCATATGTTGGGCGTGAAGTGTATGTTGTATGGATGTTTTTTGGACCCAATTGAGATCATTAAAAGATTGGGGAAGGTTTCCTAGTGGTTGGAGTTTTCATCTAGTTAAAAATTTATCCATTATCTGTTTCATGTTTCCCAGCTAAGGAGTAATATACCAGATCCTTCCCATGTCACTAGATGGGAGGAAATTGATCCTAAATTTTAATCCACCATAGTTTTGTTGGGATTTCATATTATGGATTTTCTAGGCATTGTACTGCATAGTGAATTGATTACTTTGGTATGGATAATTTGACTCGGTTGAATGGATATCGAGAGAGAGCACAGAGATAATTGCCGATAAGGTAATAGTGGACTTCTTTGTTACCCCCTGAATATTTTTTGACCATTTATTTTGATAAATAAATTATATTTCAATGATCTACTATGTTATGTGCTACTACAAGTTAACCTTGAGCTACATGAAACAATGTGTCAGCTTTCGTTACATGCAACACTATGTTTCTAAGAAACATTGTTTTATTACTATACTAATTTAATAGTGAAAAATATAACCTATCCTTTAGAATGGAAGAAATGAATAGGATTAAATGAATATTTAAGTTGTGGTTCATAGATAATTATCTGACCAATGAATTATAAATAAATATGAAACAATTTTTAAAATAAAAGAAAACATTTTCATCATAATTATTTAAATTTACAAAATTGTTTTCTCTACTAATAGATAGAAAAATTAAATATTTTTGAATTATATTAATGAAAATTATATATATTATATTTAAAATTAATCTATTTTTATTTAAAAAATCTTAAATTAACAAAACCAATATTATATATAAAAGAATTATTTTTCTAAAAAATAGTTCTCCTACATTTTAAAAGAGATCCCATTTTAAATCTAATTTTTAAGATTTTATATGATTTATTTGAAATTATAATCTTTTTATTTGAATTTGGGATATCCAAATCTAATTTGATATTCTTTTGGTATTTCTTAGATATGTTTCATGTTTTTATGAATAGTGAAAAATACTGAATATTAATTTTAAACAAATTTTTACTCCTAAAAATTTACAGTGTTGTATTATATTTTTCATTGGTTTTTAAGAGTTTATAAATCATATTTTATCATTTAATAAAATATTTTTCATTGGAATCAATTTTACATTGAATTTGAAAATAAATAATATCAATATTTTAGTCTTTTTTTGTTTAAAAACATGTTTTCGATATAGATCAAAATGATTAATTGATAAAAAATTTCTTCACATTATGTCTTACATGTTTTAAAAATACAGATTCCAAAATAGGAATAAAATTGTGAAAATTTTTTTAAATTGACTTTATTTATTTTTGAAAATATGAATAGTAACGTCACTAAAAAATATACCCTGATTAAGGTTAAATCTGTTAAATTGAGGGTAGAAATAATATTTTTAAAACTAAAATACTTCCCTAAAACGTTCTCAAGTGGTATTGGATGATGTTAATTCACCCCTTAAAAATAACGATCCATATTTAATAATTTAATAGACAGTTGGTTTTTAAAATTACATGGTCATTATTAAAATCAAATAGATTAAAAATATGTCCCACCATTATATTATATATATATATAATATTTTTAATATATTAGAAAATAGAAGTTATGATCCACTATTTATATTATTTTGAAATATAATGCATTTATCTCGCTAAGAAATTAAATATTTTTCAAGTTGGTTTTTATTCCATTTCATGTTGGGTTTTAGGTGACGTTATTATTGGAGATGTTGTAAATAACATTTTCACACCGGTTATCTAAAATGGATGTTTTGAATAAATAGTTTTTATCAGTTTTTTATCTATTATCCAATAAAAGATATGAAAACCCATTTTTCTGGTCCGTTTTCAAAATCTAATGTGAAAACAATTTAAAAAATGGACATTGATTCAACCTCCACCACAGTAAAAACCAATAGAAAAAATAGCCCAAAAGGAATCATGAAACTAGAAAAAGTGATTTATATATGAACATTAAAATTTACAATATATATTAAAAATAACATAAAGATCAATAAAATCTATAAAATGATTAGACCATTCAACTTGTTAATATCGCAACTCATCTAAATTATATTGTAGTCACTCACCAAAAAGATACAAAATAATACATAAATTATTTTACATTAATTTATAATAATTCATATGAAATATTAAGGGTTTGTTTATAAAGAAATCTATCCTTGTGAAACTTTGTAAAAATCACATTTGATATTATTACATACATAAATCATAAAAAAATATCCACATTCTTATACACCTTCATGTTTACTAAACTATTTTAATGATATTTTAATTAAAACAATTATGAAATATATCCAAAATTTAATAATTTTAAATTAACATTTACCTTATCTTTTAAAATGTGATCTTGAATCTATTCTCTCTTGTATTATATATTAATAAATTTCATACCCTATTTTAAAATTATATGAATAAAATTAATTTTCTTGATTCTTATATAAATGAGTATTAAAATTAATTAAACATACATTTTCAATAAATTATGAAAATTTTGTCCCACATCACCATTGATAGAGAATTTCCAATACAATGTATTCCTTCCTAGACAAAAAACATCAAACATCCATTGACAATTGATATAATTGAATATTTAATATGATTAGTTAATATTTTAAGTGATATATAAGACATTTTGAGAAAAAAATGTTTCATTCTGTTGAAGATATGGAATCATTGATTACTGAATAATGACACTCTTCTGAAATATTTAAGCTATATAAATTGTTCATTTATTTCATCGATCATTGTTAAAAAATTATGATAAATAAACTGTGGGTCCATAAATCCATATACATCTTATTTTTCTTACTCTATAGAAATTTTATAAACATACCTAATATAAATTAGACATAATTATAATACTTCAAAAATTAATTCGAAGAAATTAAATCAACTTACATGGAATTTTTGTTATCATGTTGATGCCTACTAGATCACCAGCTATAAGATCCATGATATCATTTCTCAAAATACCCATAATCAATACACTGCCAAAAATAGTAGCATCAATTGGAATATCATATACATCTAATACCCAATATGAGTATACTAAAAAATCTATCAATATAAGTAGAATTTTATCTAATTTCATGACACGTTGATTTTTTTGTTTTCTATAAACTATTTATTTACTTTTAAACTATTCTTATAAAAAATTAGATAAATTTATTAAAAATAAAATGAGAAAAGAAAATAACAAAAATAAATAAAATATAACATATATACACACCACTATGATAATATATCGAATTAGCCTAGATAGAAAAACAAAAAAATGGACAATATATTGTTATACATTACTCATCTCATTTGTAGTACATGGTATTTTTTTGACCCATCTATAATATCATGCACAATGACCCTATGATTCTCTGTCATGATATCCTGATGATGAATGGTATCTTCGATATAATATATCATCCCTTATGCATGAATATGAAAAGGAACATCAACATATAACACACTGAATCTTGGAAGATATATAGGTGGGGGTGTAGGGGTTGTATAATAATGTTTGGCGTCTAGCGGTAGAGATGTGTGACTATGTTATGGAGGAGTGGGATATGATAGTAGATTATGAGGATTCAGATCAGCAGGAAAAAACATCCCATGCCTCTCTATAAACATCGATTTTACCAAATCTATGGTCCTATCCTCCGTCTCTATTTGAATATCCATGAAATATGTGTGGTACTAAGGATTTGATATGGATTCATTCCATCTATGCACATTACTAGTTTGAGATTTCTAACATCATTATAAAGTGTTGGAAAATGTGTATCAATTTCCTTCAATTGTGGAAAATCATCCGGGTGACATATTTTTCAATCACATATCCGCTCATCAACATTACATCTTATACTTTTTGAGTCATGTGGATAAGAAAATGATCCTTCCTAATTAGTAATTATATATAGATTAAAAAAATCCATGGTTGGGGTATCTCTTACTTCCTATTAATCATGTCATTTTTCATTCAACCTATAAAGTGATGCACCCCATTTAGGACACCCTAATAAATTGTATTACTTATAATATAGAAGACAATCATTCAGGAAAAGATATATATTTCTTACCCTAATACCATTGGGAACAATACTTTCTTTTTTTTATTATCTGAATATGGAAGATCATTGTATTTATGAATAATATCATTCAACATTTCTATAAACTCATTAAACTTGTTGTCACTCCAACAATGTTTTTCGTATAAGTTAATAAATCATAACACCGTCGATAAGATTTTAATGTTCGTACAACCTGTATACAATGTTTTTTTAGCATATCAATATAAACACCCAAT
Source organism: Viscum album (assembly GCA_963277665.1). Classification (NCBI taxonomy): domain Eukaryota; kingdom Viridiplantae; phylum Streptophyta; class Magnoliopsida; order Santalales; family Viscaceae; genus Viscum; species Viscum album. The sequence continues at coordinate 1,387,075,487 of OY728159.1, forward strand.
TTTCAATTCTTTCTCAATTTCCTCTACTTGAATATCATGAATCCTTAATTTAATTTTATCATAATTTTTATCTTATAATCAATCATCAATAAGATATTTTATAATTTTTCCAGTTTGACCCTACCGAATCAAGGTATTATAACATGGATTAAAACCATAAAAAAATAATATCATATTTTATTTCCCTACATTTTAACTCCATCATTTATAAACATTTCAGTCATCGATAGAATAAAATGTCATTTTATTGGAACATTTCATTAAGATTATTCCAAAAAAGAATCAAAACATTCCTCATTATTCATCACTTATTCAAAGATTCATAATCTTTCATTGATTAATTATAATCTATAAAAAATAATGATAATATATACCTTGTTAATATATTCCAATTTTAAATTTATATGAAGTATTTTATTGTTTTAAAGTAACAATATTTTGAAATATATATCAAATATATGTGTATTTGAAAAATATAATTATAAATTTTATAAAATAATAGAAGCATTGTTTAAATATAAATGGAAAATCTTAAATATATATACATGGAAGTAATTTAGAAAAAAATTATAGTTTCACCATTCCCTCATTTCTAATTTTTATATGAATTAAATTATATACAAATTGAAATTGAATTTTATTGACCAGAGTCAAAATCAATTATAATAAGTACAAGAGATTTTCCATTCAGATCAATGTAATGTGAAGTGATCAAAGCTAAATAACACAAAAAAATTCAATATGTTGTGCTAGCACCCGATGAGTCATCCGCATTCTTCTATGAATAATATGGAATATCTCATATTGACAACGAATATACATTGTTTATGTTAATATAATTATGGAATATCTATAATGCATTACTAAATTATAATATGATTGTTGTGTGTTTTATTTGTGAACTGTATATAAATACCCCATATCATGTTAAATAATTGGATTTTTTATATTTTATTTTATTATCTTCTTAATTCGTAGATATAAATTGGCTATATTGTGAATATTTTTATGCTTATGTTTAAAATATAATCTACTCATAAAATGACCACACATGCATCTAAGGAGTTACATGATATGTATATATGGGATAAATTTGTAATATAAATCATTAGGACACACAAAATTCCACGTGTATCTCACTACAATAACATTCTAAAAAAATCATTAGAATCATGGGTACATGTAAAGGGGATATATGAAATAAAATGAAGATATTGAAAAAGATGGTAATGTGAGATTTTTGTAAATGTAATATAAAAAAGGAGAGTTAGGGTGTCTTTTATATTCAATGACTTAATGAGAGGTGGGTGAGGATTACTGGAGTGTTGATAAATAATAAGAGCGAACGGGCCAATGAAAATGAGGATGTATGAAGTTGTAAAATGAGGCTGGAGGCAACCAGATCGAAGAAATTATTTTAGGGCTTCCGCACGTGAGAGAAAAAAGTTTTCATTTACACAGTTGAAAATGATTTAAATGATTCAAAAGTGGAATTTAAAAAATTATAAATGATTTATCACGTCGATTATTAGATAACCAAAATTTTAAGGTAATTTTTATTGATTTATCATGTTAGTTTTCTAGAACCTAATTTGAAATTTCTTTTAACATATCAGATATTAAATAAGTGACACTGTAATATAATGATATTTTCTTTATAATTTCGGTTATTATATTCTACCAATTGGTTATTATATAACTGACATGATAAATCTGGATACAAAATTTATTACTTCATTTATCCTATAATTGACATGATAAATCAATATACATGGATTCTTCACGTCAGTTATAATTTACCAACCTGAAAAAGTTGACATAATGAATTATTTATGTACTAGTGACATCAACATAGAATTTTATATTTAATTTGTAGTGATGGAATAATTTTCATAAATACATACACAATGATGATGTATTAATTATTAAATAAATGAAATATAAAATTCAATGATATTATAAATATTAATAATAAAAAAATTTGAAATATTTATGGTTCTCCAAGAATTTTATAGGTGAACATGAATTATAATGAGTCTATTAACATAATTGGTTCAATGATATCTAGCTAGCTTTTTTTACAACATTTAATGTAATCAATAGTTTCAAAATTGACACCAATGATATTTTGTGAAAATAATTTTTTATTAAAATCGATAAATATATAACCTCCCTAAATAATAAAAAAATTGGATAAATTATGGTAAAAAAATATCAAAAACTGACCACATATTTATTAATTAACTACTTATATGTAAAAATATCCATATTTTAAGGTTTAATGTGTTGTTACTATAGTTAAAATTAAAATCAGTTCAAAAAGGTTTAATAAAAAAATTATGGATTAAAATTAAAAAAACAAGTCTAAAATATATTGGTTGATTGTATTATACCCTATCCCACATTATCATTAAATTAATTTCCATTGGAGGTATTTGGGTTCTTATTTAATTTACTGAGAAATTCCCAATGTTCCCCTCACCTTCAATGTAAAAGGACACTTCCACCCTCAAGCCATTTCACCACATGGAGCCTTATAAATGAAACCATTTATACCAAATTATCTTATCCACATTTCGATACAAAGTCCAGATATTATTATATTCCAAATACACCAAATCAATAGACCTTTACAAGATATTTAAAGGATATATTTCCAAGAATAAGTAATCTATCTAAATTATTACTATAATTTTCTAATCTTCTATACCTAATCTAATAATATTGTATATATAATAATATAATAAAATCATAATTATTAATATGATGAAATGTTATTATTTTGATTTTTAAAAAACTATTATACATTCTCATTCCCATCACATATGAAGTGAATGTATCACACATTCATTCCTACTGCTTTTTGTCTCCATGTAGTGATATAGTTTATCATCCATCACCATATTTTATGAATGGTAATTATTATTGGATTAATTTTTATAAATTATATTTATGAAATTATTATACTTATGTAAGAATAATATATTATCTATATTTTTATCATATAATATTTAGGGAAATTATAATGTCACTTGTGTCTACATATGACTAACCATCTTCAAGACACGATTTGATTCATTTTTAATATATATTTTTATGGATTGTAATAATGATTAATTTTTAAAAAATACCTGATATACGTAACATAAATTTTATTCAGGATTGATAAATTATAAAATAATTTTTATTTCTTTTGATATGGAATGAAATTGAAAATGTAAATCATGTGTATGTATGGCATACCATCACCATGAACGGTGTATTATATTTTCTACACCTAAAATTTATAAATCAACATGAAAAAATATGTACTATAATTATATATACAAATGATATTTTTATCATGACTATCATTCTGGGGGTAGTAAAATCATGACCTCTTTAAGATGACTAATGATAATAAGTTAAATCATGTATGTGAAACAATGAAGTTATTACCCAAAACATAACCTTGACATGTAGTTGTTTATAAGGGAGTAGTATACAGTCATAGGTAAATCATATATGAAATAAAATATATGAATATGGTTATATGGTTTATTTATAATAATCTATATTGAATATACAAGAGTTTTGATAGTATACAATGGAATATAATACTTATGGTAAGGGATTCATGTCTAAAATTTATTTATATGGGACACATGCCTTATAAAATACTTCTTTATTTTACATGGTCAATATACTACTAATTAATGTTTTTTTTGTCTTATAAAAATGATATTTTTATTTTCATGTCCATATAATTTTATTTCGTTCATGGGGGAATACAATGCTACAAATTATAATGTGATGATGATTTGTTCCAAAATTGCATCAATATTTGGGATTGTATCATTTTATGTCTCTATTGGGGAATATTTATCTTCAAATTACATGTCTTGTAAAAATATTTCCAAAAATATTTTTAAAAATATACAATTATTTTTTAATGTTATTATTACCCATGTTTTCCATTTTTGGATATATATTTAAAATAATATTTTTCTCATATTTTAAACAGGGCTCTTTTTCACTTTACTAAAAAAATACTCATATGAAATATATTTTTTCTTATAATGAATTAATGTAATATTCCTCCTTTATGAAATCATATTTCATTGCGCATTCCATTATAATCATACAAGGTTATTACCAATGAATTGATTTTCATATAATATTTATCCTCGTTTAATGAAAACAAAAAACATTCAAATTAGAAAGAATATTGTTTCCTGAATTATTTTCATGTTATATATCAAAAATAATTTCCATACATGATAACATTCATTTATGTTATTAATTATTGTCATGGGATATTTTTCAAGGATTATATACCTCTTCCTCCTATGGTGTATTTATGTTTATAATGAAATAAAATTTATGAAATGCATTTCTATTCCAATAGTCTTGTTATTATTGAATGATGTTAATGAAACCATCTTCATTCCAAGGGATGTGATATGATGAATGTTTTTTCTTGGGGCGCACATATGAATAGATTTAATAATATGATGTGTGGGACCTATATATCCTTCCAATGCATTGGGTAATGATTTATAAGTAATGATATAGTTAATGGAAAAATTTTTTGCATGCTTGATCCGTTTAGGGAAACAATTGATGAGGCATGATCAGTGAGCCTTGATAGTAAATATTTTCATTAAAAATAGTTTTATATACATTTTATGATTCTATACACATTTCTTATGTGAACATATGTTTCAATAATGAGTAATAGTGATGTTCCATTCATATGGTTCATGTTAATGTTTTATTCCATAACACGTCTTTATAATCCATGATATGAATGATAGAAACATTGTATGTTAATCTCATGATCACATTACCATAATTTTATATTATTATTTTATAATATAATTAATTAATATATTGAAATATTTCCCTAATTTTCCATATAAGCTTACCCATTTTTATAATTTATCTATTCCATAAATTTAATGAATTCTTTTAATATTGGGGTACTAAAGGGAATGATAATTTTGGGATATGTTGGAGAAAAATCAACAATTTGGAGAATTTGGTCCATGTTTTCAAAATACCTGAAACATTATGGTCGTTAAACATGTGTTTGTGTAATTAAATGAATGATCATCTCGAAAGATGTAATATCCATGTATTGAAATCATGTTTCATTATAGTTATTATAATAGAAAATGTTTATTCGACCATTGGAAACTATGATAATAAAACTTTAGTGTAATCTCTATTGAAATATCTATGTCTACTTATAGGGATTTTTCTAAGGGTAATTATATGAATAAGTTATAATCCTAGAGTTGTAATAATTAACATGAATAACATAAGAATAAAGCAAAGGTGACAGTGATTGAAAATTTAATTTAATTTTTTTATTATGTTTTCCACTATGATAAGTGTTTCTCAAAAAATGTTTTCACGTTTTACTCAATAGTGGGATCCAAAATGAACAATGTTAACATTTAATGTGATGGAATAATTTCGGATGAGCAGTCAAATTGGATGATAAGCAGAGCCTAGGATATTGTAATTATTCTTAATTAGAACTCACAATATATTATTAACAATGTGAACTAATGTGAGATTCACAAAACATAAAATAAGAGGAAGATATAAATTTTTTACAATTAATATGGTTATGAAAATAGAGGAAATAATATTAATATTCATTCATATATAAGAATTTGGGGATAAGAACCAATAATAATATCTCAAATGTTTGGGAATAGATTATATGTTTGGAAAATAAGGCCATGTAGTGAATTTTTTTAAGGAATTAAAGATCATGTGTGTGGTGAATTGGATCATTATATTACATAATTTGTTAACTCAAGTATTAAAATAAATAAAAACGGACATAATCCTTACCAATAATTGATGCATAAGGAATAAAGTATTTATGTATTCATATTTAATAATAATATTATAGAAGTACTTTTATTGTATTATGGAATAATGGAAGTATCTAAGGATTGGTCCATTATAGTTTTACTCAAGTATTTGTGTGTATATTCCTAATGGTACTAGTAACCATGAAAATTGTTTGAGGTGGTATGGTTAGATTACAATAAACCACATTATTAAGTGAACAATAAACCATAATATGTTCACGATGTTGGAATAATGGAATATATTGTTGATTTATTGTGATAAATGGTATTATGTTGATGAAATTGGGGATGATAAGATGAAAAGGTATTTTCTGATATCATGGATTAATTGTATTTATTTTTTAGACTTATGGTATGTGGATATTGTTTTTTATTTTAATGCATACATTTTATCAATATGGTTTTGTGGTAATTTAAGATATTACCACGTTTCAATAGAATATATGAAAAAGGTGTTAACATGTTTGGAATCTGACAACCAAGATCTACATTATGATATATATGGATCAATGTTAAGATGTTTTTTAAAAAATATCAAACATTATTTATATTTTTTTGTACATTCATCTTTCAGAATTATTACAGAGATAACCTTTTATGAAATTGTATTTTAAGCATAGGATGTGTTTTTAGAGATTAATGTATTATCTTTAAATATGGGGATTTATGCATATTATATAATTTTTAGTATCTTAATTTTTTTTGATATATATAATGAGTTATAATTTAATTTATCAGTCTCCTGATCTGCTATTACTTGTAGAATAACACGTTCAATTTCATTTCATTGAGTAAGATATGAAGAAAAAATTGATCTAAGAGAAACTGATGGATGATAACATACAAAATGAATGTAGTCATGTATGAATATCTTCTTATAAAAATTATTAAAATTTATGAAAAATATCATGAAACAAAAAATTTATCATTGTACTTTATTTCCATTGAATCAAATGATCCCATATATCATTGTAGATTTATGGAATTGTGATTGTTAACATTATCCTGACCCTATTATCTATCATTATCCATAAGAAAATTATGTTTTGAATTATATTCCATGTATATTGTTTAACATTCTACTAATGGTCTCCATATTAAAAATCTAGTATTTTGGTGATTTTCACCTTTTTGTTTCATTGTTTATAAGAGGAAGTTGTATTGAACCTTTTTATGATGTAGGATTCCCACAATTAAATTTTCAAACATCCACTATTAGAATGGAATGTATAAATAAGATTAGGTAAATTATGAGATTACATTTCCCAAATAAATCTTTGGCCAATTAATTCTAAATGAATGTAACACCATTTTTAAAATGAAAGAAATTGTTTTTCTAAAAATCTATTTATATGTGAACAACATTGTTTTATTCCAATAAATAAACAAATTAATCTTATAGACTAATTTTAATTAAATATAAATATAAATATATTGTATTTAATAGTCATATTTTTTTCAAGACATGATATAAAATCAAATCTGATATTAAATATAAAAGTAGTATTTGTATAAAAATCATTTTTCCAAAATTTTAATGGAGAACCCATTTCGAATATGATTTATTAATCATTAATAAATTCTGTTTGATAAAAACATCTAATTGGAAATTGGGATATCAAAATTTACTTCAGTTGTGTTGTTAATATTTTTATGATAAGTTTCATGTTTTGATTAATAATGAAAAATAATAAATTTTAAATTAAAACAAAATTTTCATGACAAATATTTTTAGTGTTAACTTATATTTTTTATTGGTTTTAAATTCTAAAAAGAGAATATTTTATTATTTAATACATTATAGTTTATTGTAATAAATTTTAAATTGATTTTCTATATAAAAACATATTAATATTTTTATATTATTACCTAAAAATGTGTTTTCTCAATCAGAAAATGTTATTAATTTCTAATTAATTTATAAAAATAATATGTCTAAAATCTAAAAAATGGATTCCATATTTGGAATAAAAATTGGTAATTTAGAAAATATTGTTCTTTATTTTTGGACAATATGAATAGTAAGCGAAGTAATGTTTATTACAATGTTTAAGAGTATATTAAGTAAATTAAGGGTAAAACTAATATTATAAATATTTAAAAACTACCATAACACATTAAAAACGTTTTTTTGAATAGATTAATTCAACTGTTAATACATATGTATCAAAATTCAATAATTTAATGGAAAATTTTCTATAAAACTAACGTGAATAATATTAATAACAAAGAGAGTGAAAAAATATCAAAACCTTACTTTTAATAGGTATAATCTATTTAATATCTAGTTTAATATAATATATTCATGATAATATATATTATTTAAAAATATATGTAGAATAAATACATCATGAGATTTTAGTTGTATTTTTTAGTGAAGAAATAATTATAATAAATAATTATATAATGAGGATGCGTAAATTATTCAATAAATGTGAAATTCAATTATATTTATTTATAATTATTATAATAAATATAATTTGTAATAATTATGTTATTCCCTGAATTATCCAGGTGAAATTGAAATAATATGACTGTATTAAATTAATTGGTTTGAAGCTATCTTTCTAGATTGATTTTATTAATGTAAATGAAATGAATACTGTCAAAATTAACACTAATGATATCTTGGGAAAATAATACAATATTAAATTAGTTAAAAATGATAAGTGACATAAATAAGGAGATAATGGAAAATTATGGTCTAAAATAAAATAAACTTACCATTTCAAGTTTAGCATACCCCTTATACATAAAAATATCCACAATTTAATATTTAAAATCTGGTTTCCAAATTTAAAATTCAAATAGGTAAACAATGGATTTATCTAAAAGATAAGGGTTATAATTATTAAAAACACTTCTAAATTCATTGTTTGGTCGTATTACACCATTTCTCATATTATCATCTAATTCTATTAATGTTTTAGCTATTTTGGTTGATAATGAAATTGTTGAGAAATTCCAAAGGTGCTCCTCTGCTTCGTTATAAAAGGAAACCTCAACACTCATCCCATTTTACCAAATGAAGACCTATAGATATAAGAATACCTGAAATATTATATTCAACACATACATATCCACAATTAATAGTTTATTATCTTCCAAAAAACCTAACCATAGAGTCCTTTAGAGGAGATCTAAAGTATCTGTTTCGAAGAAGAGTTAATTACTCTAACTGATTACTTGCTTTTTATATTATTATGTACCTCCTTTAAATTATAATATATATAAATATATATATCATAAAAATATAACTACAGAATCCTAAATATAATTGTATTTTATTTTTATTGTGGAAATACCATTATGCATACCCTTTCGTATCGAACTAGAAGTGAATGTATTGCTCGTGGGTACCTACAGCTTATAGTATCCACGTTGGGATAAAATTCATCTCCCATCATGATATATTATTACTTGTAATTATTATGGTTTTAATCATTATATATTATATATATTATAGAATTATTCTTCAAAAGTTATAATATACTGTATACCTTTTTAAAATATAATATTTTTTAAAATGATAATATTGCTCATGCGTACGTAAGGTATAACATCTCTATGATATGGTGTGATTAATTTTTCATATATGTTTCATAAGGATTGGAATAAGGATGAATTTAATGAATATAAAATATATATGTTACATAAAAAATATCACCAGATGATAATACATCAAATATATTTCTCATTATTTTAATATGACATGAAAATGAATATAGTGTGCATGCGTACGTATGGCCTACCGTCTCCATGAACATTGTATATTATTTTATAAATCAAAATTGTATGAATAAACATTAATAAATATGTAATGAATATATATTGAAATTTATATCAGGATTACCAATCATTAGATGATGAAATCAGGATATATGTAAGTATATCTCAATAAATGATCTACGAAAAACAATGTCTTTATTACTGAAAAAACATGAATATATACTTGTGTGTAATACAGTAATATAAAGTCATAAATAATCATATATGATATTATGTATATTAATATAATTTCTTTTGTAGATTTATAATAAAATAATATTTTTTATACAAGTGGATTGAACATATTTGAAAGAATTCAAGACTTATGGAAAGAGATTTATGTCTCACTTTTATTTCTATGCGAAACATACCTTATACACTAATTGCATATTCTTTTCGGTGTATATACTTCCAATAAATATATTTTAGGTGTTTTATCTAGAATATTATGTTATTTTCATATGCATATAATTTTATTTCTTTTATGGTTCATATGATTCGAGTTATTAGATATTGATGATTATTTACTTCACAATCTAATCAACATTTAGGATCATTTTGTTTTAATTGTCCATTGGGAATATTTAACTTCCACATAAATGTTTTCTAAAAAAATTAATAATGATTTTAATTAATTAAATATAAATATATGTGGTTATTTTAAATAATAAAATACATTTGTATAATTTTATTAAAAAGAATATTTTTTTGTTTTCTAAACAAGCATGCTCGTGACTTTGATGAAAAAATATACAAAATGAATTTTTTAACTATACGCCATGAATGAAATCATCCACCATCATAACACCTCTATAATTTGGTTGTTAATTTCGAAGAATATTATTTTATTTTAAGGAATATTTTATTAAATTACTCCGAATTTTATTAAAATAAAATGATTTCCAATAGAAAATGATATTTCCCTCAAAACTTATTTGTCATTTTATTTTTCAAAATTATTTTCTATCAGTGATAAAATTATTTTATGATAGTTATTCTTTACTGTGGGTATTTCATAGTTATACTATCCCTATACTTCATATGGTGTATTTGTGGTTTTTATGGACTGATATTTATGAAACCCATTTCTTTTCTATTATTACTGTTTTGTTTGAATAGTGTTTTTAAAAAACCATTTCTTTCCATGGGCCTTTATATGATGCATGATTTTTGTTATTATGAAACAAATATGTATGGTTTTAATTATTTTATGGGTGTGACATGTATCTCTTTTGAAATTATTTTTTTTATGAATTGTATCTCTTTAGATAGTTATGGAGGGACTTTTCTATGTTCTTGATATATGATGTGAAACAATTTGTTGAGCTTAATGTATCAGTGTAAATAGGTGATAATGACCTATTTTTAGTTTTGGTAGTTATTCATGAAATATAAAATTATTTTTTATACTGTTGATTATTCCAGACACTATTTTTAGTTGAACATATGGTCGAAGAATTACTAATGAAGAATTTTAATTCATATGGTTCATGTTATTATTTTATTCTATAACTCGTGTTTGTGTTACTTAAAAGGTTGGATATGATTATTGTTTTTTTTTCTCAAGATCAAATACACAAATTGATTAAACTATAAATTAATAAGATAATAAATTTATATCTTCCATGTATTTCCCTACAAATCATTTGAGCTTACCCTTATTTATTATGTATCCTCTCCACATGTATAAATAATTTTTTATGTATGTGCATTAACGGGGATGATCCTTATGGGAGATATAGAAGATTCTTCACCAAATTAGTATTATTTTTTCTAGGATTCAAAATAAATTAATATATTAATATCATCGGGTAAGTGTATCTATAATTTATTTAAAATTCATCTAAAAAGTTTTAATATCCATGTATGAAACATCCCAGTTGTTGTATTTTGTTTTTTAGAGTTCAGAAATGTGATGGGTTTATGGTAGTATAATGGGTTTATGGTGGGGAGATTGTAATTCCCCACTATGATCATCAGGTAAACCCTTGTTTATTTTTTGTTTATCATCATTTTTTGGGTTCATTTGCTGGACTCTCGAAGATAGAGTGCCTTTTATGTGAAAAATGAAATAATTTTTATGGATGTATGATTTTCTAATTAATGGATTGAAGGTATAAACATGAAAAACAATTAATGGAGTTCATCTCATGTTGATATATTTATTATAGTAATGTTTTTTAGTTTTTATACTAAAAATTTATGTTTTTACAGTCTACAAGGTGATTCATGCCAGGTAATGTGATTGCATTCCATGTAATGATTGCTAAGAAGATTCTAGAAAATAATTTTACTGTGTGAATGAATTATATTCTATGTATGGGGTTCACATTTTGTACTATCAAAAATTAGGTTTTTAGTAAAATTTGATGAGTTTTCCGATATACTTGAGATTCATGGATTACACAATATTTAATGGGATTATTAATCATTTAATCACCGTTAGTGTGGGTTTTAGTGAACTATATGGATTATTTCTCATTTAATTAATTTTTAAACCTTCTCCTCATTAACCACGAATATCTTATGGGTGATTTCAGATTCCTTTGACCATTTTAGATCATTTTATTCAATAGTTGGTCATTATGGTGACTATGATATATATCGTTGTGTAATAATTCCTACTAGTTCTTCATTCGATTAGTCAGAAATATTGAGTTTGATATGATTTGGTTTCATATTTTTGATCAGATAGTTTCTTTTATCAACCCATTATTGTTTATTTGGGTTCCTTATCATTAAATGTGTGTTCTCATGGTTTCAAACAACCATTGTGAAATATAGATAGGTTTATATTAATTTCATGTTGGTTTTCATATTTAATTGGTTAATGAGATGGATTTCTTTATGTCATTGGTAAATTTTTTTTGATCGATTCGAAATAATTTTTGGTTTCAATGGTTTTTCTAGAAATAAACATATTTTCAAAATAAGGTTTTTATTTTTAAATGGATTTGTTTGATTTGGAAATGGGTTTTCAAAGTTGTAAGTTGGTTGTAATTTCATTGCAAATATTTTATAATATTAAAATAATTGTTGAATAAAAATATATATATATATAATTGGTGTATTGGGAACATTGGGTGGGTTGGAAAAAATACACAGATATCCTTAGATTGTGTGGCAATACTCGGATGAAACATTTGGATATCAATGGGCTATGCCCGGACTTGTTATTGGTTGGATAAAAAATTGGCCTAATTTGGGTACATTAGTTTCTTTTAAATAATATACCATATTCTTGGGCTTAATGTGTAAGGTATTTTTATTTATAATTATTTATCGAATTTCTTTCTTGTTATGTACAATTTCCCTTAAATTTTTCTACATGGTTTTATCACATTGCATCACATTATCTGTTATTTCAGGGATATGTGATTAACTATATTCCTTCTGATACATGGATTTTATTTCTTTTTTATACCATTTATATTTTTCATATTTCTGGTTTTGAGAATATAATATGATATTATGAAAATATAATGTGGAAACATATTTAAAATTTTATTCAATTTTTGAATTTTCCATCCATGATTATTATTTTTAAAAATCTAGAACTGTTTCATTAGTGTTTTTAGTAGTTTTATATAAACTATGGAGGTACCCTACATGGAATTGTTCTATTTCAATACCATTTCCTTTGGGTTTTAATAGGTATTATATTACAAGATACATTTAATGGGTTGGTCATATTTTAGAATTTCAGATCCTCCCATGGGATTTTCCAACATTTTGAGGTGGTATGGTGGTTTATATTAGCATAATGGAGACTTGTTGGTATTTAATTATTCATCAATTTGGTTTTATCTAATTTTATTGGTTTTTATGGATCTGGTTTCATATTTTTCTTCCATATAGTATTATGGTTGTATGTCTAATATTTTTTATAATTTTTTTTCTTTTTTTATTAACCTCACAATGTGATGGAATGCTCATTTTTATTTATTTTTTGACTAGGATTATTCTATTACAATTGGGATTTTAATTTAATTAATTTATTTTGAAAAATTATAGTTCTATAAAATATAATTTCTTAACCATTAAATGATAAATAAATATTTTCTAAAAAACCAAAAAAAATCACACAACTTAAATTTTTGTATTCCAATTTATATAATGATACTATTTTTATAAAATAAATTTTTTAAATGTTATGAAAATAAATTATAATAATGTTTTATGAGATAAAATAAAAATATATTTTTAAGAAAACATATTTTGATGAATAATAAGTCTTTAAAAATAATTATTTGTTTATTTAAAAATCATTTATCCTGAATATTTATTGTATAGGAAATTTTATATTGATATTTTATTAAATAATTAATACTATTTATACACTCCAATTTAACATCTAGGTAGTGAAATTTATATATTTAATAGGTAATTTAAGCTTCAAGTTGGATGTTAAACATGCTATCAAACAATATTTTATTTCATAAATCATAAGGGTATTATAGTAAGGGGTAGAGAACATGTATATTCCTTTTCATTACCAGGTGAATTTCATAGAATATTGATTTCCCAAGAAGAAATTTTATCATTTTAAAAGGAATATGGATTCAAGGTGGGTTGTAATAAAAATGATATATTTTTTAGTGGATAAATAATAGATTAAATAATTTAATGACATGATTTGATAAAATTTTATGCAATTACAATTTAACTTGATCACATATTACCACATACTACCATTTTCATTGTAAGTAAAATTTATATCAGTAACTTCTATTTTTCTAAAAATAGAAGTTGTAAACCATGTTTAAATCAACATTTTGAATAAAATCTTCGCCACATTTAATCTACATCAATATCTATATATAGGAAGATTAGTTTGTGAATGAAGCTATAAAATTTTTCAATAAAAAATAATACCTATGAAAATATATTTTTATACACAACATGTTCTTTATAATATTTAATATCAATAAATAATTAATGATTTTAATTAATTATTTTATAATTTGATGAATTATAATGAAATTTTTCTTAAAATTTGAAGAACATTTGTGGTGTTTTTTTAACATGGTTATTTATTTATTACAATTAACACACTTTGTAAAAATTTTATTTGTCTTCAAGGAATCAATCCCAGTCCATCGTAATGAAGTTATTTTCCAGACATATGTTTCTAGAGACATATTTTTTACTAAACTATATTGAAGAAAAATGAATTCAGGAATTTGATGTTATTGCTAAGTCACCTTATCATAATCTGGTCCATCGAAATGACATAGAAAATAATTAAATTCAAAAGAATCGTGGAATGAATTATTTTTCTAAAAAAATTAAATAATAATTTTAATTTAGTAGTTAGACTATTTTTATACATTATAAAAAAATAAAACTATTATTTACTGATCAAGATGTTCTCACTAACTATGAGGAAATTAATGATAAAATCGTTTGAAGAAATTGTGGATTGGTTTGACATTATTAAAATATGAAGGGTGGATAATTCATTCATAATGGGAATTTTATCATAATAGGAATTTCATTGTAATGATATGAGAATGTAAAATCTGAGAAATGAAAATAATTTCATGGGATGAGAAGGGATAATCTGATAAAGAAACAGATCATAATGAAGAGGGAATAAAAATGATAATAATCATCTAAGAAAGAAAAAAATCATAATGAAGATGACAAATAAACAGATCTAAATGAGATTGGAAATGTTTTATGAATTTAAGTGGTCAAAATTGAACTTCATTTTTTCATAAATCTCGGAGAAATGTGAAGAAGTTAGAAGAATTAAAATATGAAGATTAAATTCGATAGATATTCAGTTATTTTGATATTTGAATACACGTCAATATTTTCGTGATTCCCAACATTTTTTTGTGAATATAATATATAATTCCTCAGATGATTCGTCTATTCAGAACATTCACACATGCACAAAATGAAAATCACTATAAAATTTAGAAGTTAATTTTTCTATATTATTGTAGAATTATAGTATATACCAATTGAGTCGAGATTTAGTTTTGCAGATTTAGAATGAAATCATTGTATTGAATTAATGTATTCGAACAATACCATCCAAAATCATCATATTCATATAATCAAATCAAGGGTCTATCATTATCATATTTATATAATTGTTTCCAAGATCAAACATTATCATATTCATATAATTTTATTCAAGATTCACAATTATCACATTCATAGAATTGTATATGGACCCAACATTATTGTATTGACAAAATCAGATCATGTATCATCAAATTGATAAAATTGGATCCATCCAAATCAAACTGAGGATTGAGACTATGGAATTATGGAGCATATTCAATATAGTCTTTATTGTTTTGATTGCATCAATTATTTTATAAGAAAACATGATAAATTGATGTGAGTTAATACAATAATTCCAATTGGAAGATATAAGGTGTCTAATGGGGGTTATCACATGTTATATTCACTTATTCCTAATAATGGATTTACAAAGGACCACATGAGTGGATATAAAAATGATTTAGGTTCTCACAATGAGGCCAAACTTTGTAAATCATCGGTGATTTATTTTAATTCCAACCATTTCATGCATTATTATTTACTAAAATATGATAAGTATATAAATCATAATAGGTTGAAGGGGATAATTTTTTAAACTAATTGCAACTTATAATATTTAACAACTGATTCAGCCACTGTTTCATAGTTTTTATTCTATCCATTGGAACTACCATTGGTAATATATGGAAGGTTCCATTGTTGGATCCTTATCATTGACAATATTATTTCATTCAAGAGTAGATGAATTCAAACATTTTATGGAAAAAAAATATGGATGGAAAATCAATATGATTACTTATCTCATATATATTGTCCTTGAAGTTGTTGATGCTGCTATAATTGGTGTTCCATGTATTAAAAAATATGGTCCTATGATATTTTTTGATAATATAAATATATATGTTTATGGAAATTATAGAGATGCAATCCTTATGTATTTATTAAATAATATTAAACATAAGGTGATTGGTTTAAAAATATCAAAAACTATATGGGACATGTTGGAAAGTGTTTTCAAAGAGAATACTAATGTTAAGGAATCAAAGCTACAAAGATAGCGTAGTAAGTATGAACACATCATAATGAATGTTGAAGAATCAATTGATGGGTACTTCATGAGATTAAATTAAATTGTTTTTAACATTAGAGGATATGGATATGTTTGGGAAGACTCTACAATTTTGATGAAACATAAGAGAAACATTATGGACATGGATTATTATAATATTATTTTCATTAGAATATAATAATGATTTTTCTCTGATAAATTTCATAACATTATTGTTTTTTATGAAATGAGGAAAACTCCAATGTTTAAAATGAATCATAAATAATAAATTAATTTTCAATCCATGATAAATATGAAAATAATAGATGTTGACAAAGTCAATCCTTGTGATTTTAGTAACAGAAAATATGATTAATTGAATGAAAAAATCATGTCTCTTATATAAAAGAACTATCTATGAATAATAGTAAGTTATGGAGGTAATCATCCTCTAAAAAGTTTATATTGTGGTAAAATCAGACACTTTCTAAGGAGTTACCCAAAGAAGAATGTTGGAGAATATCAAGATGATTCTTATAGAAACCCATGATGGAATAATTATATAAAAAATGATAAACAAGAAAAATATTCCAAAATATATAAGAATATGTTTAATGTAAAAAAATAAGTATGTTGAGTAATAAAGTTGATTCGAAATGAACTAATAATAATTCTTTAAAAGATTAAATTTCAGAAAAATTCATAACCTTCCATGAAAATGTTGAGAAAATAAAAGTATCCTCATAGAGTGAATATAGTGGTGAATAATTTATTAGAGAGTATCAAATGAGAACTTAATGTGTTTCATGTCTTGAAAACAAACCTCTAAAGAGTGAAACTAGAGTTATAAAGAATAATTTTCATGAATTTTTTTATTAGTGAAAAGATGTTATCAAGAATGAGGAACATGGCATTGAGTTGTTTTATTATACAAACATATAATTGGGGAACATGGAAATATGGTTGAAGATCATAGTAATAAGCTGAAAAATAAGGAGGAATAAGTTAATATGATTCAATACCAACTTCTTGAGTCCGAATGAACATTGGGTAAGATGAAGTAAATCATTAACAATGATTTGTAACTAAATTATGAGATTTCAAAATTTGCTGATAAGGCTCAATATGAATATCAAATGAAATCTCGTCTTTCCAAAAATAATTTTTTAGCATATTCTTTTAAAAGTTCAGATTCCCGAAATTTTGTTATGAATTAATGGGTGAAAAAAGGATGTGATAAACCTAACAAATCTACATAATTATAAAACTCATCAAAAATAAATAATGGTCTACATTCTATGTATGTTAAAGTAAAAAGAATTTACCAACCACAACAATGTTTATGTAGATAAATATCATATTTCAATTTAAAATCATGGTTGGATGGTTATTGTTGGTGTTCTGGAATATATGGGAACTTAGATTAAAATTGTTGGAACAACATATCCTTTCCCATAAAAAGGATTTTGAATGGTTGAATAAATTGTTAATGTATAATGAGAAACATTCCTAACATATATAGTGTTGATAAAGTTTAATCTCAAGATGCTATAATCTTTAGAAAAAGAAATAAACTTGATTGTATCGAAGAAATTTGTGAAATATGTGATCAGTATGGTCATCATTTCTTAAGATGTATGAATCTCCTTCAAGAAAAATTTTCTTATGACAGAAAATAAATGAAACTTGATGAAAATGATTTTATTGTTGAATGATCTTTGAAAGCAAGTAAATGGAAGAAACCATGAATACTTGATTGTGTTTGTTCATCATATATTATATGTGATATAAAAATCATGAAACTTGTTGAATGTCATGTTGTGGGAGTAGTTAACATTGGGAATGATGTTTCCGTAAAAATTAGAGGAATATAAACAAGTAAGAATGAAGATGAAAATTTTAAATCAAATGATGCTTTATTTTTTGATGGGCTAAATCATAAAATAGTTCGTGTATGTTAACTTTGTGATGATGGGATTGATGTTGTTTTAATAAAGGATTCGTATATCATGAAAAGTTTGAATGTTGAAATGTCATCACAAAAGGAGAAATAACTAGTGTCAATAACATCAAAATATGATAATTCAATAACTATTGTTACATGAGTGTTGAAGATGAAAACAAATGTGGCACCAATGACTTGGAAACCTGGGGAAAAAATGGGTAATATTTCTAATGTCGATGCTGTTCATAATTCACAAAAATTAATAATAATTGTTGAATATGCTTGTATTTCTTTCTAGAAAAGAAAAATAACTAAATAATGTTATAATAGAATTTATATTCATTCAACCAGACCACACTATATTATTCATTCCCATTTATGTGGACTGATGAGACATCAATCAGCAAATGGAGACTTGTACATTATCAATTTTATTCATTATTTCACTCAGATTAAAAACATCATTTTCATGAAACACAAGTAAGAGGCAACTGAAATCATAAAATTATACATAAAAGATATCGATGATGAATTGGGGGTTTCCATAAAGATTCTAAGAACAAATAATGGCACTAAATTCCGAAAAAATACATATAAAATATATCTATGAAATCATGTCATCAATAATTAGTATAGTTCTCCATATACTATACGAAAAAATAAATTATAATAAAGAACGAATAAAATCTTGGTTGAAATGGGACGAAGTATGTCAATAGAAAAAAAATATAATGTTCTATTAAAGATAAGTAGTTTGTACTGTTTTAAACGTTTAAAATAGATATGTGTTGATACTGAAAAGTAAAATGAATCCTTATGAAATGTGTTATAAAAAACCATCATTGAAATTATTCATGGTTTTTGGATTCCCTTTTATACTCAAAATCAAAATTCCAAATTTGAAAATGATTGATTAAAGAGGTGGGGAAAGAACATTCTTGGATTATTCATCTAATGGGTGATGTAAAAAATATTCAAACAAAAATTTTACAATTATTGAGGGATCATATGATTTAAAAGTAATTTAAAATAGAAGTTCCTTACCAATGTTTTTTGATAATTTTGAGGAATATATATAGGATATTTCAAATAACAGTGAAACAAATTCATACATTCTTATTAATATTTAAAAGAATCATGTGATGATGAAATTCTAGTTAGGAAAGAAACATCTATATTTCCTATCATATGAAAACATTTTGACTCTAAAAAGATAATTGGGAATCATAGGGGTCCGTTTCATACCAGAAAGAAGTTGAGATTTGAAAATCATACTTCACTTATCTCAATGGGGGAACCAGAATCAGTTTCATAGGCTATTCAACATAAATAATGGGTGGATTCTATGAATGAATGATTGGATCATATTTAAAATAATGAAACCTGGGAACCGGTACCCATGACTGCAAATAAAATTTTTATGATAACCAAGTGGGTTCATAGAAACAAATTTAATGAGCATATAGATATTTGAATATACAAATACAGATTTGTTTATAAAGGATATGTACTTCTTGATGATTTTGAATTTGTTAAAACCTTTTCCCTCTTTGTATGATTTATTATAATTATATTGTTTCTCTTAGTGGGTGCACATCAGAATTAGGAAGTTTATCATATCTGCGTAAAGTCATATTTAATAAATGGTGATATTCAGGAAGAGGTTTATGGTTAGATTCCTTGTTGTTGTCTACAAGGTGAAGATGAAAAAAAATTGGTAATTTCATGAAATCATATTATGGGCTTAAATATGCTCTATGTGCATGATATGTGAAGTTTAGAAAATTATTTAATATTGATAATCATTTATAACGGAAAAGTTTATTGAAACTTGTATATGAAATTTGTTGTCTCTGGAATATTTATTAGAATTGTTATTGTGGATGGTATAGTATTGGTATTGGGATGAAGAAAAGTTTTCTAAAGAGTTTTCTGAAGAAATGAAGAAGAATTTCAAAATTTCAGTGTTGGGAGAATTAGCATTCTTCCGTAACATATATGTTAAAAAAATGAAAAATAAGTTTTCTTATCTAAACAAGTGTATGATAGGTAATTTTTAACATTGTTTGGGCTGGCTAAATAAAAAAGATGATTCAACTCATATCTCAATGAGGACAATGTTGAGTAATGATGAATATGCAATAATTGGGAATTAAAATGGCATTAGAAAGCTAATTGGAAGTCTTATTTACCTAACAACATCAATACATGATATTTTTTATGCCTATCATTCTGTGTGAGGTATCTATGTAATCCAAAATAATCACATATGGTGGCATAAAGAAGGATTTTGAGATATGTAAAAGGAACAAATTAACATTGGATGTTATAAAAAAGAAATAGTGAGGTGAAGTTTCATGGTTTTAATGATTCTAATTGGGCTGGAGATTGTAAGGATAAAATATAAACCTTAGGAGCAACATTTTTATAGTGTGAATGTTGTGTGATTTATTTTAGAATGAAGCATTGTTCGGTAACATTGAGAATATCAGAATCTGAATATTATTTTGATAATCAAGCCAGTACTCAAATGTTATGGATGATGGTTTAGTTGCAATATTTGAAAGTAAATGTTTCCAAAACATTGAAGAAACATTTAAATAATTAGTGTGAAATTTATCTTTTTAAGAATCTTTTCCAACATTAATGATCAAAACACATTGATATAATGTTTCACATTATAATTGAAAATGATTCAACTGGAGATGTTTTAATGGTATAAATTTCAATAATGTATGAGATTGCAGATATCATTAAGAAATAAATGTCAAATTAATATTTTTTTTAATTGAGGCTACAACATCATGTTTATCCACCTCTTGTGTCTTCCTAAATTCTGAAAGGACAAACCCACATTGATATTTAGATTATGTTGAAAATGGGGGAGATAATGTAACAAATTTTTACATTGTAAGTTGTTTTACTTATCATTATTTTATAAATATGAAGCTGTGGTTATCATAAAATGGGGGTGAGAATGAAACTGAGAAAAGAATGAATGTGGTAGAAAAAGAGAAAGTGTGAAATTAAAACTGATGACTGTTAAGAAAGTAAGAAATGGAATAATGGGGGAGATAAAAAGTATGTTTGGAATGAAAAGTGATGAATTTTTATCTTTTCATGCCCGCAAGAATTCCCTTCCACTAAGTTATGGAATTTAAAAAAACATTATTTTATCCTTTAGTGTGCTGTTGATAAAATATTTTTTTAGAATGTAAATGTTTTGATAAAATTAAAAAATATTATTTAGGATAAATTCTGAGATTATGAAAAGTTGTTAATTCGGGTTGCTAAAAAATTCAAAGGGGTATATTGAAGAACCATTATTGTGTTTTGTTTTAACATTGTTTTATATTTTTTGATAACTTACAGTCCTTATAAAATAATGTTTTTCTTTTCTAGTAATTTAACCCAGTCTATCATAATGAGGTTATTTTTCAAACATATGTATTTTAATCCATTTTTTCATATTGAGATGCATTGGAAAAAAAATAAAGTTAGGATGAAGAAGTTTTTTATGAGAAACTTTATCATATTCAGGTTCATCAGAATGCCATTGTGAATAATTTAACTCAAAATAATCGAAGAAAGAATTAATGTAACACTCATTTTAAAAGAAATCATTTGAAATAAGATGTGATTTCAGGAGTTAGAATGTTCTAGTAATTTTGAAAACCAAATTTTATAATGGTTTTTTGTTCAAGAAGTTATCAAAAAACATGAACATATCCAGGATAAAACATTTTGAAGAAATAATGGTGTGGTTAGATGAAATTAAAATATGAAGGGTAAAGAATTCTATCGTCAAGGGAATTTTATCATAATGGGTATTTCATCATAATATGCACAGAATCAAAACACAATGAATGGAAAATATCATGATGGGATAGGAAATAAAAATATGCAAAATTAAAAATCGTAATGAATTGGGAGTAAAAGATCATAATGGTATGAGAAAGAAACATATTGTAATGAATCCTATAATGGAACATATCATAATGAAATGGGAAATAAAAAGATCATAATGGTATGAGAATTAAATATATCGTAATAAAGCTGGGAAAATAGACCATAATGATCATAGAAAGGTATTATTAATTGAAGTGGCCAACACGAATTTCAATTATTCTTAAATCTCTAAGAAATATATGGATGTTTAAAGAAGTAAACGTTTATGATTAAATGTTATATATTTTTAGAAATTTATAGATTTTAGAAAGTGGTAATTTTATCATGTTTAGGGCCTTTGTTTTCTATGTTTCTTATATATATAACCTCAGGTCATTCATCCATTCAAAAATTCCACACACATGGAAAATGTGGAGCACTAGAGAATTCTGATGTGAAAGTTACATTCTGATTGAATAAGTATTGAATTGATCATTTGAGAATATTTTTAGTTTTTCTTAATGATAATGAATTTATTGTATTGATTTATCATGTTCATATAAAAAATTCTAGAATCACCCTATTGAGAGAATCGTAAACAGGATCCATCGTTATAATATTCAATTAATTGGATTTTGGATCAACCATTTTCTAATATCAAGAAGCGTATCATGGATTAAGAATTATTATATTCAGAGAATCATATCTAGGATCCAGAATTATCATATTCAGATAATTTAATCCATGATATAGTGTCAATGTATTGATAAAATTATATCATGTATCATCAGATTGAGAAAATAAGATCCAACCAAATTGTATAGGGGATTCAGGCTGAGAAATTATGGAGCACATTCAAAAAAATGATTCATTATTTTTTCATAATTATTTTATAGGTAATAATTGTAAACTTATTGGAGTCAGTATAATCATTCTTATCAAGAGATATAATGTGTCTAATGGGAGTTGAAACAAGTTTTATTCACATATTCTTAATATTTACCTTCCATGGACCCAGCGGAGTGGCTATTTAAAGGATGTAGGTTCTCACACTGATGTCGAACCTTGAAAATATTGTGTGATTGAATTTCTTTCCTAATATTTCATGAATGAGTATTTACTAAATGTGATAGGGATATAAATATTAAAATGTTTCATGGGTTATGTTTTCAAAAGAATTAAATCTTATAATTTTTACCAACTGAATCTACCACCCTTATCAGTTGTAATTTATTCCTTTAGAACTTCAAAAATAGACTAGTATATTTACTAAAATTCATAAATCCTTAAAAACTAACCATTGAAAATCATCTCTTATTAATTTTAAAAAATAAAAATATTAATTATAATAAATTAATAATCCATAAATTAATTATAATTATTTTTCATATATACACAAAAATTCATTTAACTTGGTATCTTAAAAAAGATTAACTATAACATTTCAAAAGAAATATATAATATAATATAAAACATTTTTTATGAATAAACCATATTTAATTGGACATGAATAATTAAAATTTAATTCTTTATTTCTACATTTTAAATTCATAGATTATTTTTATTAACTTATTAAATAATTTTTTTAATGATCCAGTTTATTTAAATTATTATTTAGTAATAATAATAATAGTTAAATATATAGAAAAAAACATTTTTCAATAAATTTATTAATATTTTTTGGTGTTTTTATTATTTATGAATTGTATTATATTTTGTATGCTACGAACAATTACACATATTCTTATTTATTTTTTTAGTTATTGCACATTTTTTATTAATCATGTTTCATATTTCAGTCTCATAATGTATTAAATATAATATTTAATTGATATATATTATCTTAATTAAATGTGTCATGATTTTTTTATATCGGTGTAACTTGTTAAACATGTTGTTAAAATAAATGTTTAATTTTATTGATATTTATAAAAAAAATCATAATATATTAAACCCTGAAAACCATAAAATCCCGCATTTGTTAAAATATGGTAAACGTTTTTCCAAATACGAATAAAATGAAACAATTATACTATAAAAGTGTAATCAATATCACATATAACAATCTAGAAATGAATATTCTCATCAAATCCAATGAAATTAAAAAAAACAAAAGGGTCTATGAATGATATCATCACTCTTACTAATTAGGTCAAAGTCTGCGCTATGTCTAACTTGGTTAGATAAAAAATTATTTATAATGAATCACCGACTAATCAATAAATCCATTCTATGTTAATATCATATACTACACACACTAATTAAATTACTGCGCCGAACATTAACATGTTTTTTTATTCTTATCAAATAATATATTCAAAACTATTCACAACACCACTATATGCCCACTAATCAAAACTATTTATAGGTAAATAAATATAATCATAATGAAAATCAACTTACATTCATGTCCCAAGGATGTAAAACATCCAACCATTTCTATCTAGAGACATCTTCCACACCATTTTATTGTATATGGAATATCATGGACATCATCCTTGTAACCTAGTCCTACCATCCATAAACCCCCAATGTGAGATCACACCATAACCACATAAAATGGAAAGCCAGTATATATATGCACAAAAATGGGATTCCATTACAACCAATATATATATATATATCAAATATGAGCTGTCATAGAACATGAATCATATGCTTATGTAATTACACACACAAAATAACACATTTCATCATGTTTTTCAAGATTATTTGATCGAAACATCATGAATAATAAAAACATAATAAAATGATATAAAACAATACTTCACAAAAAATAGTCATCCATATTAATACTTAAAACATAAGGAAAATGAATCTTCAAAAAATATCATATTCTCTACATCATATGGAATTATCCAATTTAAAATTTATCCAGTGAATATTCAATATCTTAATCAAGTATAAATATCAATCCATTTATAAAATCATGTCCCATTTAACAAGATTCATAATTTACATTTAATAGAGATTCATTTTTTTACAATATAATATTATATGGTTGTTTAAATTATTGACACTACATCTCATCCAAAAAATATTTTCTTCTAGATATATTCTGCTCAAACCTCTGTAGATTCAAACATCGAAACTCATTCAAAATACATGACAACACATAACGAATAATGAAATCAAGATAAAATCCCACGTGATCGCCAATTAACATTACGTACTAAATAAACCACTACATTTTTTCACTACCTCTTATAAAAATTCATTTATAACTCCAAATTGAAACAAAGATATCTGAAATAAAAAAAAGATGAAAAATATAAACAAATTATAGAATTATCAGAACTCTTCCCATCCCAATCCCCAAATTAGAACTGCAACCACACAACATCAGCACTCATGAACAATGATTTCTAAATAACATCCAACAACATTGATTTATGATACAATTAACTTGTTATGTTCATTAATATATTACTCTATATTACACATGAATATGAATTTTTATTATCATTATTAACTCATAAAACAATTTTTCAATTTTGATGAGGAACCGATATAAGATGAAACATATAAATACCCATTTCTAACCATAATTATCCAACCCAAAAAAAAGACCCGAATAAAAATGGTATCTAAAAATAATGAACAAATTATCAGGAATAATCTATTATTATTAATGATATGAACAAAGCTTCTAAAGAATAGTATTCCAAATTTTTTCACCATCTATAAGGAATTTTTAAATTTTTATTGTGGAAAAGTCAATAATGGAAACCATAAGCCAAAACATTGGATTCTAGTTATTGTTAATAAATATATAGATAATACCATGAACACTAAATAATCACAAGTGACCATAGTCCCCCATTCAATTCCAAAAGTCAATTTTATTATCATTAAACAATCATTATCCTTACCCGTAAAAGATAGAAATCATGAACCATCGTGAAACCATTACCAATAAGAAATGAAAAAATTATATTATGAAAATAGTTTTATTAAGCCATATAATAATAATAAAGAATATTTTATTGTTAATTGAATTTTTTTTTCTAAATTCACTTGCATAATGAATAATGAAAAACATCAGACCAATATTAGGAAGGAGAAATATAGTCAAACATGAAAGAATATTTCCTCAATCCTATAATACATCGTGTTCTATGAAATAACCCATATTATAATCAATTAAAATTGTAAAATATAATACCATAGACAATATGAATAAGGAAATAGGGTGGAAATACTAAAAATGAGTAGTGAATAACATAAAATAAATTATAAAAAGACCAGATAAATATAATTCTTGGGGCTCATACTCATAAATCAAAAACCACCCTGATGATCTCCAAGTTTAACTAAGGTTTCAAGAGTGGTCAATGTAATATAATGAAATACAAGGGGGAATATAAATTTAGATTTAAACATGAAACATAATTTATAATGATGAAATTATATTAATGATAAAATAGTGGATCTATAATTTAGAAGTCTCTAAAAAAAATTCATTATCTCTATATGACCTCTCTAAAAATTCTCAAGGTTATACTACTTGAAAACCAAAAAATATTGATATTTATAATGCTAAAAAAGAAATAATGACCAAAATAAAGGACTACCAGTGATCACAAAATTATCTTCAAGATTCAATATAAAAACATTATGAATACTAGACATGCAACATGACACAAAACATATGACAATTCTGTAATGGACTACATGATTACAAAATAGGGAAATCACCATTTGTGGTGCTCATGAAATAATGAAAATATATACACTCTAAGGACACCCACTGATAATTAAAAAATAATATCACCTCATGTAGAATAACGATATATAAATATAACTCATTTAAGATAAACCAGAAACACCCCAAGACAACCAAAGTGTGATTAAGGAATCAATGTGATGGAAACCCTTATAAAACATTCTACCATTAATACCTCATAAGCCAAAATGTTGATTCATAATAAAAACCCCACATCAATCATTTCAATATAATCTATGATGAAATATAAATTTCCTAGGTTACACTCCACACCATGATGTGCACCCTACTTCATAAGATAAATTCTCAAGGATTGTCCAATTAGAAAGTAGTGAAATCCCATTCTATAGAAAACAAAACACATTGCATAAAATATTTCAATGTGTGACCATGCCATCAGAAAATAATCAATAGAAAGCTCCTCCTATAATCCACCTATAACCTAAAAACACTTTCATGCTGCATTGAGAATACTATGTATATAATTTAGTTATCTAGGAAAATATAGGCCATTACATCCAATAACAGTCAGACAATTTCAACTCAAATAAATTTAAACAAAAATTACGATGATAAGAATACATTTAAATATATTGATATAATTATGAAAACACAAATATGAATAACCTACCCCCCCCCCCCTCTGAGGAAGGGTTGTGGAAAAAAATATCTTTAATATAATAATAAAAATTAGAAATCCTCCAAAAAAATGAAAGAACCTCTCAAACATGAACATTACCACTAATGGAAACCAATTAATGTGAAATTAAAATATACTCATATCTAAGTACTATTATGGGTTTAAAATATAAAATAAATATTTTAGTTAAAAGAGTTATATTTCAAAATAATACAAGATATATTTTATAAGACTCAATTATCAACACATAGATGATTTGTCATCATAATAGACCATGTTATAGTCATACTAATGAAAACCCATATCATTAAAAAAATATACAACTTTTCTAACATTGAACACCACATGTGACTAAAACCGAGGGGCTAAAACTATTTTATGAATCGAGTTGTCCACCGCACTATCCACTTATAGACGTCTCATAATAAAAAAAAATATGTCGTATATACCAATCTTCATAGATAATTTTTAGTCATATTCATTAGAATATCACATCATGGATAATCTTTTCTCAATGATATATTATTGATCTCTTACCTCAATACTAATCATAAATTAAAATTTTCTTCTAGATTTATGATTCTCATTATTCAAATTAGAAGTAACTTACACTAATTGATGGCCAAAATATGTACATTTTGTAATTACATCCATAAAATTATTAATAAAGAGATACACTCTCTAAAACCCATGAAAACACTATTTAAAATTCATAATAGGAAATCCCATATGCACTCAAGAAAGAAATATTTCTTCACCAATTATATAAATTCATAATATGGAATCACTTTTGGGTTTGAATTCATCATTCTCGATATATTTGACCCACCATCTAAAAAATATGACTACTAATATATCATACACTCTATATAAACCCTAACTAGATCTATGTTGAAATCAATATCCTATAACCATTTAATACCCCCATGGATTGATTCCCCATTGAAGATCATCATGAATCCATTCTATTAAAACATAAAAAGACCCCATTTAATTATTTATATTTCATCATGTCATTTAGAATCTCCTAGAAATAATTTGATGGAATATATTATATTAAAATTTTACAAAAACAAATATCGAATCATTATCCAAATGCACATCAATGCCACACAGATTATAAACACTTCAAAATGGATAACCTGACTCCTGGAATATTCTTCTCAACCATGCCATTCACATAATATTCATATCAAATTATCAACCACAACCACATATCCCAAGAAATTGATCCACCAAAAAACAAATTTAATAAAATGTACACCAAAACCAAAATCTATTTCAACCAATGATGACCATAACACACAATGAATGTCAACATTTCACCAAGTGATTTTATATAAAACAATTTTCAAGAAAAAAACAATCCAATTATCACATTTTTTTCCGAAAACAATTACTCGTATAAAATCAAATTTATTACTATAACACATCATTTTATAAAAACACTAAATTTTAAATTTATTACATATGAAAATAGGTTATTAAAAAATAATATAAACAATCTTTGGAATTAATTATCAAAGAACTCATCCAAAATTATACCCATGTTTCATAAATTATATTTCAAGGTAATCACCATAACCAATTCATTAATAATATAATATAGAAATAGTTATCAATATTTTACAGAAAGTTGTGATTCATTATAATTTATCATGCAACACATTCTCAAAGAAACATTCTATAAAATAGCTATCACTAATGATCCATGAATTCATATAATGTAAGTGGTGTGATACATTTAAATTTATAATTTAGGTTTTATATTTTGAACAAAAAAATCATTATAAAT
The DNA here is from genome assembly GCA_963277665.1 of Viscum album. Classification (NCBI taxonomy): domain Eukaryota; kingdom Viridiplantae; phylum Streptophyta; class Magnoliopsida; order Santalales; family Viscaceae; genus Viscum; species Viscum album. The sequence goes on from OY728159.1 coordinate 1,387,105,188, forward strand.
ATGTATTAGTTATAAAATAATATAAATGAGATGATACATATATGAAAGTTGGAATTTATAATAGTCCACAAACTATTTGATTGAATTTAGGATAATCTCTTCAAAATAATCCACAATTTATGATCTTATTCAATGTCATTATTCAAATAGAAATAGAATTACTTTTATACATGATCAACAATGTTTACTTAACTAAAAATGGGTTTTTAATCTTATCAATGAATTACATACTCCAAAATTTCCATGCTAAAACATTCCACTAAATTTATCAATATTAAATATATTATTATGAGTAAATTTTATATTTGACGGGTCCTACTAGTTTGAATTCATATAAAAAAAATTAAAAAGTGGTTAATAATAATTTTAAAAATGATTGGAGTATATTTCCAGGTTATTTATTTTAAAAATGATCAATAAATTGAATTTGAGGAAAAAAATTATTGTAATAATGGAAAAAAATTATCAAGGAACGTATAATTATACAATCATAAAAGAAAAAAGAGCCATACAACCAATTTAATAAAATATTATATACATCAACATGGTTTAGTTATGTGAAACATGTTATATCAATTTTAATAAAAGTAAATTTCAAAAAAATTATATGATCCATATAATAGCATATAAATTTATAAATTAGGATTTTTATAAAACATTTTTCTAGGTAAAACCTTTCTACATGAACTCCATAATAAACTAATATTCTTAAATATTTACTATACATTTTCAAAAATTAAATACTATATAATCATAAAAATATGGATAAAATCAATAATTTATATGTTAATAAAACAAAGGATAATGATGAATGTACCTACACATTATTTCTAAACTAAATGTTTTACAAAATATTATGAATTTTTTTCGTAGGGTATCATGTTATTGATGAAATATCCAAGGGTACCCTAACATCATTTACCTATCTACCCACCATCTATCATGTTATATGTTATTATATTCGATAATTATATCCCTACAAATCCAAAATATATCCATTATTTTCATAATTCGAAACTCTTTCAAAACACCTAACCAATGTTCTGTTATAAATTTTTCACGAACCACCCACTATTATCCAATCATGATTTAATATTCATGTTTATATTGACCCCTTATGACTACATGTATTTGGATGCATATTGTAGACTGTTACATTGGTTTCAAAAACATATAAATAGGATTAATTCATATTAAAATTCATGGAAAAATAAATCAAAACATAAAATAATCTCTGAAAAAATCCTATTAAAAGCATCCTTATCACAATTAAAATGTAAAATTAAATAATTTATATTCAATAAATAATAATTAATATTAATTACATGCTGTAAATACTCAATGTTATCCACTAAACTCAAATTGAGATTTGATAATAGTATCCACAATCTCCCTCGAATAAACATATAAACATATAGAAAATTTTGGATGGATGAACACCTGCCAGTACTCAAAAGGATCACCCTTCTTGAGAAGTCAACATAGATATAAAAAATATGAAATATAACAAATATATAATATAAATTACGTAAAAAATATACTGAATAATGAAATAAATATCTATGTAAGAATCACATAAACTCACTTTTTAGGTATAACAATGAAAAATAATAAATCCTCCATTTGAAGTAACATCCCCAATCACTAACACAATAAATAAGCTCTTATAAATCCTAGCCCGACCACATATCAGAAATATCATATAAAATAATTTGAAATAATAAACACTACCAACTATATTGACAGAATCATATACATTCAATGTAGAATCCTTGAAATTTATATTCATTTAAACCTATCAGTTAAGGGGATACTCATATTCACAATCGGTTAGCGGACCCTAATAGGACAACCCAACCCATATAATCATGAAATAGATACAAAAATAGTATACACCACATTAAAAATCATTCTATTTATTTCACCATAGGCTACCATGCGACATTATTACAATCAATACACATAGCCATCACTGCAAACTTCACCTCACAAAACAACATATCATGAATATAGATTTTTATTGTAATATAAACATGATATCAATAAATAGTGATACCTTTAGCATTAGTTTATATGTCAATCCCATATCTATTCAATTGCATCATCCTATATAATGTTAGTTATTTAAAACATAGAGGGAACTAAAATCAGGACCATATCAATGCATGCATAACCCTACTACATTCCTTTCACAAAAAAATACATATTCTTTTCGGTGAGTATATATATACATGAATACCCGAATCCATGAAAACTCGTATGTAACCATACCTATCTTAGGAAATCATATCTCATGCATGATAACCTCATTTCATTACACAATCTCATATTACATACATCATCATATTTTGTTATATCATATCATCAAATCAACATTACATATAATGATATAGAAACCACACACAAAAAACCACATACTATGATAAATATTCCCCATTATAAAAAATTAAAACATAAGAATACCCAAAAAAATATATGGCCACATTTTATAATTCATTTCAAATCCAAAAATTTATCATTTACCGATATCATTATATAAATTGTTTCTCTTGTTAATTCGAATTTAATTTCGTACCACTAAAAAAATAAATTTTTATTTCATTTTATTGATTAAATATATTAAAAATATTCATTTACTGTAAAATATAATTAATAATATTATTATTTTTATATTTAAAACCATAGATAAACCAAACTATTATTCATGAAATATTTATTTTATAATTACATCAACATCCACACAATTCAGAATAAATTCAAGGGAGATAAAATTAATGGTAGAAAAAAAAATATGAGACGATACTATATGATCCAAACCAATAATGAACTAATAAATAAAGAATTTAAATACGAAAAAATCCATAAAACCTAAACATTATCACAAAATTATCCACTAACATATTCCATGGAAATTCAATAATGTAAGTAGAGTGCCTACCAAAAATTATCATGTATATACTCCAACCAGGGTACCTCAGCAAATTTCAATTAAGCCATATCATTAAAACTAATCATATAAACCATATATCATCCGAGAAAAATATTTTAAATTATATTTAAATTATAATGTTTATCAATACCAATTCTAGGCTTCTATATTTTATTAAAATAATAATTATTATTATTATTTCAATTTTTTCAATATTAAATATATACCTAGAAAAAACAATGCATCATCACACCCTTCCGAAAACTTTGAATAAAGAAAACCAAATAACACTAATCAAAGTAAATTAAATATTTCAAAATTTTATTGTTATTAAAAAATAATATCAAAGAATGATCCTAAAATTTAATATTTTAATATTCATTATTTTTTAACAGCATAATATGAGAATCATATTTTAATTGTACCCATTTTAATCTATACTAGTGTGAAATAATAATAAAAAGCTAATTTATGATAATGAGAACTAATACATAGAAACAATAATAAAAATAAATATTTATAAGTGAGTATCTCTATCCATACAATTCCTCATAAAAAATATATTATTTATATATAATAATTTTTCTTATGACCAAAACCGATGGAAAATCATGAAACACTATCTTACCATATCCTATCACTATGGAATAAATTATTTAAGCATAATAATTGGTTGAAATTACATAAATTATGTCATGAATATAATTCTTGATTATTGAAAAATATTATAAAGGACCATTACCTAAAATAATATCAATAACAACACTGTATGTTATGAAAGGTTAACAAAATAACAGAACCAACAAACGTACAAGAAAATTTCCTCTAAATAGTAAAACATCACCTCCAATCAATAATAATGGACTCTAATCATAAAAATGATAAAATATTATCTATAACATCATATATGAGTTAAAAATTATGAATGAAGAAACTAAAATTGAGTAGATACTGATATCAAAGAAGAATTCATGACTTAAATCTAAGAAAAAAGTAATTTACTAGGACTTTTGAAGAAATATATTATAGTACTGAATATAACCTAGGCTTTTTTATTCATATAAGTGTATGAAATTGGATTCTCACTCAAGTATTTATCATTTAAATTTTAGTTTAAATATTTAATTTTGACCTAATATGGATTCCCAATGAGTTAGAAAAGGTATTAGGGGGTTTTTGGGGAATTTTCAAAGCCCAAAACCATAATTTTGGGAAAACTGGACAGGTCGCATAGTTAGCGCATGGTAATGTGGCCTATCCATGAAATGTGACGTTATACCAAAATAAAACCTTACATGGTTTGCACACAGTCTATCAAACCATGTAGAAAAACTGCGAACATGCCATTTTTCTTGGTAAATTTATAAAATTTCTCTTAATAATATATTAACCTCCCTCTATCAAATTTAATGTTAGATTATGTGGGATTAAACTATTTCACTCTCAATTTGGGGATTTTTGAAATAAAATCTCGTGATTCAAAGAACTTATTTGTATGGGATCATTTCAAACTTTGGTTCATCATGTTAGATGTGCTATAGTAAGTACTTGAGTCCACATAATTATTCTCCACCCTTCTTCCTCTCAACTGAGTTATAGGGGTATTCATTTTTTTTATATTTGTCTTAGAACTACTCTGATCTGAGCCAAATCAAGGGAAAATATCGAAGGAGAAGGATCATGAAACCCTAAGGTGGGTGGTCTATAACTCATCCTTAGTGTTTGTTGATTTTGGATTTGACATGTGGGGAACACCGATTTCATAGAGTGTCAATTGTAGTATTAATATAACATTATTTTACTTATTAAAAACATATAGATATGTTTTCTTCATATATGTTAATAATTTCTTGTGGTTATGACCAAAACTCCATCCCATCAATGTCAAAGGTTATACCATAATTTTTTTTAGTGTTCTGACACGTTTGCGCCACTGTTCGGGTGTGCCTTGGATTGACCACTCTAATGATGATATTTTCTATATTAATTGGATTGATTTATATTTTGAATTGAAGAATGGTAAGTGCCATGCATGCTTACCCCTTGACCCTCCTAAGGTATGTCCTTTAATTTTTTATGTAATGTGAAATGTGAATTTGTAAGTATAAATATTAAAAAACATGTCCTTAAATGTAAATGTATATTAGGTTGTAGATCCGTAACATCTATTACCACCTTAATTGATGGTAGTGGAATGAATGTTGAATATCAAATATTCTTAAAAGGGATAAAATGGTTGCATGCTACTTGTCTTTATTAAAATAACGAAAATAAATGATTGAACCAAATGACTTGATAAATGGTTTACATGATACATGAACATATCACACTAATGAATGGAAAGGATTGAACCAAAAGATATATAACATGAATTCTTAATTAAATAGAAATGGTTCTACTCAAGATCACCTTAGATTATATTTAGAGAATTCCATGACCACTTGTGATCCCCATTTTCATTCAAGGATACAACATTCTTAGGTTGAAACCCACCAACATACTGCTCCTTTTTGGTTCTTGGTTTCCTGTTATGAAAACACAAGATCCCTCTATATTATAATAGCATGACTTGGATGCACTCGTTGGATCCATCATTGACATGTTGGTTACATTCTTACTGGCTATAAGGCCCTGTCTCTGCATATCCCTGTTTTACCTTGGTTCATCACTTGTAGGTGTCACATTATGGAATTCCATATATTTCTCTCCATTGATTACACTCTAAATCCTTGCCAGGATAGTGTTATTACTGAGTTGGTGACCAATGAGTCCTATTTATATTTTTTTATCACCTTGGGAATTCATTATTTTATATCATAAATCATGGTTTCTTTGTAACATCATTCAACGTTCACTATTTATATTATCATGTTATGATATCAATATTGGTTATTCCCCACATGACCTATCAACATTAATTGGTAATTTCATAATTTAAAGTACTGGTTACATTTTTCGACACCAGCTAATGGGTGAAGTAGGTACTTCGGTATTTAGATAAATTTTACATCTTTACTTTATATATTTATTCTTTAACACTATTACAATTCCATTACACTATTCGTATGTTATAGAAAACATTTGTGGTGCCGTACTGATTTTTATCTCATACCCTCTCCTAGAGCTATTTGGTACCCAGTGCAGATTACATAGTTGCAAGTGTTGACCAAGGTAAGTATACAACTTCAAATTCATGATTGCATGTTTCTCAGTATGTACCTAGATAGTAGATTAACAAATCAGATATCAAGATTCTTGGGATAGTCTTTGATTTAAATTATATTTTATAACATATTATGATTTTTGTATTGTATCCATGTTTTTAAATTTTCTAGTATATGACATATTATCTTATATTGTTGAATGTTATTAATGTTATTTTAGTTATTAATACTGTTTTCTCTATTTTCCTTTATTCCTTATATTTACTTATATTTATTCTTATATTTATGTATTTTTACGTCCACCCTTCTTGATATACTTTTGTAATGAGTCCATAGTTTCCCCATGGACACACCCTTGGCCCTCGCTTCTAGTTGGAAGCCTCTAGCATTCGAGGAGATGCGCTTGGGGCCATGTGGCCCACCTGGCTCAGGGAACCAATCTAGTGGTATCTGGGTCCGAGATGTCACAAAGTAGTATCAAATATTGGTTATTTTATTAATTTTATATTTGGAGACAATAGATTGGAGATTCAAAATTCTTATGAATTGGTAATAATCCGTGCTTGGGCGTCATGAACACATGTTTGGGGAAAACCAAGTGGAATAAAATAATAATTTCATTCCTTTTTATTTATATTATAGTTGATATTATTTCCCCAATGGCTGACGCACATGATGTGTAGTGTTTTCGATTATTAGTTTGTTTTAGTATTTTCTTTCATCCTTTGACCGATGATATAAGGGTTGAGATGATTGTAACATCCATAATTATATGTACCAAAAGTTGACATGTCATGTATATTTACATGCCATATAGTTTCATTTCACATCTTTTCATATCTTGATATTTTTGTGATTATTGATTTAGGATGTCATAGTTTCTTGTAAATTTTTTACTTTTGGTGGTGATTGAGTTATTTCATGTCTCAATTCATGAGGTGTGTGGGCCCTCATGGGTTGTAATGAGTAATTTATATAGTTGATCCATTATTCTATAAATAAATTTGTGTCGTTTTTTGTGATAGTTGTATGATAACGGATTCATTAGAAATGTATAACCATTATAAAGTGAATCATGAAATATAAAATTAATGGGTTTTCATTATCCCACCTTGTAATGTTTATGAAATGTAAAGGTGTAAACATAGTGATTAAATGTAATATGAAATGAAATATAGACGTGTGAACTTACTGATACCTGGTCATCAAAATAGTTAATTGGTGTTTTATACCTTGTGTAGAGAGTTATCATACGTTATGCTTCCTCTAGTGAATTTATAATTTTACTTATGATTGTTCTAAGGAAGGTTCATAGAATTTGTAGGCCAATTCCACCATGAAATTTTCATGTCATATATCAGGAAGGTGGCGATGACCATTCTCTAGATGTGGTGGGCCCTGAGACTCCATTATTTCCTCTAGGAGTTCTAATTGAAAAACCACCTAGTTTACCATATTTGGGCACCAATTTCCATGTCTGTGATAGTTTCCTACATCTGATTTATATCATGAATAGTGATCCATGTCACGCACCTATGATGGTTGATCTGACTCACGAGTTCTAGTAGAAACATCCTCCAACCTTTTCATGGGATGTATGTCCACATGATACTATGAATTGGGTACAAACCACCCTAACTATATTTGAAAATATGGTGACACCTCCAGAATGAAGGATCATGCATTCCACATACTTGCTATGAGATTCATCCAAGCTTTAGTGGCATGTGACTACCCATTCTGGTCTACATCAGGGCATGTTGTGGGTTGATTTCCAGATTTCATTATATTATTAGTTCAATCCTGATATGCTGAGAACATATAGAGAAAGAGATTTGATGCATCTAATGCATGGTTTTATGTCAGTTATAGTGTATTCAGCGTGTTTCATTGAATCACAGTGCTTTTCACCACTTCTTTCCGGTGAAAATTTTTCGTCTGCGTGATTATTTGATGATGAGCTCTAGTACAACATCTGTATGTATTTAAACATCTTTCACATGCCAAAATTTTCTTCTATGTAAATCAGTCTCTTATCACTGAGGGTATGCTGAGGGCCAAAATAGTACCATGTTTAAAGCATTAGTGTTGCATCAGGACAATTGTTCTTTTGATGGTATAAAGAATACCCTTAAGGATTCTCATCGGGGTGGTGACAAATAGAGTGTCTTTTGAAATAAATCTAATGTATTTCATCAGTTTGGAAGATGGGGGAATTAAAGGCCTCAGTGTGATAGAGACCCACTAGATGGTCAGTCTTCTGGCCAAACATAGAATCTTCAGGATTTCTTTAGGACCCTTCCACCAGCTTCATGTGGAAAAGGATCTGCACAAGCTCCACCAACAAGAGAGAGTTATTTAATGCCACATCAGACATGATTTGGAATATCAACAAAAGGTCTGGCCCCGGAGAATGTTGTGGTTGTGGTGGCCAGACCCTTAGTCACCCTTAGCTCCAATAGAGCTGTTATGATCCTGGTAGTCTCTCTATTGCATAGGTCCATAGATCATGTCAGTTTCATACATTACATCCAATACCCATTGATCATATTTTGGCACCACCTACTGTATGATGTACTATTCTAGTAGCCTCTACTATAGTACCTTCTTTATTTAATATTGGTGCTACAAACACTTTTATCTCTATATTAATCGTGGAGAGTATCATACTAGAGATACAGTATCAGAATGGTGTAATATCCCAACATAAGCTGGTATTCGTAAGAAAAAAGGGCATACTCTAGTGAAGGAGCTTCCACTTGATGTAGGTTGTCACCATTTCTTATGGAACCTCATATTTCTTTAGAGGATAAGCTTCAATTTCATTCACATGATGGACTTGTTTGTTTACTATCATTCTTTTATATACTTCGACCACCATAGGGTATAATTTAAATAACTAGAGGGGTGAAGTTATCTACACAAGGGTGAGTGGGATGTCTAGGATATATTATATAGACCATAGAATCCTGATATAGGTGGATTGAACGCCCATATTGAAAATCTCCTCATTGATAATCAGGGTCTATTACAAGATGATTTTCCCCCATTAGTGGAACATCTGAGGGAAGTCTCTACCAATGATTTTTTTGGATTAGAAATTAAGAGAGATGTTGAATATACAATTGATCTTGTTCTAGGAGCATCTCTAGTGTCCATTCATACATAAAATAGGGTACCAATAGAGCATCAAGATATCAAGAAGTAGTTTGGGGATTTAAAGGCGAATGGTTTTATACGGCCCAATAAATCCTCTTGGGGATCGCTCGTAATTTTTTCCAAAAAGGAGGATATAACCTTACATATTTTTGTATATTAACTATGGTTGATCTATAATATGTATATGAACTGATATCCACTCCATCAAATAGAAAATATCTTTGACCAACTTCGAGGAGCGAAGGTCTTCTCCCAGATCGACCTAAGATTGGGCTATCATCAATACCAAGTCAGAAAAGTAGACATACATCATACAAATTTTAGTAGTATGTATGGTCTTAATGAGTACCTTGTTATTCCATTATGTCTTAAAAACATGACCCCCATTTTTATGTATTTTTTTAATAGTTTTTTACAACTCTATTTTTATTCTTTTGTTATGGTCTTCATGGATGAAATCTTGGTGTATTCTCACACTCATAGCGATATTTCCAAACATATTGAGACCATTTTGAGTAAACTGAGGGAGCCTTATATTGAAACCATATTTTCTATGTTCTACTTATGTATCAACAAGGTCCAATTCACGGGTCATATAATATTGGAATCAATAGTATCTTCTGACCCATAAAATTTTAGCGCTGTAGTTACCTGGTATTTTCCCAAGAATGTGTTTGATATGTAGAGTTTCTTGGGGTCGGAGGAAATTATAAAAATTTAATTCAAGACTTTTATTGAATTTGTTCATTTATTTATGGTCTAATAAATAAGGGTGTTAATATCATATGGTTAGAGTAATTTGATAAAACCTTTCAAGTGATGAAAGGAAGGCTTGTTTCGTCATATATTCTGGAACACCAGAGCCATGTAATGGTCATACCGTCTTATGTGATGAATCATGCATTGGCCTAGGATCAGTAATGATGCAGGAATATAGTGTCCTTGTGTATGGGTCTCTACAGTTAAGGAATCATGAGATAAATAACCCAACATACGACTTTGATCTAGGAGTAGTTTTCCATGTGTTACGATGTTGGAGACATTATCATCTGGGTGAGTTATTTCTGCTATACACAGACCATGAGAGCCTAAAATATTTATTTTATAAGCATTACATGACCCTCAGATAGAAGATATGGGTCAATTATCTATAATGAATTTATTTTTATCTTTATTACATGCCTAGGAAGGGAAATTCCATTGCAGATCCACCTGATCAGGAAACTTAATCATAACCTGTATGGGAATACAGTGATGCATGAATATTAATTTACCTATTTTCTTAACTACATCAATATTATCATGACAGTCATGATAAATATTATCTATCATCCTTGATAGTTACCTCTTCCCTCCTTAAGAAGGTAAAAGTAGATAGTTTTTAGATCTTGATGGCTTGGTTCTCTGTGAGAGAATATCTGGACATACCCAGCCTTCAGATTGTTCTGTAGAAAGAGATGGCATCCTACGTAATCATGAACGTGTCTCGGTTGCTACCGAAATGAGAGTGGAATTATTAAAAGAGTCACATGCCACTCAGTAAGAAGTTCATCTAGGAATATTGAAGATGTATCGAGATATGAAACATACGAATTGGTGGCCTGGGAAGAAACGTTAGATAAAATGATTTATCACTAGGTGTTCCACTAGTCATTAGGTGAAGGCATAGAATCAGAGACCTATGGGATTCCTACAACCGCTTCTAGTCCTGTAATGGAAATAAAAAGTTGTTTATAGGTATTGTTCAGTCATCTTACCGAGGTCATTGAGGGGTCGCGATTCTCTCTATGTAATCATTGATTGGTTAATAAAATAATCACACTTACTTCCTATTCAAAAGACCTTCTGAGTTGATGAGTTGGGAAAACTGTATGTTTGATAGATCATATGACTACATGGGGTTCTGCATACTATCGCTTCAGATAGAGACTCCAATTTCACAAAATGATTCTAGAAAGGATTGTAAAAGTATATAGGGAATAAGGTTCTTCTAAGAACATATTTTCACCCTTCAACTAATTGAAAAGAATATAAAACCATACATGTCCTTGATGATATGATTTGAGAATGTGTCCTTGATTTTCGAGGTTCATGGAAAAAACATATCCCTATCATTTAGTTAGACTATAAAAAAACATTTATGTGACAATTCAGATGGATCATTTTGAGTCTTTATATGGTTGTTTGTTCCGTAATCCTATGTTCTAGCTAGAGGTAGTTGAGGTAGACCTCATTGGTCCTCATCTCATTCATGAGAATTTATAGAAACTTATGATGATTGGAAAGTGTATCACTATTACTCATTATATATTGAAATATTATTCCAATTGACATTGATAACCTATTCGGTTTCTAGTCAGGGATCATTCCTTTTGGTATCGGAAAAGAAAGGTAATATTTTGTTACCTTAGAAGGTGAAATTGTCTCCTCGTTATGTAGGACCATTTGATATTCCGGAGATAGTTGGTCTGATAGTCTGCAGGTTGTTATTAGCTAATAGGTACCATTCCATGCACGACATATTTCATGTTTCATAGCTTCCCAAGTATCATGTTGATATTTAGAAAATATTTGATACTAAATAAGTTGAGTAAGATGGTAATTCTACCTTTTGGATGTAAATAGTACACATCGTTGGCATGATCATTAAGGTTCTTCGAGGGTGGTTTTTCCCACATGTAGGGGTTCTATGGAAACATAGACACATGCGAGGTGATACTTGGGAGAGGGATGCAAGTATACATTCTCTATAGCAATAGATGTTCTCAGATACAATTACTCCACCCATGTATGGTGAACTCGGGGATTAGTTCTGTTAAGAAGAGAAGATTGAAAGAATCCATTTTTCACTCAGGTATATATTCTTTAAATTTCGGTTTATATCTCAAATTTGGACCTAATATTGATTCCCAATGCGTTAGAAAAGTTCTCAGGGGTATCCGGGGAAATTTTGGAGCCCAAAACATTATTTTTGGGAAGAATGGACTAGTCGCGTAGTTATTCCACGGTTGGTGCATGGTTTGGATTTTATTCCACGGTTGGTGCATGGTTTGGATAACCATTCAGATTAAAATATCTAGATAGAACCACTTTGCACGGTTTGTCAAACTATGATGAAAAACCATGCATATGCCATTTTTCTGGGTAAGTTTAAAAATTTACCTTAATTATCTATTATCCTACCTCCATCTTCCCTAATAAAAGAATTTGTGAGATTGACCTATTTATATTTCATTTTTTGGATTTTTTTAAGATCAATGGTCATGATTCAAAGATATACTACATCCCTTTTGCGCTCTCATTCATCATGTTCGATGTGTAATGGTAAGTACTCGAGTCATCTTGAGTCGTTATCTTTCTCTCTTCCTCTTGACTAAGTTATCAGTTTATAATTGTTTCCGCCATTTTCATATATTTACTTTGATATAATACAAATCAAGGGCCAATATCAAAGGTTGTGGATCGTAAAACCCTAAAGTGGGTTGTATATAAGTCATCCCTAATGTTTTTATCTTTGTATTTGTTCTGTGGGGATCTTCGATTTCATTAGGTGCCGATTATAATATTAATATTCCATGAATATAAATATTAGATCAATATGGGTATCCTCATTCTATATATGTGAATAATTGTTGGTGGTTATGACCACAACACCATCCCTTCCATGTGGATGGATATTCCATAATTGTTGTTTATAGTTTTTGAAACATGTTAACCGCCATTATTGTGTCACTTTTCTTGACCACTCCAAGGGAAATATTTTCTATCTTAATTGTATTGATTTATATTGTGAATTTCATATTGGAATGTACCATGTATGTGTGCCACTTGACCTGCCTATGGAATGTGATTCAATTGATTATTAAATGTGAAGTGTGAATTGGAATGTATACTAAGTATATGAATTGGCCTCAAATGTAAATGCATATTAGGTTTCATATATTTATCACCCCTTACCACCTTAATGGAAGGTAGTAGAATGAACCATGAATATGGGATATGCCTTAAATGGATTAAATAGTTTCATGCTACATGTGCTTGTCACATGAATGAAAGAAAAGGCTTGAACCAAATGAGTTGATAAAAATGTTGCAGGCTACTTGTCCTAATCACACTAATAAAAGTCTAGGATTGAAATGAAAGAGATATTACATGACTTCATAATCGTATAGGAATTTCCTAACTCAACATATTCATGGATTCTGATCGTATAATTCTATAAACACTTGGGAACCCCATTCCGATGAAAGGATAAAACTTTCTTATGTTGAAACCCCCCAAGATCACAATATTTTTCTATTCTTAAATGTCTAGTATGACACCATTGGATACCTCCATAATATCAAATAATTCCTAGGATACACTCTTTGGATCCAACATTGACATGTTGGTTCCATGGTTACATCCCATAGGGCCCTATCTATGCTTACACCCATTTTACCTTGGTCGATCACCTTGGACGTGGAAGGTGCCTCATTGAAGAACTACATGGATTATGCACATTGGATTACATTTTTACCCCATCCTAGGATATAGGTATTATTTTTTTGGTGACCCTTGAGGCCTATGCCACCTTTTTTATTACCATGGGACTTCATTATTTCATATCAAAAATCACGGTATCCGGGTTACATCTGGGAACCTTCAATAGTTATAGTATCCTGATGTGATATCATTGTTGTATCTGCCACACATAACCTATCAACATAAATTTGTAATTACGTAATTAAATGAAATGCTTAGATTTTGAGACACCAACCGAGGGATGAATTAGGTACATGGGTATTTAGTTACATTGTACTGATTTACTTTATAGATGCATTCTTGAACACATTTAGATTTCCTTTGCTCATGTTGGATCATATAAATACTAATGTGTGGTGGCCCACTATGATTTATCTCACTCCCTCTCTGGGAACCATTTGGTACCATGGGTATATTACATGTTTGCAGGTGTGGACATAGGGAAGCATATGGATTCAAACACCTAATTTCATATTGTTTAATGTGGAGCTTAAAACCATATGACCGAGTCAGAGGAAATGATTCTTTGGAAAGTCTTTGATTTACATAATATTTTTTTTGGAACATGTTATTCCTACAGTCTACTAAGAATTTTTTTCCTATTTTTTCAGTACATGACATATCATCATCATTTGTTGAATGTTATTCTAGTTATTTTAGTTATTATTAGTGTTGTCTCTATTTTATGATGTGAATTATATTTACTTATACTTCTTCCCCTATTTACCTATATTAAAATCCACCCAATGCGCTAAACATTGGTAATGCAAGAATATTCTCCCAACAGACACACACTAGGCCCTTGATTCCAGTCAAAAGCATCTGGCATTTAGGGAGATACTCTGGAGTCCATATGGCCCAACGGGCTCGGGGCACCTATAAAGCGGCATCTGAGTCCATGACGTCACAATAAGAAATATAAGGGAATCGAAGGGGACTCCATGATTTTTAATAATACTATGAAATATAATATTCATGTAACAATCAATGGATTATTTTACAATTGTCACACTAAGAGATTTTAAAATAATATTGTGTTCAATAGCATATACAACATGGAACATAGAGCTTAAAGTACAAAATAATATTTTATTACAACTATTACCATATTATCGTGTCCATTATATTTTCATGTATAAATAATAATTATGTAATTATAAAATATATAAATAAAGTACTGACATATTAAAATTGCATTGGTTAATTTTTTATAATAAATGCAAAATTTTTTCAGAAAATTATTTTCTGCTTCTGAGATATGTTGTCTTCAAAATTTATTTTTGTTCAGAAAATATTATAATTCTATAAGGTAATGTATATAAGACTAATTTTATAAAAAAATATTTATCAAAATTATTATATCAAATTTATCATTGTGGGAGATTTTTGGATTTTTCAAAAAAAAATATTTATCATTTGGATAAAGAAAATGGAATTTTTTTATTGAAAATTGTATATTTTTTTATAATTTGAAAAGATCCATTTAACTATTAAATTATTCCAATGTAAATTAGTTATTATATATTATGAAATATTTAATAAATTATAACAGAACCAATTTTATGGAATATTTTTGTATAAAATAATTTTTATACTTAATGATTCATTTTTTCTCAAAATAATATTTTCCCTTTTGTTTTTTATGTTAATCTTTTAATTAAACACATCATATTCTATGATTTTATTTTAAAAATTGATTCTAAATTTGAATTTAGGATGCCAAATTTTAGTTAATAGTTCCATTTTTTTAATGTGAATTGTATCTTTTTTTGTTACCAAGATAATGGCTAAATATATCTATTAAAGTAAAAAAATTACATGAAATAGAAAATGAAACCATAATCTATATTAACCATATTTTATTATTATAATTCACCCATATGCATTCATTGTTAGGTTATTCAGTATTTTTTGGTCATTTGGATGATATTATGATGTTTTTATAATTATATATCATGAAAATTCAATCAACATACACTTTTATTTAATAATAATAATATTTGTAACATGGGTTCATATAGATGATATTTTCAATTATCAATAGTTTTTGTTAAGGTAAAATATTTATCTTCATCATGGAATATTTTTTAATTTTAGTGTAAAATAATTACCTTAAATTTTACATGATGCAGAAGTAGAAATTTATCAATTAATGTAAATATATTAAAAATGATATTAAAATTATTAAATGTGGTATAAATTTTATTAATTATGTTGATAAATGAATGATATAGATTAATATGTAGTGTTAGTGATGTATTATAATTTCTTTTTTATAACATATTTTTGTCACTATTTTATTACAACTGAGGCAATTAATATTTGTAATATTTTCAATTATGATATTTTATGAATATAATAATTTCATAAATTATGTTAAAGTCATAAATAATATAAAATTAATGAAATATGGATAATTTAAGGTCATATCATTAATTAATGGGGAATTAATTGGTAGTTTGTATTCATTTGGATCATGAATAATGTTATACTAGTTTAATAGTTTGAAAAAATTTCATAGATGGCCCTCGCCTCATTTATAAAGGGGATCCACTTATTATTTACATCACATTTAGACATATATATTGAACAAAAACTTCCCATTAAACTTCAAAAAATACATTTTCCAAATATATGAATTTTCATTTATTAAAAAATACCAACCCTCTATCCGTTATGGATATATATAATATATGTCTGCCAAAGGAGATATAATATTCTTTAAAGACTCATTGGTGTTTTAATTTTTTAATCTCCATGAAATTTATTATTTCCATCAGATATTAATAACTCTAGTTTGAAATTTATACTGATATTTAATTATTATTATTATTATTATAATACCATATTCCACCTTTTATCTTTCCAACGAATAATAATAGTGTCGCACATGTGTAGATATGGATTACCATCTCCAAGCAGTTATTTAATTTATTTTTCATTTCCACATTACATGGATTATTATAATGATGGAAAAAGTGGATATATATGATAATTATATCATAATATTTAATCTATTATATTAATATATAATTTACATCCTTTACATTTCAACCATTTAGAAATGATATTGTTGCTCTTTCATATGTACAATGTACCGTCTCCATGATGTGATGCGATTCATTTTCTGTGTTAACCTATAATTAATGATTATAAAAAATTTTATATTGAATAAATAATATATCAATGAAAATAAGGTTTGTAATGAAATATTATTAAAAAATTTATATTTAAAAAATAATATATTCACATGAATTGTAACTTTATTAAGAAAACATGCAAGGGAAACTGAAGCGCATAACACAAGAAACAAGGTTAGTAATGAAATATTATTAAAAATGGTAATAATATTATATAATTCGATAACATGTGATATTATAATTATAAATATGGTTCTATTATAAATTAATAACATTGTTAAAACCATTATACACGATGATAAATCATGTTAAACTAATTTGAAGTGTGAGGTAAGGGTTTCTTGTCTCACTTTTTCTTCTATGAGACATATGTCATATTCAGCAATTCTTTTGTTCTTTTTTATGTATATAGTTCCCCATTGAAATATTATATAATAAAATTTTAATATTAATTGAATTTAATTATGTTTGATTATTTATTTATTTTAGGTCGTGTACGATTTGATCTATAATATGTTATACTAACTTTACATATTATGTTTTCCATTTAATGTAACATTTATCATATATAAAATCCTATTATAATTTTTTTGAATTGGAAAATATTTTGATTCTCAAGGAACGAATTATAGATAATTGGATTCATTAAAAGATCTTAAGTATCGAAAAAATTATCTCTAATATCCATTTCAATTAGTAAGATATAACATGTAAATAGATTAACGAAATCCAATGAATTATAATATTCTAAAACATGGGAAATAATAAAGTAAATTTATTTTCATTACCTTATTATCTTGATTGAAAATGAATCCATCAACAATTGTTAATGGGAAATGGAATAAAATGGTTATATTTTTACACTTCTTATCAATAATTCGATGGTATTTTAACCTATCATATATTTTGGATATTTTATGGTTATAACTATATGTACCATATTATCTATCACTATCCATTAATCCTTTGGTGCTATTTTTCACTTTCATAACCTTTTTTTCACTACCCACTAATGTTTTCTTATTTGAAAACCTTGTTTTTTATGAACCTCATATTTCATTTCCACTCATTTTAAGATGATGTTTTATTAATGATTTTTACAATGTGTGTGTTCCAAAATTTTATTTTGAAATTTCAAACCCATGATTATCGATTACAATTAAAATTTGACAGGTCATAATTTATTGAAGGATTGTAGAATATAAAACCAAAATATTTTAAAAGAATATTAGGTTTGATAGCATATATAACATGAAGCACATATATTAAGAGAATCCTAATATATATATATATATATATATATATATATATATATATAACTATAACCATTATAACATAAAAATTAAATTTATGATTATGACTAGCATTAAAAAAAATATTTAATGTATTTATAATGTAACAACTCATTAAAAATGTCATTTTTTAATTCTTATGAAATAATTATTCAATTTTTATTAGAGTTATTTTGTTTTTATGAAATATTATTTATTGAAAAAAAATTTGAGAAAAAATTATTATTAAATAAAAAAAATAAAAAAATCTATGAAAATAATATCTTTTTTTAATTAGTATATCATAATTATCATAGAGTGAAATTTCAATATTTTTAGTAAAAGATATGTTTCCAATTAATATTGAAATATAATTATTTTTCATTGAAAAACATATTTTTGTTTCACCCATTTTAAATGATTCATTAATTATAAAATAGCTTAATGTAAACTTATTTATTTTAAATTATTAATAATTTTATTATGTTTGTCGGAATCCACTTCATAGTTGTATTTGGATGAATAACATTTTGTTATTTAAGGATGTATTTTTTCTCAAAAAAATTTATTCGTTTAGTTGTTGCTGTTTGATTTTATACTAACTTTTTCTACATTAGGGGTTTCCATTTTTTAAAATTAAATCAATATCTCGATTCATTAGTTAGAGTATTCATAGTTACTTCTGTTGTTTTTTTGTCAATATTAAAAGTAACCAATGTATTTTTTTTATCACGGTGTATGGTATATCATGTAAATAATGATAAATGAAAAATAATAACTACACAAGAATAACAAAAAACTTTCATAAATAATATTTTATGAATAAATTTCTTCAATAATATTACAATATTTAATTATATTTCATTTTATGGCCATTAGTTTGACATTATGTCCTCCATAGTAATTTATTTCAAGAAATTTCAATCATCACAAACACGTATTTATAATAAATATAATATCTTCAATATGATATTATATAGATGATAGGTTTGAATATTAATTGAATTTTGAAATATAAATGATTTATCTTAGCTATGGTAATTTAGATTTAATTTTTATTGATGATATAATTACCATAAATGTTTACACAATGATGATGCATAAATTTAGAATTTAATGAAAAGAATGTTATATCTATTATATAAAAATTATTATTAATTTATTTAATTAAGGTGATCCAATAATTCACTATATTAATATGAAATATTGGTGATGTATTATAAGATTTGTTTTTATTTTAACTTGTTGTATTGAAATAATTGAATCTTGTGTAATGATGATTTTCAAAATTGGAAATAACGATATTTTATGAATATCATATTTTATTAAATTCATGAAATATAATAAAAATTTTAGATAATGAAAAATATTTTGTTATATGGTATAAAATTTCAACCACTATTCATATATAGTACATTTTAAATTTTTTGTCTCTAAAATAATAGTATTATCGATTAATATTTAGGGAAGTTCCAATGATTCTCCTCACCTCAATATAAAAGGGAACACCTTCATTCTTTAGATGTATTTGAGTAATATTGTGGGACCAAACACTAAAAATTACTAAAAGGAACACTCTTAACAAATTTATACTTGTTATTATGCTTCAAAAATACTAACCTTAGATCTCATAAGGATAGATATAAAGAAATCCCTATAAATAAGTTAATGTGGCCTATACCGAATCATTCATGCTAATTTATTCTTTTACATCTACATCATGTTTTATTTCTATCATAAATTAATTAACCAAGTATCATATATATAATTAGATATTATTACTATAATGATACAATGATATTCGACCTTATATCCATCATGTGAAAAACCAAAGCAATGTGTGCCTATATGTATGGCTTAACGTCTCCACACAGTGGTGTAATTCATTTTTTATCACCTCATTACTTGGATAGATGTAATGACAGAAATATTAGATATATTTGATAACTATTAATTGATATTCATTCTATAAAATTAAAATAGCATCCACACTTTTACCCTTTTAACTATTTATTAATTATATTGTTTCTCGAGAAAACATATTACTTACCATATTCATGAAGCAATGTAAAAAATTTCAATGTTCACCTCCCATGAATGATTATGAAATTTTTTATAATGAATAAATTTGATATATATTAACCTTAAATAATTATAGAGAATATGAAACTATATTTTATGAAGAAGAAAAAAATATTTCTCAACAATACATTCATGGATAATGAAGCACTTGATAGCTGAAGCAAGGGAAATATGAAATATTATTTGAAAATGGGAGATAAGATGATATAAGAGGATCACATTTTATTTATTGATATGGAATTACCATTAAAAATTACAGAAAATATAGTTTGGTTATATAATTTATATTCATTAACTTTTAGGATTTTTCCATGTTATTGGTTTAGATTATTATTCCATATCTTATACAAGAATTTTCAAGAGGTAGGTGAATGTGCCCCAAAAAAATTATTACAAAAATAATTTAAAAAAGAAAGGGATACCAGTAATAATATGTTAACTCATTCACATGACCATTTTCATCAGTAGTCTCCCATTAAGATGGTGAATTACCTTTATTGAAATAACTAATCTCCATAGCATCAATCCTTATTAGCTTATTTGAGGATGACAAGATAATCACGGTCCTTGGAACATTGGAATAGTCTTTACAAATAATTATCTTCAGGTGAGTAGTGTCATCCATATTTTTCTTACCTTGTTCAACAACATAATTAATGGAGAATTTACAACATCTTAGTTTTTGCGGAGGGTTGTTTCCTGTAATGCCCCGACCCCAGCTACTCAGAGCCTGTGCGTTACTTCGTAACATTGGAATGATCACAAAAGATAAAGTCTCGAAAGACCGATTAGTTTAGTAGCCTTGGAAACACTAGATAAATTCATAAGTTTTACATTACATCATAAAGTGAAAAACTAAGAACAAAGTCTTCATAGTCCAAACTCATATCCTCTTCTGACTATCCCTGCAGTTCATTCATAAAATACTTCGTCACATCCTGGAAAATAATAAAACATTGAAACGGGTGAGCTCAGATGCTCAGTAAGGTTAACAATATAGCGGAAGATTTCATAAATAAACATTAACATTTAAGGAAATGTATAACTAAAACAAAATCCTTTTAAAAATGAACTTCAACATAATATGGCAAAAGTAAAATGAGATAACTCCATTCACTTCTTCACATGAATATTCTACTGGTCGAATAATCACATGCAATATCAATAACCACTTTAATAATGATGGAATGCATAATGCTAGACTATCATAACCACGTAGTCAAAGCCTCGTGCCAAGACCACAAATAAGATTTTGTCAAGGCCTCGTGTCAAGACACTAGTTTGTCTCATGAGACCTGCCGATACATCGAGGAGCTATAGCGGGCTCCACCCGTCACTTATTAAGTCCAATGCATTCCTCATATGAATAGGTTTAAACATATCATAAACCATAACATAATCGTATCACATAAAACATGCATAAAGGAAACATAACATTTCCACATTTCATCACAAGATATCAATACAACACATTGATATAATAAAAATGCTTTCAAAACCATTTTCAATACCAAAATAAAAGAAAGTTAAAACTTTGTATTTATTTTTCATTAAAAAAATGATGGCTTGTAGAGGAACCCGAAACTCAAATAATGGTCACGGCGGCGGAGAAGTCGTTGTCGCCGAATAAGTACAGAAAGAAAAACATTCCCTTTTTTTCGTTTAGTAAAACACTTCGTATAAAAAATATTCCTTTTAATAAACGTAAAAGTCAAAGGGGTTTATACACCGTATAAAATAAAGTTGTGTATAAAACAAAATATGCCTCAATGAAAGGGGATTGAGACGGAGTCCTTAAAAAGATAATTTTTAAAATAAAATAGTTATATTATGTGTATTCACTATAGGTACACATAAAGAATACAAAATAAGACATAATAATATCATGACAAAATTTGAAAGTAGGAGATTAACCCAAAGAATGGAAGTTGGGTTAAGAAATTCCATTACCTTGCATCCTGTCTTGACTCGACCGTTCTTTAAACTCCTGAATAATAAACTAGAGTTAATTTCTATTTACATAAGAAACTTTTTCATGTTCATTATTCCTTTTATATCACTTATTACCATGTTATGAACATTATGTAATTATTTAAGTTAATAACGGTCATTTTGTCGATCTTTGGTACTTAAGTCAAAAATAAACTTCTTATAATTACATTTTGTTCATGTGGTGAAATATCCATTATATCCAGAATTATATTAATGATTTAGATATCATATATATCATATATATACAGTATATACATTCATTTATAATATTTCGTAACATTTAGAGATATGAAATGAAATGCACCGTTCATGGAGACGGTAAGGCGTACGTACGCATGAACGCTACTTTCATTTCTATTTCGTATTTAATGGAATGAAATCATAATGATATAAATGTATAATATAATTCCAATATAATATCATATATAATATCATTTACTCCATCCTTTATACATCCCACATGTGGCATTAACGATTCACATCACATTGAGGGGGCGGTAGTCCGCACTTCCTAAAATGAAATTATCGCGTTTACCCATAATGGAAATCATAAAGTAGGCCATAAATGAGAAATACAGAAGCATAAGTAAAACATAAACATATTATATATCATATATAAATATAGTGACGTCTTAATTTCCACCTTTTAAGGTGTTATATGAGTGTTGAACAATCATCGTTTCGTGAGGCAGAAATTCGCCATCCACATAATCCGTATGTTCTATAACCATTAGATGTAGGTGTGTGTAATTGTAGCTCTAATCCTTCTTATAACAACATCCTAGTATATTTAGGATACTGCTTTTGTTACAAAAGAAATGAATAAAAAGATTTTAGGGGGTTGGAGAAGAAAAATAAAACAAAACAACATTAGAGAAGACATTACCTCAAAATCGGGTAACTCTTTTTGATTTGAGCCAAAGGATTCCTTGGGAAGAGTTCTGCCGAATGTGAGGCTTCTATGAGTAATAGGGGGAAGTTGGGAGAGTATTTGGGCAGATTTTTTCCTAGCCAAATGGCTTGAAAGTGTAAATGAGGTGGGAGAGGTGGGGGCCTTTTATAAGTGGAGAGGAGGGTCACTTTTGGAATGTAATGAAATGTTATTCTATTATACAATGATTTTCGGATTCTAAAGGTCCCACACTTGAATAATTGGAGGATAAGGTGATAAGGGTTCTAAATACCCTCATCAAATAGGCTTTGGACAAGTGTAAGCCTTGGAGTTTACATTATCTTCTCATTTTATTTAAATCGTTAAACAATGAGGTCAACGTTGCATCATCATGATGTCATAAATAATTTAATTTATTTAATGTCTAAGAATTATAAAAAAAATACTATGATGTATTAAATCTTTTTATCTTTATAATGAATATTTATAGTCAAAATTTGGACTTGTGTAACCCCACTTAAAAACTGTTTTAGTAAAACAACTCATGTTTGTGTCAATTTAATTTTAACATTAAATAAATATATATTAATGTCATTTTCCAACTAAAGTGGCTCCATGGGGTCCCCAAGTTGACCCATGGGTTTTCTTGGTCGGCCATGACTCATCCAATAGGAGTAGGACAATTGTCATGCTCATCTCATATTATTAAAACATTATTATTACCTTAAACTACACTAATTACCTCTAATCGCGATTAAGAACTTAAAAGTTATTATTCACCAAAAAATTATTTTAATCTCATTGAACCACATTTTACTTCATAATGACAACCATGTATGTCGGATTTTTGATAATCAAATCATAGAAGTGGTAATATTTCATTTTAACGAAATAATCAGTTTTTAACAACCACTTAGTGGTTTCACTATTCATCAAAAATTGACGTTTTTCAGAACAAGGCCAAAATTTCACCCTAAGCTATAATTGATATTCCGAATTAAAAAATCATGTATATTTTACAAAATTCCAAACATATAAGTTGCATTAATTAATTTTATAATTAATTCCCGCTGTCACAACAAATAGCGTGTTTTTAAGAAACAATTTATATCAAAAGATTGGCAATTGGTTATGTCCAATTTCAATGTTAAATTAATTATAATGACCACCATTGGATAAAATGGTAAAAATATATTCTAATTTTACTTTAAAACCACTCAATAGTATAAATTATCACTATAAATTATTTTGATTTAAAAAGTTTTTTTAAGTATTTTTCACTATTCATAAAAAATTAGAAGTTCTCAGAAAAATACCAAAAATTCAACATAGGCTAATTTCGATATTCCGAATCCAAAAATGAAGTCCATTTTGATAAATAAAATTTATAAAATTTCAAAAAGTAGGTATTACTATTCACAATGGCTAGTTTAATTAGTTTTGGTGTGTGTTAGAGCTCGAGGTTGCGTACAACACACGCTATTGCATTATTGAATGAGAAGTGTATCGTGGAAGCTCGGGGTGTTACATTCTCCCCTCCTTAAATAAATTGCGTCCTCTCAATTTGAAAATTTTCTTTGAAAATAAAAGGTTGAAAAGTGAAAATACCTTTGTGGAAAACCCACATCGAAAATAAGCTTAAAAAAATTTAGCCTTAATAAGAGGGAAAGGGAAATGAAAAAGTCACCACCCAATTATGATCTCGATTAGGAGAACATTGGTGGAAATTAAAGAAATATAATTGGAGGAAAAACATAAATATTTGTAGGGAGTGATTGAGGCCATCAATCACAATCAACTGTCAAATTGAGGGCCTCAAAGACTTCAATCTATGTTGATTTAAAATATCATCAGTTCAACAAGACATAAGGTATTAGGATAACACATTTTTTTGTTTTAATATACCTTTACTAAAGTTTAAGAATTAATTTATTCATTGAATAAGAGATAAGTATATATATATTTATTCTTGACAATTAGAGTTTTAGCCTTCAACTCATTTTTCACTCAAAAAGATAGTAGAACTCAAAAATATTATACTTATTCTAATTGTATAAGGTTCCAAATGTTAACACATACCATTTAGATTAGTAAAATTATTTTTTAATAACCAGGGACTTCATGTAGGCTAGTGGTAGGAAATAAAGGCCTGTCGCACTATGATTGTGGGTTCGATTCCTCCAGCTTTGTCCGACGCGACGGGTTATGCCCCACCCTGCAGGTTGTCCTTTTCCTAAAACTATAGTATTATAATATTCCAAAAATAATCTTCCGAAATGTTTTAACCTTAAACAATACTATCCAAAGTTCAACTTAATCCATTCCAACCTTTATAGTTATCCAAAATACCTCTGTCCAAACTTTCTCTAAAAGGTCTCTAAATTCCAAAATCAATTGTAACATCAGATTCCCCAAACAATGAAAAGTTTCTCTTATTGTCACATACTAAAATTATGATTACCTTAATCATATTAAAACCTTACTGAAATCAAAAAGTACTACAGTACAATCCTTATATATATATCACATTATTCTAATAACAGGAATATAATCCATGAGTCCAAAAGCACCAATACATTAGTTATTCTGCTTCAACTGTAGTAACAGCATAAGATTGTCCTTGATCCCTTGGCCTTTTCTGAGGTAAGTTTCTCTGACGCTTAGGACATTCATTTGCATAATGCCCCATTTCCCTACAATTGTAGTAATCAACATTGATAGCCTCTTTCTTTCCCTTGCAATCACGTGCCTGGTGACCCTTTTCTCCACATTTATAACAAACTCCCATTCCATTTAGGCAAGTACCAGGGTGATTCTTCCCACAATTATCACGTAATGGAAAATCCTTCTTTCCCTTTTTCCCTTTATCTGTCTCTTATTCCACCGTTCTCCTCTTCTCTTGCTTTACTTTGTTGTCATAAGACTTAGATAATTCCTTTTCTGTCTTGATAGCACACGAGACAATATCTTCGTATGATGAGAAGGATTGGGATACTAAAGCTCGACGAAGAAATGGTTTTAACCCATCAAAGAAACAATAAATCTTACTCCTTGGGTTACGTATATAATCTGCAGCATGCCTCGCTAACCTTGTAATGTTGGCCTCATACTTTGTGACATTCTCATCCTCCTTTTGTCTCAGACTCAAAAATTGCCTTTCCATATCTGCTCGATGATCACGAGGATAGTATTTTTCTAGGAAAAGCTCTTTGAACTCTCTCCATTCCATATTCGATACTTCATCATCTTCCTTTGTATTTTGAATCAATGACCACCACTGATCGCCATCTCCAGTGAGGCGGTAAACTGCCATGACAACCTTCTCCCTTTTGCTACTCCCCAAGGCGTGGAATATTTTCTCTAAGGAGTTTATCCATTTCTCAGCTACTAACGGATTTGTACCCCCATTAAATGTTGGTGGTTGTTGCCTCATGAAGTGGTCTAACATTGATCCTCCACGTTGCGGATCAGGGTGCTCCATACGAGAAAGGTTATTATTCATAACCTGAGTGAGTTGTCCCAGTATGGTAATAAGTTGATCAGCACCAGTTGTATCTCCAGATCCACAATAATTATCTTAAGCAGGAGGGAAATCCCTACACGGAGTGTGTGCATTGATACGGTTTCCATTCCTTCCACTAGGCGCCATTTCTAAACAATGTCATAAACTAGATTAGTTTATGAATCAAAATACATAATTCCATACTTGTAAAATACTTAACATAAATTGAACTATTTATGGATATAATCCATAATCATAAAAAGGTTTTATTTGAGGAAGTATATACTCATAACCGTTCATAGTGGTTTGTAAAGAAAATGGTAATTATCCTAAGCATGTCCCCCGGGAGTGTCGTAACCAAGGGTGCAGCAAGGCCCGTTGTCGTGCACCATTTCCCATTCGGTTCTAGCTCAAAGCGGTGTTTTCAGGTTTTACCCCTAGGTACATCTGTGCCAGAGCTGCCTCTACCTGCTCGTATCCAGACAGGGATGTATTGCTCGGAAAACTCACAAAATCTCTACAATAACAAAATTCTAGGAAGTTCTTCTATACTAATTCTCAAAGTCTATCTTTGGGCTATGTGCTCTAATCAGAGTTTGTCTAAATCTAGCTTCCAAGGTTAGTACTAAACTGCCTCTGATACCAACTGTAATGCCCCGACCCCAGCTACTCAGAGCCGGTGCATTACTTCATAAAATTGGCATGATCACAAAAGATCAAGTCTCGAAAGACCGATTAGTTTAGTAGCCTTGTAAACACTAGATACATTCATAAGTGTTACATTACATCATAAAGTGAAAAACTAAGAACAAAGTCTTCATAGTCCACACTCATATCCTCTTCAGACTATCCCTGCAGGTCATTCATAAAATACTTCTTCACATCCAGGAAAATGTTAAAACATTTAAAGGGGTGAGCTCAAGTGCTCAGTAAGGTTAACAATATAGTAGAAGCATTCATAAATAAACATTAACATTTAAGGCAATGTATAACTAAAACAAAAGCCTTTTAAACTTGAACATCAACATAATATGGCAAAAGTAAAATGAGATAATGCCATTCACTTCTTCCCATGAATATTCTACTGGTCGAATAATCACATCCAATATCAATAACCACTTTCATAATGATGGAATGCATAATGCCAGACGATCATAACCACGTAGTCAAAGCCTCGTGCCAAGACCACAAATAAGATTTTTTCAAGGCCTCGTGCCAAGACACTAGTTTGTCTCATTAGACCTGCGGATGCATCGAGGAGATATAGCGGGCTCCACCCGTCACTTATTAAGTCCAATGCATTCCTCATATGAATAGGTTTAAACATATCATAAACCATAACATAATCGTATCACATAAATCATGCATAAAGGAAACATAACATTTCCACATTTCAATCACATGATATCAATACAACACATTGATATAATAAAAATTCTTTCAAAAACATTTTCAATACCAAAATAAATGAAAGTTAAAACATTGTATTTATTTTTCATTAAAAAAATGATGGCTTGTAGAGGAAGCTGAAACTCAAATAATGGTCACGGCGGCGGAGAAGTCGTTGTCGCCGCATAAGTACAGAAAGAAAAACATTCCCTTTTTGTCGTTTAGTAAAACGCTTCGTATAAAAAAGATTACTTTTGAATAAACGTAAAAGTCAAAGGGGTTTATACACCGTATAAAAGAAAGTTGTGTATAAAACCAAATATGCCTCAATGAAAGGGGATTGAGACGGAGTCCTTAAAAAGATCATTTTTCAAATAAAATAGATATATAATGTGTATTCACTATAGGTACACATAATGAATACAAAATAAGACATAATAATATCATGACAAAATTTGAAAGTAGGAGATTAACCCAAAGAATGGAAGTTGGGTTAAGAAATTCCCTTACCTTGCGTCCTGTCCTGACTCGACCGTTCTTTAACCTCCTGAATAATAAACTAGAGTTAATTTCTATTTACTTAAGATCCTTTTTCATGTTCATTATTCCTTTTATATCACTTATTACCATGTTATGAACATTATGTAATTATTTAAGTTAATAACGGTCGTTTTGTCGATCTTCGATACTTGAGTCAAAAATAAACTTCTTATAATTACAAGTTGTTCATGTGGTGAAATATCCATTATATCCAGAATTATATTAATGATGTAGATATCATATATATCATATATATACAGTATATACATTCATTTATAATATTACGTAACATTTAGAGGTAAGAAATGAAATTCACCGTTCATGGAGACTGTAAGCCGTACGTATGCATGAACGCTACTTTCATTTCTATTTCGTATTTAATGGAATAAAATCATAATTATATAAATTTATAATATAATTCCAGTATAATATCATATATAATATCATTTACTCCATCCTTTATACATCCCACATGTGGCATTAACGATTCACATCAATTTGAGGGGGCGGTTGTCCGCACTTCCTAAAATGAAATTATCGCGTTTACCCATAATGGAAATCATAAAGTAGGCCATAAATGAGAAATACAGAAGCATAAGTAAAACATAAACATATTATATATCATATATAAATATAGTTACATCTTAATGGCAACCTTTGAAGGTGTTATATGAGTGTTGAACAATCATCGTTTCGTGAGGCAGAAATTCCCCATCCACAGAAACCATATGTTCTTTAACCATTAGATGTAGGTGTGTGTAATTTTAACTCTAATACTTCTTATAACAACATCCTAGCATATTTAGGATACTGGTTTTGTTACAAAAGAAATTAATAAATATATCTTAGGGGGTTGGAGAAGAATAATAAAACAAAACAACATTAGAGAAGACATTACCTCAAAATCGGGTAACTCTTTTTGATTTGAGCCAAAGGCTTCCGTGGGAAGTGTTCTGCCCAATGTGAGGCTTCTAGGAGTAATAGGGGGAAGTTGGGAGAGTATTTGGTCAGAGGTTGGCCGAGCAAAATGGCTTGAATGTGTAAATGAGGTGGAGAGGTGGGGGCCTTTTATAAGTGGAGATGAGAGGCACTTTTGGAAAGTAATGAAATGTTATTCTATTATACAATGCTTTTCGGATTATAAAGGTCCCACACTTGTATAATTCGAGGCTAAGGTGATAAGGGTTCGAAATATCCTCATCAAACAGGCTTTGTACAAGTGTAAGCCTTGGATTTTACATTATCTTCTCATTTTATTTAAATCGTTAAATAATGAGGTCATCGCTGCATCATCATGATGTCATAAATAATTTAATTTATTTAATGTCTAAAAATTATAAAAAAAATACTATAATGTAGGAAATCTTTTTATATTTCTAATTAATATTTATAGTCAAAATTTGGACTTATGTAACCCCACTTAAAAATTGGTTTAGTAAAAAACTCATGTTTGTGTCAATTTAATTTTAACATTAAATAAATATATATTAATGTCATTTTCCAAATAAAGTGGCTCCATGGGGTCCCCAAGTTGAACCATGGGTTGTCTTGGTCGTCCATGACTCATCCAATAGGAGTAGGACAAGTGTCATGCTCATCTCTTATTATTAAAACATTATTTTTACCTTAAACTACACTAATTACCTCTAATCGCGATTAAGAACGTAAAAGTTACTATTCACCAAAAAATTATTTTAATCTCATTGAACCACATTTTACTTATTAATGACAAACATGTATGTTGGATTTTGGAAAATCAAATCACAGAAGTGGTAATATTTCATTTTAATGAAAAAATCAGTTTTTAACAACCACTTAGTGGTTTCACTATTCATAAAAAATTGAAGTTTTTCAGAACAAGGCCAAAATTTCACCCTAAGCTATAATTGATATTCCAAATTCAAAAATTATGTCTATTTTACAAAATTACAAACATATATGTTTCATTAATTAATTTTATAATTAATTCCCGCTGTCACAACAAATAGCGTGTTTTTAAGAAACAATTTATATCAAAAGATTGGCAATTGTTTATGTCCAATTTCAATGTTAAATTAATTCTAATGACCACCATTGTATAAAATGGTACAAATATATTCTAATTATACTTTAAAACCACTAAATACTATAATTTATCACTATAAATTATTTTGATTTAAAAAGTTGTTTTTAAGTATTTTTCACTATTCATAAAAAATTAGAAGTTCTCAGAAAAATACCAAAAATTCAACATAGGCTAATTTCGATATTCCGAATCCAAAAATGAAGTCCATTTTGATAAATAAAATTTATAAAATTTCCAAAAGTAGGTATTACTATTCATAACGACTAGTTTAATTAGTTGTGGTGTGTGTTAGAGCTCGAGGTTGCGTACAACACACGCTATTGCATTATTGAATGAGAAGTGTATCGTGGAAGCTTGGGGTGATACATTTCCCATCTCCTTGTCCTCATAAGTAACATTCTCCCACTTTTCAATGATTTTTAAAGATCTTTTTCAATTTCTAAATCTCATCATAGAAATTAATGTTTCATGATTCAATTCCATGATCCGCACTTGGAACCTGTATAGGGGTATCTGAAACTGCTGGATTCACAAATCCATTTCCCATTAATTAGTGTTGTTCATTAGTAACCTCAAAATGCAATCAATGAGGTTCTTCACCAGTGGACTTCCTATTAGTGGTTGTCTTAGTCACTACAACTTCACTACTTAGATTCAATTGTGTCTCACTCTCCTTTTTCCCTACATCTTCATCTTGAATCAGGCCACCATCATCCCTTCTAGTATATCTATAATCAATACTACCATGAACATCCAAAACCTTCGTATTCATAGTATTATCCATATGATTATTGGGAGATTAAAACTATAAACCCAATATTGCATTCCTTAGTGCACCATTATGAACATCCCCTGCAATCTTGTTGCCACATGAAGGACCTACAAAATCATTAACACCCCTTGGGCTGCTAGTTACATCCAAAAAATATCTTGACTCAAATGATTCCCTAAAAATCATTCCATGTGTAGATCATGTTTCAACATGTCAAACAATCCACTGACTTTTGGATCATGAGGTGGAATTTGTGAAGATTTCTATATCACTGGTTCACCTAAACCAATAAGACCATAAGTCTTTACATCTACATGATAAACCTACCCCTCACTAGAGGGCCTCTTGTTCTTGATTCCATGAAGTATGTAAAATAAAATAAAACACCTAGAATACAATATATCGACCATTAATCATCCAAAGACTCTAATACAAAATAATTCAGACATCTAAAATTCTCTCCAACTATGATCCATACACACTCAACCAGTGGATTTGAGATATCCACCTCAACACAAATCAAAGTATTAATTAGATTAATCACATAATATGTTCAAAAATTGGAAAAAAACAAATCTTCCCACCATATTTACTTGCATTCAAATAATTTTTGGATTTTGAAAAGGAAAGGAAAAATTAGGGAGCCATACCCATGTAACAATGATGGAAATTTTATGGTTCATCAATAGATCATACTACCATCAGAGAAGAAAAAACATTCATTTATTGCATCCACAAGCAGGCCTATACCACGTTCATATCATGACTTCTTCAGAAGAAAATATATTCATCAAATAAGTTTATCCCAGAGTCCAAAAACAAAATCTATATAGTATGACCAAATTTTAAAAAATTGAATCGATTACAGTCATCCACTGAGGGTATTAGATGAATAAAACAAGTCACAGGGGTTCGATCCAAGAGACTGGAAGCTTCGGATAACTAAAATGTTGATATCGAGATCGGTGGATCACCAAATCGATTATATATAACCACAAGGACTATAGGAATTGTAGGGAAAACATCTAGAATAATTGGGTTTGAACAAGGTATAAAAGGTTTTCATAGAGCCACAGTTGGCGGAGCCAGTCCATCCTCCCCCTCCCAACTATGAGAAGGTTTGGGATGTCATCATCGTTCATTAGTTTTAGCCCTAGAAGGTTTTCCTCACTAATATATCAATAAAACATTTATCCATATGTTATAAATTACAATACCATATAATAAAACAGGGACACCTCGTTTAGTATCAATTTTTAAAATAATTAAAAAAATTTAAAATAAATAAATATTTTCTAGAAAAATATCCAAATGTATTAACAAGGATTTATCATTTTCCATTAAAATATTTAAAATAATTTATCAACATTTTAAAAACACGGTATGGACACAAAAATCATAGCAACAGAGATAAAAAGAAAAACAAATTTACTCCATTTAAAGACATTAAAACCCCTAAAAACCTTTTCTAAAAAACATAACATTTTAGCCACAATGTTATTATCATTTCCTTAAAAGATAATTTATTTTACCTCATTTAAGCAGAAAATGTCCTTGAAAACTCATTAATATTGTAAATACCTGGAATTTCTGTGGATATTATTTTTTATTAAATACATGGCAATTTTATGAGTCCATGAAAATTGACGGCACGTGATTCCGAGGACCGATGTGCACGGAATTTATTTCTAAATTTTTGTTTGGGTACGTTCAATAAACATACAAGTAGGTTTTTATTACTTTTCAACTAGTGATCGGAATTGAAATATAAGGGCACCCTTAAACTCACAGCACCAGTTTTCGCTTAAGGAGACTTTCAATTCGACGTTAGTGAGTCGAGAATGGATGTTAGTTTTTGGGTTTTCATGGAAAAATAATAATATAAAGTGTGCAACAATTTATTAAATTTAAGCTACCATGTGGGTGATTATTGGTTAAAACCTCAACTTGGGAGTTAGAGGTGGGACCGCCACAACCTAACCTCCCATGAATGGTTATGGTGGTGGGGCCCATTTGAACATAACCTCTTGCGAGAGGTTACGATGTGGGGACCACCCGAGACCATAACCTTCCATTTGAATAATAGGGGTGGGGACCACCCGACCCATATTAATGGGCGGAGAGTATAACCTCTCAACTCTCCCTCATTAATGAGGGAGAGCCTCTCTACCTCCTCTAGTTTTTGAATTTGTGCCAACTGTATAATTAATGTGCCAACCTCATGAATTAAATTGGAGGAGCCTTTTTAATTTATATCTTCCTTTTTGAATATTCTTCCAATGAAATAATAAGATATCACTATCTCTTATTATTTTTTGTTGGCACATCTATTCCTTTTTGAAGGAGTGTATGGGAGAAAAGAATATCTCCAACGAAGAACCTCCTCTCCCAATGAAGAATGAAGAAACCGTTCATCCAATGAACAACGCCGGCAATGATCTTTCTTCGACTCCTCCATTAGACACCTACCGACATGGAGCGTCTTCCATGATCCGACACAACTGGGGTTTGGAAGAGCTTGGTGGACATGACAAACGATGATCATCTTCGTCTTCTTCCTGCAAATCTGTCAACGAACGACGAATGGACAACAAAGGTAGGGGTTTATTACATGTTGATATTCCTTTTTCTTATCTCTTTCAATGGTTGCAAAGAAATTATTTTGGGTAAATTGTTGACCATCTTCTCTCTTGATGAGCCGACTATTACCACCCCAAAATACGGAGGGTGGGAGCCAACTAACATGGCCCAAAACCCTCCGCTGATTTTCTTGTGAAGTTTCGTCAACGAGGAAACGGAGACGGCAATGGCAGAGGCTGCGCTACCCGCGACTTCCGTGAACCGCACCACTCCCGTGGTGTCCCGGCGTGCTACCCACGCACCCCGCCGCCCTACCCACACCCTGCCGCCCTTTCGGCGCACTGCCCAGCGCCCAAGACCCATGTCCATCAGGCTTCCTGGCGCGCTACTTGGCGCCCCACCGGCCTCTCGGTGCACTGCCCGGCGCCCCATCGGCATCCCTGCGCGCTGCCCAAAACCCTTCCACGGGCTACCCGCGGCCTCCCAACACGCTGCCCGCCTGCCCGCGGCCTCGCGGTGTGCTGCTCGATGCCCATCCGGCCTACCGGCATGCTACCCAGCGCCCAGAATGCCTGCCCGTGGCCTCCCGGCACGCTACCAGTGCCTACCGTGCGCTGCCCCCTATGCCTCGCGACAAGAATGCACGCCTCCGCGCCCCACGCCGCCTACCTGCGGCCTGCCTGCGCCCCGCCGGCCTGGCCACTGGCCTCCGGGTTGTCGGTATCCTGAACTGACCCGCGTTGTCCCTTGTGGCGTCGTTGGGCGAACCGTACCATCTTCTAGGGTCAAAGCCACCCGAACCGCACCCCTCGTGGTGCTAGCCAAACCTGCCCCAGCCTCCGGGTCGAGCCGCCTACGCGAAGGCCTCTGGGCCGAACCGCCCTCGCACTCTGCTAGGTCGGGCCCAGCGAACTGGGATGAACCTAGCAGTATGACCCTCCTAACAAGATGGGTCAGACCCAGTGGATCTGACTGGGTCAACCCTGACTCGTTCGGCCCATCCTGGGTTGGGTCGAGTTGGTTCGACCGAGTCGGACGTGGCCAAGACCCATTACAAACCCTTTGCCTTCTGTTGGCCATAACATTGGCATAGAATGTCCGTTTGATAAACCGTCTGCTGCACTGGTTTCCTTGGAGCACGGCGGTCCCATTGAGTATAACCCACTAAATTTTGGGTGATGTTGAGATATGGTCAGGTTGGATCGTACACGATTCCAACCGGGCCCACGGGACTAAAAAGCTAATTACTCACAGACCAGGCATCTGATTAATGCGTAATCTATTGCGTTGATACCCCTATGATGAGACGGACCATTGAGATACTTCTGTATGGGACTTGGTGACAGTTTAAGTTTCCAAACATGGATTGAGAAGAAGACCCTCCCAGAATGAAGCATGATTTGTGGAAAACATGTGGATTCTTATGCACTGACGACAGTTCATGGATCATGTGTTGGTCCGATAGTTCTGACTTCTGTTCCTGGATCATGTGGGGGTCCAAAAGAATAGCTATTCCTAGATCACATGTTGGTCTGACAGCTCTGTCGACTGTTCCTGGATCATGTGTTGGTCTGACAGTTCTGACTGCTGTTCCTAGATCATGTGTTGGTCTGACAGAATAGTTTTTCCTGTATAATGTGCTGGTCTGATAGCTCTGATGATTCATTGGACATATCTGATCATCTCTATCTATCTATAGAAGTTGTATACATGTGTGATCTGAGTCAGTAACTTTTTTTTCCTCATGATTGAGATGGATTACTATATAACATAGGTATATTTATGGGCATATACCTAAGTGGGGTTATCTGTTGATTTCTTACATTGTGATTATCCTTATTGGATTTTGTGAGACCATGAGGGTCTCAGCATTCCTTATGAGTATCATTATAATCAACCTTTTAAGAGTTATGCCTACACCTCGTTGTGTTGGATGAACACGATAGACAGTGCTGACTGAGGATTAGAGTAGCAGGACTGGACGATACCCAGAGGTGGTCTTTACAACGAGTTGGTACACGGAGGAGACTGAAGGATGTAAAGTGCTTAGGAGGCCATCTCTACCTACCATTCTGGTGGGAACACCAGTAGATGGTCCATTAGCTGCTTTACTTTTCTTAAATTGTACTTGTTTTTCATTTTGACTTGTACATTTCTGTTGGGATTGTATTTCCGGACCCTTTTACTTCCATCAATTCTTTTGTATACATCTATACTTAGTGTTTACTTCCAGATCGTACTCTGTTCTGTGTGTTTCTAGTTTATAAAGGAAATGCCTTCCCAGTATTAGTGATTTTACTCCTCTGGTGCTTGTCTCCAGCCCCTAGCCTATGGAAGGTGTGATTGGGGTAGTCACGGAATGGGATTTGGGGGAATGGTCTTGACATATTAGTATCAGAGGAGTCATTTCTACCGCAAAACTTTGGAATATGATCTTTCATTCTATGAAGAAATAGTGTTAAGACTTCTCAGTGTTGGTTTTTCATCCAGGGAGTCCAATGTTGGTGCGATGGCTGACCTATCCATTCACCAGGACCGTGACTTCTGATTTCTGACACATTGCACGAAAACACTAATTGCATGTGTGTTTCAAGATTTTTCTTTCTGATCTCTTTGATTCAGCTCACCAGGTATAACTTTTTGACTATGGTTCACCTATTTCATTTTAGGATGCCTCCACCTAGACAGCTAGCAAGGGTTTTGAGATTTGCACGAGATGACAGCCCACCCAGCGATGAGGCCTCCATGTAGGGACATATCACAGTGGAGTCACCATCGGTACCACTACATGTTGGGCATCCGATAACACCAGCCCCACCAGTAGAGAGTACACGCTACATTAGTGCATTGCATGAGTTATAGCGCCAGTGGCTGCCCAGGTTCAGGGGTGAGATGGACCCATAGGTAGCTAAGGATTGGCTAGAGGCTGTGGTGAGAGTCTTCAGACTAGTAGGGACACCAGCCGTCCTTATGGTGATCCTTGTCGCGACTCTTCTCCAGGCAGCGGCTGGAAGATGGTGGATCCTGATGCTCCAGGTATTTGACGAGGCGACACTACTCTGGGCAAACTTCGAGAGCTTGTCCCAGGCGTAGTTTGTCCCAGCCACCCTACGTGTCATGAGGATACAAGACCTCCTGCATCTACAGCAGGGTAGCATGGCGGTGGCGCAGTACTCAGCGAGGTGCACCGATCTCTCGCACTACTCCACAGATATGGTTCGAGACCCATTTTTTAGGGCCTGAACCTTCGAGTAGGGGCTCAGGAGAGAGATCAGAGCTTCGACAATCTCCCTCAGCATCACGACGTAGGCAGGGGTGTTAGAGAGAGCCCTCCTAGTGAAGAGTTTCCTTGCTGAGGAGTCACAAGCAGTGAGACCCATGAATAGTCGACATGCAGTGGAGTCTTCTGCCGATGGAAGTAGACATATATCACAGAGGTCCAAGCAGACCAGTCCATCTAGTGGATGACCTTAAGATACATGTTCAATTGTGCAGGGACCACTAGATAGAGCAATTAATTTCAGGAGCGGTCATTGTTACTCTTGCGGCGGGCATGGTCACATGGCTCGTGACTGTCCAACCCGTCGTACTGACGATCAGAAGACAGTTGAGGGACCCCCCCAGGCAGAGGCAGAGGTTCTATTTAGGCGGACCGTAGGGATTAGGAGGACGTGGAAGAGGACATTGTTGGGCAGCTGGTGTTGGACGGCGATTCAAAGTGTTACTGCCACCACCACTAGGAGGTCCACCCCGACCGCAGGGAGCAGGTGGAAAAAGCAGAACACAGCTCCAGGTAGTTGAGGCATATGACCACGACGCTCTGGAGATGATTTGAGGTACGATATGTGTCTAATACTCCTTATCTACAGTTCTTATAGACACAGATGCCAGTCAATCATTCATTACCTCATCCCACGTTCGGATCTCGGAGATTCTGAAGGAGTCGTTAGTTCGATCCTTACGACAAGAGACTCCTACATAAACTGATTCGATGATTATGCACTAGTGCCTACAGTGAGAGATCACTCTAGAAGGCAATAGATTTGGCTGGGATCTCCTCTTAGTAGAGTCGAGGCCTTACGATGTCATCTTCAGTATAGCACGGTTATCTACAGTCCTTGCCTAGATCGACTGTATTAGGCGCAATGTGTTGTGTGTCCACACAGATGGGACCAGGTTCACCATCACCGGAAAGAAGGGAGCCTTTCCAGCACATGATGGACTTACTCGGAGGAGGGTGAAACCGATCACTAATCAGTTTTCATTCCTTTCCCATGGAGAAGTTGATGTGGAGAGTCCGAGCTATCCTGTAGTGGTAGACCAGTACGCGAATGTTTTCCCTGATGATATCCTAGGTCTATCTACTCGTATAGAGGTGGAATTTTACATTGAATTGTACCCCGGGACAGCACTTATATAAACTCCTGAATATCATATGGCTCCCACTGAGCTTCGTGAGCTGCGAGTATAGCTGGAAGACTTGAAGGGGAAGGGATAGATCTGGCCTAGTGTTTCTCCCTGGGCAGCCATGATTCTGTTTTACAAGAAGGCGGACCGGAGCTTGAGGATCATTGTTGACTACCATCGCCTAAACCAGTTGATCGTGCAGAACAAGTACCCACTACCAAGGATTGACAACCTCTTTGATCAGAGGAATGTATCTTAGTGGTTCTCGAAGATAGACATCAGATCAGGCTATCACCAGCTCAGAGTTTGAGATGAGGATGTGCAGAATACAGCCTTCAGGTGTCGTTACAGCCACTATGAGTTCTTGGTTATGCCTTTTGGCATAACCAAAGCTCCAGTAGTGTTAATGAGACTCATGAACATGACCTTCCAGCCATTCCTCGATCACTTTGATGTAGTCATCATCGACGACATTCTGATTTACTCGACTACTGAGGAGGGGAATGCCTACCATTTACAGGTAGTACTGGAGACACTCTGAGAGCACCATCTTTTTGTTAAGCTCTCGAAGTGTCAATTTTGTATTCGAGAGGTTCAATTATTGGGACACGTCATCTCGGAGGATAGAGCTATAGTAAATCCAGATAATATTGAAGTGGTACTTTCTTGGGAGCCACCCAGGAGTGTGATGGAGGTATAGAGTTCTGTGGGTTTGGATGGATACTACTGGAGGTTTATTCCAGACTTCTTCATAGTTTCAACACAACTATCATCCTTGACAAAGAATGGGAAACCCTTCATGTGGTGGAAGAGATTCTAGCAGAGTATTCAAGAGCTGAGGCAGAGGCTGACTAGTGTCCCTATATTGACGATTCTAGTTGAAGGCATAGGGTACATAGTATACTACGATGCATCAGGGACCAGACTCGGGTGTGTCCTGATGTAGGAGAGAGTCATGATCGCGTATGGTTCTTGGTAGCTGAGACAACACAAGCATAACTATGCTACCCATGACCTGGAGTTAGAAGGAGTGGTCTTCTCCTTGACGATGTGGCGACAATATCTAATGGGAGAGCGTTTTACCATGTACTCTGATCACAAGAGTCTCACGTATATCTTCTCTCAGAAGAAACTGAACCTAAGACAGCGACGATGTATTGAGTTCCTCTAGGACTATGACTTTGAGATGGTATATACTCCTGGAAAGGGGAACATTGTTTCCATTTCACTCAGAAGAAGATCTGGTATACGGCTCCTAGAAGAGGCGACATAGCATCTAGCTGCTTCACAGATATCCGTTGTGAATAGAGATGGAGAATCCTTTCTTTAGTATCTTACGGTCACTCAACCACTTCTTTAGTGAGTCAGGGAGGCACAGCACGAGGACGCTGACTACGAGACACGATGTGCTCAGATATCCACAGGGCAGTCACCTGATGGATTTTCTGAAGGTGGGGAGCACGTCATCCTGTTTAGAGGATGTACTATGGTACCAATAGAACATCAGGAGGAAGTGTTGAGGGATGTCCACACTTACCCTCTAGAGGTACATCCAGAAGTAGCATATATGTACCAGGACCTTCAACAATTGCACTGGTGGCCATGTGTGAAGAATTCAGTAGTGGAGTTTGTCTCACGATGCCTCACTTGTCAGAAAGTGAAGGCGGAGCACCAGGTACGAACATGCTTGGTTCAGTGAATATATGTCCTAGAGTGGATGTGGGATGGGATATCCATGGATTTTTTGATGGTTTTACCACGTACATCCAGGGGTCATGACTCAATTTGGGTGATCGTTGACTAACTCACCAAGTTGGCCAACTTCCTAACGATCAGAGAGCAGAGTTTAGTAGAGAGCATGGGATGTCACTATGTGCAAGAGATTGTGCGGCTACATGGAGTACCTTCATCTATTGTCTCTGATCGTGAAACATGATTTACTTATCAGCAATGGAAGGGGTTACATGAGGCTTTCGGGACGTATCTTCATCTGAGCACCATCTTCGATCCGCAAATAGATGGTCAGAATTTGAGAACCATTCAAACCCTTGAGGGCATGCTTCATTCATTTGTCCTCGACATCGGTCGCAGCTGGGGGATCACATACCATTGGTGGTATTTTCCTACAAAAAGAGTTATCACTCCACCATAGGGATTTCACCTTTTAAGGCATTGTACGAGAGACCTTGTAGATCACCCCTGTGCTGGATAGACCCTGGGGACTCAACACTGGTGGGACCATAGATGGTATGAACTACCACAGAGAAGGTTCAGATCCTCCAGGAGCAGATGATGATTGCCCAGAGTAGGTAGAAGTTTTATGCTGACATGAGATGGAGACCTCTAGAGTTCGTGGATGTAGACCACGTCTTCCTATGTGTCTCACCTCGATGAGGTATATGGAGATTTGGCCAAGGCAACATGTTATCTCTGATGTTCATCAGACCTTTCAAGGTCCTCAACAGAGTAGGTGAGGTGGCTTACCGCTTTTCACTTCCACCTTAGTTGCACTAGGTGCATGACGTCTTCCACGTATCCCAAAATAGGAGATACATGGATGACCCTTCTCACATCATCGACCATGGAGAGATGGACATCGATGATGGGGAGACATTAACAGAGGTCCTAGTGGAGATTGAGGATCGATAGGAGCAGGTCCTATGTGGACGGTTGATACCTCTGGGGCACGTTATAGACAGCACGGGAACCTCCAAGAGAGATCATGGGAGCGGGATGCTCAGATGCGTGCTCAGTACCCCCCATCTTTTCCCTTAGTTCGAGTTGTAGCTTACGGGGACGTAAATCCCTGAGGTGGGAACAATTTAAAGACTCAGAATTTCTATGAATTTTTTTTTCTAAAATACATGGAATTTTTTGAATCCTCGAAGATTGACAGTGAATGATTATGAGGCCCGATGTGCCTGGAATTTGTTTCTAATGTTTTGATTGGGTACATTCAGTAAATGTACGAGTGAGTTTCTATAACTTTTGAAATTGTGCTCGGAATTGAAATCTGAGGGCACCGTTGAACTCGCAGCGTCGGTAATCTCTTAAGGATAATTTCACTTTGATGGTAGTGAGTCGAGAATAGAAGTTAGTTTTTGGGTTTTCTTGGAAAAATAATAAAATAAAGTGTGCAACAATTTATTTATTTTAAGCTTCCATGTGGGTGATTGTTGGTTAAGACCTCCACTTGGTAGTAATAGATGGGACTGCTACACCCTAACACCCCATGATAGGTTATGGTGGTGGGTCCCACCCGAACATAACCTCCTGCGATAGGTTATGACGTAGGGACCACCCGATATCATAACCTCCCATTTGAATAATAGGGGTGGGGACCACCTGACCCCTATTAACGGGAAGACAATATAACCTCTCAATGCTCCCTCATTAAAGAGGGAGAGACTCTCCACCTACCATAGTTTTTGAATTTTTGAAAACTCTACAATTAATGTGCCAACCAGAAGAATTATATTCGAGGAGCCTTTTTAATTTATTTCTTACTTTTTGAATATTTTTCCAGGGAAATAATAAGACATCACTATCTATTATTATTTTTGGATGGAAAATATATTCATTTTTGAATGAGAGCTTGGGATAAAAGACGTTCTCCAACAAAGAACCTCCTCTCGCAAAGAAGAACGAAAAACACGTTCTTCCAATGAAGACTACCGGAGACAATCTTTCGTCAAATCCTTCCTCGGACACCTACCGATGTGGAGGGTCTTCCATGAGCCAACACAACATGGTTTTGGAAGTGCTTGGCAGACGCGATGAACGACGATCCTCTTTATCTTCTTCCCGCAACTCTTCCAAAGAATGACGAACGGCCAAAAAAGGTAGGGGTCTATTACATGTTGATATTCCTTTTTCTTATATTCTTCAATGGTGGAAATAAATTATTGTGATTTAATTTTTGACCATCATCTCTCTTGATGATCGGACTGTTACGACCCTTAAACGTGGAGGGTGGGGGCCAACTAACATGGCCTGACACCATCCACTGGTTTTCTTGTGAAGTTTCTTTGACGAGGAGACAGAGACAGCAATGACAAAAACAGCACTACCCACAGCCTCTGTGAACCATGCCAACCTCATGATGTCCTGGCGCAATGCTCGCGCTCCAAGGCGGCCTGCCCGCCTGCCGTCGCGCTTTCTGCGTGCTTCCCTGAACCCAGGCCGCCTTCCTAGCCGGCCTCTCGGCACGCTACCCGGCGCCCCGTCGGCCTCCCGGCGCGCTGCCC
This sequence comes from Viscum album, assembly GCA_963277665.1. Lineage (NCBI taxonomy): Eukaryota > Viridiplantae > Streptophyta > Magnoliopsida > Santalales > Viscaceae > Viscum > Viscum album. Next base: position 1,387,147,843 of record OY728159.1, read on the forward strand.
AACACCCTGTCGCAGCCTGCCCGTGGCCTTCTGGTGTGCATCCCGGTGTTGAGTCGGCCTACTGGTGCGCTGATCTGCGCCCAGCCCGACTCTCGATGCATTGGTCGGCACCGAGGCCGCCTGAACGAGGCCTCCCGGCATGCTTCCACCACGCCCTGCGGCCTTCCCACGTGACTTCGCGCCCCGCGCTCCCTACTCGTGCCAGCCCACGCCCTACCCTCGCCCCACCGGCATGGACACCAGCCTCCGGACCGCCGGCTTCTCGAGCCGACCCGCGACGTCCCTCGCGGCATCGCTGGTCGAGCCATCTCGGCCTATCGGGATGAGCTGCCCGAACCGCGCCCCTCGCGGCGCTGGCCAAACTGGCCCCAGCCTCCGGGCCGAGCTGCCTACGCAGTAGCCTCCAGGTCAAACTGCCCTCGAAGTCTACTGGGTCAGGCCCTGTGGACTGAGACGAACCTTGTGGGATGACCCAACCAACGAGCCATGTCTAACCAATTGGGTCTGACCGGGTCGACCCAGACCTGGTCGAGCAAGTCTGGGTTGGGTCAAGTCGGTCCGACCGGGTCGGACCGGGCCCAAGCCCATTACCGACACTTTACCTTCTGTTGGCCATAACTTTGGCACCAGACGACCGTTTGATGAATCATCAGCGGTGTTGGTTTCTTTGGATCATGACGTCCTCTTTGAGTATACCCCACTGGAGTTTGGGGTAATGTTGATATACAATCGGGTTGGATCGTACATGAATCCAACTGGGCCCCCGAGACTAAAAAGCTAATAACTCACAGAGCGGGTGCCCGATTGACATGTCACGTGTTGCATTGAGACCCCTATTACGAGATAGACCGTTGAGATACTTCTTCATGTAACTTTGAGGCAGTTGACATGTCGATACATGGATTGAGAACGGACCCTCACGAAATCAAGCGTGCATTGTGGAAACCCCATGGCTGGCTCTGCACTGAAGATTGTTCTTGAATATGTGTTTGTCCGACAGAATAGTTGGTCCTAGATCATGTGTTGGTCTGACAGCTATGATGACTATTCCTGGATCATGTGTTGGTCCGACAGTTCTAACTTCTATTCCTAGATCATGTGTTTGTCTGACAGAAGAGCTAGTCCTAGATCATGTGTTGGTCTGACAGCTCTGATGATTCGATGGCTATATTTGATCATCTCTATCTCTCTACATAAGTCATATACCTGTGTGAGCTGAGTTAGTAACTTGTGTTTTCCTCATGATTGATATGGATTACTAGATAACTTAGGTATATGTATGGCCATATGCCTAGGTGGGGTTATCTATCGATTTCATAATTTTTGGTTTATCCTTTTTTGATTTTGTGAGACTTTTCGGTTCTCAAGGTTCCTACTGAGTATCGTTATACTCACCCCTGCACGGGTTATTCCCACACCTCATTGTGTTGTATAAAGATGATGGAAAACACTGAATGATGATCATATTAGCTGGACTGGACGGTACCCAGAGGTGGACCTAACGATGAGTCGGTATACGGAGGAGACTGACAGACGTGGAGTGCTGAGGAGGCCATCTGTACCTACCCTTCAGGTAGGAACACCGGAGGACAACCCAGTAGCTGCTTAACTTTTCTTCATTTGTACATGTCTTTCAGTTGTACTTGTAATTTCCTATTGGTCTTGTATTTTCTGCCCCTTTTACTTCCAGTAATTCTTTTGTATATAGCTTTACTTAGTGTTTACTTTCAACTCATACTCTGTTGTGTGTGTTTCCAGATTATAAAGGCAATGCCTTCCCAGGTTTAGGGATTTTACGCCTTTGGTGCTAGTCGCCAGCCCCTGGCCTATGGAAGGTGGTCATGGAGTAGTCACGGCACGGGCCCCGATGGATGGGTTGGGACAAGGATGCATATAATGATCATATAGGAACCTTGGGAAATCGCCTCATTGAACCCTTATAGAACACAAGAAAAAAACTTACTGATTCTTTAAAAATAGGAAAAACCATAAAACCAACTTTCAATAAAATTATCCTACAAACCGAATCATTACCAATATAATTTGAGCTCAATTGGGGCATATCCATCATTTATGTTGTATTGGGATCACCTGGTGATATGTAGTCATAATTAACGTATATAATATCCATGAACAACCAAATGAGTAAAACATTATAAAAACTATTATAATCATATGAAAATATCATTTATATATAAAAATAAATTTTTTTGAAACCCATTTTCATTTGCAAAAATACACAAGAAAAAATTAATATATAGTTTTTATTTTAAGAAATCATGTAACATTGAAAATGAGGATAGAAATGAAATATTTTTCATAGCAGTTAAAAAAACCTATATTTCCATTAAATTAAAAACATGAAAACATATTTCATACAAAGGAAATTGAAATTGAGTGAAATATAATAAAAGTGAAAGTATAAGTGTTTCATTACCATATATAATATTTCAAAGATAATTTTAAAACATGGACATGAAATAGAATTCATGTTTTATGTAAATAATTAAAATTGAATTTATTTATAAGAAAGCTACTTTATAACATTAGAGATAATTAAATAATAATCCCCATGAAGTAATTATATTAAAAAACATTATGTACATTATAATAGATAAATTGATGATATATAATTTCATAGGGTATTTATATACACTGTATAGAAGAATAATGCTTCATAACAATAAGATATTCCTCAATGAGTGGAAATAGAGATGAAGTCCCTTACACCGAGTCTGACTTGTCATGTGTGTCTTTATGATCCAAAATGAAAATGATATTTTAATTATTTATATTCTAGAGAACATAATTCAGTTTTATTATTCTTTTTATTTAATTTTTTAACAAGTTATATAAATTTACATACTAACTTATGATTACCTATTATGTTGTCCCCATACTCGTCTTATATATTTAATTAATATTGAACTATTTTTTGGATGTATGTAAGATTTTATTCCATTTTATGTCATTATGATTAATGTTATTTTGGGAAATGAATAAAATATTTTGGAATAAAATTTGATCAGTATATATAAATTTTTGGTATGTAAATATTTGACTAATTAATGTGTTTTTTAAATAAATTCTACCTTTATTGGGGAAGAATATGTTATCATAAAATTCAAATTTTTTAGGATCCATAATTCTTTAGGAATATTTTAAAATATTTTTGAATTATTTAGTTTTAGGATTATTTATGTTATATTGTGGGTTCTATTATTGATGTTTTGGACTTAAATTATAAAAAAAATTATTTATACATTTGAATTATTATTCATATTTTGTATTAACATAATTTTTATAATCCATAATAGTTTAATTAATTATTTAGATAAATGTGGAATACTTTTTTCACTCATTTTATCATCTTATGATCATTTATGAGTTGATTTTAATGATTTAGCCATGAATAATTCATCATGGTTATTCATCATTAAATAAATGAGATGAACTTACAGTTTAATAATGAATAATATATAACTAAATCTAGAAATTACACTTATTGATTTGAAGGAAATCAGGAATGTATATTTTATAAAATTGTTTATATCAATGGAAAAATATTTCAATTATATGAACAATGTGAATATATATATATATATAAGTGAAAAATATTTCCCAATAATCATGTAATACATGAGATACGTATTCACATGTTTGACTCCTATAAAATTAAATACATGTTTTATAAAAACAAAGAAGGTATTTCTTACCATTATACTATATTACCCCACATTTATTATCTATACATTTATTCCCATTAATGGATTATTTATATTTCTGTTTAAAATATTATTATCGCTCTCGATGCCCTCTTTTAGACACTCAATTGGAATTTCAATTTTTTTACTTATTTTTTAATTTCATAAAGTACTTCCCACTTGACATAGATTGAATTTCTTCGATAAAATTCATTTATATTACGGATGTATAAAAACACATATATTTTGAAAAAGATATATCATTCATTATAAATGAATATTCTAGAATATGAGTTTATGTATATGATATAAAAATTTATATATGTCTATAACATATTTAAATTAATATTATTTAATCAATTATATAAAAATATTCAATTTGAAAATGTTAAATTCAAATATTAATTGTAAAGAATATACATTTAATGGTAATATGTAATTTGATAATATGATTTCTTATTAGATATTGTATAAATTTTTTCATATTATTTTTATATATTAATTTTTATATATTCAGATAAGTAAATTTATCATGATAATAATCAATAATATCGTTTTCTGGAGGAAAACCACAAGGTTTATCATTAAACATATCTTATACATTAAATTAAAATAAAATTTATTAAATTTAACTTTAATAAATTGATATAATATTTATTATTTAGGATATAAAAAATATCCTTGATTTAATTTTTTAATATATTTTTAATAATTTTTTATTGGTGCTCATATATAAAAATAAATTTTTTATAAAAGGACAATATTTATATCATTCTGAACTAATATTTTACAATTTTTTCATCGAAAAATAGATTTAATGGTGGTAATAATGCATTAGAAAATACAATTTTGTATTTATATTTCATTTTTGACATTTTGGAACGAAGGATAAATTTTTAATAGATATACATTTTGGGTTAATTTCATTTTATTAAATGTTCTCTAAGATTAAGTCTGTTATATAATGGGCTACAATTAAAAATATAACAAATTCCATTAACCAAAAACCAATAAATATCCTTGGAAACAAAACTAAAAAATTTAATGTAATATTTTTTTGATTAGAAAATATATTTATATAAAAATAATTATTATTAAATTATACAATCATTTATTGAATTCATTATTAAAACCTATATAATTGAATATTTTTTTAAAAAAATTATAATTAGTAATCATCATGTTATAATTAATTAATACGATCTATTTTACATCTATAATTAAGATTATTTTAACGTAATTTATGTTTTTCCATAGTAAATGATAAAAATGGGTAATAATTTTATTCAAGTGTCAGAGATGAAAAATATCAAAATTAATCTATTTTTCATGACTTATTAGAGAATTTATTTTATTTTTTTCTTATACCTTTTAAATTATTATCTATTTTTCCACATTTTTTGAATATAGCATTTCTTCCAATAATAAAATAATATTTTCAAAAATATCACCCCTCTTACTCATTATCTACAATATTTTTTTTATGAAATAGATATGTATAAAAATACATTATGAATGGTTATATTTGATAACACTATTTAAGAATAAATTATAGTTATTTTATTTATTAATTTTTAATATGTAATAATATTATATTTTGAAAAGTAATTAGGTTTCATCGACACAATGCTTGTTCGAGCACATGAAAAGGAATGAAATATGGATTAAAAATATACAATGTTATAATATTTTTATTAATGTGGTTCTTGAATGAAACCTATATCCAACCAGGATAGATATAAAGTAATTAGAACACTTAAATACTAATTCCATGGTGATGTAGATATCATTGATGTTATAATATGGGAATAGTATGGAACAATACTTTAAAAGGAATATAATTATAACTAATATAGTATTAAAATATTCAAAAATAAAAAATTAATATCATAATCCAATATGATGTAAATTTACATATTATATAATTGATTTTACATTTATTATAGAATTTTATTTTTACAATTTTGTTCATAACCCTCATCGACATAATTTTTTTGAAAATGTCATAGATTTTTTATTATAAAATTAGACACAACATAAAAATTCCATAAACACATGTGTGTTTTTTATCTCTATATATTCTTACAATTTCCCTATTTTATCAAATTATTACACAATCATGTTCCCCTTGAGTTACCATAATCCACTCTTCCAAATTCAATATGTTCAATTAAAATTGGTTATATCAAGGGAAGAGATAATTTTCTTAAGATTCTTCATTCATGATTCTATGTTCTTCCACCTCCTCCAAATATATTGTAACTATATTGAAATAATTAACTAAATATCATCATTTTAATATTTGTTTTTTATGATAATATATAAAAATTTATCTTCCACCCTTGAATTATTTAGAAAATTGAAAAATTGACCATAAGATATTGATTACCCCATACACAAACAAAATATTTAAATTTAAATATATTCTTATAATGGATAGTTTGAAATATGTATTTAATGAATAAATAAGTTATTTATATTTTTAGTAAGTTTATCTCAATGTTCATTATCTATTAAATTAATAATATTAAATTTTAATAGTCATCATTTAATTAAACTTACTAAAATGAGATTACCGTGTAATTCTTAATGTAATAAATCAGTATGATTCGAATTAATTTATATTCACCATCTTCCTCCCCTACATTATAATTTTAATATTCCTCATTTTTTTACGAATAATATACTTATTTAAATATTAAATGATCAATATAAAATAACATTCTCTCACTTAATAAAATTATTATTTCATGTTATTTTTTGTGCTTGTTTTACCTCCTACATGTTCAATGTTATATTTTATATGTCATGAATGAATAATAATAAAATATACTAGTAATTATATAAACAAGTTATTAATTTAAATGGTTTTTATATCTTTTATTTTTTTTTAAAAAAATCCATTATGAATAAATTTTATTCTTTTTTTATTTATAACTAAAAAAAGAGGATTTATAAGAGTTCCCCAGAAAAATGAGAATCTCATGTTATTTGAAATGAATGTAAGAATCTATAACTATATAAAAAAATTTACTAATATTAAATTGAAATTATATATAGGAATAATTTATGAATAAGACTCGGAAACAAAAACTACCAAATAGAATCATATATGGGTTACATAATGATTAGAATACAAATATGTATAATAAAAAATATATAATTAATTTATTTTCAATATTTATTAAAATGTATGGTATAATGTATACTAAAATTAGTTAGTTCCTTATTCATTTAAAAAACATAATTTTTTTATATTTTGATTCTATAATGAATTCAGCTATATCGATATTCAATAATACAGTTTCAATTGTCAAATATCATCTTTTAAGATATGTAGCATATACACCGCTTGTTTTATTTTATTTCATGAGTATACATATGATGATTGTTTTTAGAAAAGGTGAGATTAAGATTCATTATTAAATAGAAAAAAATAAGATAGGTATGGGGTTAGTCAATAATATCATAGGGGATTAATGAAAAGAAAATCTGAAATAACAATAATAATAGACATCATGAAGAATACATTCATCATAATCTCAGAAAGAATCATCATCCAATAGAATGAAATAATTACCTTGACCCTTTCTCCCACATAAGAATGATATAATAATCATAAGAGGCTTCATATGAGAATATTCAATACATTTATTTGTATTAATCATAGGGGATGATGTAATGCTTTAATTTTCTATCACCATATATTTTTCAGAAGCATCTAAATATGAACATGTCTTACATGATTCATTATTCTCTAGGTCTTCCCAATTTCACCAAGTGTTTTTTTAAATTCAATGTTTATTATATTCCTCTATGATCTTATTACCTATTTTAGTATATTCAAAAAGATCCATGTTAGTTGTTTTAATCAATTCCCCCAATCCTAGAGCCCCATTATAATCTCAAGCCCGGATAGATTAATTCTCTCCTACATGATGAAGAATAAGGTCCAATATTGATTATAACCCCTATTGTATAAGTCCATAAAACCAATTGAGAATTATTTCAATCCCTTCCTATTTATAGGGACAATTAAAAGTTTCTTATGACCCCGTATCGTGACAGTGAATCACCTACTACTGATATTGTACATTAGGACATAGAAAAAAACATGCTCCTTCAATACATGACACAAACCAATAAAAAATTTCTTTTCAGTCCACCTATACTTTAGAATAATCTAAATGCTTTACACCTATGATTTTATATATATTCCCATCATGAAGGGATGTTCATGATCCACCATTATACATTCTTTTTTATTCTTCTTAATTACATTCTTATTATACTCATTTGAAGAATAAAATGGACATATGATTTTCTGAAAAAAATTCACATTAGGATGTCCAATCGAATTATAATATATAAAAAGTGGATTGACCATCAAATACAAAATTAGAATATTTATATCATCTATTTATGTATAAATAATAACTTAGTCCACTAATGTATAATTGTGATTAATTTCAACAAATATCCTGTAATAATAACCAAACCATGACATTTCATGATTCTATGCATCTTGATGGGAATACCCATAATCGATACAGTATCAATCATGATACAATGACGCCCTAAAATCATGTCCAGTCTCAAAATATTAATCCATAACATAAATCTCATGCTCTATATTGAGAAAGGGTTGATTCAGAACTCATAGTCCTAGATGGTTATAATTCCCATATTTAGGTAAAGGAAATAGAACCCCCATGCTCTGAGTTTGAGCACCACTATAAGGACCCAGCCTTAAACCTTACTTAATCTTGAGTTATTACTAGATTACACATTGATGATCTTTTCAGGTTTATAGTTTTAGAGAATTAGATCATGAAACTTGCATTACATTCCACATTTAAACAAAGTGGTCACATAAAAGACAATATTCATTTTTCCCATCAACGGAAACATATTTAAAATAAAACACGGATTCTTTCTTGACACATCCTTGACACTATCATCACATCATGTACCTTTCCATTGACCTGTGAAAAACATTTCAAAAACTTTTGATGAGCATAAAAAGCTCAGTAAGGGTTATTAAAAATATGGAAAGGAAACATGAGTTCATATATACATAAGAATGAAATCATACTTTACCCATAAAACATAGGCACATTATCATACCTAATCAAACCATGAATAAATCATATAAATCATAAGACATAAATGTAACTTGAGGAATTCATAACTTTCATACGTAGGGTGTAACCCTCTTGGTTACGTTTGAAATACCCATCACAGTATATGCCCTAAATCTCATCGGAAAAATCTTAACGTTTCACTCCTTCGCGTTACCCAATGCATTGGAGAGCTTTATCGGGCTCACCCGCCCTTAGTTTATCACAGAACCACCCGTCTTCATAATAATTCCCAAGAACCTCAACATAATCGTATCACATAAAACACGCATAAAGGAAACATAACATTTCCACCTTTCAATCACAAGATATCAATACAACACATTGATAAAAAAACATTATGAAAACCATTTTCAATACCAAAATAAAAAGAGGTAAAAAATGGTATTTATTTTTCTTTAAAAAAAATGAATGGCTTGTAGAGGAAGCCGAAACTCAAATAAAGGTCACGGTGGCGGAGAAGTCGTTGTCGCCGCATACGTACGACAAAAAAATTCCCTTTTTTCGTTTAGTAAAATGCTTCGTATAATAAAAGATTCCTTTTGGATAAACGTAAAAGTCAAAGGGGTTTATACACCGTTTAAAAGAAGGTTGTGTATAAAACAAAATATGCCTCAATGATAGGAGATTGAGACGAAGTCCCATACACAGACGGTATCCTTGGATTAAGGATAAATCAGTTACATAACTATGTGTGACAAACGAATACACAAAATATAAGTGGGTATTAAGTGTAAAACAATCAGAGGACATTCACACATAATCATAGAACGACATATTCAAGGTGAACAAGTTTATCCCAAAGAATAAAAATTGGGTTAAGATGTTCCCTTGCAATAATTGACAGCCTAACGGCGACACTTCAAAATTCAGAAAAAGAGTTGATGAGAGATAAAAAGGGTATCTCATCACTTGGATATAAAATTTACATCAATACGGATATATAAGAACATATCCCAAAATAATATTATGTTAATTAAAAGACATAACAAAATAAGTCTTTTAAAAAGAAGAGGGTGAATGGTTCCCTTACCGACATGGGTATCTTTCGAAACATACGCCCTATAAAAGAAGGACAATACAACATTGATGTAAATACTCATAAATTAAATAATATTACACAATGAGTAAAATAATGGTCAGTACATACACCACTCAAAGTAAATTGTGGCAAATGTAGCATAAATCTCACGGGAATAAAAGTGAGATGAAAAATCCCTTACTAAAACTTGGTAGTGTAACAGCGCCACATAAAACATCCAAAAATGGATTGATGAGATAAAATAGGGTATCACATCACATTACAATAAAATTTAAAGAAAGAGGAATATAAAAGAACATCTCCCATCATAACAAATAGGCGCTTAAAAGAAGTGACATAAAGGAGAGTACTTAAAGAGAAAGAGAGAGGTTAGATCTCTTACGAAAATCCGGCAGCCTAACGGCACCACTCAAAACGTCCAAAATAGATTGATGAGAGAGAATAGGGTCTCTCATCCTATGAACATAAAAATTAATTTAAGAGTAATATAAAAGAAGACCCCAATAAAAGGAAAGATGAGCATAGAAGGAATGACATAAATGAGTGCACTTAAAAAGAAAGAGAGGAGTAGGATCCCTTACCTCTGGTTCGACTTGACTCGATCGTTCTTTAACATCCTGAATAATAAACTTGAGTTAATTTCCACTTTATTAAGAACCTTTTTCTAGTTCATTATTCCTTTTAGATCACATGTTGCCATGTTATAATAATTATGTAATCATTTATGTTAATAATGTTTGTTTTGTCGATATTTGGTTCTTAAGTCGAAAGTGGACTTCTTACAATTACTTGTTGTTTATGTGGTAAAATGTTCATTATATCCAGAATTATATTCATGATTTGGATATAATATATATCATATATATCCAGAATATACATGTATTTATAATATTACCTAATCATTTAGAGGTAAGAAATGAAATGCACCGTTCATGGAGACGGTAAGCCGTACGTACGCATGAACGCTACTTTCATTTCTATGTCATATTAATGGAATTAAAACTAAATGAGAGGTATGTATATTTTAAATCCATAATTATATTCATCATTTAGATGTATCATTCACAATATATATCCATTATATAAATTTACTTATAATAGTACATTACATTTGGGGATAAGAAATGAAATTCACCGTTCATGGAGACGGTAAGCCATACGTACGCATGAACGATACTTTCATTTCTATTACATATTTTTATGGAATTGAATAATAATGATATAGAGGTATATTATAATTCCATTATAACATCATATATAATAACTTTAAATCCATCCTTTATACGTCCCACATATGGCATTAACGAATCACATCACTTTGAGGGGGCAGTAGTCCACACTTCCTTAAATGAAGATATCGTGTTTACCCATAATGGAAACCATAAACGTATGCCCAAAATGTAAAAATACAGATGATTAAGGAAAACATAAAAATATTATATATCATATATAAATATATTTCCATCTTAATGGCCACCTTTGAAGGTGTTAAAAGAATGTTGAACAATCATCATTTCGGGAGGCCGAAATTCGCCATCCACGGAAACAGTATGTTCTTTAACCATTAGATATAGGTGTGTAAAAGTGTATATCTAATACTTCTTATAACAACATCATAGTATATTTATGATACTGGAATTGTTACAAACGAAATGAATAAAAAGAGTTTAGGGGGTTGGAGAAGCAAAATAAAACAAAAGGACTTAAGTGAAGACATTACCTTAAAATCGGGTAACTCCATTTGGTTTGAGCTCAAAGGCTTCCTTGGGAAGACTTCTGCCCAAAGTGAGGCATCAAGGAGTAAGAGAGGGAAGTGGAGAGACAAAATGGGTAGAGGTTGGCCGATCCAAAGGATTTGGGAGTGTGGGTAAGGAGGTAGAGGTGGGGGCCTTTTATTAGAGGAGAGGAGGGGAACTCTTGTAAAGTTACAAAATGTTACTTTATTTTCAAAAGAGTTTCGGATTTTAAAAGTCCCACATTGATATAATTCGAGGATAAGGTGATAAGGGTTTTAAATACACTCATACAATAGGTTTTGGACATGTGTAGGTCTTAGATATTACATTATCTTTCCATTTTATTTAAATCGTTAAATAATGAGGTCATCACTGCATCATCATGATGTCATAAATAATTTAATTTATTTAATGTCTTAACATTATAAAAAAAATAATATGATGTAGGAAATATTTTTATCTTTACAATGACTATTTATAGTGAAAAATATGACTTGTATAAACCCATGAAAACTTTTTTTTAGTAAAACATCTCATGTCTGTGTCATTTTTACCTTAACATTAAATAAAAAGATATTTATGTCATTTTCCAACCAAAGTGGCTCCATGGGGACCCCAAGTTGACCCATGGATTTTATTGGTTGGCCATGACACATCCAATGAGGTTAGGAGATGTGTCTAGGTCATTTAATTTTATTAAAACATTATTCTTACCATAAACTACACTAATTAGCTCTAATCGCGATTAAAAACTTAATAAGTTACTATTCACCAAAAAATTATTTTTATCCCATTGAACAACATTTTACTTCATAATGACAACCATGTATGTCGGATTTTTAAAATTAAAAACACAAAGATGGAAAAATTTCATTTAAACGGAAAAATCAGTTTTTATAATTACCACTTAGTGGTTTCACTATTCATCAAAAAAATTGAAGTTTTTCAAAAAAATCCCAAAAATTCACCCTAAGCTATATTTGATATTTTGAATTAAAAAATGAAGTCTATTTTACAAAATTCAAAACATATAAGTCACATTAATTAATTTAATAATTAATTGCCGCTGCCAGAGCAAATAGCGTTTTTTTATGAAACAATAAGTATCAAAAGATTGACACTAGTTTAAGTCTGATTTCAAAGTGAAATTAATTCCAACGACCACTATTGGATTTAATGGTAAAAATCTATTCTAATTTCACTTTAAAACCAATTCAAAAGATAATCGAATCATATAAATAAATTAGATTAAAAAGAGGTTTTGAATTAAAATACAACATTTTACACTATTCATTAAAAAATGAACTTTATCAGAAAGATACCAAAAATTTACACAAATTAATTTTTGATGTCCCAATTCTTAATAAGAGTTTTATTTGGTCCAAAAGGATGTATAATAGTGAACAAAACTATATTTAATGATGGTTCTCTATCAAAATGCGATAAGTGAACCTTTAGTGAAAACTAGGGCATATACGCCTAAAATTGAATTCTTTCTGTATTTTAAACCTTTATCATTAATTGGATAAATGTAAAAACATTTAAAAACATATATAATCATATTTTAGTTATTTCTATCCATTCCCGCCAATACAACAGCTACATGTTAACTACCATTTAAAATAATATTATTTTATTATTAGAGTGCAACGTATGATTCCCAAGAAACTCGTTGTTGCATGTTGGGTACGCAATCGAGCATAGCATCCCCTTTAAAGTCATATTAATATTTTATTCTCAAATATGGATAAATATGAAAATTTCATATTCTTTATTTACCTGGGGTGTTACATCCTTCCCCCATTTTGGGAATTGCGTCCTCACATTTTTAAAATTGAGCTTGGAAATATCCTTGAACGTCCCACATCGGAACAAGAGTCGGTAAAACAATCACATTAAAATAAAGGAAGATAAGTACAATGGTCACCCGAGATAACCCATACTAGGATTCCATGTCGAAAAATATAGACATGGAGGAGAAAACATAGGGTCATGTTCTGCTGGAGAGTGATAGAAAATATGTTTAGGAGAAAGTTAACCACAAGAAAATCACAAACTTGTGATGGATTAAATGGTATTCAATTCCCCAGTAGGAAAAATTAATAGAAAACATTTTTGTTTTAAGTTACACTTTATTTTGGAATTTATTCATAAGGAAACATAATCACTTATCATGTTGACTTTCAACTTTTATTAGATTCCTTACAGAAACTCATATTTTCTCCAAAAGACGAGTATTTTGGAAGACTTGTTCACATTAAGAGTACTATAATCAACTTCTAGAGAATCACCTAATCCACCAAAGAGAACTATATAATTCCCATGTCTTTAGGCTTTATCCAAAAAAAAAATTAAAAAGGTTAGTACAAGGTCAGATAATCCAGAAAAGGATAACCCTTTAAAAAGAAAACCAATGCTTAATCTCCAAAATTTGTCCAACAAAACCCAAAGTTCAACGAGGACCATCCGATAAACAATTTTTCCCTAAAATTATTCAAATTAAACCAATATAAGATTGAAACCCCAATATTTTAAGGATTTAGTCACATAGTCTTCCAAGTTAAATCATGACATTTATCTCCAAACAACATCAGTTGCTCCTAAAGCCTCGTACTGAAAAGTAATTAACCTAATCACATATCCTCCATGATAGGTTAATAATTTTCATAAATAACCCAAAATCAACTTACTCTTAATTCATAAAATCATATAACTAAAATGAATCAGTCAAACTAACCAGGGACTTTACGTAGTCCATTGGTAGGCGATAAATACCAGTCGCACTTTGGTTGTGGGTTCGATTCCCGCAGCTTTGTCCGACGCGACGGGTTGTCACACGGTCTGCGTGTTGTCCTTTTTCCAAAACTATATAATTATTAAATCATTCCCCAAAAAGAGATAATATCATCAATAATGATCATAACATATTTTAACCTCATGTTTATCTCATGCATTTCATTTTCCAGCATATCATATAATAACCCATAATTACCTCAAAAGTAAGGATCATATAAACTCTAATGGTTACCTTTATAATTATTACCTGAACTTCCACATCGATTGGTCATCTCATAAATTATGCATTACAGAACATACCAAGGTTAACGTGGTTGATCATGACTCCTTGATATTTGGTTTAGAACAACCACGAGTTTCCTCGTTGAATCTTCCAATTTATCTAGTATCTTAATTTGAGAACCACCACAGTTTCCTTCAAACCTGTTGTCTCTCTGGTGCCTGCTAGATCCATCCATTCACTAAAAATAGAAATGTCAGTGTGAGTATATCAACAAAACCATCATGTACTAATGAGGAATGTAAAAACTAAGACATACTTACTCATTCACTTTATCTAAAACTAGGACTATTTCTGAAATCCTAAGGATTATGGTAATGTCACTTATGCTTAAAGAATACCCTAACCTCTAAAGTTATCTAAACCGACCTATAATACCAACTATAAGGCCCCAGCCTTAAAACATACTTAATCATGAGTTATTACAAGAATACACATTGAGGATATTTTCAGGTTTAGAGTTTTAGAGAATTAGATCATGAAACTTGCATTACATTCCACATTTAAACATAGTGGTTACATAAAAGACAACATTCATTCTTCCCATCAACGGAAACATATTTAAAATAAAACACAGATTCTTTCTTGACACATCCTTAACACTATCATCACATCATGTACCTTTCCCTTGACCTGTGAAAAACATTTCAAAAACTTGGGATGAGCATAAAAAGCTCAGTAAGGGTTATTAAAAATATGGAAAGGAAACATGAGTTCATATATACATAAGAATGAAATCATACTTTACCCAGAAGACATACACACTTTAACATACCTAATCAAACCATGAATAAATCATAGAAATCATAAGACATAAAGGTATCTTGAGGCATTCATAACATCTTTACGTAGGGTGTAACCCTCTTGGTTACGTTTGGAATACCCATCATAGTATAATCCCTAAATCTCTTTGGAGAAACATTAAAGTTTAACTCCTTCGTGTTACCCAATGCATTGGAGAGCTATATCGGGCTCACCCGCCCTTAGTTTATCACGGAACCACCCGTCTTCATAATAATACCCAAGACCCTCAACATAATCGTATCACAAAAAACATGCATAAAGGAAACATAAAATTTCCACCTTTCAATCACAAGATATCAATACAACACATTGATATAAAAACATTATGAAAACCATTTTCAATACCAAAATAAAATAAAGGTAAAACATGGTATTTATTTTTCATTAAAAAAAGGTATGGCATGTAGAGGAAGCCGAAACTCAAATAAATGTCACTGCGGCGGAGAAGTCGTTGTCACCGCATACGTACGACAAAAACATTCCCTTTTGTCATTTAGTAAAACACTTCGTATAAAAAGAGATTCCTTTTGGATAAACGTAAAAGTAAAAGGGGTTTATACACCGTATAAAAGATGGTTGTGTATAAAACAAAATATGCATCAATGAAAGGATATTGAGACGAAGTCCCGTACAAAGACGATATCCTTGGATTAAGGATAAATCAGTTACATAGCTATGTGTGACAAACGAATACAAGAAATATAAGTGGGTATTATGTGTAAAACAATCAGAGGAAATTCACACATAATCATATAACGAAATATTCAAGGTGTGCAAGTTTATCCCAAAGAACCGAAATGGGGTTAATATATTCCCTTGCAATAATTTGACAGCCTAACGACGTCACTTCAAAATTCAGAAAAAGAGTTGATGAGAGATAAAAAGGGTATCTCATCACTTGGACATAAAATTTACATCAATAAGGATATATAAAAACATATCCCAAAATAACATTATGTGAATTAAAAGACATAACAAAATAAGTCTTTTAAAAAGAGGAGGGTGAAGGGTTCCCTTACCGACATGGGTATCTTTCGAAACATACGCCCCGTAAAAGAATGACAATACAAAATTGATGTAAATACTAATAAATTAAAGAATTTTACACAATTAGTAAAATAATGGTCATTACATACACCACTCAAAGGAAATTTTGGAAAATGTAGCATAACTCTCACGGGAATAAAAGTGAGATGAAAAATCCCTTACGAAAACTCGGCAGTGTAACGACGCCACATAAAACATCAAAAAATGGATTGATGAGATCAAATAGGGTATCTCATCACATTAAAATAAAATGTACAGCAAGATTAATATAAAAGAACATCCCCCATCATAACAAAGAGGAGCTTAAAAGAAGTTACATAAAGGAGAGTACTTAAAGAGAAAGAGAGAGGTTAGATCTCTTACGAAAATTCGGCAGCCTAATGGCACCACTCAAAACTTCCAAAATGGATTGATTAGAGAGAATAGGGTCTCTCATCCTATGAACATAAAAATTCCAGTAAGATTAATATAAAATAACATCCCAATAACAGGAAATATGAGCTTTGAAGGAATGACATAAAAGAGTGTACTTAAAAAGAAAGAGAGGAGTAGGATCCCTTACCTCGGGTCCGACTTGACTCGATCGTTCTTTAAAGTACTGAATAATAAACATGGGTTAATTTACACGTTATTAAGAACCTTTTCCTTGTTCATTATTCCTTTTAGATCACTTATTTCCATGTTATAAACATTATGTAATCATTTAAGTTAATAATGTTTGTTTTGACGATATTTGGTTCTTAAGTCGAAAGAGGACTTCTTACAATTACATGTTGTTCGTGTGGTCAAATGTTCATTATATACAGAATTATATTAATGATTTGGATATCATATATATCATATATATCAAGAATATACATGTATTTATAATATTACATAATCATTTAGAGGTAATAAATGAAATGCACCGTTCATGGAGACGGTAAGTCGTACGTACGCATGAACGCTACTTTCATTTCTATGTCACATTAATGGAATTAAAACTAAATGAGAGGTATGTATATTTTAAATCCAAAATTATATTCATCATTTAGATGTATCATTCATCGTATATATCTATTATATACATGTACTTATAATAGTACATTACATTTGGGGATAAGAAATGTAATGCACCGTTCATGGAGATGGTAAGCTATACGTACGCATGAACGCTACTTTCATTTCTATTACATATTTTTATGGAATGTAATAATAATTATATAATGGTATATTATAATTCTAGTATAACATCATATATAATAACTTTAAATCCATCCTTTATACGTCCCACATATGGCATTAACGAATCACATCACTTTGAGGGGGCGGTAGTCCGCACTTCCTTAACTGAAGATATCGCGTTTAACTATAATGGAAACCATAAAGGTATGCCCAAAATGAAATATACAGAATCTTAAAGAAAACATAAATGTATTATATATCATATATAAATATAGTGTCATCTTAATGGCCACCTTTGAAGGTGTTAAAAGAATGTTGAACAATCATCGTTTCAGGAGGCCGAAATTCGCCATCCACGAAAACAGAATGTTATTTAACCATTAAATGTAGGTGTGTGAAAGTGTAGCTCGAATCCTTATTATAACAACATCCTAGTATATTTATGATACTGGAATTGTTAAAAATTAAATGAATAAAAAGAGTTTAGGGGGATGGAGAAGCAAAATAAAAAAAAGGACTTAAGTGAAGACATTACCTTAAAATCGGGTAACTCCCTTTGGTTTGAGCTCAAAGGCTTCCTTGGGAAGACTTCTGCCCAAAGTGATGCTTCAAGGAGTAATAGAGGGAAGTGGAGAGACAAAATGGGCATAGTTTGTCCGAGCCAAAGGATTTGGGTGTGTGGGTAAGGAGGTAGACGTGGGGGCCTTTTATAAGAGGAGAGGAGGGGCACTCTTGTAATGTTACAAAATGTTACTTTATTTTCAAAAGAGTTTCGGATTTTTAAGGTCCCACATTGATATAATTCGAGGATAAGGTGATAAGGGTTCTAAATCCACTCATTCAATAGGTTTTGGACATGTGTAGGTCTTAGATATTACATTATCATTCCATTTTATTTAAATTGTTAAATAATGAGGTCATCACTGCATCATCATGATGTCATAAATAATTTAATTTATTTAATGTCTAAACATTATAAAAAATACTATGATGTAGGAAATATTTTTATCTTTCCAATTACTATTTATATTGAAATATATGACTTGTATAAACCCATGAAAAAATTGTTTTAGTAAAACATCTTATGTTTGTGTCATTTTTACCTTAACATGAAATAAAAAGATCTTTATGTCATTTTCCAACCAAAGTCGCTCCATGGGGTCCCCAAGTTGACCCATGGATTTTCTTGGTCGGCCATGACACATCCAATGAGGGTAGGACATGTGTCTAGGCCATTTCATTTTATTAAAACATTATTCTTACCATAAACTACACTAATTACCTCTAATCGCGATTAAAAACTTAATAAGTTACTATTCACCAAAAAATTATTTTTAACCCTTTAAACCACATTTTACTTCTTAATGACAACCATGTATGTCGGATTTTTGAAATTCAAAACACAAAGATGGAAAAATTTCATTTAAACAGAAAAATCAGTTTTTATAAGTACCACTTAGTGGTTTCACTATTCATCAAAAATTGAAGGTTTTCAGAAAAATACCAAAAATTCACCCTAAGATATATTTGTTATTTAGAATTAAAAAATGAAGTCAATTTTACAAAATTCAAAACATATAAGTCACATTAATTAATTTTATAATTAATTCCTGCTTCCAGAGAAAATAGCGTGTTTTTATGAAACAATAAATATCAAAATATTGACACTAGTTTTAGTCTGATTTCAAAGTGAAATTAATTCCAACGACCACTATTGGATTTAATGGTAAAAATATATTATAATTTCACTTTAAAACCAAATAAAAAGATAATAGAATCATATAAATAAATTAGATTAAAAATAGGTTTTGAATTAAAATACAACATTTTACACTATTCATTAAAAAAATGAACTTTATCAGAAAGATACCAAAAATTTACACAAAGTAAATTATGATGTCTTAATTCTTAATAAGAGTTTTATTTGGTACAAAAAGATGTATAAGAGTGAACAAAACTATATTTAATGACGGTACCCCATCAAAATGCGATAAGTGAACCTTTAGTGAAAACTAGGGCATATACGCCTAAAATTTAATTCTTTCCGTATTTTAAGCCTTTATCTTTTATTGGATAAATGTAAAAACATTTAAAAACATATATAATCATATTTTAGTTATTTATATCCATTCCCGCCAAAGCAATGACTACATGTTACCTACCATTTAAAATAATATTATTTTATTATTAGAGTGCAACGTAAGATTCCCAAGAAACTCGTTGTTGCGTGTTGGGTACGCCATCGAGAATAGCATCCCCTTTAAAGTCATATTAATATTTTATTCACAAATATCGATAAATATGAAAATGTCATATTCTTTATTTACCTAGGGTGTTACAACCACTGATGGGAAAATAATATGGGAAAAATATTCAAAACAGAATACACCATTACATTGAAACACCCCGAACCATAGTGAATCATTCTATAAAATCACTTCCCATAAAATTATTAACCTCTTCCAGAATAATTGCTTGAGCATGATTCAAAATTTTGAAAATCATAACTGAATAAACAACAGTATCCTCATTTGATTTAACTTGTTTGACCTTACCATTAATGATTATACATTTGGGAGTGAACTCATTTAGAGTTGAAAAATTTTTCCAACTTATTTCATCATATTTTGTGGCTCCTCGATTGTCATCACTCCCAAAATGGGAAACCACATGACATGATCAGGGATTTGAAATTCAAGAGAAAGAAGAAAAACTCTGAATATTTGGGAAATACCATGCTCATAGAAGAACCCTGGTCCCATCCATCATCTATAGAAGAGCTCCCAAACATGCCTCACATCCCATTCCACTCCAATAAATATGACAAATTATATATATATATATTCATCCATAAATTTCATCAAATTTAAAAATCCATTTCTCATTAATGAAATTCGATTTAATATTTATCATCTAAGTAATGTTTATTTGGATCAATTTAATTTTTTAAGAAGTTTTTTATTTTGTACACTATGATTCCTTTTATATGGTTTTCAATTAATTCAAAATCCCATTAATATCAGGTGCTGCATTTTTCCATAAATTAGTTTTATTTAATTTTAATCATGTTATTCGAAAATGTACCTTTTTGACTAAAAATAATAAAACACATAAGGGTTTCTCATCTAAAATTTTATTCTTTGTGACATTTTCTACAATATAAAACTATGTTTCACTTTTGTATCAATGTTCCACTTTTAAATTATATGACAATATTAATTTATGATTTATCATTTCAAATATATTAATTTATGATATCTTTCTTAATTTATGTTGATTCTATGGTTACAAAAAACATATGGGGTTTTCATCTCAATCCACTTTCATTGAGAGATTTTTCAATTTATGTACATACATTAATTTATATGGTATAAAATATTTATATTTTATGAATTATAACATTTTTATTTATTATTTATCTTATTTCATTTTCTTTTAATTTTTATTAATAAAATAATTTTGATATAAAATGATGTAGTAGATTATGAATAATGAGAAAACATTAATGTTCTTTTTGTAATTAGAATAACTATATTTCTTTTAATCCCATATTCTATAATAATTTTATAATATGTTATTCTTCACACTTCAATAATTTATATTTTTCATTTTCATACATCGTTTATTGTCTTTACAATGGATATAAAACAAATTTTCTCAATGATTTTCATATGGTTTGTTTCTTAAAATTCTATATAATTTATAAAAATAATATATTTTACAATTTTCCATATAACCGAATTCTACTACCTTAATTTTTATTAATCATTATTATTCTTCAATTTATATTTTGTTTTTCTAGAATAAATTAGTTAAATTTTTATAAGATTATTTAGTTTTCATAATTTAATAAAAATAAATGGATACTTATTCTTATTTATGAAATCTAATTTATTATATATTTATAAAGTTATTTTTTAAAATAAACAATATAAATTAATGATGTTTTTATATCACTAATGATTATTCAAATTATACACTCCAACTTACATCCCAAGGCAGTTTGGTAATAGTTTTTATGGGAATTTTCATGAATCCCATTTCATTTTCTTGGGAAAATTAATCAATCAGTGAATGGTGGATTTTATATAATTAAAATATAAGGCCACATACTTTCTATTTCTCATCAGAATACCCTAGTTGGGGCTCCAGCCGCAACTACCCTATGCCCATATCCATATGCTAGTGGTTGACGACAAGCGCCAAAGGGACAACATCCTCGGGGAGGCCATTGCTTAAGAGTGTATACACACACACATAGAAAAATAACAGAAAATGTACATAAGAAAATTAGAATTAGAGAAAACTATTATAATGTAAAATTAATATTCATGATCATCTAGATAGTACAATATTATGGTAGTTTCATCTAAAATGTAAATGGTGAAAACACACACCACAACTAGAATATTATACCAAACAGATGGAAACTGAAAAAAAAGTAATATTCAAGAGATCCCCACTCATGTATCAAAACTCAGAAAACTATACATTGTCAACACAGATCATTTCCCAAATCTCCCTTGAGATCATGATCTAAATTTCCACTATTTGCAAAATATAGGACATGTTATTGGAAAATCCCATGTAAGAGTGATTATATGCCTACCTAGTAGAATGCCCCGGAAAGGTGATGGGGGAGCAGTAAGAGATACTTTGAAGGTGAAATCATTATAGAGAAAAATTCATGGTAAATGTGAATAGAATGAGTATACATAAACCCAATAAGAGATTGAAAGTAAACTCAACCAAAGAAAAGGTGATCGAAATAGTGTGGAGATTAACTCCTCATTCAGTCTTTTCTACTTATAATTGTACAGTAGATGCATCCAACCATGAGAAGGTTGACAAAGAAAGTATGTGGCATACAATGCACATCATAAAATATCTAGAATTAAGAGAAATAAAAACATAATGAGTGGGTACTATAATAGGATTTATATATATATATATATATATATATTATCAATCTAAGAAGCACAAACAAGAATGTAAGGGGATCGCCATCTCACAACTCAACATAAGAAAATATGTAACCAACTGTTCCATGTAAATCTGTCAGCAATTCCTAGCACCACATTGTCTCCCCGTGATACACATGACAATATGGCTCAAATCACCACAACTTAATATTTTCCTCTTTGGGCGGCACTGACTCAACCACACAGTTTTGAGTCCCATCTCAAGAACTTGCCTTAGATGGGAAAGATCCCCTCTTTCTCAGGGGTCCATAGCTGTTTGAAAACATGCCCTATCACTGTGCCTCAAATTTGGGAGTCTTATCTAATAGTCACTGAGATATTTCACTACCCATCCCAATTGGAGGGTACCACTCAGAAAAGTAACTGAGGAATTACACTACCCAGAAACTACTGGAAGGTATGTCCGACCTATAATCAAAGGAACACCACTGCCCCACCTGGATAGGGGTCACTGTAGAAAGGTAATTGGGAAATTCCACTAGCCATCCCAACTAGATGGTAATTTTAGAATATCATGTAACTCCACTTCCCATTCCTACTGGAGGGTAATTTGGAATGATCATTGGAGAAAACCACTGCCCATCCTAGCTGGTGGGTAATCTTGAATCATCTATGGGGAATGCAATTTCCCATCAAAACTAGAGGGTAATTGCAGTACTACTCAGGTGGGCCCGTATGATTACATCAATCATTGGGTGCCTACATAGCATGTCTCAAACCTTGATGATTTCACATTGTAGCTCAAAAATATATTTCTAGGGAACCATCATGTTCTATGCATAAAAAACTCAGGATTAGCATCTCACGACAAAAAAACGAGTCCAAATGATGGGGATATGAGAGGAATGAGATTATTAATGTGTTACACAATGCATATCTTTCCAACATGACGTTTTACCCCACCTCATCACTTGGTCATGTACCTAGCCATCATTAGGTACTCCCAGATTACATGGCTTATCTGGAGAAAAATATGAATAGCGCCGGATGCTCATCATTGGTCCGAAGAAAAAAACATAATTTCACTAAAATTGCTCCTCAAACGGCCCTAGTTAACCAAACAAATCCCACCATTGTTATCTTTGTGGAAAATTGCACATTATTGAATATTCATTCACATAAATCAGGAACCTGGTGAAAAATATTCATTTCACATCATTATGCATGAATAAAGCCTTTTGGGGCCGAAGTGTCGATATCAAAATAAAATTTATGGATAACACCATTGCAATCCTCACAGAAAAATACATGGGATTGAATATTACTTGGTCTAAAAATGGATAGCTGGTGAAAGATTAACATTTCACTATACCACACCTAAACTAGGGATCATGTGGCCCACACCTTCACCTCGATTTAATTATGAAAAATTGGCCTTGAATGTCTGTCTTAATACCAGGGACACAACACCAATGACGTTTCATCAATCAGTTGTCGTACAAAGGAGCTATGTTAGATACAATAGTTCCCAATAATAATTATATTATTATTATTATTATTATTATTATTATTATTATTATTTTGAGGAATATTTGGCATCTCATCCATG
Organism: Viscum album; assembly: GCA_963277665.1. Lineage (NCBI taxonomy): Eukaryota > Viridiplantae > Streptophyta > Magnoliopsida > Santalales > Viscaceae > Viscum > Viscum album. The sequence continues at coordinate 1,387,172,088 of OY728159.1, forward strand.
AGTTTAATTATGTATCCAACATTGGTCTTGTAATGACCATATCAAATTCAAGGTTACACTGCCAATGAAAGTTCATCAAATGGATGTATGGATTATAAAATATAATTGATGTAATATTATATAACCAAAATATTTATTAATATTTTATATTATTTTTGTAATCCTAAAATTATCTAAAATAAAAAATTTGGACACACCCTCTCCTTTTAGAAACCTGTCCAGCACACCATTCAGATTCCTTATCTCTCCATTTACCATCAATTTTCTTCTACACATCATCTTATCCCATGAATTTCCCTACAAACCTTGTTGAGGAATATTCATTATGTCGCACCTCTTCTCATGTGCCGGCACTATCAGACGAATTTTCTTGCATAGTATTCCCTGATCCGTAGTACACTAATGTTGAACCTCGGCCGACTTCAGTTGTCCTACTCATTCCCCGGAGCACCGGTCACCCACGTTTTCATTCTGCTTCGACCTACCACACCTGAACTGCCAACTGCCGATGTCACGACCTACTCGGATTAAACCATGTACAACCTCCATCGCATGCAACTTATCACTCACTTAATCGCCACACACACACACCACCACAACATTAGTGAGAAATTTTACCCCCCCCCCATTCCTACATTAAACCATGAATTGATCATTGGTTTCTGACCCTTGAGTCCCAATTAACACAGTCTTGGTTTCTACTCATAATTATGTCATTGTTTCACAAATCTGTAATGAATTTCGGCACCTGATCAATCTCGGGTCGCTTGAAAATTATCAAGCTAAGAACCACAGGGTTCTAATAGTGAATAACATGAATAATTGGGGTGGGAAAACACAAAAGTGAAAGTTTGGATCGTTATTTTTCCTTTACTAGACAACAAATCATGAATGGGCATCTGGGGTACGAATGCATTTACATAAGAATTGGTTTTCAATATTTGGGGATCACGCAAGGTGCGTAAATTGATGAAGTCATCATCAACATGCTCATAGTTTAATAAAGGGTGTAAATAGACCAAAAAAAGTCCTAAAAAGATTATATTGATCATTAGTTATGAATGTCACACTTGCGTAATGATTGGAAGAAGTAGTTGTGTTCGTCACACTTTGATCCTCCTAGATCAAAGACATCGTCGTCGTTCAACATCATTCACCAACAAGAACTAGTGGAGAGAGCTCGCCAGTGATTCCAGGTATTGTCTTCCAATCATAGAAAAAATAATTTATAGATATATTTATAATCACATTTTATTAGGTTAAATGACTTTAATTAATTACCCAAATAAATAATTAAATCATTTAAACCCACTTCCAATGAGCGAGAATTCCGAAGGACCTGCTCTGACTCATTTTATGTCACGCCTAGGTTAACAACTAAATTCTAGAACCAAACATCATATTGGATTTCTGATCTGATCAACCATCTAGGAGATATTCTATTATTTCTATAAATCCACATTCACAGAATAAAATTATTTTTAATATTTTTATAATATTAATTCTGTGCACCTCAGGCCTCGTAATCATGCATCGTCTCAGTGCCTAGTTCTGAAATTATTCCTAGGGATATTCTCAATGTCCTTAAAGGAAAAAATAGGGTCTATAAGTTATTCCCTTCATCAATGATTTTCATCCCTGAAGATAAAACACTGAGAAAATAGTTTGGGACACTGATCCTGCAGCTCGCTCTTCCCTACACAATGATGTAAGGCTAAATGAGAAGGGTGATAATCCAACATCACCACTCCTCATGACTTGACCAGAATCACCATTCCTCCCTAAATTACACAATACCCTTAATCAAAAAACATCGGGTGGAACTCCTCAGGATATATTCTCATGCAAGACCTCTTAGTTGATGTATCCTAGTTGAGACTCTCTCACAGTCTCGAGAAGCAAAGGAGTCAACACCATCGACTGATGAAAAACTATACCCTCCTGATCCAACACTACATCAAGGTTAATTTATATCACATAAGAGTACCAACAAACATTATATGTGGGTATAATCATCAAACCCAGAGAACATATACAAAAAACTCACTAGGCATACCCTTTGTGTCTTCACATCATTTAGTAGGAGAGTAACCCCAAAACCAAAAACTCCTCCAAACCAATTAATTTAATCCCATGAAAAATGATCAATATAGAAAAAATTAAGTGGAAATTCCATGATCATATTCAACACTCCATCGCACAACACCAACATAGTGTTACACTGACACCCCATGTCACCTCGATTGAACCTCGAGTAACGACCGGAAATAAAAGTGTATCTAAAAAAAGTGTCTACAAATTTCTACTGCAGAAGGTATAAAGGACAAAAAAATACCACTTATCATCTTCTTTACTACAAGGTCATTAGAATCCAAATATTGTAGCTATTAGTGGCCCCAGCCTCTAGCTCCCTCAACCTAACATGGGCCGCCCAGTTATTGTAGAAGGATCTCATATCGGCATCCACCACCTATAGCTCCTTCAGATCCTCTTCCCGCTCTACATCACTACGAACAACCCTTTCACCACATGGGAGATCCTAGATCATGAAATTGTCTCTAACATGGAGGTCCATCATCAATCTGACTTTTCTACATGGCATGTTTGGTCAGGTAGTCACACGCTATGTGACCTCTCCCATCACAAGAATTGCATCGAAACTCTCTAGGAAACCCTAGTGAACCTCTTTATCCCTACACTACGTGACCATTTTCTTGAGCCTGCTCATGGAAGGGTCTCCTTTTTTATATCTCTATCACTCTCCAGCTATAGTAAATTTTTATGCTCTGTTTCTCTCACTACCATATCCAGCTACCTGGTGTCCCTCCGATCGAATGTTTTTGGATAGAATCTCCCACTACAATAGCCCATTATATGTGGGGATGCACAATGGGAATGTACTAGATCAGATACCTCTACAGATTCCTGGTCGAACGTATGTGCTCATAAGTATCCATCTATGATCATGTCGATAGAGTATCACGTATGGTCTATGAACGATTATTCATACTCTTCCACCATTATCCCTCTCCACAGAAGCTCCATAATCCCCTAAATCTGAATGTAGAGTATATTAATCTACACAAAATATCTTTTAGAAGTCATCCGAAGAGAGCACTGACTCATCACACATATTATTAACAAATAACCACCAACTACAAATAGAATCATGGAAAAAAATGGCTACCAATGACACCACCTGGTCTGTTAATGTCTAAAAGAGACAGAAGATGCAGACCATCGACTCTAGCCAATCATCTAGTACATGAGGATCTAGTTCTCTATAGAACCTCTACAGTCTCTAGCATTGGAACTCACGGAGTATGCTCAGTATGTTAAAATCCTCATCCTACTCTTCTAGGAAAATTTTCTGCTTAATAGGAGGAGGTACTACTACCTATCTTGATGGAGGTAGGGGATTGTGGGATAGACACTGAACTGAGTTGTCTTTTCTCATTGATTCATCATCACGAATCCGAGTTTTTATCATAGATGGCAATGATCATAGAGTATTCCTGAATTTTATCTGGGAGTAATGCAATCGGATGAGAAAATATATGTATATATAATAATAATGAAAATGAGGAGCTAACTCAAGACGTAAAGTCAAAGAATCAATCCTATATAATGCATGTACCATTGTTCCCTATAAAAAATTCCTCAGGGTGTCGAGTCGACAATAAGGTAATTAGGGACTTGGTGAATAGAAATGATGGCCTCCCATACAATCAATGGAAACCATCGCTAGAGAGAGAATCTTGATAAATAATGACACAGTTTCCCTAAATACATCTATTGGCTTTTATAGAATAAATTTAATTTCACTGATATAAATCTTCAAATGGACATGGATAACCAAACTGATCATGTCGATGTGATCCTTGCAGAAAAGAAAATACGATTAACTACTAATTCACCCAACTCAGACACCCAGTGAAGAAGCTACATTTTACAACCTTTTTCATGAATATATCCTCACGGGTCCTACTTCATAAAACTAAAATAAATATATTGATCAATCCATTATGATCTTCATGGAAAAATTCATGGGATTGAATCTTTATTTTTCATAAATGGACACCCGGTGAAAAAGTCACTTTTCATAGTAACATGCCCTATTAAAGGTTTATGGATACAGCACCATGACCATGATTTAAATACCCAACATTTTTCATAAAGGTTCAACATAATTTGGGGGTCTTGAAGTCACTGAGAGTTCGTCAATTTGACATCGTACATGGAGCTATGGTAGATATAATATTTCACAACAACAATTACAATAACAATAAAATTAATTATAATAATATGAATTGTGTGAAACTGAGGCATGATCATCAATTAATTGTCTAACATTGGTATTGAAATGAACTTCCCAAATTTAGTTTCATGGTTACATAAATGGTTCATCAAATTATCTTCTCGTTTAAAAGATATAACCGATATAAACTACTTTACCAAAAAATTAAATAATAATATTTTATATTTTTATTATAATCGTATAATTATATATAATGTAAAAGGGGGTCACACCCTCCCAATTTTCAGGAATTACCAATGTGGAACATAGAATAATTATCTCTCCTATTATCATTAATTGGTAATACAATTGATTTTCTCCCTTGAATTCCAATGCAACCCTAGATGAGGGATATTCATCATATTTCACCTCATCTCACGCACCTCCACCTATCAGCTAAGCCAGCTAACACGGTCCTCCCTGACATGTAGTTCAGTTCTCACACACCCCATCCATCCTTAAATTTCCCGGTCATATGTTTCCACACTGATCACCCACCATGTCATGTCGCCTCATCCTACCCTTCCTGAACCACACACCACTGATGTCATGACCTACTCCACTAAAACCTCACACTGCCACCATCGCATGATGCATCCCACACACCAGACCTCCTCAAATGCACAGTTAGACATTCGGAGAGCCAATTCACCACTATTACTATGTAAAACCTTGAAATGATCACAGATATATGATCCTTGGGTACCAATCTACACAAACCCGGTCTCCTCTTGCATTTCTATCACCATTTCACTATTCTTCTCTGAATGTTGGAACCCGATTGGGCTTGGGTCGCCTGGAAATTGTCGATCCATGAACTGTAGGGTTCTACTAGAAACTAACTTGAATAATTGTGGATGTAAAATTACATAAGTGAATGTTTGGATAATTTTTCAAGACTTATTGACCAACTAATTTATTAGGGGCATCTTGTGTTAGAAAGAATTGAAAAAAGAAACTTTTTCGGTATATGGATATAATGCAAGGGGATAAAATTGATGAACTAATCATAAACATGATAGATGTTTAATCAAGGGAATAAAAACAAAAAATATGATTCGTACCAGGATTGGATCAATCACTGGTGACAATGATCTCACTTAAACAATGATTAAGAGAATCTGTAGCATTTTCTCATGCTTTGATATACCTAGATCCAAGGCTTTATCATCGTTTATTGTCGTTCTCTAATGTTAACGAGTGGATAGAGCTTTTCGTTGATTTTAGGAATTGTGTTCCAACCCTATAAAAATATAATAGAGATATATTTATAGACTCTTTGGAATAGGTTAAATTAATTTATTTAAAACTCTAAATAATTAATTAATTAATTTAAACACACCACCAATGAGTGAGTGATCTAAACATCCTGCACCTACTCATTTTAGGTCAGACCTACAATAAACAATTCATCATGGAGTGAACTATTGTCTCATATTTCAGATCCCATCAACCTTCTATGATATATTCCATAATTTTGGAAAAACTATGCATGATCAAATTTTTTTTAATATTTTTGTAAAATTAATCCCTGGAATACCGGGCCTCTAGAACGTCCACCATCTAGGTCCCTATCTCCAAAATTATTCCTATGAATATTCCAATTTCTTACACGAAAATAACATGGTCTCAACAATATTCCCATATTCAAATATTTTCTTCCTTGAAAATCACAAAATAATAAAAGATGTGGGGACACTAAACCTACACCAAGATCATCCCTATAAGGGGATGTATGGGCAAATGAAATGTGTGAAACTACCTATTCATCAATCATAATGATTTGACCGAAATCACATTTCATCTGTAAATGATGCGATTATATTTTTTATAAAAAAACATCAGGTGGAACTTCTAAAAATATCTTCTAATGCAAGACATCATAGTTTATTTATACTGGATGATAATATCTCACATTATCTAGATGTGATGGATTCAACAACATCGACTGATGAAAAAATTTTACCATCCAACTCCACCACTACATCATGGTTTATTCCAAGAACACATGATTAAAAATGAACATGTCAGGTGAATAGACTCATACATCCATGAGAATATAGACACGGAAAGCAAGTGGCATACCCTGTGTTTCTTCAATTATCTTAGAAGGAGAATAAACCCATTACAGAAAAAACCCCACACTTAATAATGGTGTCCCATGAAAAAAGTGTCATGTAGAAAGACACCACTAGCAATTCTAAGGCCTACTATGACACTCCATATCACAACTCTGAAAAATGGTCACACTGAAGCCACATGTCGCCCCAGTTGAACCTCGAGAAAATAAATGTATGAAAAAATTATCTCATAATAGTGCCTAAACATTTATTCAATATAATGAGTAAAGGGTCCATTAGAGTTCCTATTATCATATCATTCACTGAGGTATCATTGAAATCCAATTTTAGTATCCCTTTATGGCCTCTGCCACCATCTCCCAAAAACTCATGTGGGGCACCTTGTGGTGGTGGAACGTTCTAATATATGTGTCCACCACACACAACACATCCTTCTCCTCTACAATCTTAGCCTCCTTTGAGACAATATTTTTCCTTTCTAGGAGATCCCTGATAGTGATGTTATCTCTAGTGTGGTGGTCAATCAGCTATCTGTCTACACTCCTCACAATTTCATGTTTGGATGTCATGTTCCATTTGATCTATCCCAGGATGGGAATAACACTTATCCTATATAAGAATCCCTATTTCTATGTGTTGTCCCTTGTCTGCAATACCACATTGTTGAGCTAGCTCACATAAGGGTCTCCAATTCTAATCAATCTGGCGCCTTCTAGCTCATATAGATGAATCATCTATGATGTGCTCACTACCAGCTCTAGGTACCTAGTATCCCTCTGATATAATTCTCTCTATTAAAAGATCCCACTCCATCACCCAGACATATGTGGGGATTTACAAGGGCAGTATGCTGGATCAAATATTCCTGTAGAGTCATTTCTCAAAAAAAAAATTATTGTATGTAGCCATATATTATCATGTTGAGAGAGTGGAGCGTGATGTATGTGAACCTTTCTTCATAATCTACCACTATCATCCCTACATTCTGAATCTCTAGGAGATCTTGAATTTGAAAATAGCATAAGTAAGCAATGAAGTACTCCTCATGAAACAACTATTGGAAGTCATACCACCAGAGAGTCGACTCATCGTGCATCTGAGTAACTAATCTGCACCAATGCCTAACTTATCCTTGGAAGAGACTAGCTAACAATCTACCATCTAGTCTATCAGTGTCTGGAAAATACTCATAATGTTTAAAACCAACTCCATCCAATCCTTTTCTACCCGCGGATTTGTTTTTCCACGGAACCTCAGTGGACTTTGGTGTTGGAACTCATGGAGTGCGCTTAGCCTACACACATCCTCAACCTACTCTACATGGACTATCTACCGCTCAATGGGTGGAGGAGCTACTAGCTATCTACATGGATGTAGGGGATTGTGCGATGGACCATGATGTGTGGCCACATCACTTATAGGGTCGTCATCATGAACCAAAGCTGCTATCCTACCTAGCTGGAATCATAGAGTAATCATGAATGTTATGAAGGACTACCATGGCTGGATGAGCATATATATATATATATATTAATAATGATAATGGGGATTTATCTAAAGAATTATATTAAAAGATTCAATCATATATAATGAAAGTTCCATTATTCCCTACAACAAATGTCTCAGGGTACCGATTCAATAAGGGGGTAATTAGGGTATTGGTGAATGGATATGTTAGCTTCTCATGCCATCAATAGACACTATGGAATGATAGAAACTTTCGATACACTTTGACATTGTTTCCCTAAATCCATACAAGACTTTTTTAGGGTAACCTATGAAAAATTCCACAAGGTTTGAACCACATATAATACCACACTATCATAACCCGACCCAAGGAGGGGATCGAGCCATAACTACCCCATGCCCACCTCCATAAGCCTATTGTTGGTGATAAGCACCGAAGGCACAAAAAACTCATGCTAGGCATTTTCCTAAGATCTGATGCACACACACTTCCAAATCAATAAAAAAGTTAAAGGAAATTTAGTAAATCTAAAAATGATATAATGTAAAATGAACATGCATGAAACTCTAGATGACATAGGAGTATGCTAGATTAAACATAAAAGTGATGGGAAAATTTCCCAAACCTAAAACCTTTACCAACCTAATAGAAACTGAAAAAGAGTAATATCCCAGATATCCCCACTTCTATATCCCTAATATGACCATCGTACATAGTCCACATACGATGTATCCCTAAACTCCTCTAAGATCACAGTCATCCTATCCGCCGTCTAAAAAAGACATGACACAGCTTGGGAATATCCAGTGAAGGGGTGAGTATATACATACCCAATAGAACACTAGAAAAAGGTGATGGTTGATAAGTAAGAGATAATTTTAAAAGGACTTAATTTTAGATAAAATGGTATGACAAGAGTGAATGCAAAATCTAAAACTTATCCCAATATGAGAGTGAAAGTAGACCCATCTAAACACAAGGATCACGAAACAGTGAAAAGATAAAACCCTCATAAAGTCTTCACAACCAATAGTGGGAGAGTAGACTCATCCAGCCATGAAAGGATATACAAATAATGAACTAGGAACACCCCACACATCGTTTTCTCTCCAGAAATGATATTAACAAAAACCTAAGGATTGGGTACGGTAACAGGATAGATATATATTCTCAGTGTAAGAATCCCAAACAAGAGATTTAGGGGATCTCCATCTCATATCATAGCCCAATCAAGTGAGTAGCCGACCATTCCATGTAAATCCCTTCGCAATGACCTTCACCTCATTGTCTAACTAGGAGCCACAAGTCAAAGTTGATCAAATCACCACACCCTGATACTTCCCTTTTTGGTCATCATTAGCTCACACATACGGCATTAATTCATGTATCAGGAATGTGTCTCAGTGGGGAAACCACCCCTCTTTATTATGGGCCCATATGTACAACAAACCACACCTCATGACTATATCAAACAGTTAAGGGTCTTCACTGATAGTCATTAATGAACACCAATACGTAGCCTAGCTAGAGGGTACAACCAACAAAATTCATAGGGGAATGTCACTTCCCAGACACGACTGGAGGGTAACCCTGGTGAGCCATTAAGGGAACACAATTACCAAGCCTACAAGAGGGTCACACATAGATTTTCATTGGGGAACCCCACTTCCTAGATCGACTAGAGGGTACCACTTAGGAAAGTCACCAGAGAAAGACACCTCCCAGCCACATTTTGAGGGAAAGCCCGGTGAGTCATTAGGTGAAATCCATAACCTAGATCAGCAAGAGGCTCATGCATAGAATGTATTCAATGAACTGTACTGCCCACCTTATCTGGAGGTTAAGACTGAAATATCATGGACTCAAATGATGAGTCCTACTTGAGGGTAACATAGAAATATCATTCGGGAATTCCACAACCCTACCTACCAATAGGGTAAACATGGAACTTCCATGGGGGAACACCACTGACCATATGAGATACTGGGTAAGAATAAGTACAAAACCTAGTTAAGAAGCATAATTTCACAAGTTTCTGCATGAATTGTGCCTCAGGAGGCCCACTTATAGATCCCAAAATAAAAAATATGGATCTTACTATTGTGATCCTCATGAAAAATTCCTGAGATTGAGAGTTCATTTGACCAAAACAGACACCTGGTTAAAAATTCATATTTCACCGAAACGTGCCCAAAACAAGGTTTGTGGGGGCCACACCTAGACCATGATAAAAATACTTAATAATGTTCTTGAACGTCTGCCTTAATTTTGTGGTCACTACACTACAAATGATTCATCAATCTAACGTCCAATAGAGGATCTATGTTAGATACAATTTTTTATAATAATAATAATCTTATTATTATTTTTCTATCCATTTTGTGAAACTGAGCCACATGCCTGAATTAAGTATCCAACATTGGATTTGAAATGAATTTCTCAATGTAAGGGTTATTCTACCATTGATGGTTCAACAAATGGATGTCTTGGTTAAACGATAAAATAGATATAATATTATTTAACATAACAAATCATTAATATTTTTATTAATATTTTTATTATCATAAAATTTTCTACAATGGAAAAAGGGGTCACACACTCCCCTTTTTCGTGCATGCGCAACACACCCCATAGATTCCTTCCCTCCCCCATTATCATCAATTCGGAACTAAATTTCAACTTCTACATTGAATTCCATTGCAACCCTAGATAATGGATATTCATAATGTTGGACCACATCTCATGCACCTGCACCTATTGGTTGATCTCACTTGCACATTCGGCCCTAAAATATTGCACACTAATCACACACCCTAGCTGACCTCCGATTTTTTGGTCACGGACCACCTCACCAGTCACCCACTTCAACGCTCCACCTTGTCATGTCCTGCTTGAACTATACACTACCGACGTGAAGACTAGCTCCACCTGAACCATGCACCACCGTCGTCACCTACTGCCTCACACTCGCCATACCACCTCACATGCACCACCACACATTTGCAAAGCCACTAAATCCCCATTCCAACTCAAAACCTAGAAACAATTGCAGATTTATGATACTTGGTTGCTGATCTAGACAAATCTATTCTTTGGTCATGATTCAGTCTCCATTTCACAAATCCTCCCCAAATATGAGATCCAGATCAATTTTGCGTCACAAAACAATTGTCGAGCCCGGTAATTCAAGGTTCCACTGGTGAAGAATGTGAATAATTGGGGAGGGTAAAACATGGATTTGAATATTTGAAGCATTTTACAATTTTTATTGTCCAACCAATCATGAATGATCCTGTAGGGTTAGAAATAAATAAAAATAGAAATTGTTTTTCTTTATTTGGGGATCATGAAAGGGGCTCAAATTAAAGAAACAATCAACAACATGCTCATTGTTGAGTAAAGGTAATAAAACACCAATGTAGAGTCCTACCTGGTTTGTATTGATCACTGGTGATGATGATTTCACTTTCACAATGATCATAAGAATTTGTTGTGTTCATCATAGTTCGATCCGCCTATATCCAATTCTTCATCATCATCAATAGTTGTTCTCCAATGGGAAGGAGATGATAGAGCTCTCCAGTGATTGCAGGAATTATGTGCGAACCCTAGAAAAAATCCTTTAGAGATGTATTTATAATAACTTTGGATTAGGATTAATGAATTTAATTAAATAAAAAAATAATTAGTTAAATCATTTAAAAGCAACACAAATGGGCGAGGGTCCAAACATGTCGTGCCGACTCATTTTATGTCGTTCCTAGGGTAAACACTTAGTTATATACTCATCCATGGTCTCATATTTCTGATTTGATCAACCTTTTGTTAGGTATTCCATTATTTATGAAAAAATGTGCATGTAAAAAAATTATGGTTAATATTTTTTATAAAATTAAATATGGGCACACCGAGTCTCAAAATCATGCACCATCTCAGTATATGGATCTTAAATTATTTTTAGGAATGTTCCAAAGTCTTACACAGAAGAACTAAGGTCACTATAGTATTATTCTAACAATAATTATAATTTATATAAAATTGTGGGTGTGTTAGGACGAACCTAATAATTCATTTTGTAATTGTGATTGGGATAACTGTATATATGTTACTCATATAAAGATGTTGTAATAATTTAGTCTTTTTGATTCAATAAGATATTTAGTTCGAATTTACTGGTGATTTTATTCACCTATATGTGAATATTGGAGAAAAATTTTATTTCCTTATATGTCTTCATGATATTTCCATTACATTTTTCTTTATAAAAACTAAATTAATGGTAGTCTTAATTTTTGAAGCTAAAATATTTCAGTGGTATGTTTTCATCATAAATAACAATTGAATCATCGAGAAACACTTTCATTACTAATGTCCTATGAAAAGAATACTGATATAACTCATGATTTATGATCCTTGTATATTTTATTCAATTTCATTATGATGATTTTATATACATTGATTAAATTATCATACCAAAATTACTATCGTATTGTTACTTATGATCATAATATATTAATTTAAATGTTTACAATTACTCTACGTTTAATCTCATCATTCTTATATATACATTTCCTTATGTTATAAAGAAGAGTATTAAATGTTATTAGTCTAGAAGGACATCGTGTTTGGAGAATTGTTTTAGAAAAATTTGGAAAAATAAAATTTTTATGCTAAAATATGATTTCTAATAGATATCAATTTTTGATAATTATATAAAGTAATAAAATATAGTTTTTAGGGGTATGCGAATGACCCGATATTATTTATTTTTGGAGTATGTTTTTTTAAAGACCCAAAAATTCTATGGAAATTTTTTTCTTAAATTTATGGGATTTTTACGAGTCCGCTGTTTTTGACGGTGCATGATTTCGAGGCCCGGTGTGCCCGGAATCAATTTCTGATGTTTTCCTAAGCATAAATTACAGCGCATAAGCAGTTTTCCTAAAAATGTGAAATAACTCATAAACGGTTACTCAGATTAGAAATCTGAGGGCACCATTGCGCTCAGGATGTTGGGTTTACCCTAGGAATGATTTAAGTTTATTCGATGTGGGCATCCTGTGAGAAATCCAGAAAATGGCATAACCGTAAATAAAATAATTAAATAAATTTTTTTATTTTTCAAATTCTTATAACTCACAAACGGTAGAACAGATTAAAAATCTGAGACCACTGCTGAACTAGTGAGGGCTTGATTTATTTAAGCAGAAACTAACCTTGGCCGGCATGGGCCACCAGAAAAAGTTAGTTATTGGCCTCAAATAAAAAAAATTAAAAGATAATTATTTTATTTTAAAATTCATAAAATCTAAAAAGTTACTCGGATTGGAAATACGAGAGTACCATTAGGTTCTTTGAGGCGTTTTTCACCTAGGAAGAGCCTATCCCCGACCGCAGTGGGTCGAGGGTGACTGATAATAATTTTCCGAACATTTTTTCGGGTACGTTCAGTAAACGTGCGAGCGGTGTTTTATATCATTTGAACTGGTGCTCAGAATTGAAATCTGAGGGCACCGTTGAACTCGTAGTATCAGTAATTTTTTAGTGATCCCTTCACAGCAGTTGTGTTTTAACAAGTTTAGAATTTATTTTGTGGCTTTTTTAAAATAAATAATATTATTAATAAAATAAAGTACAAAACTTTATTTTATTTTAAAGCTGACATGTGTTGTGTGTGCATTTAGTTGAATCCTCTCCACTCCCTCATTAATAAGGGGGAGCCTTTGGCCTCCTCCGCACAATTAATTGTTCCAACGCGCTTGCCAATTAATTGTGCCAACGTGCGTGCCAATTAATTGTGCCAACGCGCGTGCCAATTAATTGTGTCCATGTGTGTACCAATTAATTATGACAACATGTGTAATTTAATTAAGGGAAGCTGCTTGGCATCTTCACCTTTTAATTTTTCCAATGCACCACATCATTTCACCAGCTTAAATTAATTGGCTTGCGCCTTTTTTTAAATTAAGTAACAGTATCGTTGAAATTTACGAAGGATCCTAATAAATGAACCGTCATAAATTCCAACGATCGTTACTTACCATTCCCCCTCTCCTATATATATAGAGCTTGGGAGGATGATTTGGGATGGCTTCACCAAGCGATGAAGCACTGGTAAAGTGTTGTGACGCCGAACACTTGGATGATTACACTCTCTAATGAAGAACGCGAAGAACACCGATGACGCTCTTCTTCTCTGGCCTTCTTCCTCAGACCCCCTTCGATGTGGGACGTGATCGTCTACCATAGACTGAAGACTATCCTTCCATGACGTCAACGAACGACTACCAGAAAATCAAAGGTCTGGGTGTGCCTAAAGTTTTTTAACGCTTAATAATCTCTCGTTAAATCAATTTCTTGAGCCGCTTGTTATCGTTCTAACATGGAGTGTTCAGGCCACACGAACACGGCCCGACCCCTCCAAAACCTTTATGGTTTCAGAACCATGGATCAACAGTGACGTAACAGTGACATGAAAATGTGGTGATGGCGACGAAGAGGGCGAATAGAGGTCGCGCTTACCACGACCTCCGTGAACCTTGCCGTCGGTCGACCGGCGCCCGACCGGCATACCCGCGCACTGCCCGGCGCGTGCCCCGGCCGAAACTGTGGCCATCCCGGCCTGCTGGCACCCTTCCCACACACCCTTCGCACTTCCACTACGCCCCGTGCCGACCCGGAGCCCTCCTGGTGCCCCCTGACGCCCCCCACCCGACGCCCCCCGGTTCCTAGGTTTCCTGCCCGGCGCCCCCCCCCCCCCAGCACCTTATCGATGCCCTGAGCCATCTGCCTGGCGACCGACCAACTACTCGTTGCGGCCCGTGCCCTTCCCGGTACACCCACGGCCTACCTGCGGCCTGCCTTTGGCTTCTCGGGAAGAGCCATCCGAGCCGTGCCCTCGCGGTGCCAGCCGGACCTGCCACTGGCCTTCGGCCCGAGTCGCCCACGTGGCGACTTCGGCCAGAATTTTCCATGCATTCCACTGGGTCAGGCCCAGTGTACTAGGCCAAACGTAGTAGGCTAAACCTTCAATGGGCCAAGATAGACCCATCAAGTCTGACCGGGTCGACCCAGACCGAGTCGACCCAGACTGAGTTGGGCTGAGTCAGTCCGACCGGGTCGGACCATACCTGGGCCCACTTTTGACCTTTGCTTGTGTTGGCCATATCTTTGGCACCAGACGTCTTTTTGACAAACCCTCAATGGCACTGGTCATATCATTGAGAATCGGTCCATTCAAAAATAACCCATGGGAATTCGGGATACAGTTAAGATACTATCGGGTTGGTTCGTACACGAAACCAACCGGGCCCCCAGGAAAAAAAGGCAAATAAATCACAGAACGAGCGTCTGATTAACGCGTTGTCTGTTGCATTAAGAACCAAATGGCGGGGTGGAACTTTGTGATAATTCTTATTGGGACTTAGTGAAACATGGAGTATCTTGTTGTAGCTCATGGAGTGGACCCTCTTGGAGACAAGTGAGCAGACTACAGAGACCTAGATGCTGGCCGAGACCTGATGACTGCTTGTTCGATTCATTCGGAGTGACATGACTTGCCCGGTGGGAGCGCTACTGTATGAGGAGGCAGACAAATGGTAGAGGAGTGATACTGTGTGAGACGGTAGAACCGTTGTACTCGACAGCAGGAATACCTTTGTAGGAAATTAGGGGAAGCGCTACTGTGTGAGGTGGCATACCCATAGTGGATAGAGCTACTGTGTTAGGCGGCAGACCCGCGGTGCTCATCAGGAGGAGTACCACAATATTCTAAGGACGGTGAGTAGTACCTCAGAGTCACGATAGGACTACTGTGCTCGATAGAGGAGGATTTCTCCAACAGTCATGGTTTCATTAATGAAAAATTCTGGTATGAGCTGAGCCAGTGACCATTTCGTTTTTTCTCATGATTGAGATGGGATACTTGATAACTTTGGTATATGTATGGGAAAATACCTATGTATTGGTTATCCGTTGAATTTTATGCCTTTTCGTTCATCCATGTTAGATTTTGTGAGACCATGAGGGTCTAAGGGTCCCTATGGAGTATTGTTCTACTCACCCCTGCACGGGCTATGTCGGCACTACGTTATGTTGGATGCAGACGACAGACAATGTTGACAGAGGCCGAGAGAGAGCCAGGACTGGATGGTACCCATAGGTGGACTACTCGGCGAGACTGTACATGGAGCGAACTGTCAGACGTGGAGTACTAAGGTGGACATCTGTACCTACCCTTCAGGTAGGAATCCCAAACGATGATCCTGGAGATGCTTCTACGTTTTAGCTGTTGTCCCATTCTTTCAGTTGTACTTTCTTTCAGTTGTACTTTCCTGTTGGGATTGTATTCTAGCCCCCTTTACATTCAGTAAACTTTTTATATAGTTTTTATTTAGTTTTGGCTTCCACATGTAATCTAGTTGTGTGAATTTGAGTTTTATAAAGATAATGCCTTCCCAGTTATAGGGTTTTATGCCTATGGTGCTAGTCTCCGGCCCTTGGACAATGGAAGGAGGGCGTGGGGTAGTTTCGACACGGGCCCCAAGGGATGGGTTGTGACAAATTGGTATCATAGGAGTCGGTTCTACAACAGAAATTAGGAATCTGGTATTTTCTTTCTGTGAAGTAATAGTGGTAAGGGTACTCAATGTGGTTTTCAGTTCAGGGAGTCCAGTGTGGGTGCGACAGCCAATGTATCCATACACCAGGACCCTGACTACTGATTTCCAACATAGTACATGAAAAAACTGATTGCGTGTGTGTTTTCAAAAGTTTTTATTAATGTCAACTCAAACCAGGTCAGCTCACCAGGTATAATCATTTGACTGTGTCGTATCTGTTCAGGATGCCTCCATATAGACAGCCAGTTAGAGTTTCAAGAGAGTACCCGATGACGGCCCATTGAGCGACGAGGCTCCGGTGCAAGGTCCTCTTTCTATTTTGGCACCTTCGGGTGGTGTACCAGCAGAACCACCACATGTTGGGCAGCAGATGCCACCAGTCAGACTGGAGGATAGTTCAAGTCGACTGATCATGTTTCACGAGTTCCAGTGGCAGAGGCCTTCGAGGTTACGAGGAGAGATAGATTCCCAAGAAGCAGATGACTGACTAGAGGTGATTTCTAGAGTTCTCCACCTAGATTAGACCCTATTAGGGCATATTTTGATCTTAGCTTCTAGTGTTTCCCCGTGACTGACCATGAGTTTGGTCTATATAGAGATGAGGATTCTGTACTTGGACCATTTTCTGAGATTGTACCATCAGGTAGTGTGTCAGCTATGTCACTATCTATTTTCCAAGAAATCACTATTCTTCTTTGCATTCCTACTTATATTAAAATTCTAGAGAGAACCTTTTGTGGCTGAATTTTCTTTGGCTGAGCGGATATAGCCAGTTAATTATATCATTGGGGAAGCAAAAAACTAGTGTTAGTCTCAAAGACTTGAGCGTGTAAAATGTTTTGGGAAGAGGATGTGAAATAAACAGATAAATCTGCAGGGCAGCAGACGTGGAATCAGAGCAAGGAGAGAAGCATGAGGTGGTGTAAATTCAACATGCTACAACCACCTGCCTTTGTAGTCCCTGCCAAAATCCGGGAGCTGGAGGGCAGGGGAAGAGAGTAGCTTCACGTGGTCAAAGACTATGACCCAAGGGCTCTAAGAATGATACGAGGTATGATCTGTGTCTACTACTAGCTGCTGTATCGATAGACATAGATACTAATCATTCCTTCCTTCCATGAATCCTATCCAAGACCTAGAGTTTCTGTAAACTATTTCCTTGACCCTCACGTCTGGAGATACCTTTGGGAGTAGACTCGATAATCACACTTATGCCGATAGGGTGGTCTGACCCTTGATCCAAGAGTTTTGGTTGGAACCTCGTAGTGGCAGCATCGAGGCCTTAAGAGGTTATTTTGGGTATGGACTGGGAAACCACAGTTCATAGAAAGATTGACTATATTATGCAAAAAGGTTTTGGTTTAACTAAAATGTTGGGATGAGGTTTTCCTTAGTCTAAGTGAAAAATAAAACGCATGCATCACAGGTTAAACTCATGCATAGGAGGGTGCAACTGACCACTCTTGAGTCGTCCAGACTTACCCTCGAGGAAGTAGGAGTTTTGAGTTACTAGTTCCAAATAGTAGAGGTACTAGTTCCAGTCATAAAGGACTTTGTTCATGATTTCTAGCCTCTTTGATGTAGTTGTTTGTGGTTGATTCGTGTCTTTGTACTTTGATCTGCAGTAATAAAAGACACTTGTCCCTGTGACATTTTCTTTCTTGCCTTTTGTTTGGTTAATACTATAAGTTTCTGGTTAAAACCATTGAATTGACCTTCACATTCGACATTCCTACTAGAGGAGACCTAGTGACCACACACTGATGACGACGGTGTGACTCGACCCTAGGAGGAAAGAGTGACGGTTGGATCTTTTGTTAGTAGCGTCTAGGCCTTACGATGTCGTCCATGGCATAAATATGTACTGTTCATGTTAGGATTGACTGTATTAGGAAAAGGACGTGGTTCGTCTAGTGGATGAGACCAGATTTCTCTTTTCAGCAATGGAGAAATCTTAGCAGCTATTGTAGGACATAGGCAAAGAAGTGTGTAGTCGAGTTCTTTATAAATGGATAGTCTCACACATAGTTCGTTGAACGAACGATTACCATTTGACTCTATTCTCAAGAGCCTCAGTTATATATTCATTCTTAAGGACTTGAACCTGAAACAACGATTATGGCTTGAGTTCCTCCAGTACATTGAATATGAGATAGTCTATACCCATGAAAAGAGGAACATTATTGAAGATGCGCTCAGCAGGATGACTAGTATTCAGCTGCTACGTGAGGCGACAGTGTAGTTGGCCGTGTTGCAGATATCCTTTGTGGATAGGTATGGAGTGGCCTATCAACACTATCTTACAGACACTCCCCCACTTCTTCAATGAGTCAGGGAGGCATAGTATGGGGACACTGACTGTGAGGCCCATGTGCTCATATATCTTCAGGAAAGTCTCCCAAAATATTTTTTGAAGGTGGGGAGCACGTCATCCTGTTCAGAGGACGTACCATATTACCAGTGCCAATTCCGGAGGATGTTTTGAGGGAGTTCTGCATCCCCTCTTACGGTACATCCACGAGCGGATTGAGACTATAAAGAGAAGAAAGAAGTCTTTTGATGATAAGAGACGGAGACCACTGGTGTTTGAGGATAGGGACCACGTCTTTCTACTTGTCTCACCTCGACGAGGTCTATAGAGATTTTGCCGAGGAGGAATGTTAACTCCGAGAGTAATTAGACCTTTCCATGTCCTCCGTAGAGTAGTCTAGGTAGATTACCGCTTATCTATTCCACCTCAGTTGCACCAGGTGCACGACGTCTTCCACATATCTTAGATGGGGAGATACGTGCATGACCCTACACACATCAACAACCACAGGGAGATGGAAATCGATGACGGGGTGAATTTCACGGAGGTTCTAGTGGAGATTAAGGATCGACATGAGTGGGACTTACATGGATGATCTATACCTCTGGTACGCGTACGTTGGCAGCACATGAACCTCCATGATAGCACATGGTAGCGGGAGGCTCAGATGTGTGCTCAGTACCCCCTTTTATTCCCTTAGTATGAGTTGTAGCTTAAGGGGACGTAAATCTCTGAGTTGCAGAGAATTTAAAGACCCCGAAATTCTATGGAATTTTTTTTATAAATTAATGGGATTTTTACAAGCCCGTAGTTTTTGATGGTTCATGATTCCGAGGCCCGGTGTGCCCGAAATCAATTTCTGAAATTTGGTAAGATTACATTAATGTGTGTAAGTAGTTTTGCTAAAAATGTCGAATAACTATTAAACGGTTACACGGATCAGAAACTTGAGGGCATCGTTGCGCTTAGGATGGTGGGTTTAACCTAGGCGTTACTTCAATTTAGTTGGCGCAGGCCTCCTATGAGAAATCCCAAAAATGGCATAATTATAAATAAAATAATTATATAATGTTATTTTATTTTTCAAATGCTTATAACTCACAAATAGTATCTCAAATTAAAAATCTGAGACCATCACTGAACTCGTGAGGGCTTGATTTATTTATGAAGATAATAACTTTTTCCGGCGCGGGCCACCAGAGAAAGTTAGTTTTCGGCCACACATAAAATAATTAAGTGACAATTATTTTATTGTAAAATTCATAACTTCTAAATGGTAACTTAGATTTGAAATCTGAGAGTACCTTTGGGTTCTTTGGGGAATTCTTCACCTAGGAAGATCCTAAAATCGACCACAGTGGTTTGAGGGTGACTGATAATAATTTTCCGAACTTATTTTGAGGTACGTTCAGTAAATGTGCGAGTGACGTTTTCTATCGTTTGAATCGATGATCGGGATTGAAATCTGACGACACTGTTGAACTCACATCGTCGATATTTGCTTTTTGATACCTTCACTGTAGTTGCGTTTTGAAAATTTTTGAATTTTTTTTTGGATTATTTTTAAAAAAATAATAATATTAATAAAATAAATTACAACACATTATTTTATTTTTAAGCTGCCATGTGTTGTGTGTGTAGTTAGTTGAAACCATTCTACTCTCCCTCATTAATGAGGGAAAGCCTTTGACCTCCTCTTCACAAATAATTGTGCCAATGCGCGTGCCAATTAATTGTGCCAGCGCCCGTGCCAATTAATTGTGACAACGCGCGTGCCAATTAATTGTGTCCATCGGCACACCAATTAATTGCTCCAATGTGTGTAATTTAATTAAGGGAAGACATTTGGAATCCTCCCCTTTTAATTTTTCCAACGCACTACATCTTTTCACCAGCGTAAATTAATTGGCTTGCACCTTTTTTAAAATTATGTAACAGTATCGTTGAAATTTAGGAAGGGTCCCAATAAATGAACTGTCCTAAATTCCAAAGATCATTACCTACCTTTGCCCCTCTCCTATATATATGGAGCTTGGGAGGAGGATTTGAGATGGATTCACCAAGCGACAAAGCGCTGGTAGAGTTTTGCGATGCCCCGAACTTGGAGGATTACACTCTCCAACGAAGAACGTGAAGAAAACGAAAAACACAGATGACGCACTTCTTCTCTGGACTTCTTCCTCAGACCCCCTTTGACAAGGGATGCGATCGTCTACCACAGATTGACGGCCATCCTTCTGCGATGTCAATGAATGACTACAGGAAAATCAGAGGTAGGGGTGTGTTTTAAGTTGTTTAATGATTAATCATCTCTTGCTAAATCATCTTCTTGAGCCTCTTGTTATTGTTCTTACATGGAGGGTTCGGGCCGCACGAACAGAGCCGACCCCTCCGCAACTTTATGGTTTCGGAATCATGGATCGATGGTGAAGTAACAACGGCATGGAAATGTGGTGACTCTGACGAAGAAGGTGAATAGTGGTTACACTTCCAGGGACCTCCGCAAACCCCGCCGCCGGTCACGCGGCGCCCGACCATCCTACCCGTGCGCTGCCCGGCGTGCGCCCAGACCGGAACTGCGACCAGCCCGGCCTGCCGGCACCCTGCCAGCGCGACCCGTGCACTGCCGGCGTGCCCGGTGCCTGCCCTGTGCCCTCCCAGCACCCACTGGCGCCCCCGACACCTGCCCGGTGCCCTAGGCCGTCTGCCCTCTGCCCGGACGGCTGCCCGGTGTGCCCCACCCCCTTCCCGGTACATTCGCGGACTGCCCGTGCGGACCTGCCACTCGCCTTCGGGCTGAGTCGCCCACGTTGCGACTTCATCCCGAATTTTCCATGTAGTCCGCTGGGCCGGGGCCAATGGACTGAGCCAATCATAGCGGGCTGAACCGCCCAATGGGCTAGGCTAGACCCATGAAGTCTGACCGGGTCGACCCAGACTGAGTGGGATTGAGTCGGTCTGACCGGGTCGGACTGGACTCAGGCCCACTTTTGACCCTTTGCTTGCGTTGGCCATATATTTGGCATCAAACGTCCATTTGATGAACCATAAGTGGCACTGGTAATATCTTTGAGAATTTATCCCCACAAAAATTCCCCATGGGAATTCGGTGTACAGTTGAGATACGATCGGGATGGTTTTTATACGAAACAAACCGATCCCTAGGGACAAAAAGGCTAATAACTCACAGGCCAGGCATCTGATTGACGCACTGTCTGGTGCGTTGAAACCCCTATGACGTGGAAGACCTTTGTGATACTTCTTCGTGGGACTTCGTGACACTTTGAGTATCGACTTGTAGCTCTTGAAACGGACCCTCCTGGTGACGAGCGAGCAGTCTACGGAAACCTAAAAGCTGGTTGAGACCTGATGACTATTTGTCTGATTCATTCGAAGTGACTTGACTAGCCAGTGGGGAGCACTATTGTTTGAGGCGGAAGACCCATGGAAGAGGAGCGCTACTGTGTGAGGCGGCAGACCCGTGGTACTCGACAGGAGGATTACCTCTATAGGCTATTATGGGGAGCTCTACTATGTGAGGGAGCAAACACCTGGTGGGGAGCGCAACTGTGTGAGGCGGTAGGACTGCGGTACTCGACAGGAGGAGTACCCCAGCAGTCTAAGGATAGTGAGTAGCACCTTGGAGTCACGACATGACTACTGTGCTCGATAGAGGAGGAGTTCTCCATCATCTGTGGTTTCATTAATAAAAAATCTTGGTATGAGATGAATCAATGACCTTTGTGTTTTTCCTCATGATTGAGATAGGTTATTTGATAACTTAGGTATATGTATGGGAATATATCTACTTATTGGTTGTCCGTCGAATTTTATGCCTTTTGGTTCATCCATGTTAGATTTTGTGAGACCATGAGGGACTCAGGGTCCCTACTGAGTTTTTCTGTACTCACCCCTGCACGGGCAATGCCTGCACTACATTGTGTTGGATGCAAATGACAAACAGCGTTGACGGAGGCCGAGAGCGAGCCAGGACTGGATGATACCTGGAAGTCGAGTACTCGGTGAGACGGTAAACGAAGTGGACCGTTAGACGTGGAGTGATGAGGTGAAAATCTATACCTACCCTTCATGTAGGAATCACAGACGATGATCCTGGAGTTGGTTGTACGTTTTAGCTATTTTCCCTTTCTTTCAGTTGTACTTTCTTTCAGTTGTAATTTCCTGTTGGGCTTGTATTCTGGCACCCTATACTTTCAATACACTTTTTATACAGTTTTTACTTACTGTTTACTTTCACTTGTACTCTGGTTGTGTGAGTTTACGATTTATAAAGGCAATTCCTTTCTAGTTATAGGGATTTACACCTTTGGTGCTAGTCGCCAGCCTCTGGCCTATGGAAGGAGGGCCTAGGGTAGTTACGAGATGGGCCCCGGGGGACGGGTCGTGACAGTTGTAATAATTGTATTTCATTGTTTTTTGTTATAAAATCCAATTTTAAAGAGTATGTTTTAGAACAAGATCTATGTCTATGTTTCTAGGATGTTATAATTAATCTCCCCAATGGCATAGAATAAGAATTCCATGACATATTTCATTTATTAAGAAACACTTATCATGCCACATAAAAATCACTTATGAAAATGTTTTCATATTTATAAAAACCCTTTTTATATAGTAATCCAATCATATCATACATATATGTTCATAGCATTGAAATTATTATTTGAAGAAAATATAACCAGAGCATATCCTCTCATTTTCTACTCATTTAAAAATTCCCCTTTATTGGCTATAACATTTTGATATCATAAAGTATAGGACA
The DNA here is from genome assembly GCA_963277665.1 of Viscum album. Classification (NCBI taxonomy): domain Eukaryota; kingdom Viridiplantae; phylum Streptophyta; class Magnoliopsida; order Santalales; family Viscaceae; genus Viscum; species Viscum album. Next base: position 1,387,195,649 of record OY728159.1, read on the forward strand.
ATGAAAACCAAGTCTAAAAATGTTTTCATTAATTTTTTTGTTGTTTTTGGCCCTTAATCACATAGTATAATTGATTAGAGAGTGGAAGAAGGTTACAATAGTGATATAACACAACAATATATTGTGTATAATATTTTTAGTAATATTACATAGTTATTTTCATTGATGTAATAAATATACTTGTTAACTATGAATCTTGGGATAATTCCCAATGTCCTCTACATGGTATTGATAATAGTAAAAGTACATATATGACTATATCATACATATTATAAATATTGAAATTGAATCAATTTTAAATTATTGAATTGATTCACTTTGTTCACATGAAAAATACCCTTAATAAATTGTAAAATTTATTATTCAAATATATTCATTATGGTATTATCTTATTATAAAATTTCATTTTTATTATTGAATAAATTATTGATATTTAAAATCAATTTTTCTAGTACTTATTCATTTTCATTTAATATCACCATAAAATTCCCTTATTATCCCAAATATTAGAATTCTACAATTAAATATAGATATTTCAAGGATAGTGAATTACAGATTCTAATTGTAATTTTTATATTGAATGATTTATATCCATAGGTGTCATTTGTGGATGTATTAATTTTTATATTTTAGAAAAAATGAAATTAGATCGTTATATATGATATCCTTTTTGAAATAGATAATTGTTTTTAACAATATGAATAATACAAATCTTTTGAGGACAAATTTTACTTTTCTTCAAATTAATTAATTTATAAAAATGATGTTTTTAATAAGTATTTTGTTGGAATTTTAATTTTTCTAATATAATGTTATATTAATGAATTATTAATTTTAGAATTATGAAATTATAATATATAGTGGAATTAATATTAAATGTAAACATTGTTATTTAGAGAAATATAAATAGATATATTTATATTGTAAATATACGATAGTCAAATGTGATATATTTCTTGATGACATTATTTATTTATTATAATAATTATAGATCATTTTTGTATTTTTTTGTAACTATATATAATATAAATGAATTGAATAATTTTTAATTATGTATGATTTATCAAAGGGAAAGTGTGGTTTAGTAAGTCAAATTTAAGGCGATTAATAATTTGGATAATAACGAACAAATAATAACCATCATAATGGATATATTTTGGATATTTGAATTTAGACTCATACTCATCAAATCATTCTAGCAATGATATTTGAAAAATAAAAATTTTCTATTTGATGATATGAATAATATTTTACAAGTGGAATTTGTTCTAAAAATGGTGATTTCAAATTATATTAGAATCTAAGGGTATCCGAATGATATTTGTAAAATAGGTATTTAATAATGTAAAAATGAAACTTGTTTATTTTTTTATTATAATAATTTTTTTCATTTATTATTTTATAAAAAGAATATTTTCTTCAATTGAAATTATATAAGAAAACATTGGGTGATTAATTTGATTATTTAAATTTTTATTTTATTATGTTGTTACAATGTAGATATATATATTAATCCATGATTTCATTTTATAAATATATAAAACATGCGCTATTTTAGTGTGGAAATATTTTTTATTTTTAATAATTTATTTGTATTTTATTTGGATTTTATTTTATATGTACATGCATGGTTTCTATATGAAATATTATTGACTTTAAAATCAACCATTATTTTTTTTATTTGAGGAATGTATATATATGATCAAACATTGTTGATGGAAATAGATGAAAATATTCATCACCATTACAACTTTTTAATTTCATGTTTTTATTATAGGGAAGGATGTCAAAACATGTTTTTAATCATGTGCCTTTTTTCTTATATTATTTATATTTTATTACATAAAATGAATTAGGTTCTATTAAAATCATAATATTTTTTTAATAATCAATTACATGTGGAATTACTTATATATATTTTATATGAACATGCATAGGATGAAATTTATATTTTTTGGAGAAAAATTCCCCACAGTTTACATTTTACCCACATTGATTGATGAGAACATAGAGTGGTTATGAGATGAGTTTCAGGCCATGTGGTATCATAAACTGCTTATTAGGATTTGTGATCTTGATATAGTGTAATTTTATATTATATTGAAGGTGTTTTATTAATTAAATTCATGTATGATTTATTATATGTGGATAACAATATTTTTAGATGATCAAATATACCGAAAAAAAATTCATAGTTAATTTTTTTTAAAAACATCGCGTTATCTTGATATCTGATGAGATGAGAGAGTTATGATTACCTAATAAGTATATATTTTTTATGGTTTAAACCATTATGTGTTTCATCTCTATAGAGACCACATATCTTAGAATTGATAGTAGAAATTGTAATGGGAGTTACAATTTAGAAACAAAAAGAATTTTTATTATCCACAAAGTATTAAAAATAAAAAAAAATTTATTTATCTCATGTTTGTTTATGACATAATAAATAATTAGAAATGGATTAATCCATTTTGGTTAATGGTTGAGAATTTGATTTGATAATTAAATAAGAATATAATTATCCAAATTTTAGAATATGTACATTTTTTTGATGAATGGTTTGGGAATTATTTATTTTTTAAATAAATCATTTCATTTATTATAGATTATTTCACCAAAAAGTGATCGTGTAGATTGTCTATTTTGAGATGGGGCTATTGAGCATGCTACCATGGACACCCATTTGATAGGATGATATATATAGGTAGTTAATATGATTATAAAGGTTGATAAATAAAAATTTTAATGATTAGTGAATAGGTATTTAATGTTCACAATGAATAAACATACTTTGTTAAGAGTGTATACCTAGACAGTGAAAAATTATGAATTATTATATATGGTCAACCGAGGATTATTATTTAAGAGAATTTATTAGACAATGATTGAGACAACATGTGCATAAAATACACAAATTTGGTATCATTTAAAATTATATTGATTATATCTCTTAATTAAAAGAAAGAACAACAACAAAAATGGTTAGTTTCTTTAGAGAATAGAATCATATGAATCATATTACAAAATATTATCCCATAAATCCCATAAAGAATCACCATATTATTAAACCTTATCAATATAAATGAAATTTAAATGATAAGTAATATAGGAAGAAAAAGAAGGTAGTGATCTTGATATATAAAATGGGAATGAACTTATCAAAAATTAATAGTGAATTCGTATTTAAACATGTAATGAAGCATGAAAATGGTAGTAATCATGAGTAATGAAGATGATAATGGGATGTTATATTGGAATATTATATCATATTCTTACTAAATATATATTAATGTTGATTAAAAAATGAATAATCATGAATAACATGTACCGTAACATAATCATTTTAAATATGAATTATAATCAAAGACTTGGGTAATGAAATATAGTAATGTGGAACAAATAAATGAATATAAAATTTTAACATATATAATGTATAAAAATAATAATATTCATATCATATTATATTATAAATTATATTAGTCTCATATTATATTTTCTATGGGATAAATAACCATAACCCATAATATATTGAAAGTGGGTTAACAACCTATATCTTATTACTTCTCATTATATGTAAATCATCCATCAGTTCATTATAATGGTATATAATTATTATTTTTTCTAATAAAAATTTGATAACTCTACATATGTTTGCCACATGAAAAAAATTTATACATCTGAGATTTATTATCCATGAAAATAAAATTGGTTACCCATGATTTTCAGAAGGAATAATACAATAACTCATGGAAAAATAAATAGAATATACAAAAAATCATAATCTGAATGGACAATGATAGAAGAAGTATAGTTCAATATATAAATGATTACTTTCATTTATGGAATAGAATCCATTTTAAAACATGATTAAAATGATCCTTACACTTTGGTGACATTATCATTAAAATTATTTTTATGTAAATTTTAGAATCATCTTGTAAGGGTAGATAATAGTCATTTATAACATTATTTTAAAACAATAGTTTCTAATAATAGATTACTGAAAAAATGGATAAATTATATGAAATATGGTTTGAAAGATACAAATTTAAATGAATATGAAAAATAATTACTCATTATGAATTTATATTGAATATAAAAACAAAAAACAATTCAAAAACGGGTATATGGTATATGTTAGGTCCAAAAGGGGACTATATTCCATCAGTGTGGGGGGGGGGTGAATCAGGGTATGGATATTATTTTTAAACATCCTCGTACCGTAATGGATCTTGACCTCTTTACTACTGTGGTCACTTATTATCGTTAATGTTAATGTTGATCGTGTCCTTTCCAATTTTATATGATAAAAATTCACTAAAAGTAATGCAATACAACAACCACAATAATAAAAATATTTTTAGTTGGTTTACCCTCACTAGGCTACAAAAAATGATTATACAATGATATTATTCTGATTACATAAACATCATTATGGATCACTACCAATAATTATGTTCATGATATATCAATTCTATTTTCAGGCTCACTAGATTGACAAGATTTAGGGTCATCTCAGTAAATTATAAAGGGTCACTCCCTTCATCTCTTCCTCAAGATCACAACCGGTGAGAAGGATCGTCGTCTTCCTCTTCCTTCACTCATTACTCTTGAAATGGATCCACTCATAGTTTATGGACATGTAGGTATCTTCTTTTTCATGAAATGATTCATCATAATCTATAGTTAAATGATTTTTTAGTGTTCCTTTTTCACCCGTAGTTGAAATACACATTTTTGCGTACAATTAGGTTAGCGGAAATGGATTTAGGGAACTTTTTATGTCCCTTCACTGACCACCTTCTTCCTCCAAAAAATGCATACCACGTATTATTCTTGGTCCACCTCCTCTATGTAGAACCTGCAATTTAATATCCACATACAATCCTTGCAAACTACTTCGTTATACTGCTACCACACAGTGGACTTCCCCATAGACAACCTCTTTTTCAGGCCACTTCTCCTCTGTAAACCACTTCACTTTTGCATACCATTTTTTTTTGTAGGCTATAGTTCCTCTCAGTTCATTATCATGAACTGTTTCCATGAACTTTCTCTCTTTTCGTGGAATCATCCACACAAAATTATTCTCATTTGTAGAGTTTTTTCCTAAAAATAAATTCGAACATAGTTGAATTCCGGATGTGAAGATGTTATCTTATGAAAATATCTCTATGTAATGATTGGATTAGTGCTCTTTATGTAGGAAAATAGATGTGAAAAATCTGCTAATCAATGATTTACTAAATCTTCCATGTGATACTGGCGTAACTGTGTAATGATTCTCCATGATCCATTGTTCCCTATGCAGTCCATGTACTGCCACTCTTCCTATGCGGAATCCAAAATCACCATCTCATTTACACAAATTACACCTTTAGTAACTTCTCAAATTACAGCCTTATTTTCATGAAAGAAAAATATCCCAGGTACCACAATCCTTACACATACTACATGTCTTCTATAAGAACTATTTTCTCCCCATGATCTGTTTCTGTATGCGGTTTTCATCACGCACTTTGTAGTTCCCTTCCGTTGTCCATTACCTTTGACATTCCACCTTCCACCTTATGGATTCCACAAACTATGGTTTGTGGCCCATGTACTGTGTACTCCTATGAAATCATCTTTATTTTTCCAAAATCCATCTCCTTATTTTGAGGACCAAATAATCTGAAAACACTAGGAAACTATGCCACCTTCATAAAAAGTTTTAAACAATATTTTAATCTATTTTTTATGACTCAATTTTTACATTTTACAAATGTTTGAGAAGAATATTCTAATTTAACTTATATGCTATTAATTTAATTCCATATGAACACAACCACTCCCTTAATGTATTCGTTGTTTTAATATTTAAATATTTATTTTAAATTACATAATTTCATCAATATTCTATAATTTTTTTATGAAAATTTATAAAAAAATATATTTTCTCCATGTTTTCAATGAATGATTCAAATGATCATTTCAGGATATTTTCATGTATATCAATATCCATTAATTAATCTTACGATTTAATGAGTATAAAATATTGTGATACCATGAACAATATTACTCTGCAAGGATTATGATCATGATCTTCTATATTAAACTATGGGAAAATATTGGAATTTTATATAATAGTTTTCAAATAAAAGTATTTTTGTCTATTATGTATTGTAATGATTTATAGCCCATTCAATATGATGAATTCCATGGAATTTTTAAATGATGGTATGGGAATATTATATCCCCTCTATTAATTGGATCATATCATTAGGAAAACTATTATTGGTATTTTCTTATCTCTTCCTAAATATTTAGTATGTCTTCAAAAGATGCATTGATAATTTGATTATGTTGGCTTGGAACATGGACATGATGATATGAATTTAATATCCAGATTATGAAATCTATCATTACGATTTATGTTATTGATATCCCTGTGATCATTTATGTTGTAATCCATGAACATGTTTTCATTTTTTGATATTACTTATTTGGCCTATTTGATTATTCTTTAACTCAAGTACATTTTTTATTTTTTATTTATTCTATTATATATTACACCATATTATCTACCTTTTAAAAATAGATGACCTTACCATTTATTATATTATAAATTATAAAGGATTCCATGTTGGGATTATTGAATTATTTATGGGATATACATGAATAATGTATAAATTTTTCAATATTTTTAATGTTTTTAATGAAAGAAGAGTTTTATTTTAAGAATATTGTATTTGTATTTGTAATATAATATGATTGGAAGTTTCCTCTTTTAATATTTTGGTAATTATATGTTTTATATTTTCATATTTTTATAAATCTCTAAACAAAAGGAAACTTCCAAATGTGTAAAAATAAAACCATTGTATAGAATTTGGTAATTATGGTTTGTTTATGTTTTTGATTTTCACATTTTGTATCAAATAAAATGATTAGATAACCAGAGAATTTATTATTATTCAAATTATGATATGTTAATAATTTTGAGTACAATAATGGGTTAATAGGTTTATGGTTGATCATGAGTTTATATTCATGGTTAAACATTTTTTGGTTTACGGGATGGGATGTATAGATGACTGTAGATATTTTGGGACATATTTCTATAAATACAACACTTGGTTTTTGTATGTGTTTTAGTTAATAGAAAATTAGCGGCTTAATAATATTATATTTTTTAACATATGATTAATGATATTTATAACCTTTTGAGTTAACATTATCTCTTTTAAAATGGTAATTTATTTTCTGAAAATTAAAATGTTATTATAATATAAGATCATTTTTAATGCATACAAATCCTTAGGATTACAAATTTATATATTGACTATGTGATTAATGTTTATTTAAAGATTCTTAATATTTTGGTAGGATTTTACGAATAATCTATGTCAATTTTTTCAGTCATATGAGATTTTATTTGATGAATAAATGTTGAGTTATCTTTTCTATTTATATATGATATTTTTGTGGCATTAATTTGATGGGAGTTATTTATTTTCATTAATAACATAGTGGATAATTTTAATGAATTATGAAAATATATTTTTATTGTGTTATATTTTATGAGTGATTAATTTTTTAGAGAAAAATGTTACAATATTTCATAATTATATGTGATAATATAATTAATATATTTTTATTTTCAAAATATTCATTCATATTTTGAAGTCTTTAGGTTTAGACATTTTTGGAATTATTCATGTTGAATATAGAGTGTTATTGGTTATGTTTTGGATATAAATGTATGATGGTTTACTAATATTACATATTCACCTAACATATGAAAATAAAATATTATAAATTCCTAGAAAAATGATTAATATACGTTTATACTATAATTTATCTGATATTTTACTAAATGGTATTTTTATTTCCTTATTCATGATAAATTCAACATGAAATTTTATTTCATGGTGTAATAGATAATATTATAGTGGAAATTTTTTGTATAAAAAAGAAAAAAATGATATTATGCTTATAAAATGGGAATAAATAATGTTTGCATATTTTCTTCTGTTTAGATTCATGATAGTAAATTAATCCCTAAATATATTGAAAACTATCACGAAATAAATTTATACTTTTAACATCATTTCTGATTTATTGATGTTCTTCTTTATCAATTTCTGATTTATGGTTTTATGGTCATTATCTATCACATGATAATAATTTCGACAATATCTATTATTCCTAAAAAATATATGTTTCCTCCATTTCGATATTTTAACAACCCCCCAATGTTCTCGTTTTTTGGAAACCTGATTAAGTGTAATTCAACATGACCATCATATTTTCATTTTCATTTTTCTAAAATGACACATTATTATCCCATTATAGGAAGGGGTTTTCATAATATCCTAAGTAATTTTTTATAATAAATATTCATATATCAATTTTTTATATTTTATTAGTATATAATCATTGTAATAATATGAGAAAGTTTTATTGTCAAAATGAAAAATGTTATATTTCTAATCAAATTGAATTGTTAATATGTCGTTTTATATAAAATGTTGATTTAAAATTATTAAATATTAATAATCAAAAGAGAAATTAATTGTTTATTTCTAAAATTCTAAATTATTTTAAGATAAAATTTTAATAATTTACCAAAAATATTAATTTTCTAATAAATAATGAAAAATATTGATTTTCACTCAAAACGTTATTTCATATTTAAGAATTTAAAAAGAAAAATTAGTTTTTATATTAATCAAAAAAGTCGATTAGTTATATTTTAAATAATTTAGTCTAATTATGGATCTACTAAATTATTTAATATATAAATATACTATGAAAATGTTTTATATTATAAAAGGGAATTTTTTAGAAAAAACATTTTTCAAATACGTTTTTTCAGTTAAATTTTATAATAAATTTTTAAACTTATAATTGTGAAATTTTTTTAAATTGAATCCTTATTTAGAATTATTTGGTACTAATATGTTAAATAAGTCCATTTTATTTATTGCAATATGAATATTAACCTTAGTAATTTTTGTGACCATTGTAATTGGTAAATTAGGTAATTAATGTTGAAAAATATACAAACTATAAATTACCCCGAACAGTTTACCTTTGTTTATTTAATTAATAAATATTTAAATAATTTTCCATGAATCTTTTATATAAAACTCTTTGGAATTTGTAATAGATTTTATAATTTATAATATTTTTTTAATGAAAAGTGAAAAATGTAACACACTTTTTTTAATAACTATAATATTTTTAACATGGATGAAATAAGAAGATATATTAATATATAAATAGTAATTTTAAATGTAAAATATTTTTAATTATAATTATATTTTATTTTATTTTATTATAGAACAAACATGTACCTTACATGGTTACAAAACGTTGAGGTGGTAATTATTAAATTAATAGAAAAATCTGATAAATGATATTAAAAATAGTAAATGTAAAATAATTTGAGATATATAAAGTTATTCAACAAATTTATGGACGATCATGACATTTTAGGGATATATGAAAAAAATAATAATTTTTTTTACATATTTTCATAATGTAATTAAAATAAATGTAGGGAATATTACTAATTAAAGAAATTAATGAAATTTTAAAATGAATAATAATTTATTAAATGATAATATTTAAAAAAAATTATATTCATCCATGTTACGAAGATATAGTTCATAATATCATCTATGGTGTATATATGGGAATTCAATTTATTTACAGTAAATATATTAATCCTCAAAGAGTTTAAATCGTTGTTTTCGTGGTATGTTTATGATTGGATACCAATGTGTTAACACAAAATGAAATGGTAAAATATGTAACATTAATATGACAAAAAATTATTGTATGAAGGTTTGTGGGCCTATCCTCATCATATATTATAAATAAAAAAATTTGGATCCATTTGGATGTAAATAAATGTATTCAATTATTATTTTGAGAAAATCCAAGAGTTACACTTCCATCCCTTATAGAAGGGAACATCCACTCCTCATTCCATAAGACATCAAAAATATTTATATATTATCCAATACCAGTGAAATACATCCATAAAATAGCTCCCAAAATTATAAAGGTGTTTTTAAGGCATAATATAAGGACTATAGGGATTAAGGTGTCAAACAGATGTGACTTTACAAAGATAAGGTATTGTTTTTATTAAAATAATTTAGTATTAATTATTCATCCACCTCTATAAAATATGTATCAATCATGATTATAAAATAACAAATGTATATTCCATATATAGTTGTATTTTTATTATTAATTAACAACATATACCCACATCATCTTCTAGAAAACGGGAAACGAAACCATCATTTGGGGGTATAGGGGACCACTGCCTCACAAACCAATGTAATTAATTTTCCATAACCATATCTCAAATCTAGTTATTATTATGAAACTAATATATATATATATATATATTACAATTTCTCATTTGTCATTTAGAAAATTAATATATCATTTACTTTATTCACATTCGATTTGCTGAAAAATGATAACATTTTTCATGCATACATGTAGACTACCACCTCCATTGAGTGATGTGATTATTATTCATCATAATATCCCATGGATGATACATATAATTAAAATTAATTAAATTATATGGTATTTATTCTAATACAATTATTCTCTATTTATAAAATTACCCTTATCTTTTTTCTGTACTGATCATTGGACAATGAAATTATTACTCATACGTATGCAGAACTTACAATCTCTATGGATATAACATAGTTAAATTATCAAATTCATATTTTGTTATTGGATTTAAAATTATTAATGGTCTATAAAAATGATAATTATGTCTTTAGAATAATTCTGGGGATGATAAAATGATTTCCACTTTGACTATAGTAAAACTATCATTTCCATTTTCAACTTATATATCGAATATTGTAAAAAAACAAATATAAAATTAAATTATTTAGTAACCATATAAAAAATTAAAATAAGGGATATAAAAGGGTTATAAACTTTAAATATTTCATAATAATTTAAATAATTATCCTATGTTTAATATTTAGGAAGACAAAAAAAGTAGTGATGATTGAAAGATATGGTAAGGGACTTCGTATAAATTTCCTTATGTGGTGTCATACTATGATGTTACAAACTTATATTTTGTTATGATGTATATATACATCCTATTTTACATTTTATAACATGAATTTATATATAAATAGAAAATTTAATTTATTTGGTTTTATACATTTATCTGCATAATTATTAAATTTTTCTCGAACTGGTATGAGATATTATTTTTAAAATCATATTTTGAGGATCCTATTTTACATATTTTTAAAAATTAGTAAAAATTTATTTTTTACCCATACAACATGAATTTAATGTCCCACTATCATGTTGGATAAATTCTATTATTTTTCCATTATCATTTTACCAGGTTATATTCATTGAAATATTTAATTTAATATGTGCTCAATTTTATGAATTTAATAAATGGTTTTCAATAAATTTCATTCAAATGTCTTTAAATTTTTTTTAGTGTATTTTTCATTATTTAATATAAACTGAATGTACTATTTATACATATAATAACACAAAAAAGTTTCCTTCCATCATAACCATTGTTTGGAAGTTCTCATCATTTACAGTATTTTAGGGATTATTCAAAGAAAACCCCTCATATTGTATAATATGGTGTTGAAAATGGGGTTTTCAATTAAAAGGGTATGTTGATATCTGAGTGACCTTTTCATATGGGTTAAAAGATGTTTTCAATGGGTTTTATGTTATAATGGTGTAAGTATTAAATGATTTATTCATTAAAATACTCGTGAGCATTATATTTGAAACTGTTGAGCCCATTACATATTATATGATGGTTTAGGCCTAATTATAGTTCCTCGATGAGACCAAAATAGAATATATATGTTTGGTGTGATGATAGGGAATCGAGTTATCCCACTATAAGTTATATGATGGGTTCACCCATTCTTCACTCAAGTGTGTTGGGTAATTTAATGTTTCCATTATGGAATTAATGAATGAGTTACCAAAATTGTCCAATGTATTTAATTAGGATTTATTTAATTAATACATGCGTTTTTCTAGGAAAATACTCCCCATTGATTTATAACAATGTTTTTGGGATTATTATGCATGATGAAAAATAATGTTGAAAAAATTATAGAATGGTTGGTGTTTTTGAAGAAGTTTTTCTAAAGACGGCATAGTTTCCTAGTGTTTGACAGATTTTTTTGGCCTTAAATGTAGGGTTTTTAAATGATAAGATAATATTTTTGCATAGCGTAGTTGGATAAAATCGCATGGTTCATGTTGAATCACAAAGAAAAACTATAAATTCAACGGATTCAACATACCAGCTTCACTATGAAAACTGTGAAGGTGGATCGATGTTCTGTGGATGAATGTGGTGAATTATAAAACTATTTATGCACTATTCCAACCTCAAAGAATTATTAATATTTTTGGATTCTAGATGTTTACAGTATTATGATATTATTTAATATTCTCTAAAAATTTATTTTCATTTGATGTTGTGGATGGTAATTTAATGGGATGCACAAATGAATAAAGTGATATGTGATCCTCATATCATGTACAATATATAGAGATGAATAATCTTCCATAATAGAATCTGGTAATTATGATTATAGGGTTCCACATGATTCATTTTATGAAATATAGACCCCAATCACATAATTAGTTTCCGGGAATTTCATTAGAGAATATCATTACATACAGAATTCAGTTATGTATGATGTGATTCATCATGGACTGGCTTAGTGAAGGAGGTAAAACATGAAGATAGTTCACACATAGGGGATTGCATGGTACTATAGATCAACAAAAGAAAATGTGGTTGTGATGTATCAACTGATCAAAAATAAATTTTGGTTCATAAATAAAATGTGTTCTATTAATCACTCTTGTTACTTGGTGGATATACATCCATGTGGAAATTAAGGTGGATCCTAAAGGATCAAAAAGTGTTTGTTAATAGAATATATACAAGGAAATCACATGTTGGAAGTGTATATTATCTATAGGGTTAAAAGGGAGTTCCATGCAGAAATGAAATGTGTGCGAAACAATTCATATGTGATTCATAATAGTAGATGATTCTTCAGATTAAGGAATAAGAACAATTTGGGTGGGAGAGGAATTGTATTTTATATTATGATTGGATTTAATCCAAGATGGACAATGAGCTCTATCCAAACCATGTATTTCTATTGGAATTTAATGGATCTAGTACATATGCATATTTACTTTATATTATCCTTGGATTTTTTTCCTATTCGGATGAACAAATTAAAATGTATATGACATGTTCATGTTTAATTATTAGTTATTATATTCTATGGGAAGGAGAAGGAAGTGGTTTTTTACAATGAATCACGATACAAATAGATAGTTATGTTAACATGTCTAATACTTAATCATTCCCCTCTCATGTTATTTAACCTATTTTGGATAATAATTGGTATCATGGTAAATGTTTGAAATTTAGTGGTTCTCACTCACCAGAAAAAATGGAACATGTTTATCACAATGTTATTACAATAATTGATGGAAACAATATTTATCTTTGGAACAAAAAATGAAGCACATGATTAAATCATTAGGTTTATATGTATTTATAGCCTCAATTCAAGGTATTTCAATTTTATGGGTGTGATTTTTTTTATAAGGAGTCCACATTGAAGTGGATTCTTTTCCCAATGGAATCATGGCTATATGGGGAGCCATATCCAACATAATAAATATGAAGGTGATGTCATGTATGGAATCACATTATTTGTGTGAAATTATTCATAATATATTTGATGAAAAATAAAATTTATGAGATTAGTAGTTGGATGTTTTGTGGAAAAAAATATGAAGTCATGATAATTCACCCTATTGACAATGTAAATGAATTCCTTGATCAGTTGAATGTTTTTATGAAATAAATGTGTGGTCTTGGAAAAATCATCAATTATATAAAGATCATTAAGAACATTCTTAGAATACTACAACCCAAATTTTATCCAAAATATTATGTACTAGAGGAAAATGATCAAATGGAACTGACATTGGATAGCATAAATGGTAATCATGTCTCATTAGATATGAGAAGTGATAATAATGATGTAGTGGAAATGGTAAAGTATTTAGAAGTGGGAATAAAGGCCATAAATAAGAACACTATTGAACAAAGTTTTGAATAAAAAAATGTGCTGATTTTTGTATTTTCATCTCATCAAATTTTCAAAGAGAAAGAGTAACATTAAATATTAAAATTTCACATGTTTTTTTCAATGTGAAAGGAATGAAATTTCTAAAAAAAATTCATAAGAGTTTTCATGAATACGAATATTATGATGATAATGAAATTTCCAAGAAGTATAATTCATTTATTATGAATGGTATTATAAATAACAAGATAAATTTATTAAAAAATAGATATCATCTTTCAAAAGAAGAAAAAATATTCAAATAATATGAGGAAGAAGTGATAGAAGAACACAAGGTTCATGAAGAAAATGATATTATGGTATTTATTAAAAATAATAAAAAGTGTAAATGTGAAAATTATGAAGGGTAAGTTGAAATAAAGTTTTACCTTTTGATAAAATTATATTTCTCGCTTGAATGGATACCCATTTGGAGAGCAAAAACAATGAAATAGAATAGGTTGGTTATTGATGAAAACTCTTTATTCAAATGTAGGAAGAACTAATGTCTAATCTTGAGGATATTGTTGAAAATTATAAATATTAAAAATATGTAATAATTAAGGAATTCATTGATTAAAATCTCAAATTTGAAGAAAAGTACATTATTTTTGATATTTTGACCAGAATACTAAATGATCATGACAAACATTTTTAAGAGAATGAGGAAGATGTTTGTATCCCATTAAGAAACGTAAAGGTTCATGAGAAACTCATGACTCTAAAAAATAAAGAAAAAGGGTTGATAGAAATTGACAATTTATAGTTAAGATTGCATAGAGAAACATAATAGAATGTAAGGAGACTGAAATTATAGATCCAAACAATTGATATTCAATAGTGTAGATCGCAAATAAAAAGTAGTGATGATAAAATTTAGAAAAATAATTATGCTTCTTTGTTGAATATTAATTATGGTATACATCAGAACTATAAGATTCAAGGACCCCATGGGATAAAGATTGGTTTAGGCTTTTCACACATTAATTCACCCCATGTCAGGTGTTATTACTATGGAATGGTGGGATACACATAATAAATATGTTACATAGAAAGGTGTTATCAAAAGGGAATAAGAGTAATAGAAGAATAAAAATAGATCTTTATATTCTAGTATATACATCAATCGTAATTGTTTCTGGTGTAAATTATTTGGACACATGGAAAGATATTCTATATAAACTATACATTATAAAGATCCAAAAAAGAATAAATTTGGTTGTAACCAACAACTCATGTAATAATAAAATAAACTAAAAACAAAGAAACAATTTTCAACATTATAGTAAGAAAGTATTCCATCATATTCTGATGAAGCTCATGAATATCAATTAAGAAGTGGATTTGAATGAATATGGAAAAAACATGTAGTGGTTGAAGATATTTCATTAAAAGTATCATATTTCACTAGAATATGGATCATTTATTTTTGATGTACCTATCATATTATAAGAAAAAAAGGATCTGGTTTCAAAAATTACATAGGAATAGGAAGGTGTTGTAATATTTAATAATGATGAAGGAATGAATATTTTTGGATCGGGAAAATAAATGTTTTGTTAGAAAGGGTTATGAGATGAAGTTCTTGGTTTTTGAAGGTCTCATTAACAACATGATAAGTGTTTTTCAAATGTGTGACTCAGGTCATGACATAAAATTTTTCAAGGTATAATAGATCATAAAAGATAATGATTGAGAAATATTGCTGGAGAAAAACTATTAGAAGGGTTATCTATACATTTTGGATGGAGAAGAAGATATTTGCTTTCTGGCCAAGGAAGAAGAAAATATTTTATAGAATAAATTTTTTTGTCATTTTAGTAAAATTTAATTAGGAGATCTTAAGAAATGGGATTTTTTCTAAGATATCTATATGATATCCTGTTATCATACCTATCTATGCGATTCTTTTCAACAAGTGAAGAAAATTCGAAAGTCATACATGGAAAGGTATTTAAGGTAAACATATGTTCTTTTGTTGGTGCATATTAATGTGTGAAGACCTTTTTAACAAAAATCTTTTTATGGGATGAGATATTATTTTCTATTTATTTAATATGTTATTATATTTTAATGGGTTTCAATCATCACCAATAATTATGATGTTTGTATTTTTATAACATGTTATTGAAGGGAAGGTGAAAAGATGAGAAGTAAAAAAAAGATATTCGGAATAAATAATGGGAAAATGTAATGAAACATCCTAGTGGAGTATTTTATCAAAAAACATGGGATAAGGCACCAATATTCATTATTAGTAACTTCATAGAAAAATTTAGTAGATGATAGATTAAATTATATTAACAAAAAAACCGGTAGAACAATGATCATTGTGAATAAACTTCAAGAAATATTTTTTAATAAAAAAATAATGAAATCCATGTAAAAAATAAATAGATAACTATAATTTATAATTAAAAAAATAATTCATATGAACCATAGTACGGAATGAATAAAAATATAAATTAATTTTTTTTTGTTTCCTTAATTTTATTATTTTTAATAAAGAGAAACACAGGTTGTTTGAATCCAATTAAGATGAAGGGGTATTTCTTGGTAACTCATGTAAAGAAAAATAAAATATGTTTTTTAATAAGATGATTGAAAACTTTAGAGAGTTTAATGAAGAGACTATACAAGATTATGTTTATAACCATCAGTTAATACATGAATAGTTTCAAAATGATAATAAAAAATATATAAAAAGAAAAGATATATTTCCTATACCTGAAGCCGATTTAAACGAAGATTATTACAATATAAAGGACGATTATATACCTATTTCATATTAGGGAATGATTAGTCATGTTCAAATTTATAGGTATAACATAATGGGTTATCATAAAACACTCGTGCATACAAGTAGGATGAAGAATCTGCATCAAGAGTATTTTTTAATAGGTACTGTCAAAGCATTTTAAATAATAATCAAAAGATGGTATTTCATTTCACAAAATGAATGTAGAAAAAGTAAAAATAGGAATGAATAAGACATTGGATATTCTTTCAAGATCAGTAGAAAATAATGTAATCGATACCAAATGGTTATCCAATAAATAAAATATGATGCAAGACTGATATGAAAAAAAACCATGATTTGTGTGAAAAGGGAAATCCTATATAGAGGTTATATATGTTGATGAAATATTTTAACATGTTACATGTCTATAGAAAATAAAATTAATATTGGTTATTATAGCTCAAAGAATGTTTAAAATAATCGAAATTCATTTCAAGTAAGAAATTATATATGGTTTTCTTAAAGAGGATATTTATATCGAGAAACTAATTTGTTTTATCATTCCTGAGGATGAGAATAGACTTTTTAGCTAAGGAAGAACTACATGATTTGAAACAATCACTATGAGTGTTCAATTATTAGACCAATATAATTTTTAAAAAGATAGTTTTTCAGCATTGTAGAGATGATTACAATATATATGTCAATAATCACAGTAATTAATGGGTTTTAGTGTGGGTGTATAATGAAGACATACTCATTAATGGTTTAGATTAAGAACATTGAAAAAATTACACAATATTTAAGAAAATAGAGTTTAAAATGTTAATGATGCTTGAGGAGTCCGTTTTCATTGGTTTATAGGTGACACATAGAAGTGATGGCACATTTATCTACAATTAAAAATATTCCAAAAAGGTTCTCAAAATATTTTAATTGATAATTTTATGGATATGTAAAATCTATTGGTCACTGGGATGAAACAATAAAGGGATTATAAGGAAAAGTGGTTAATGTCAAAAAATACAGGAAGTTCATTGTTATTATATTGTACATAATTGTGAAATGTCTAAATAATATTATTAACATAGACCATGTATGACAATATAATTTTAATTTTATGTTAATCTACTTTGGTTAATTAAAATAATAATAATTTTGTATATAAATGGAAATGGGTATTTTAGTTTTCTGTCCAATGGAAAATCATAGCCTCAATTATTGGGCTATATATATTCATATTGGTTTGATTTTAGCATATGATATAAAATAAAATTAGGTAGTTCCTTCTATCTTGGGAGATTTTTTATATCTTCTCTAATCATTAAATAAGATTACATTTTATTAAGAACCACATATGACAAATAAGTTGTTTTTAAACAATATTTACCTTAGTTATTCACGAAGAAGAATCGTAATTATGATATTGGATTTGAAGTTACGTATCTTATTGGAATCCATTGTGATAATTCAAGTTCTATAAATCTTATAAAAATCACTTCCATCACTCAAGGATCAATAACATTTAAATAATTTTCTATTTTTTCAAGGTTATGTTTGATAACTGGATTTTGAAGTTGGTGTATAATCCTAAAAAACTAATTTTTATCGACATTTTGGTGAAGGACATACCCAAATAGGTGTTTAGTTGACATCATCTGGATCCTAGAGTTTAGTCATCTCTTAAAAGTTGAAAAAGTGAATATGTGGAAACCCCTATCCCGATGTTATGGTTTGTGTTTTTATTTATTTATATGTGTTCCTTACAATGATGAAGTTAAAATGGATTGACCATTGTGATCACTGAAAATTGGGGAGAAAACATCTTAGTCATGATAGGAGAAGAATCTGTTTGGGGAGAAACAATGTAGGGGGAGTTTTAACACTAACTATGCTGGTGCATATCAAGAAACAATGAAAAACCACAAATGCAGTTCATGATAATTTTTTTTAAAATATTATGGTTTCTCAGGTATCAATATATGTATCCCATTTGGATTCCAATAACAATAAGTTTTTATAAAATATTATCTTGTGGCATCAAGGATGAAATAGTTCATTAAATAGGTTTTCTTGTTACACTTATTTCATATTTTTAGCGCGACCCAAGTGGGATTAGAGTATGTATTAAATAAAACACTGATCCCTCCCGTTTGTCGAAAATTTCAGGGTGTGTATTGTAGAAGATAGTGTCTTTTTGTTTATCTATAGAAATTTTTTATCATTTATCAAGTGTTTTCAACAAATTTAAAAGGGGGATATTATTGTGATAGATTCCCAAAATGTTCCATTTTTGTGTATTCAGGATGAATATGTTTATTGAAAAATCCATTTAACCCCATTAATTTATGGCTTGTATCACCAAAGATAATTTTTTAGTAGTATTATAATTTATTAGTGTTTAGAATATTTTTTAGCCTCAAAATTGGTATTTAAAATTATGGAAAAGAAAATATTTATGCATCGCATATTTTATGAACCGCATAAAGAGTATGATGAATTTAAAAGAAAAATTATCAAAGGTGTAGATCCTGAATAGATGTTGAGCTATGAGGACTAAACATGAGAGACAACATTCTGCAGAATAAGGAATTTAATTAAGGTCATCATGATGTAGTATGTGCTATGCGAACCACATAGTATTATCACTCTATGGGAGGTTCTTAATTTATGGTCTATAATTTTGATTTAATATTCCCAAAAAATTGATTTTCATTTGAATACAATGATGGTGTTTTAATGGTCTTTACAAAAGAATAATTCCCTAGGTGAATCGCATAGCATGTAAAGTACATAGTGATTGAAAATATATTAATGGGTTTTATGGTCGTGGTGACAATAGAGGTTTTTTTGGAACTTATATGCATTTATAAATCCCACATTCAGATTATTAGTCTGAGAATACTTCATTAATGTAGATTATGTCTAAAATAATTCAGTTAATTCTTGGATGAAATTCTGTAAATTAGCAAGATCCCGAGGTTAATTTTAGAAGGTATTTTGTGGGGAGCTGTTGATCATAAAAGAAAAGGGGGTCATGAATCATCATCCTTACACATAATAAATAAGGTTCACAATGAAAAAGTGGCATTTTATTTACTAGGTCTATGAGGTTTAGAGGTTTCTATAAAGGGATTAAGACTATTCGTGAAGGATCACAAACAGTTTTCAAAAGTACCCTTTGCAAGGAAATCACTATGAGCTATAGTTTATTTCATCTGTTAGATAAAATTTGGAGCATCATGTTACACTCATATATGTGTGGATAAATTATGAGGTGATTCATAACAATAGATGATTCCTCTATAGAAGTATTGAGAACACATAATTGGATAGGGTAGGGTGCTTCCAAATAGTTATTGGTTATACACTAGGAGGGATAGTGAGTTACTATGAACTATGCATTTGGAGTTATATTTAGTGTATTTGGTACTTAAGCATATAGACATAGTATACTCCTTATATGTAAACTAATGATAGTAAACCAAGTAAACATTTTTCTTCTAGTTGTTGTTTTAATTAATTTTAACTTCATTCTATGGGGAAGAGATAGAAGTGTGTTTTTTTTAATAACAAAACAAGATCAAAAGTGACATTTTTTTATTCTGAAACACCCCAATTCACCCCCATCTATCTTAGTTTATTTAACCTTGTTGTGGTAATGGGATTACAATGGGTTAGAAAAGTGATGATATTTGTTTCCAAATATGTATTTTTATTTTCTTACATCAGGGATTAAATTGTTTTGGAGGAAAATATGTGTTATAAATTCATGTGGAAATTCTCTATTGAAAATACTGAATGAAAATTATTGAAAAAGGTAATCGTTACATGGGTTTCCATATTTTCACTAGACTAATGAATTTAATCTTTTTAGGTCCCTTGCTATGATTTGTTCCCTCATATATCATTTTAATATTGTTTTAAAAGGGTTTATAGATGTGTATGAACAAGGATGAATTCAAGATGAAAGTTGAGTTGATTCTCCATAAAATTAAATGAATTTTTTAATTTAAAATAATTGGTGTTGGAAATTTTTTTTAATGATTATAATTTTACTCATTTTATATGTATGGGTTTTTATATAGGATTTATGAACAACTAATCTAAAAATATAAACTATAATGATATTTGGAAATGATGGAAATTTAATTCCTATTTATGGTCACAAGAATAGGTAACGATTAAGGTTAGTTCCTTATATTTGTTGTCATATCATGGATTAGAGAAAAATAATTGTTATGGTGATGTCAAGAACATGTCCTTGAATGATTTTAGTTAATCATTAATGTTAAATGATATAATATTAAAATATTAAAATGTATCAATGACTGTTTTTTTATTTGTTCAAAATATTTTTCTATAGAGGAAACTATGATGTTGTCGTAGGAAGTAGTTGATATGATAATATTATTCCAAATCAACTAACCATGAAATACTATATTATAAGAGGAAAATTTTATGAAAAATGGGATAGATGGAAAAAACTAAAATGTTGGTTGTATCCATGCTATGGAGCATCTTGATTTTTCACAAATGAACTTGTCAATATGGAGGTATTTCAAGAGAAAATTTCAAAATCACTCATCGGATCATCTTATAATGTGGTAACTAAAGGATTGATCAATTCCATATAGATGCTATTTTATGTCATGTGAATTTCAGAACACCAAAATGTGACACTTCACATTTATCATTTTGAATGTGAAACTCACAAATAATGGTATTTAGTTAAAAATACCATATACAATGACGACATCTTGAAATTTTAGTGGGAAAAAATTGCGAATATTTTCAATGAAAAATACTTCCCTAAGCCTTTTAAGATTAGGATGATGAAAAAAATTAGAGAATTATAGAATTATGATAAAGATTACGTGGAATCATATGAACTTTTTTTACATAATTCGAAAGGTATATACCTGATTTTATTCAAGGTCATGATAATAAAATTAATCAGCTTTACATAGGTTCAAACCTGGTTTATGATTTTCTTTCTAATGATAATATAATTTTTATAATAGTGGTTTCGTTTATTTTGTGAAATTTTAGATGAATTTATTCAATACATATGTTCCTTGACTTGAAAAACGTGAGAAAATTTCATGATTGAAATAAACATGAAGTCAAAAAACTATGATGTTTGGGGGCAATCCCCAAACATGTTCCATGTGTGATAAAAGAAATTTCACAATTTTTTTTGATCTAAAAAGATTTATCAATGTGATAAATGTTGTCACAGGGATAGTCACATTAAATAAAACCATCCAAAAAATCACAGACTTAGATAATATATTTCTATTACATTGGGATATTTTCATAGCTATAATGAGATGGGACATTATGATAACATATGTCCAATGTTAATTAATTAGGGTTGAAATCATTAGGATCTTAAATTTAAAGGTGTATAAATATTATTTTCTACTACCATGATGAATATTAGTCCATTTATTGAAGTGGTGACTTGTATGTTACATGTTTCTTAAATCAATTCCAACACCATGTTTTACATTGGAACTTTGCATTCACTCAGTACTAAGAAATTCAAAATTAATATTGTAATATAACCACAATATCTAAATATGGAATTTTGGATTAAAATATAGGTGGATGTATAAAATAAATAATGATTTATATAGACCTTAATATTTTTATTAGTGGGATGGTCTATAATAAAAATCTATCTAAACTAACCATAATAGAGTATGATGTTATTCATTGTACGGATTTTATTTTGTAATAACATGAAATGATAGATTTCATATGTTCTAAAATTTTATATAAAAATATTTTTCATTTTATAATGTTTAATGATTTTGATAAAATGATTTCAAATTATAGTTAACATTACATTGAGAATTACAATAAAACAAAGAAAATGTTTTATTTGTGAATTCCAAGAAATAACTGAATATATGTATATTTTTATTAATGGATTAGTTTGTTTTATTACTGATATATAGGTTCAATGTAATTTTTAAAAAAAATTATACAATTCCTATATATATACTTCCTTATCGAATGGATCATGTAGATTATGTGGAATTCAAAAAAAAATTATCTTGAATTTCACGACCAAGGTTTCATTCATCCTATCACATCAGAACTAGGGGATCCTAATTTTTGTTACAAATAAAAATGGTTCAATGAGACCTTGGATATATTATATGTCCTTAAATAACATTTATTATGAACATGTATTATTTTTATTATATTAATTATTTATTTGACCAGATCTAAGTAGATCTATATTTTACAAAGGTTAATCAGAGGTATGGGCGCCACCAGTTTAATATAGAGGAGGAGGATATTCCAAATACTGCATTTAAAACTATATATTCTCATTATAAGATTATAAATATGAACTTTTTATTATACAATTCATCTATTGTATTTTTGGGCCATATGAATAGATTTTTGATAATTTATGGAATATGAATATTGTTGTTTGTATCGAAAATAATCTTTTATATTAAAAAATTCTTTAATAACATGATAGTATCTAAAGGATTGTTTCACAGTCCCTAATAGAAAACAAAACATACGAATCATTTATGGTGTGTTAATTTTTGTTAAATGAATATTATTTTCTTGGTTATATTTTTACAAATATGGGAAAACTCTTGACCATGCTAAAAATATATGTGGAAGGATGCATAACAAAATAATATAATAGGGATTCATAGTTTTATATGATTAGATAGTTACTACAGATAGTTTGTTGAAAACATTTCATCTTCTCCTAGATGACTGACTATATTTTCATTAATGGGAGTTAGATTAATATAGAAAGAATAATATCAATATTGTTCTTAGGAATAAATATAAATATTGGGGAATTGAATAGTATTTTATTAACCATCATTAAATGTTGAAATTTTAATTTATACTGATTCTTCATTAAAGGGTGTTGGTTGTGAACTAATGAAAAATGATTGATTAACTGATTATTCATCAAACAATTTGAAAATGCATGAGTTCAATTTCCTGAGAAATGATATGGAATTATCTTCTATGATTATTTCGGTAAACTTTTGGAGGCATAATTTATATGTAGTAATGTGTGAAATATATAATGAGCATAAATGTCTAAAATATGTATTCAATAAGAGATAATTCAATATAATATAGAGAATATTATAAAGACTGATCAAGGATTATTATTTCATTATTCATTAACATCATGTAAAGGAAAACAAAGTAGTTGATTATTTGAGTAATAAAAATAATGATACATTAATAATATTGCATTTATGACATGACCCTTTGGTTAATAATTTGATGAATTTTTGCCTAATTATTTTTATAAAGGATCATCATATATTTTATTTAATTTTTAAGTACAATAATCTTTCTTTGAAGGAATTTTGAAAACTCGAAATTAAGACAATGAGATACAAGAAATTGTATAATTTTTTATAATGTAATGTATACTAGATTTAATATTTATAGTGAACATGCATTGAGATTTAGAAAAGTATTATATTTTCCATTATATTCATACATTACAAGGACATTGTTATGGTAGGTTCCGGGAACAACAGAAGCGTGTTGGTGGGTTTTCCCAACTTTAATTTTAGCGTTAACAATGATCAATCTGAGATCCGTCACGATATAAAACACTGAATCTTCAGAATAGAATGACGAAAAAAATACAAAAATGGAGTCCCAGAACCATAGATATAGGATCATTATATGTTGGATATAATTAATTTAATTAATTCACAATAATTACCTTGATGGAATTATTTCTTTGTTGATGTCTCCGGCCATGATCTGATGTGATCTGTTGTTGCGTCATAGAATCCATGTGTAGGATTCTTCTAGTGGTGATCCACAAGTTCTCCACGTATCTCTGGATGTCGTAGAAGGGATCTCTGGGTGTTAGCGCAGAAGAACCTCCGCTTCCTATGTCCGCATTCGATCGCCTTGATCCGGTGGTGGTGGTTCTCTCTCAGTCATGAGAGCATTCTTGGAGGAAGGAATTATTTTATCCTTGAGATAATTCTCCAGAATTGTTGTGCACAACCATTGGGAAAAACTGTTAGGGTTGTGAGGAAATTTATAATATGGTTTGAGTTTATAGAGTTATGACAATAAATAAATGCATTTCACATTTTATTTATTTCATTAACTCTTATTGAAAACCCCTATATCGAATCATTAATTCCTTGACATGGGCTCACGCTGATTATAATAAATATCATTTAATAAAACAGTACTATTTTCTCAACATACCAACTCGAAAAACTAAACAGCGTGTAATCATAAATACATGGTGTGTACTTGTTTTCCAAACGGAAAACTACACGTTGTGTAATCTTTAATTCATGGTGTGTACTTTTTTTTCATTACCTTTCAAAATTGAAAAATACATGCATGTAAACTTTAATACACGACATGTACTTGTAATCATTTTACTCTTCCCCCAACATTAAAACGATTTAGGAATACATGAATAATTATTAAACCACATATGGGAATAATCATTATTCTACTTGAGATATTTGGATACACTTAGTGTGTGACCCTCTAGGCCTCTTTCTCATTGGTATTAGGCGGGCTTGCCTAAAGTCCAAGATTTCATTCTAGCAAAGGGTCATGGAACCCAAGAGAGAGAATTTGATAGCGCATTGACGTGTCACCTCATACGAACACTTACTGTGTAATGTAATCCCTTTGTCTCGATATCTCTAATCAAGCACATTGCATGCTATTACTGTCAACCCATGTGCTCGATTATTCATTATTTGACTTCCCGGAATTGAACTCGCCCATACCTTACCATGGCCATGGATTTATTTAGGATATATGAATTCCATCAAAGGGAATGAGATATCTAATTTTTTTATGGAACATAATGGACAAATCCCTTCTCACATTATCTATTAATATAGTATTACATATGACACACCCAATGTATCCTACCTCACTACAAATAGTGTTTCATCCTAGTTTTAATCAATACATATAAGTGCACGAGTTGTAATACCCATTAATAATTATATTAATGTCTAAGGACCGATACAAACGTCCGCAGATAGGAACATCCAATGACATTATGAATTGTGGATTTCCTACTGGCGGGTCCCGTTCTCCTAATATCCTCCAGGATATTACCAAGGTCGCACACCATGTGAAGGTGCCTCAATTTTTTATGAGTCCTCACCCGTAATGGAATTTATTGTTTTTGTCCCTTCATATAACATCATCCGGCCATAGAACATATATTCAGGAACAGTGCTATGGAACTTCTGGGTTCTTATCATAGCAGGGATCCGCTATGACCCTTTAATGTAATAGATATCCTTAGGACATTATCACATGAATTGTAACATAGAAGAACAATCAAAATGTGATAAGGTATTTATTAATGAAAAAAGTACATAGTAGCTAGTTCTACGCCACCAACTCCAATAAACTCCGACTTGGACCAGATCCAATTGCTTACAACTTGTAACCGGCTATCTCTCACATGATATTCATGCTTCTACTGAGATATGCCTTTAGTCATGTGGTCCACCACGTTTTTTTCTGTGGACACACTTCTCACTGAAACTACAACACTTTGATAGAAATACCTTAATAGGTTATACATATGGATTTTGTGCTTTTTCAGTTGATGTGGCCTTAGTTCTTTTGTGAGAGCCACCACTGTAGTATTTTCACAATATAATGTGACATGGTCTTTACTTCAAGGAACCAAATCAAACTCTTGGACAAAGTTTCGAATCTAGGAGGCTTACCTGGCTGCATAATAAGCCTCTATATAATCGGACTCCACTTTAGAATCGGTGACATCTAGATACTTCTTACTCTTCCAAATCATAGCTCCTCCATTGAGATAGAAAACATATCCAAATTGCGACTTCAGATCATTATGATCTGTCCGATAACCAGAATTAGCATACCCTCTGATGAGAAGCTCCTCGTCTCCTCCATACACTAGGAACATATCCTTAGTTCTTCCCAGATACTTAAGTATAGACTTAACATTAATCCAATGATGTTCTCCCGGATCTGATTGATATATGCCTACCATGCTCAGTGAATAGGAATAATCAAGCCTTGTATATATAATGGCATACATGATGGATCATATAGCCGAAGTTTATGGGTTCTAACTCATTCTATCATTCTCTTGTTGTGTCTAAGGAAACATTATCTTAGAAATATGTAGGCCATGTTACACTAGAACCAATACCCTCTTGGAATATTCCATACTAAATCTCTTTTGTATATGGTCAATTTATGTACCTTGACTTAGTTCAAAAATCCTCTTGGATCTATCACGAATGATCTTGATCACTAGAATGTAGGATGCTTCACCCAAGTCCTTCATGGATAAATAATTGTTCAACCAGTCCTTAACTGACTGTAAGATTGGTACATCGTTTCGAATAAGCAATATGTCGTCAACATATACCACTAGGATAATGATCACATTCCCATTAAACCACTTATAAATACATGGATCACTTTCATTGTAAATGAATCCAAATTATTTTATGGCTTCATAAAATTGATTGTTCCATAATGTTGATGCTTTCTTTAATCCACAAATGGATTTCGACAACTTGCAACCCTTTTTTGGTTTCACATGGTGTCACAAACCCTTCTGGTTGTGTCATATAACATCTTTCTGAAGGTTCTCATTATGGAATTCAGTTATGACATCCATTTTACAAATATCATAGTCATGGAAAACTACTATGGAAAGTATGATTCTTATGGATTTAAACATGGAAACTAGTGAGAAGGTTTCATCATTGTCAATTCCTTGATGTTGTATGAATCCTTTAGCCACTATCCTTACATTATAGGTGCTAACTTGACCTTCCATATCCAGCTTTCTCTTGAATACCCATTTTCATCCATCATGCCTTACATCAACTGGCACATCGACCATAACCTTGAATTAGTTCTCATACATGGAATCCATCTCAGAATTCATAGATTCTATCCATCTTACAGCTTTTGAGATTTCAACTTCTTCCTTGTAGGAGGGATGTTCATCATTTTCCAACAATAATGCTTCACCATCCTCAGTGACTTGGAAATCAAATCTCTTTAGTTTCCTTACCAATCTTAAGATCCTACGTAGTACTTGTGTTTCTGGAACCTCTTCCACTGGGACATGTGGAACTTGTTCCTATACCAACTCATGTGTATATTGATCATCAAATTCATTGAAATCAATATTTCTCCCACTATATGTTCTCCCTCTCAAGAAGGATGGCTTGTCTAATGACAATTAGTTTCTTGTATAAAGGGTTATATAGGTAATATATTTTATTTTTCTTTGGGATATCCTATAAAAATACACCTCATGCCCTGGGGTGCTAGTTTGTTTCCCGAGAAGGCCTGAAGAAATACCTCGCGTCCCTACACATGTGTGTGCAGCAAAATGGGTTTTTTTTTCTATTCCATACCTTAGAGGGAATTCAATTTTCTTCCATAG
Organism: Viscum album; assembly: GCA_963277665.1. NCBI lineage: Eukaryota > Viridiplantae > Streptophyta > Magnoliopsida > Santalales > Viscaceae > Viscum > Viscum album. The sequence goes on from OY728159.1 coordinate 1,387,224,048, forward strand.
TTAGTACTCGGTTTAATGGGTATGATGCATTTTGTAATTCATATCCCTAAAAGGATAAAGTAAGATCTTCATGACTCATCATCGACCTCACCATGTCCAACAAGGTGTGGTTCCTCCTTTCACTAACAGCATTCCATTTTGGTTTATAAGAATGAGGGAGCTAAGATAGAATCCCAGACTCCCGTAGAAGATCAATGAACTCTTGGTTCAGATATTCTCCAACTCGATCTGGTCTTTGATTCTTTATCTTCTTACCAAGATGATTCTCTACATCATTCTTTAATTCTATAAATTTCTCCAAGGATTCTGACTTATACCTCATCAAGTAGACATATCTATATCTACTCAAATCATTATTAAAAGTAATGATGTAAGAATATCCACCTCTAGCTTCTACTGGAAATGTTCCACATACATCCGTGTGCACCAATCCTAGAAGCTCTGGGTCCCTTTCAACCTGTCCACCAAAATGTGTCTTGGTCATTTTACCATGTAAACAACCGTGACATATATCAAGTCGTTTTAGATTAGTAGAGTCTAAATTTCCATCGTGGTAGAGCTTTGTCAAACTCGTCTCATTTACAAGATCGAGATGGTTATGCCACAACTGGGTGATGTATGAGTCATGTGAGTTAGTTTCATTATCGATTTCCAACACTTAGTTTTCATAATTTAATACATACAAACCATTATTTAAGTATTCCATACCATAACATATGTTGTTCTTAGAAAACAGTAATCCCTTATTTCCAAACATGAAAAGAAATCCATCCATATCCAAAAAAGATACAAAAATAATGTTCTTGGTAACACTAGGAACATAATAACAGTTATGTAAAACCAAAATCATGCTAGTCGGCAATGTGAGGTGTTAGTCGACAACAGCCAATGTCGCTAGCCTTGCTCTATTGGAAGCTCGATGATCCACCTCTCCTCTGTAAATCATTCTAAATATACTTAGTTCCTTCATTTGAATACATATGTGAGCCTCACAAGTGCTATCTAATACCCAATTTGTAGAAATAGAAAGATTACACTCGATAACGAATGCACATTTAGGGTCCCTGTGCTTCTGGGCGCAGTTCTTCTTCTAGTGGCCTTGCCTGCCTCATGAAAAACACATTGCCTCATGTTCCTTCCCTACCTCTAGATCTTCTCCTTCTTGGAGGGACGGTGGTCAAGGGCTTCAGACCATTTATATGTCCTCAGCCCCTTTTCCTTGTCCTTCCATTTCTTATTCACCATCAGGACTCTGGGATTGTCACACCCCATATCCTTATCTACCTGGAAAATTATGTTCAGACGTTTTGATAGACTCTTCTCATTGTTTTTCATGTTGTAGTTGACAATAAATCTAGAGAAGGTCTTGGGCAGTGATGATAGGATGAGATCTATACGCAACTCATCTGGGAACATAATACCTAAGATGTGTAGGCATTCAATGTTGCCAATAATATTGACTAAATGAGGCCAAGACGGTGCAGAATCTCCATGATTATTTGTAAACAAAGCATTGGAGATCCCGTATCTCTCTTGTCTCACCTACTCTTGGTAGAGATACTTAAGGTTATACATCATACTATACGCTTCCATGTTTTCATGTTTCTTCAAGAGCTCATTAGACATGGAGGATAGAATGAAACATTGTACATCTATTGCATCGTACATATGTTTCACATAGAGAGACATTTCCTCATCAATGGCCACTTTTCCAGGAGCAACTGGAATAGGCTCCTTCAGCACATACAATTTCCTCTCATGGAAAAGGATGACGCGTAAACGTCTCTGCCACTGTTGGCAATTGCTGCTGGTGAGAATGTTTTCCTTCTCTAGTTTTGTTCGCAATGATATGATTGAAATAATTTTCTTACCATTTCTAAAAATTAAGATGAGAAAAGGTTTGGTAGTTTTTACAAAACTGAGAAAAATAAATAAATTAATACTTATTATTCTCCCACTATTTTATAGAAATTAAATAGACCTCACCATTGAATTCAGAATATTTTGTTGCCTAAATATTATAGTGGAAAGGATCCATATTTCCCTTTGCATTACCCCATCTAGGGTCGGTCAAGAAACTTGAAAGGGTTTTAGGTAGGAATTCCAAATGAAAACTTCATTAACTCGAAGCTCCTTGATCCGCTGAGTGGACTCCCCAATCATGAAATCTGTTTATTTTGGTTTTCCTCCACCTTTTCCTCTTAGTCACACCAATTTCTACTATCGTAGTCAACCCTTGATGTGAACCAAGTAAAGTCAACCCAAAACCTTGAATTAGAATTCCCTGATAATTGAAAGCACCCCAACTAGGTATGGTAAAGAACATTGAACTATGGTTCGATTCTAACCCAGATTATGGAAGGTTATACTTACTTAATATTTATTTGAGGGATTTCATCCTTATACATAAATTTCCAATTTATTATATTTTATTACATTCTTGTTAATATTAAGTGGGATGTACATAAGTGATTAACCATTTCTAAGATAATATTTACACATAGGACGATATTTATTTTAGTTCAATCTTGCATGCTTGTTTAATTCATTAATTGTGTGATCATGACAACACACCCAAAATAAAAAAACCATGTAACTGATATAAATAAAATAAATGGCATGATAATGAGATTGTTCTATTGGTTAGTTTATCTAGATGTAGATAATCTAACCCATGACCTAGGGGAGAAACACCTTGAACCTTTTCGGTTCGTGCTTAAATCTTTCTACATGTCCACCTTTGTATCTCCTTGGATTGGTTTCACCTTGGATCCTAACTTGAGCCTCCTCCATTATCTTGGGAGCTCCATCCATTACATATCCATTTATCTCACACGCATGTGAGGGGTAAAAACGGGGTTTTACATATAAGAAAACTTGGTCACACATGCCCTACATATTAATGAGGAGAAGGCTCGCAGGACAACCAATTTAATTTAAATAAATGAATTAAAAGAAACCATTCATATACAAATGTCTTGGTCTAGTTCCTGATCCTACATACATACAACAATATATATGCATTAATAAAACTATAATTCAATTCTATAATTGTTCTAGTTTATGATAAATCATGCTTGAATCAATTAATTATATTTAATTAATCAATCATTTTATCTTAAAAACTTTTCCTGAATTTCCTTGAAATTCTCATCCATCATAATTTTAACCAAATATATTCATTTAAAATTATCTTTTCTACGTAACTTGTTCCTTGAAAGAAACCCAGTGAATTTCCATTCATTACGCAGACGTTAAATTAAACACATATATATAAAACACCTATCGTGTTTTATGCCTCAGCTTTACGCCAGCACTATGGTACATGTCTCAAGGGTTTGTATAATATAATAAATTTTAATAAATCTGCGTAATTTGGATGATTACACGGCGTTTATTTCCGACTAATGAGCACGTACTTTTGTTCATCGTCCATCTGATGTACACGCCTAAGGACATGGCATGTAGATGTACTTCAGAAATTTTAAGAGTACACAGCATGTTCAATTGGACACACGCCATGTATTATCCGCGTTACACAGTTTCCAGTCGAGGAATCCGTGTATGGGGTACACGGTCCAACCCTAACCCAAAGTGACTACACACCATGTTCATCGGACCGCACGACATTTAATCTGGAAGGCGTGTGGCACCTGTTCTTAGTCAACACATGGTGTCATAGATGACTTATATTGGATCCAATACCTGGCCTGATTTGACAGACCATACCAATTCATTGAATCTAGACTACACGACGTGTACTTACGAATACATGCTGTGTTGTCTCGTTTTGTACGGCTAGGAATGTCTGGAACCTCCAGATGAGATCCTCTATTTTATTTTAATCAAAATTCAAAGAAAAGGTCATTTCTGTATGGTGAATGAGAAACTATAGAGGAGGAACAGATCTTGAGAATCAGATTTAATGAACGATTAACTTGAATTGAACCAACTAAATTAATAAATGCGTAAATCACCGTAGAAAAACTAAATAATTATAATCAATGATATGACCCCTCTAAAACAAATTCTAGGTTCCGGGCACAGTGGAAGTGCTTTGGTGGGTTTACCCAACATTAATTTTAGTGTTAACTATGATCAATCTGAGATCTATCACGATGTAAAACGCCGGATCTTTGGAATATAATAAAGTACAAAAAACAGAAAGGGAGTCCTAGAACCATAGATATAGGATCATCAAATGTTGGTTATAATTAATTTAATTAATTCACAAGAATTACCTTGATGAAATTCTTTATTTGTTGATGTCTCTTGTCACGATCTGATGTGATCTGTCATTGCATCATAGAATCCATGTGGAGGATTCCTCTAGTGGTGATCCACACGTGCTCCACATATCTCGGGACATTTCCAAAGGGATCTCCATATTCTAGCGTGGAAGAACCTTCACTTTTGATGTCCGCATTAGATCGCCTTGATCTGGTGGTGGTGGATCTCTCTCAGTCATGAGAGCATTCTTGGAGGAAGGAATTATTTCGGCCCTGAGAGAATTCTCCAGAATTGTTGTGCACAACCATAGTGGAAAGTGTTGGGGTTTTGAGATATTTATAATCAGTTTTGAGGTTATAGAGTTATGACAATAAATAAATGCCTTATGTGTTTTATTTATTTCATTAACTCTTATTGAAACCCCCCATGTCCGATCATTAATTCCTTAACATGTGCCCATGCTGATTACAATAAAAATAATTTAATAAAAAAATATTAATTCCTCAAAATCCAGACTAGAAAAACTACATGATGTGTAATCATAAATACACGACGTGTACTTGTTTTCCAAAAGGAAAACTAAACGGAAAGTAATCATTAATACATAGCATGTATTTTTTTCATTCCCTTTCAAAATTGAAAACAACAAGGCATGTAATCATTTATACATAGTGTGTACGTGTTTTAATTTTATTCTTCCTCCAACATTAAAAGATTTAAGATTCCTAAAATTATTATTAAACCAAGTACGAGAATAATCATTATTCTACTTGAGATACTTGGATACACTTAGTGTGTGACCCTCTATTACTCTTTCTCATTTGAATTAGGTGGGATTGCCTAAAGTCTAAGATTACTATCTAGCGATGGGTCAAGGTACCCAAGAGAAATAAGTTGACGCCGCATTGACATGTCACATCATATGAACGCTTGCTGCGTAAATCAATCTCTTTGTCTCGATATCTCTAATCAAGCAGGTTGCATGACATTTCCATCGACCCATGTGCTTGATTATTCTTTATTTGACTTCCCAGAGTAGAACTTCCCCATACCACTGACTTTTTTAGGCTATAACAATTCAATCAAATGGCCTATGATGTCTACTTCTCTTATGGAACAGAAGGGAAAAATCCTTTCTCACATTATCTATTAATGCAGTATAACTCATGACGCACCCAACGTATCCTACGTCACTACAAATAGTGTACTGTCATAGTTTTTTTCAATACATCTAAGTGCACGAGTTGTAATACCCATTAATAATAATATTAAAGGCTACGGACCAATACACAAGTCCACATATAGGAACATCCAATGACACTATGAAATGTGGATTTCTTACTGGCGGGTCTCGTTATCATAATATCCTCATGGATATTATCAAGGTCACACACCATGAGAAGGTGCCTCAAACTTTTATGTGTCCTCACCCCTAATGGCCTGTATTATTTATGTCCCTTAAAATAACATCATCTAACCATAGAACATATATTCAAGAATTGTGTTATGGAACTTTTGGGTTTTCATCATAGTATGGATCCATCTCAACCCATTAATGCAACAGCTGTCCTTAGGACATTATCACATGCATTTTCACGCAGAAGAACTATCATGATGTGATAAGGTATTTATTACTAAATAAAGTACAAAGTAGATGGTTCTAGGCCACCAACTCCAACAGTTACATGATTCTATTACATTTCTATTTTGCATTAATCCTGAAATCACTATGATGTATAAATAACATCAAGATTACTTATTGGTGAAATGTAATAAAATGATATATCACTAACATTACTAAGAAATATTTAATGTGTATATATGATATAGAAGAATGCAAATTATCTAAGGGACAATTTTACCTTTTCCTATACCGATGATTAAATATGAAAATATACCCATGGATTTCGTGGTGGGTGTTTCAATGAAATCTTAATATAATAATATGATTTGGGTTATTAATGATTGAATAACTAAATCTGTACATTTCATTCAGTTTGAAATACTATTTCATTAGATAATTTTTTTTCACTATATCATAAAGATATAGTCATGTTGCATGGAATTCCTATCGTCATTATCTCTTACCATGATCATAGATTTATATATAATTTCAGGAAAGGAACATAGAATCAATTGCTACTAGTTTTATTTTAATAACTATTTTCATTCTCAATATGATGGTTAGTTTTAATGGATGATTCAGATAATTGAATATATTCTTCATTATTTATAAATATATTCATCATAAATTTTGGATAAACAACATTCTGTAGTATAATTTTTATATAATAATAGTATATATTTTATTATATACATGGAACAATTTTAAACATTATCAAGAAAGAAATTTTAGAATTTAGTTGTATGGAATGATATAGGTGAATTAAATTTCATTTATTCCAAATTTGTTGAGTGAATTTCTAACAAGGTTAAGGTAATTCCGCAACATATGAGGATAACTCTGAGCGTGAAGAAAATTTATATGGATAATTAAAGGAATATTATCTATTTTAGGGTTGGTGATCCTTTTTTTAGACAGTCTTCATGGAAATAATGTGTTTCATTAAAGTCATAAATGAAGCTTAGCCCTTGGTTTATTGGACTATATGACATCATGTATAAATTTAGATCATTTTCCTAAAAAATTTCATTATTTGTATATTTATACAAGGTACACAATGTATTTACTTTTTCATTTTTGATGAAATATGTACCAGATTCATCCAATGTATTGAGCCCTCAATAAGTTCATTTTGAAGAGACACATTGTTATGAGGAATAAAGTAATTCACTATGTTAATGTTTTTTAGATATCATATGGTTGCTAAAGAAAAATGTAAATCTAAAAATTTTATGGGGGAATGGTATCCCCATTTTTTTATTAATTGAAAAAAAATAAAAAAAACATAATTTCCAAAAGGGGGGAAGGATTTAAAAGATAGGGTAATGTTTATATAAAAAAATTTCTAATATTCAGTTTTTATATTATATTTAATCACCTTAACAAAAAAATATTAAACGAATTTTCAACCGAAAGGAAAAAAGCTTTAATTCTAACCGAATTGGATTTCTATATCATGGATTTATTTCAAATATTTATTTTGAAAATTATAAATTTTTAGTTTTAAATAAATAACATAATTTTATATTTTTCATATAAAAATAATATGAGGATAAATTTTTTAGAATTTTCTGAACATTTTATTTTTATTTGAATAGTGAAAATAATTATTTTTACTAAAAACTATATTTTATAATAACTTTTTCACACACTAAATTTCTTTTGATTAGTTTTTAAATATAAATAGATCATTTTGATTTTAAATAATACAATTATATTTTTTCAAATAAATTATATAAATTAATTTAGTATAAATCATATTAAATTAAAAATTATTCTTTAACAAAATTGATTTTATTTTCATTTTTATTTATTATTTTGAGATAAATCCATTCCAGTTAAATTTTTTAAATTTTAAAAAATTGATTCCATATTTTGGATCTGTATTTTCATATTTGTTAAATTGTCTCCTTTAATTTATGTTCAACAAGAATAGTAACCTTAGTAATTTTTTTAACCATGATAAACAGTAAATAATGCAATTAAGGATAAAAATAAAATGATACAAAATATGAAATTACATAACAAAGGTAAATAAAATTATTTTATGATTCATAAACCCCCAAAATCATACAATTATTTGTTATATATAATTTTTTCTATTTGGATGAAATTATGAATATTATAATATCATATTCAATGAAAATTAAAAATTGTCACATTGTTGTATTTTATAATAATATTATTATTTATATAGAGATAAATATAGAATAATCTCAGTTGTAAACATAAATTTTAAATATAAATGTTTTTTATTCATCATGGTAAATTATTTTTAATTTTTAGGTAAGAAATTATAACCTTAAATTCGAAGACAAAATTAACACATTTAATATATAATTTCTAGAAAAATATAAAAAAGATAATGAAAATATTAAAAATATTATAAATTTAGAGAATTAAGGAGATCCAAAAAATTGATAAACATTGAATTTTAATGATACTGGAAATATATTTTTCTACTGTAACATTTTGTCTTTATTTTATTAAAAAAATTAGTGAATAGTACTAAATAATGACATTATTGATGATTTATAATATAAAATTATTTATTTAGTGATATAAAAAAATATCATAGATTATTCAATTCTGTTATTATATTGATTATAATATATATCATTGTCCATTTATGGGACTTTATCCACATTGAGTTATTATAGTGAGAATCAAAATATAAAAATCATTGTTGTGATTGTATGTTTAAAAATGGTCAATGACTAGTTAAAATAAAATGATAAGGGTATAAATGTCACATAATAATCTACGTAAATAATTATTGAATATTATTTGAAACCATCCACATCCTATATTGAAAATAAATCATTTTGAGATATTTTTATTTAATGATTAATTGAAATTAATTTAATATTTTGTGAAATCCCAACAGTGCCCCTCACATATCTTGTGAAAAGGGGTCTTCTTTATCTCATTCATGTAGACATAAAAACCCATTTGGAACATCCAATGCCTATCAAAATCTATTCCTAGAATTTCCTCCCTCATTCTAGATATATTTATTTAGGTAAAATATGATCCATAGAGGGATTAAAGTGTTAATCAAATTAGACTTTCCAAAGAAGAGATATAGTGTTTACCCTCATGATTTTGGTTCTGTTCATCATCCACCACAATAAAATATATTATGAAACAATAATATAATAAAAAATTTGTATTCTATATATTGTGGTATTTTTATGATTATGGAACAACTTATATCCATATCAACTTCAATCAAATTGGATACGAAATCACCATTCATATGTATAGTATAGTACTGTATACCTAATAGATGTAATTAATTTTCCATCACCATCAATCTCAATAAGTTGTAATTATAAAATAAATTTATATACACTATATTTATAAAATATTAACATTATTTAAAAAATATAATATATCTTTTGCTTTCATACATTTCCATTCATTGTAAAATGATAACATCATTAGTGTGTACATGTGTACAAACTCCTAAACAAAGCGATGTGATTCATTTTTTCATCACCACATCTCGTGGATGATATATGTTAGAATAATTAAATAAATAATTTGAGTTTAATGATATTATTAACATTATAAAAATTTTAAATAATAATTACAATATTTCTTTAATGATTATTCAAATATGGTAACATTACTTATGTGTATATATGAAATAAAGTCTCTTAGGTTGTAACGTAGTTCATTATTCGTATCTATATTTAATGGTTGGATTTGGAAGTAAAACTAATGTATAAAAAACATAACAATTCAATGAATATTCATCTAGAGATTATGAAATGATGGACTCTTTGACCTTATTTAACCTACCATTTACATTTTGAATATATATATTGAATATTGTAAAAATGTTCTACATGAACATAAATGATTATAAAATTATATATAACATGTTAATAAGTTATATTAATGGAATTATAAACATGGGAAATTTTATTATGAAAGTAAATAATTAACCAATGATTATTATTCTGGTTGATAAAGAATAAAACTGATGATTTGTCTCATGGTACGAGACTCCATTTAAATTCCCCTTCATTGAGGTATATTTGGATGTCATGTACAAGTTTCATTCTATCTAAAGTTTTAATTATAGTTGACCAAGTTGAATATAAACTCTTAATACTACTATACAATAATTATGGGGTCGAACCGTAGGGAGAGTTTATGATCTCTGTTTCATGAAGAAAAATTATTTAAGCGTTGGTTTTACAAATTTTGAGTCGATATTTTAGGGTTGGGAATTTTGAATTCGAAGGTTGAATGATTATCACTTCAAATTCTTGAATGGATTACATATAAATAAAAAAACACATAAACTTCTTTTAATGATTATTGGGTGAAATGCATTGGGGATCTGAGTGTTTGGAATGTTCATCAAAAATTTATTTTCTTGTTATGATTTATTTTTTATAATAACTCAAATCATTGGTTTTCAAATGTAACGGAAACCCCTTGATCTGGTGAGTTTTGACTAATTTAATAAATCTTAATTTATTGGACTCAAACTTTTTATATAAATATTATTAAATTAGTCCCTCTGGAGATGACATGTGCTCCCAATGACCATTGTTTAACTTGTATTAAATTTCCACGAGATCCCTATAAAATGCATTCTGTTCTTCATAAAGAGTTTCCAGGGAGTTATAGAGGAGATTGAGAAGGGAATTTATGAGTGGAAGATGAAACAACACAAACAAATAATGAAAAATAATTATCAATGAGACTACATTGTAAACATTAGAAACACATGAATTAAATTATCTATTATTTAAATAAATGGTAAAAAACAATATCTTATTACCTAATGTGTCCATTACAACTGAAACGAGAAATAAAAAAGCCAAACAACCACAAGAGAAATACTACAAAATTGTATACACTGGGGTTAAATCTCTTCTCCTTCTATGATGTGTGTCCTTACAATCATGATCCTCCTTCCAAAGAGTCTAGGGAGAATTAATTAGTCATCCCCCACTATCCCTATGTGGTTAATGTTCTAAATTTAAGGTCGAGTGATGGGTAGTTGGGGTAGATAGAATGTAGGTGGTGGTTTGTTGACATAACATGGATACAGAACATGGCTAATGAAATTGTGTGCTAAAAATGATCAATGTTATATCCATAAAAATGTATGTTCGTGGGTACGTAGTCTGGTCATCATGATTTACAAATAATACAGAAATCATGTGGTAAGACTCTACCTCCAAACATGAAAACCTCGCATGGTCTCCTGGAAGGTCCACATGGTTTGGATAAAAATTTGAGACTGTATGATGGGCTCTGTCTTAGGGATCCAATCTTAGAATGGTCTTTGGGGTGTGGGTTATTGTCTTGGGTGACTCAGTATAAGTGTACACCGTGGAAAAAGGTTCCAAATGACCCCAATTTCCCTCTGAATCACCCAGTTGGTGTTGACACATCTTAGGACATTCATTGATGATAAAATACCATCTAATTACATCATTGTGATATAATATAATTACAGTTTATAAAAACAAAACATTTCATTTGGTAAAATTAATGGGAATTTCTTATGCACATTAGTGAATGAAACTCCACCACACATGATCTACTGTTTGTCCTTAAAAATTCCTAGATTTTCATCTCAATGTAGTTACTAATGAAATGGGAGGACATTTAATTGGACATATCTACTAATTGAACATGTATTTTGGATGAATAATTATTTAAATATTTACTTGAAATCATCATGAATCACAAATATTTAAATGTAACCATCAAAACAAGCCTAATTCAAAACATCAAAATATTCATTTGTACATCGTTATTCTTTAAAACTAAGATTTTCCATCTTTATTCAAATAAAGTTCCAACATATATTTCAATATCATCATCACATATATGGGTTAAGAATATATTTATTTGTCACAAAATAGAAAGTTTTCAATATTATAGGTCACATAAACTCATTGACTTGTAGATTTTGAAAAATAATGAAAGGTCATTAGAAATTTTTTTCATGCCTTTTCATATCCAATATACTTTTCATTGGGAGGAGATTATAGCATGAAAATTGTGACCAATTTTTCATGTCTAGTCATGTTGAATTTGGGTATCGTGTCATGAATTCATGAAATTAAGACTGTATAATAACCACTAGTGTGAAATAAATAATTCCCATATTTCACCTCCCTTTATACATAAATTTATTTTCATTTTAAGGGGTTCAATAATTTAAACTACTCCATCACAATGCTCATTTAATTTTGTTATGAATTAAAATGTAATGGTTTATCCTAATGTGTGTTAATGTTTATTTATATAAGAAATGATGTTATCAGTCTGGACATTTGAGGAAGTAAAAACTTATTCCTCCAAAATTACTTTTTTTCATGTTGATATACATGGGTGGAACATGTAATGGTTAATTAGAAAACCTGTAAAAAAATTCATCCCAGATAATGATAAGGCAGTGAACAAATAGGGTGTCATATGTGGGCTCCATCCCCGACATATAAAACCAATCACAGTCTCACGTGAACATGCTGAGTTTGAGAACACGGTGTAGGGATATTATATACAAGGGGAGGGGATATATTTAGTATATGAAAATGGAATTGAGAATAGATGAAATCCACTGATAAAAAGTATAAAAAATTAAATCAATTTTTATGCAAGATCTCTCCTAGAAAAAAATTTCTTTCTTCTATAAATTTCTATCCACCTACTATCATAAAAAGGAAACCATATAGTGTGGAGAAATGATATCTTAGTATCAGTAAATGGAATTAAGTATATGTATACAACCAAACCATTAATGATTGAGAAATTAACATAAAAAATATGTCATGTTTGAAAACAAATTAATTAAAGACCATTAAGAAATATAAACATGAAAGTTAAGATAATCAGTGCCATCCTGTTAACGGATCAATGATAGAGGCATTTCAGAACTGGGGTCTGGATGCTTCATCCCCTGATGAATCATATAGGGTCGGATAGGATGCCACCCCCACAGGGGGAGGTGATTTTAATGGACCGCTTGGTGGAGAGGATCCCCGAGTACGATATGGATGATAAGGGGATTTCCATACATTTAATATGATGGGGGTGACTAGGAAGGGGATGGTAAAGATCAAGTTTGGGGAGATTATGCATGTTGATTCCCACCACCTATCATCGAGTAGTCTCAATATTAAAATCAAACATAACATACATATATTTCTACAACTTCTATAATAAATCAGGGTTACTATGTTTCATTCCCTTCATGGGTGGATAAGTGGGAAATAATGAGTATGTTGGTGGTGGCATATAGGTTGGAGGAGTTTGGGGTGGTACACCTCGACCTTGGGAGAATAGTGGAGTGAGGAAATGGGTGGGGTGAGATGGTTTGGGGGTTAGCTATCCCTTTCACATTTTGGCTTGAAAATAGATAATGGATTCAATCATATTCAACAATTATCAATCATAAAACCAACATGAGATCAAATGAATGGTTAAATATTAACTCGAGGAATGCATCCACGTTAAAATAAATGTCAAGGTGTTCCATGAGTAGTGTGATAAATGGCCCACCAAAAATTTCACCCATTGGATTGGATAATATCTTATGAAAGTATTGGGTGAATATAAAGGCACTGTTTAATGGTGTGTTGGTAATCATTTAGGGAAATATGAACTAATCCATGAGGCTAATATTTCAATCACTATCACACAATGGTGTGAAGCATGTGGTGATGATCTAATGTAACAAGAAGTGGATATGGTTCATGAGGGGGGTTCCTTGAAAGTCTGAAGAACATCAATATCTATTGGTTAGGTAATGATAGACAAAAAATATGTTGCAGCCACATGATCCCATTCACGGTCTACATCAACACCGATAACACTCTGACCATAGCTTTGATAATAAATCCCAAAAAAGTAGTAAATTTATCTTGTAAAAAATACAAAAATGGTTTATTAATAAGAATGTGATGTTACCATCACCCTCCCCCAAGAATCTCGGTTCATCACCAATATATTGATTGTGGTACTGAATGTTGTCACCGAATTCCATAAAAAGTTCCTTGAATGTGGGATGGTGAATAGCAAGTGTTGCAGTGTGGTTCCCCTATTCAATTAGACACTTAAGCTCATCCAAAATATGTAGAGTCTCATGATGTTTTTGAATTAATTAATGGTTAATATTAACCACATAATTCTCCAGAACAAAAAATTTCTTATTCTCTTATTTTTTTTAAATTTAATGTGTGGACTAAGGGGGTTGGAGGAGATGGAATGAAAAGATCTTTTTTATAAGGCCATGGGGTTATGGGTGGGTGATCAAACATGAAGTGGTGTACAAAAATGAACTTTGTACACTTGAAAAAAATTATAGATATATAATTTAATTTTTATTATACATCAATTAAAGAACTTATGGAAAATCCAAAATCTAGAAAAATTACTGCATGGAATTGGGTGTTTTTTAAGAAAATCAATGTTCTATAAGTGTGTGGTGGAACATATTTTAAAAATTGAGGTGAAGAAGGTTTAATCAAAGATAAAATAGATTGAAAAATAAAATTGTACAAGGGGTGCGGAATGTCATGCAACATAAACCCTATAGAGGATGGTAAGGAGAAGAAAGGATAAAGAAGGAGAAGTGGATGTGGAGGAGAGAATAGAAGGTACCATGGCTGAAGATCCTATGGAAGGAGGTCGGAGCAAGTACTAGGGGTTGAAGGAAATGGAGAGGGAGGCACTGTGTACAATGAGGTTGAGGGGTGTCATTATTTTTAGGGGTTTAGAATAGGGGGTTATATTTTATGTGTTAAAAATTAATGGAATTGAAAGGGGCCACATGGTTTCAATGAATGGTTTAATAAACCATATGGTAACCATGAGTAGTGCTACTGGAAGGGGTTGTTATATCTTCACAGGTTCTGAGATTATCTGTATGGTTGGAAACCCATGAAATACCCATTTGAGAGCCCAGAGAATGAGTATCCATTTTCCATGGATAGTGAGCACAATTTGTTTGACTGTGATAAAATAGTTTTTATGGCTCTATTATGAAATTTTTTTGATGCTCCAATTATTGTAATTAAATGAAACCTTAAAAAAAAAAATTTTTCTCAACATATTTTTAAAATACGATTTTATATTTCCATAGGATATTTATGTTAAGAATAATATAAATTCAATAATATATCTATTACTTTGATTTTATCCAGTGATAAAAAAACTGAAAAGAACACTAAGACGAACCATTAAGATCTCCGTAATAATCACTTATTTTGATAATGTTTTTGAAATTCTAGGTTACCACCCCTTTATTTCCATGTTTATTGTCTTGATATAGACATATCTATGCCTCTTCATACCTAAATAGAATGGTGGAGACTATTCCCACCATTTCATCCATATGAAAATATGTTTTTTGACTTTGAATATTCACCAAAAATGGGTAATAGTTTTCTCCAACAACTTCCATAGAACAATAGAGGATGAATGTGACCATATTGAAATGTCTCGATATCTTGGACATCAACCTTCCTAGAAACAATATTAACCATGTGTTAAACAACAAAAACTTTTCCCCGAGATGGAATTATATATGGGAAATCATGGGGTCATGAAAAAACAATTTCTTATCTTTGAAAATCATGGAATTTTCATATAAATCTTTCCATATTTCATAATGCTTCGAAAACTAAAATTTCAGTTTCTATTTTTCAGCCATTAAATCATTATTTAATTCTTTGACAGCCCATTATGCTTTCTTCTCATGATCCCTATGTAGGATACATTTTTATCCATACACCAAATGAAAGAGGGACGTTCCCAAAAACATCATGAATGTGGTTTGGTATGCCTATAAGGCATAATCTAGAATCATATACCAATCTTCTTTTGAGGCTCACATAGTATATTCCATGATTTTTTCATGTTATCAATTAGAGACCTCTACATGGACACCAGATTAAGGATATAATGGTATACTATTATTTTACTTCTCCCCATACATCATTAAACCATACAATATTAACGAATTACCAGAAGATTTCTCCACAATTATGATAAGATACAAAAGAACACCGAATATGTTGAAAACAATATTCATAAAAAATTCAATGATTACGTTCTCTATGTTTTTCACTCTGGTTGTTTGTTTCATCTATGTATACACATATTATAGACATACAAACATGTATGTATTATCATATTATGTAGGAAGTGACCCCATGATGTCAATATGACATACGTTTAAGACATCGACCTCATGGATAGGTTGTTGAGGAATGTTGAGCTCTATGACCAATGTTACAAGTTCTTTGGAATTAATTGATTCATGGAACAATGTGATGGAAAACCTTATGCATGGTGGGATAGAAAAAACCATATTGTAATATCTTTTTTATATTCTATTTTGGACTGTGATTCTCTCGAGCCAGTGAGGTGTGAAAAAAGTCTATAATTCTATTAACTTCATCCTCATATATACAGGGGATAATTAATCCATCTCAAAATGAGTAGATGATCAATGATCCTTCCAAAAAATATTACCTTACATAGGACTGAAATCACATAATTTTCTAGAAGGTGAGATCAGGGTGGTGAATTTCAACAAATAATATAATTGTCAATGTCAGAAAAACATGGGTGAGGTGAGGCTACTATTGAATTTTTTCCCATCGATAAATTCTTCTCTAATGTACCTATCATCTTCTTTTTCAAAATGTGTTCATTATAGGTGGGATAGATGATCAACAACTATGTTTTCACGCCCTTTTGTGTCACAAATCACTAAATCATGCTCTAGGAGAAGATACACACAATGACTGAGATGTGGTTATGCATCCTTATTATTAAAAATCTATTTTAGTGTATTATGGTTAGTATAAAATTTTAAATTTCATACACTAGATATTAGATGAATCTATCAAATGAAAAAATTAACACAATAATCACCTTCTTAGTGGTAGTGTAGTTTATTTGGTATTCCTTTATGGCTCGGATTTCATAGTAATTAGGACTGAAGATGCTATCTAGAAACATTC
This sequence comes from Viscum album, assembly GCA_963277665.1. Classification (NCBI taxonomy): domain Eukaryota; kingdom Viridiplantae; phylum Streptophyta; class Magnoliopsida; order Santalales; family Viscaceae; genus Viscum; species Viscum album. The sequence goes on from OY728159.1 coordinate 1,387,240,911, forward strand.
CATGAACTTATACAATTTCATATTCACACACATCACAAAAAATGTCATATTTCACATCCATATTTGATGAAATAATGATGGGAGATTCAAATAGTCTATATATCAAGAGTTGAAAGGCTTCAATGCATGTTTCCTTGAATTCAAAGATTGAATCCCTTGAAAGGATATTGGTTAGCGGTTGGGCTATATTTGAGAAATCATTCAAACCCCATCTATAAAATCCTTCATATCGAAGAAATATCTATGTTACTCTGACTGATGATATGATGGGTAAGTATGATATCACATCAACCATTGAGGTATAGACCTCAATAACTTTCTCAAGGATCTGGGGTCCAAATGAAATTCAATTATGCACAGTAAAATCTTTCTTCAATGAATTCAATACAATATTTCTATGATCACATTTCTCTGAAACTAATTCAAAATTCTCCAAACATGTATTGAATAATTTTGCGTAGAATGAGAAATAATCCATGAGAACCTATAGAATTTGTTCCACCATGTAATATAAAAAAGATAACATGCACCATTGGAAGGTGGATAAAACATTAGAAATGAAAAAATACCAATGATGATACACAAATGTTCCATATTGGCATGTTGATGTGATTTTCTATTGATCATTAGGGGAAATAATAATCTAGTTATTCCCTAAGTAACCATCAAATAATCAACAAAAAAATTCCATGCTAGGGACTCCAAAATTTGATCTGTTAATGGAAGAGGGGAGAGATCTATTCTTGTCACATCATTGAGGTTTTAGTAATCCACGAAACCCAATATCTCATAACCATCATTATTCAGATCATATCGTTATTTTCATTTTAAAACATAGTGATACCCCCTTTTGGGAACAACATTCAGGGGACACACCCATGGGATGTCATAAATTGGGTAAATAATACCTTCATCTAGAAGATTGATCAATTATTTATTTACAACCTCCTTTATTGGAGGATTTAACTAGCGATGTGTTTACTAGGATGGATTGAATCCTTTTTTATATATCACCTTGTGTGTGCATATGTTTGGACTGATTCCATTAAGGATGGTAACCATGCAACCAATAACATGTTTCTTTCCTCTTAGAACCTTTAAAAGTGTATTTTTTGGATATTGTTTATGTGAGACATTGATAATTACCAGAATCATATTGTTGTCTCACAAGTACACATATGTTAACAAGGATGAGAGAGTATTCCATTAATGTTGTGTATGTTTAAAAACTAAAGCAGTAATTGGTTCTACCTCATCCCTCTAAAAAATATCCAAAACCACAAGTCGTTTCCAATAGTGACCACCTTGGACTATAATGCACCTCAGTTCCACTAGTTTGTATTTGGGATGGATGTCGGCTAAATCTGGTTCATAGGAGGTAGAGAAACATCCCAGGTCACCCTCTATGTAGTAAATATAATCATCAACTATTGTTACAATGCAATAGTGCACATTCTTGATAGATGACCCTATTTTGAAATATTTTAGGTGTTTGTATTTTGTGTATTCGTACCCTAATGTGAAAATAGATCAACCTTGGAGAATCTCTATCAACACTTCTCCATATACAAGAAAAGGGTCATCCAAAAATATGCAATGTATCTTCATCATACTCCAAATCGAGTATGATAAAATCATATTGATGAATAAACATTCCTACATTTACCAAAACATCCTTACAAAGACCCTTTGGATACTTAGTGGGTCAATATTCTAGTTACAATTCCACACTATTCAGTTTTCGATCATTCATCCCCAACTTCTCAAAAACTCCAAATAAAATCACAATGACACTATCCATCAAATTTCAATGATATTTTCCAAAACTAGGAGATAAAATTATACATGGGATAGTAAAACTTCTAGGATGCCATTTCGTGGGAGGAATGCTGTGTTGAACCACTATTGAGCATTCCTTATTATGAGGAATTGTGCAGAAATCCTCCATCATCCTTTTTTCTGATGGATTCCCATCATGAAATTTTTATAGGTTGGAATTTTAGAAAATGAATCTATAAAGGGAGTGTAAATATAAAGACTCTCGAATACCTCCATAAATTTTCCAAATTTATTGTGCAATTTATTCTTTTTCATGCATTTTGGGAATGGTCTGGTGTGTTTATAGGGTTTGACCACATATTTTTCATTATGACAAGTATCGTACATCACATTTTAAAACTACTGTGATGAGGAAGGCTCTATAACAATATATTATTTATAATAATATTGAGTATATTTATATTGGCATCCATATTTAACATCCTCTTACTACACATGTACTTGTTGTGGTAACTTCTTCCTAATTCTCAATGTCACTACATTAGCTTCCTATAATGGGGGTTTTTCAGAGATACCCAATAGTGTGTTGGGATTCCCATAATAAATATGACTATCAAGCAGTCCAATATGACTAAATAGGTATGAAATGGATGAATCTTGATTTAAAAACTAGTCTTAGCTAGTGTAACAAACATACATATAATTTCTTATAGCTTTTTTTGATGCTCTTTTTGAAGTTGTTTTTGTATATCTTGCAGAGTTTTTGGAATCCATTGAGGGTTTTCTCGGATGAGGGTTTATATAACCATGCTATTGATAGAATCCTTGTTTATATTGATTCCATTGTTGTTGTCTAGGATATGGATTTGAAAAGAAATCATATAACTGGGTGGATTTTGAGGTCATGACTGATGATGTTTTTGTTGTTTTCCCCAACCTACATTCACATTATCTTTCTATTCTAGGTTTATAGTATAGATAGGACATGTTTGGCCCTTGATTTTGAGAAATATAACATAAATAACATTTTTATGCGCATAAACATTACCTTGGACATTCACCTATGATATGGCCGTCTCGCATTTGGTTCGTGTAAGATTATTAACTCTTTCAAATTTTGATTTTGTTTTATTGTTCAATGAGTAAAATTTCAATGATACAATATGATGTTTGTTAAACAGAATCTTAGTGGTTTAGACATTATTCATACCACCTATTTTGAGTTCCCCACTCATAATTCCAATGAATTATATTGAATAAAATGTATTTTATGAGACCAAAATGATCCTCAGGGGATTTTGTCATGATCATTACTCCACTAGCTACATCCAATTTAAATCCCCAACCCTAGTTACCCAGATTCGGTTCATTATTACATAACATTGGCATGACCACAAAAGATCACGTCTCGAAAGACTGATTAGTTTAGTAGCCTTGGAAACACTAGATACATTCATAAGTCTTACATTACATCATAAAGTGAAAAACTACAACAACATTGTCTCCATAGTCCACACTCATACCCCCCAGACTATCCCTGCTGGACAGTCATAAAATACTTCTTCACATCCAGGAAAAAATATAACATATTAAGGGGTGAGCTCAGATGCTCAGTTAGGATAACAAAATAGAGGAAACTTTTATAAATATGCATCAACATTTAAGGCAATGTATAACTGAAGAAAATCCTTTTAAACAAGAACTTTAGCATAATATGGAAAAAATAAAATGAAATAATTCCATTTACTTATTTGCATGGATATTATACTGATCAAATAATCACATGCCATATCAATAACCACATTCATAATAATGGAATGCATAATGCCATACTATCATAACCACACAGTCAAGGCCTTGTGCCAAGACTATAAATAAGATTTTGTCAAGTCCTTCTTCCAAGAAACTAGTTTGTCTCATGAGACATACTGATGCATCGAGGAGCTATAGTGGGCTCCACCCATCACTTACTATGTAAAATGCATTCCTTATATGAAATTTTTTAAACATATCATAGAAAATCCTATTTTAACTAGCATACGAAATGTAAATACATTATCCATTAGCTGTGAACGGTATAAAAATAACACATCCACAATCAAACATATCACATAAAATTCAATACAATATGGATGTTTTTCATCATAATAAATAAACTTCTTATAAACATAAAATCCATCAAAGGATGTTGTTATAGATGAAATCAAAACGTTTTTTAGAGAAATATCTCTTTCTATTATGAAATCTTTTAAGGGTAACCTCATTATAAAGATAATATTCATTTTTAAAATATTATTATAAGCTCGTAAGGGAAGCTTCGATGATGTTATAATGACGAAAAATAGATGCACCAACCGTATAAGTTAAAAAACATTCATACCTTAAATTTGTTGAAAAGGTCAAACAGTACTTTGTTTAGAAAATGACGGAAAGCTTCCTTTCAAAAATGTATATGGTCAAATAAGGGTATAAATGACTTTAACCCATTGTTTAATAAATAGTAAAAATGTTTTGAAAGACATTTTTAAGAAACATGGATGTGGATGATAAAGAGGACCCAGTAGATAATTACATATAAACAACCTTGAATAATGAAGAGGTTGTAGAATTAACCCTTACCTCGCTGTAATCAATTGAGTGGTGTGACCAAATGATAATAAAAACCAAATGAATCACATAATAAAATGAATATAAATAGAATAATGATAATATATATGGAATGGAAGTACACAATACACCACATGAAATAAGTGTTAAACAATGGAAATCTCACGGAATTAAAAGTGAGAAATGAAATTCCTTACGAAAATTTTGCAGCCTAACGGCGCCACTTAAAACTTCAAAAAATGGATTAATGAGATCAAATGAGGCCTCTAATCATATTAACATAAAAATTAAAGTAATAGGAATATAAAATAACATCCCCCAACATAATAAATAGGAGAATAAAATAATTGACATAAAGTAGAGTACATAAAAAGAAAGAGATAGGTAGGATCCCTTACCTCAAGCCCGACATGACCCGTTCATTCTTTAACGTCCTGAATAATAAACTAAAGATAATTTCTACGTGCTTAAGAACCATTTTTCAAGTTTATTATTCCTATTATATCACTTATTATCATGTTATAAACATTTAAAAGTCATTTATGTTAATAACAGTCGTTTTTTCAATATTTGGTACGTGAGTCAAAAATGGACTTCTTATAATTACATGTTGTTAAAGTGGTAAAATATCCATTATCATCAGAATGATATTAATTATTTATATATCATATGTGTCATATATATCCGGTATATACATGTATTTATAATATTATATAGCATTTAGAGGTATGAAATGAAATGCACTGTTTATGGAGAAGGTAAGTTGTACGTACTCATGAACGCTACTTTCATTTATATTTCATATTTGTCTGTCCGAGTGGATACTCAAGAAGGGGGAGAATTGAGTTCCAATTAAAATTTTTGGTAAAACATTGTCTATTAAAATCCCCCAATTTATGAAACAAGTTAAACTGTAGTGAATTTATACAGATTGTAAACGTTCACTTAGCTTCCCAAATATTGATTAAGTCTCAGTGAATTTAACCACAAGATTAAACTAACATTTTAAACTAACCTACTTATTTACAATAAGTGTAAACACTTGCTAATTTAACTATCAAAGTAACTTTAAAATGGTTTTGTATTTCATAGTTATAGCAGCGGAATATAAAAGATGTATGTAGTATACTTTAAAATTAAACTAAAGATGCACAACAGATATAACAAGAGGTTCAGTCTCAAGCTGATACTTAGTCCTATCAAATTTATATAAATTTGATCCACACCCTGGATCGGGGTTAACAACAGTTTACAAAACTGTCCAGGCCGCACAGGGTCCTCTACCACAGTTCTTCGTGGGAAACAACACAAAGACTATGCCACACAAGGACCTCTTCCACAGTTGTCGTGGGTAAACAAGAGTAAGCAAATTTGGTTTGAGGATTTTGATATCCTCTAATTTAGCACAGAAGACAGTGTTTTTATGATATACAGAGTACACCGCACTACTTGAAAATAAATAAACAAATCCCTTATAGAGAACAGATAAGAGTTTAAAAAGCACTAGTTATTAGCAATGAAGCTCTGGACTCGTTGGATTCAGCAGAAATGCTTCTAAGTCCTTCCATGGTTTTTCTGTTGAAAAACAGAGTGTCATAGTCTAGCTTGTTATATACAGGAGTGAAGATGTTCTCTTGACTTCAGTTCCTCCAGTAGCGCAGGATTTCATGTGTTTGAACTTCTTTGAGGATATTTTAATTCCTTCTTCACAGTTGTGCTCAGGATTGTTCTTTGGTTCAGTACAGAGCACTTTGCTTGTGTTGTGTAATGTATATCGAGGTGACCTTCTTTCTTTTTTAATGATCCTGATACTTCTTTTTATTCCATGAGCACCGTCAGTAGGAATGAATCCTTTTCCATAAGTATGAGGTACGATTTTCTGACATGCCAAAAACAATCATTAAATAACATTAATTGCATTAAAAAAAATCAAATATGACCGTTAGCATTATTTAAATAATATTGACAAAAAGTTAAGAAACGGTGTCACAATGATTATGTAAACTGTATCTTCTTCATGGTATGTGCTTCACGGTACGTGGTTCACGGTATGTGCTTCATGGTATGTGCTTCACGGTGTATCCATGTCACAGTGTGTCATTCACGGTGTCTGGGTCATGGTGTGTCCTTCATGGTGTCTGGGTCATGGTGTGTCCTTCACGGTGTATGGGTCATGGTGTGTCCTTCATGGTGTCTTGGTCACGGTGTGTCCTTCACGGTTTCTGGGTCACGTTGTGTCCTTCACGGTGTCTGGGTTACGGTGTGTCCTTCACATTGTCTTTATACTTAGAGAAATATCTATATTTAGACTTAAACAATAATATTCAGAATATGGATTAAGCTTAATTATTATAGAGTAATAGAAGTTAAAACATAAATATAAAGGCTTGATAATATAAGTGAGATTTTTGATCATTCATAATACTTGTAAATAATAAAGAGAGTAATTAACATCAATAATATTTTCTATCATTAAAATATGATGTGTATTTATTATTTGGATTGGAGAGCAATAATAGTAATCGGATTTGGGATCATTAAAACATGATTAATGCATGAGGAGTCCAGCAATCTCCCCCTTTTGATGATCACAAATCACATATAGTCAAAATATAAATGAAATTCATAATTAATGAAACTAGAATATTATAATAACAAAATTAGAGTATAATAGATTCGATAATAACATATCTCATTATAGTATGGATACTTTGACTTTTTCTCCCCCATTTGGGATTATCAAAATGTAGAGAGAAATGGAGGGAAGAACTGTATTTATCAGTAAGAAGATTCAGAATAAAACATACAGTGGAAATACAAATAGTGAACATCAAAAAACATCCCATCAAAAAGAAAACAGTCCCTGGTGTCTTCAGGGATAAAACTTTTCCTTTCCATGATCATCAGCAGGAGTTGTGTCTGATGTAGAAGAGGTATTAAATGTGGTAGACAAAGATGGTAAGGGTAGACCTTAAAAATGGATGGAGCCAAAGTAGGAGCGGTAGAAGATCTAAGCTGTGGTTGGTCAAGAATGACTGGCCGGATCATAGAAAGGGCTTTGCTGACTGACATGGCAGTTGAGGCGAGTGCAGGTAGACCACGTCTAAGGGGTGTAGCAGCTAGAGCAATAATATCAGTACTCTTCACATGAAGATACGGCTTTAAAAGATTTATAAAATCAGTAATGATTTCTCCACCATATTGCATAGCCTTTTCAAAGTCATTCTTATTCTCCATGAATTTGCCCATAAATCTGGAGAACTTTGTAAGCTTCTAAACATGAGCTTTAACAGCTTGAGTCACCGGAGGTATTTTCAGGTTTTCCACAAGATACTTAAATTGATTTTTCATATCACTTTTAGAGAAAATCTGAGTAATATAAAAATCTATCTTCTTGGTGATCTCCTGTTGAGCATCATTGGCTATCTTAGAATGGACCTGGACAAGATGAAGTGTTGTATCACTGTTCTTCATAACTTCATCCAGAGGAGACAGATCTAAACCACTGAAAGCAAGTTGAAGTTCTTCCATGATTATGGATCGAAGCAAAGAATCATCCAAAGGAGCTGTGGAGGTCTGACCAGAAGCAGGAGAAGATTTTACAGTTAGGGATAGAACTTTGAGCAGTTTTAAAACATTCTGCAGACATCCAGTGTACTCATCTATGAGCTTATTCAGATTTTCCACAAGCTCCCTCATGCATTCCAACATTTTTGTGTGCCTTTTTTCAATCTTCTCATCAAAAGACATTAAATATGGATTCAATTGATACACAATATCTCTAGAAAGAGTGGAATCAGTTGGTTATGGAGAAACAACAACAGGTGCAGGGGCAGAAACAGGAGTAGGCTTTGATCTCAAAGGAAACTCATTCTGCAAGTTAGCTGCTTTACTTTTCAATTTTTCCACATCAGCACTCAGCAGCTTATTTTCAACTCTGAATTCCTGTATTTCTTGAATCATTCTTGGTAGAATATGTCGAATAATGTTTTCCAGCAGAATTGAGGCATCTTCTTAACTTAACTGAGTCATAGGTCGAGGTTGAGTGGATAAAATCTTCTCAACACCAGCAAAGATAGTCTCTCCAAAGACATTAAAATCATCCATAGTTACAAAAGAGTGTTTCTCGTGTAAGAGTGTAGGTGAAGGTAGTAGATAAGGTTCTGGTTGCGGTTCAGAGTCATCATTAGACTCAGATTCTGATTCAGATTGAGGCTCTGGTTCTAGTTCTGGTTCTGGATGAGCTACAGACTTCAGTTGAAACAAAAAATAAAGATCTATACCAGTTGTTGTCACTTTCTCTGACTCACTCACATCATAAAAACTTGGAAATTCATACCGAGTATACACAAAATATGTGACAGTAGGTTGAGATTCTTCACCAAATCCAGCTTCTATAATCTCAAGGTTTTGAGGTTCCTCCCCCTCAAAATGTGCTTCCATTTCATATTCTTGAGGCTCAATAATTGGGTCATTATCCATGGTATCATCTCTAATATCTTCATCAAACTCTTTCCTTGCCATCTGAAAGGCAATATCCATCCTATCTTCACCAGAGGGTGTATACTCAGGAACCGATCGTTCCACTGGTGGTGCTTCCAGACTTGCTTCTTTTTCAACAGGGAGATCCTCTTCAATAGGATCTGTCTCCACCATTTCTTGCTGATATAAATCAGGAAAAACCAATTTTCTTATAGCCATAGGATGAGTTTCTGAATTGACATCCTCACCAGAAGCAGGAGCTTCTTCTTCTCTAAAACCAATAGCAACTTCTTCTCTTGAAGGAATTTCAATAGGAACATCAGCAGGGACAATGGTCCTTTCCTTCTCAATAAGAGATGCTTCCTCTTGTGGTATTTCTGCCTCCTCTCTAGGTGGTACTTCAGCTGCCACTTCCTCTTCTCCTTCTTCTTCTTCCGAATACTCAGCCACTTCATCTGGTTCCAAACCACGATCAACTAGGTTCTTAGGTCTTCTTGGATAATCAACAGGATTAAACTTCTTATAAAATTGATCATTATCCTCAACCCATTTCTTCTTCCAAGGGTTCCAACTAATCTTCATCCTTCTGGTGATAGGCTTGGATAAGAAGAAATCAAATTCCTCTATCTTTTCTTCATTTGGTCCAACCATTCCTTTGGAAACTAGCATGGCTGAAATCATCCTTGAGTAAAACACGTAGGTGGATTTGGAAGTGACTTTAATCAACTCACATATATCCTTAACAACATACTTGAATAGATTGATTTTATGGCCATTATTCAACAGGTGAATCAGGAACACATCTCGATACTTCATCATAGAAAAATCCACTTTTCTAGGACTAAACAAATTATGAACAAATTTGAATAGTAGTCTTGTCTCCCTATCTTACTCAGCAGCTATGGCCCTTCGCATGGTGCCATTTCCAGTCAGGATTTCCAACACATTCTCCCGGTCAAAGATGTTAGTTGTTGGAGGATGGTCTCTCTTATAATCATCACACACTCCATGTGGAATCCTCAGGAATGCATCCCACAACCTTGAAGAGAATGAACACTTCTGACCAGTGATCTAGCTGGTCACCATAAATCTTTCTCCAAAATCAAAGGAAAACATCACATATTGGTAGAATCGAGATACCAATATCGGGTAAATCGGTCTATCTTTTTTAGAGAACCATTCAAACCATACTTGTTCTCTTAAGATTTTCAGGATTAAAGACTGACTAGATAGAAACAACTCAGGGAAAACATCTTTTTAAGGAACTACAGTATGGTTAAGAAGGTTTGGGGTCAGGGGTCGTTCAGGTGCTATCCTTGGTATCCTCTTCTGTTTCTTAGAGTGGAGCTTCTCAGACGAGGGTGAAGACGGATGCTTCATCCTAGGCATCCAATGAAGGTTCAGGCGAGAGATGAGAAGGATTATTAGAAATGTTAATAGCACTTGTGTTATCAAAATTTATTGGGACATGTCTGAATTGATATCCATAGTCTAGTAATGTGTGTTTAATTCACGAAATTTGCGCACAAAAACTGCCAACAACTATGTATTCAGCTTCTGCAGTATATAATGCAACATAATTTTGTTTCTTACTACACCATGATACTAGTGAAATTCATAAAAGGTTTCATGTTCTAGAGGTTCTTTTTCTATCTAACTTACATCCAGAAAAATCAGCATCAGAATAACTAACTAGTTCAGATGATTGTCCTTTGGGACAGAACAATCCTAAATTGGGAGTATGCTTGAGGTATTTGAAAATTATCTTCAAAGCATTTATATGTGACTCTTTTGGGTTTTCTTGAAAATGAGCACACATACACACACTAAACATAATATCAGGACGACTAGCAGTCAAGTAGAGTAGACTTCCAATCATTCATCTATAAGTGGTTTGATCAACATATTTATCATCTTCATCAAGATCCAACTTACAGGTAGTACTCATGGGAGTGTCGCTAATTTTTGTGATATCCAATCCAAAACGTTTTAAAATATCTCTAGTATATTTACTTTCATTTAAAATAATACAATCATAATTTTGAAATATTTGAAATCCAAGAAAGAATTTAAATTCACCCATTCAACTCATTTCAAATTCGTTTTGCATCATTTTAGAAAAATTAGTACATAGGGAATTTCTTGAAGATCTAAATATAATATCATCTACATAAATTTTTAAAACTAAAACATCTTTAGAAATTAGTTTTATAAAAAGAGTAGGATCAGCTATACCTTTTTTAAAACCTTTAGAAATTAGAAACGTACTTAATCTGTCATACCAAGCTCATGGAGCTTTTTTAAAACCATATAATGCTTTTGATAATTCGAAAATGTGATTTGGGAAATGAGGGTTTGAAAATCCAGGTGGTTGTTCAACAAAAAAAATCCTCAGCAATATATCAATTTAATAATTCACTCTTGACATCCATTTGATATAGTTTGAAATTTAGATGTGCTGCATAAGCAAGTAAAATCCTAATGTCTTCTAATTTGGCTACAGGAGAAAAAGTCTCTTCATTGTCAATTCCTTCCTCTTGACTGTAGCCTTATGCAAATAATCTATCCTTATTTCTAACTATATTTATAGATTCATCTACTTTTTTTCTAAACACACATTTAGTGCCTATGGTGAAATTGTCCTTAGGTTTTTCTACTAGTTTCCAAACAGATTTTATTTCAAACTGATTGAATTATTCATTCATAAGAAATTACCCCAAATTCATCATTAATAGCATCATCAATTTTTTTAGGTTCAATCTGTGACAAGAAGGCTTGATGTTTAACCTGATTTCTAAGAGAATCTCTAGTCTGTGTCCCTCTATCAAGATTACGAACAACAGCATCTAAAGAATGATTCTTTAGAATTTTAGTTGATCTAGTAAAGGTAGGACGAGAAATTTCAGGTTCATCTATAGGTTCGGATTCTTTAGGATCAGATTCTAGAATAAGTCCAGAACCGGTTGTCTTTAGAACAGGTTCTTTAGATTTTTCATTAAGGTCCAGAACACTCAAATCTTCTTCATGATTTTCAAGAGAGGTTTTAGGCTCAGGTGGATCAGTTTCATCGAACATGATGTGAACAGATTCTTCCACACACTTGGTTCTATTATTGAAAAATCTATAGGCTTTTCTAGTTATAGAATATCCTAAAAAGATTCCTTCATCACTCTTAGAAGCAAACTTGTCCAGATTATCCTTTGTATTGAGAATAAATACATTACAGCCAAAGACTCTAAAGTAACTAACATTAGGTTTTCTATTGTTCCAAAGTTCATAAGGGGTCTTTTTGAGAACAGGTCTGACTAAGAATCTATTAATGATATAACAAGATGTATTCACAGCTTCAACCCAAATGTAAATAGGCAGGTCATATTCATTAAGCATAGTTCTAGAAATTTCTTGCAGGGTTTTATTTCTTCTTTCTACTACACCATTCTATTGAGGTGTCCTAGGAGTAGAAAAGTTATGACTATAGCCATTCTGTGGGCAATAAGATTCAAAGTCTTGATTTTCTAACTCACGACCATGATCATTTCTTAGTGTTTTAATCATTAGTCCACTGTGTTTTTCTACAAACTTGGATTATTTAATAAAGTAATAATAAGATTCACTTTTGTGAGCTAAGATGTATACCCAAGTATATCTAGAAAAGTCATCTACTAGAACATAGACATAGTGCTTCCCATTTAAGCTAGAAACTCGAGATGGTCCAAACAGATCCATGTGAACCAACTCGAGTGGTTGATAAGTTAGAACTTATTTCTTTGGTTTGAAAGAAATTTTGTGTTGCTTTCCCTTTTGACAGGGATTACACACTTTGTCATTTGGAAAATCAATTTTGGGTATGTCTCTAACTAAGTTCATCCTAGTTAGTTTTCTAAGTGAGTGTATATTTAAGTGTTTTAATCTCTTATGCCATAACCAAGACTCTTTATGAAAATAATTTAATCATGTAAAATTTTTCTTAGCTAGAGAATTCAGATCAACAACATAAATATTCTCATTTCTCAAAGTATAAAATAATTTAACATTTTTAGAATTAAAAACATTACAGGAATAATTTTCAAATTTTACATTAAAACCATCACCACACAATTGGGAAACACTTAACAGATTATATTTAAGTCCATCAACAAATAAAACATTAGAAATTAAAACTGAATTAGTGTTACCAATTTGGCCTAGGCCGATGATCATTCCTTTAGAATTATCACCAATGGTGACATAGCCTCCATCAACCTTTATTAAACTCTTGAAGAGTGAGTAATCCCCAGACATATGTCTTGAAAATCCACTGTCCAAATACCATGTCTTCTTGTGGTAACTCTTCAGTTAGGTTTCATACAAAACAGTTTTAGATAGAATATGATTTTGGTACCCATGTCTTCTTGGGCCCAGACAGGTTAGAAATTAATGATTTTGGTACCCAGATTTGTCTTATGGGTCTCATATAATTTACAGAATCAAAAAAATTTGAGAGGTAAACTCTATTTGATTTATAACTATGTGAATAACTAGTTTAAGCATATGAATGTCTAGAACTAGAACTAGTAGTATTCTGTCCAGATTTAGGAATAATTCTATTCTTAGAAATCTGTCTATGTCCAGGTTTGTATCCTATTCCAGAAGTGTATTTAGGTGTTACTTTCTTTCCTATAATTTGAGGTAGAGTGTCTTTTCCATTTGTGAATTTCTCTAAGTCCTTTATAAGTTGTTCATTTGACATTTTCAGTTCAGTGTTTTCCTTTAACAGTGAGCATTTTTCTCTTTTCAATAGTAAGTTCAGTTTTAATTGTTGTAGTGAGAGCATGTTGTTTCATCAATGTTTTTTATTTATCCTTAAGTTCATTGAATGTCTCTTCCAGCATATTAAAATATTCAAATAATTACTCACTAGTCATGTTTTCAGAATCTGAATCAGATTCAGTTCTAGAATAATAGGAATTTAAAGCAGGAGTATCTAAGGTTACCTCAGATGTGTTTGTCATGAAACACATGTTGGCACGATTCTTTTCAAAATCAGATATATCAAATTCACTTGTGCAATCTCCAGAATAACTCCAGGTAGCCTTCATAAATTCCTTGTACTTACTGTCACTGTAATCATATTTCTTTTTTAATTTTAGCTTTTGGCAGTCTTCTTTAATGTGTCGTTTTCTTTCTCACTTGTAGAAAATAACTTCATCACTTTTATCTGTATTTTTTCCAGTCCCTCTTCCAATGTCCCATATTGTCATACTTTACCTTGTAATTGATTTTCTGATGAATTTATCCTGCCTATAAAATTTCTTAAACCTTCTGGCTATTTGAGCTATTTCAGCATCACTATCAAAGTCTGAACTTTCACTTGTTGAACTGTCAGTTTGTATGTGAGCTTTTTCTTTGTCATTTCACTTTGATGTAGTAGTCTTGAGAGACATTGATTTCCTTTTTGGTTCATCATCTTCCTCTTTATTCACCTTGACTTCTTCCTCATACATCATAAGCATACCAATCAACTCTTTGATAGGTATAGCTCCAATGTCACATGACTCTCTGATTGAAACATATGTGCATCTCCATCCGTCTGGTAGACACCCCAGTATCCTCATAATTTGTTCCTTTGCTGGAACAACCTTTGTGAGTGAACTCATTGTATTGACTATCTCATTGAACCTGAGATACATATCAGAAATAGGTTCATCAGTCTTAATTTTAAAATTTTCATATTTAATAATATATGTATTTAATCTCATTTCATTATCATTTGTTTTTCCCTCATGAGAAACACCCAAAGTATCCCAAATTTCATAAGTATTTTTACAAGTAGATATTATAATAAATTCATCATCTCCTAATTCATAGTACAGGGCATTCATATCTTTACAATTATTATTTTAAGCTACTTTAGTAGGTTCATCCCATGTTGTTCTTTCAGTTTTTGGAATTTTATATTGAGATTCTATAGAAGTACGGATATCAAAACCCATACTCTCTAAATGAAATTTCATTTTCAGTTTCCACTGGGCATAGTTTTTACCATTAATTAAAGGTGGCATGTTAGTAGCAGCACCCTCTATTATATTATCCACAACTAGATTTTAGAAAGTATAATTAAAGAGATAAAATTTAGAACTACCAGAAATTTAAGATCTTTAAAGATGAAACTAAAATCACAGTTGAAAAATAGAGTGTTTTGAAAACCTGTATAAATAAAAATAACCTCTGATACCAAACGTTGGTCGGAGTGGATACTCAAGAGGGGGGGGGGGGTGAATTGAGTTCCAAATAAAATTTCTGTCAAAATATTGTCTATTAAAATCCCCTAATTTTTAAAACAAGTTAAACTGTAGTGAATTTATATAGATTGTAAATGTTCAGTTAGCTTCACAATGATTGATTAGGTCTCAGTGAACTTAACCACAATATTAAACTAACATTTAAAACTAACCTACATATTTAAAATAATTGTAAACACTTGATAATTTAACTATCAATGTAACTTTAAAATGGTTTTGTATTTAAAAGTAATAGTGGCGGAATATAAAATATGTATGTAGTATACTTTAAACTTAAACTAAATATGAACAACAGATATAAAAAGAGTTTCAGTCTCAATATGAGACTTAGTCCTATCAAATTTATATAAATTTGACCCACACCCTGGATCGGGGTTAACAACAGTTTACAAAACTGTCCAGGCCACACAGGGACCTCTACCGCAGTTCATAGTGGGAACAACACAATGACCAGGCCACAGAAGGACCTCTTTCACAGTTGTCGGGGGTAAACAAGAGTAAGCAAATTTGGTTTGAGGATTTTCATATCCTCTAGATCAGCACATGAGATAGTGTGTGTAAGATATAAATAGTACACCACACTGCTCAAAAATCAATTAACAAATCATGTAGAGAGAACATATAAGAGTTTACAAAGCTCTACTGATTAGCAATGCAGCTTTGGAGTCATTGGATTTAGAAAAAATTATTATAATTCCTTATCTGGTTTTTCTATTAATAATAGAGTGTTGTAGTCTAGCTTCTGTTCTATAGGATTGAAGATGTTCTCTTGACTTCAGTTCCTCCAGTAGTGTAGAATTTCATGTGTTGGAACATCTTTGAGGATCATTCAATGTCTTCTTCATAGTTTTTCTCAGGATTGTTCTTCGGGGTTCAGTACAGAGCACTTCGCATGTGTTGTGTAATGTATATCGAGGAGACCTTAATTCTTTTTTACTACAGCTAAGATTTCTTTTTATTCCATGAGAACCATCAGTAGGAATGAACCCCTTTCCATAAGTACGAGGTACGGTTTTCTAACATGCCAACAACTATCATTTAATAACATTAATTTCATTAAAAACATCATATATGACTGTTAGCATTATTTAAATAATATTGTCAAAAAATTAAGAAATGGTGTCACATTGATTATGTAAAATGTATCTTCTTCACAGTATGCGCTTGACGGTATGTGGTTCACGGTATGTGCTTCACGGTATGTGCTTCACGGTGTCTCCATGTCACGGTGTGTCTTTCACGGTGTCTGGGTCACCGTGTGTCCTTCACGATGTCTAGGTCACTGTGTGTCCTTCCTGGTGTCTGGGTCACCGTGTGTCCTTTACAGTGTCTGGGTCATGGTGTGTCCTTCACGGTGTCTTTATACATAGACAAATATCTGTATTAAGACTTAAACAATAATATGCAGAATATGTATTAAGCTTAATTATTAGAGAGCAAGTGAAGTTAAAACCTAAATATAAAAGACTAATAATATAAGTGAGATTTGTGATCATGCATATGTCTTGTAAATAATTAAGAGAGTAATTAACATCAATATGATTTTCAATCATTAAAACATGATGTTCAGTTATTGTTGAGATTGTAGAGCATTAACAGTAATAGAATTTATGATCATTAAAACATGATTAATACATGAGGAGTACAAAAATATTTAATGAAATTAAAACATAATGATACACAGTTATATCATAATTCCAGTATAGTATCATATATAATATCATTAACTCCATATTTTATATGTACCACATATGGTATTAACGAGTCATATCACTTTGAGGGGGTGGTAGTCCGCACTTCCTCTAATGAGATTATCGTGTTTACCCATAATGGAAACCATAAAGGTATGATCTAAAATAAAAATATAGAAGAATAAAGAAAACATAAACATAATATATATATCATATATAAAAATAGTTTCATCACAATGGCCACCATTAGAGGTTTTAAAAGAAGATTGAATAATCATCATTTTGTGAGGCAGTAATTCGCCATCCACGGAAACAAAATGCTCTTTAACCATTAGATGGAGTTGTGTGTAAGTGTGGGTAGAATACCTCTCATAAAAATATCCTAGTATATTGAGGATACTGGTTTTTTTATGGAAGAAAATAATAATATTGTTATGGGGAGTGAAAAAGGAAAACAAAACAAATAAACTCGAGACAAGACATTACCTCTAAATCAGGTAAATCTTTTTTTGATTTGAACGAAAGGCTTCCTTGGAAAGACTTCTGCAAAAGTGTGGCTTCTAAGAGTAATATAGGGATGTGGAGAGATAATATGTGAGAAGTTTGGATGATCAAAGGGATTGATAGGTGTGGGTAAGGTTTTATATGTGGGGGCCTTTTATAAGTGGGAGGAGGGTCACTTTTGGAAATTCATGAATTGTTAGTTTATTATAAAAATTATTTTCGGATTTTAAAGGTCCCACAATGATAAATTTAGAGGATAAGGTGATAAGGGTTCTAAATACAACCATACAAAAGGTTTTAGACATGTTTAAGTCTTATATTTTACCTTATCTTTTCATTTTATTTAAATTGTTCATTAATTAGGTAATCAATGCATCATCATGGTGTCAAAAATAAATTTATTTATTCAATGAATAAAAATTATAAAAAAATACCATGATGTAGGAAATACTTTTAGATTTCAAATGAATATATATAGTATAAGAGATCATTTATGTAGACAAAATTAATATTATTTTACTTAGGTGTTACATACTTTTGTTAAATTTTACTTTCTTTAAAAATAAAATGATAAAATGTCACTATCACACAAAAGTGATTCCATGGGGTCCATAAGATGGAACAAGGAATCCCATGGTCAGAAATGACACAGAAAATTGAATTAGGTCACATTTTGGGGTCATTTTATATTATTATGATATTATTTCATTACCCTTAACTACCTGATTACTAAATAATCATTATAATTAAAGATAATTCTTGTCGTTACTATTCATAATGTCCAAAAACAAAAGACTCTTAATTACATAATTTGTACCTTCTGATTCAAAATATGTAATCCATTTTACCAAATTAAAAACACAAAAATTTCAGTAATTAATTTAAAAATAATTCCCGCTGTCAAAACAAATAGCGTGGTTTTAAGAATCAATATCTATCAAAAGATTGACAGTTGTTTATATCCAATTTCAAAGTGAAATTATTTATAATGACCACCATTTGAATAAATGGTAAAAATATATTCTAATCATACTTTTAAACCACTCAATTTTATAATTTATCACTATAAATTATTATTATTTAAAAAGTGGTTTTTGAGTATTTTTTTACTATTCATTGAAAATTGGAAGTTCTCAGAAAAAAACGAAAAATTAAACTTAGGCTAATTTTGATATTCCAAAACCAAAAATAAAGTCAGTTTTGAAATAAAAAATTTATATAATTTCAAAACTTGGGTATTTATATTCATAGCGGCTACAATGATTGGTCGTGGTGTGTTAGAACTCGAGGTTGTGTACAACACACGCTACTGTATTATTCAAAGAGAAGCGTACTGTGGAAGCTTGGGGTGTTACATTCTCCCCTCATTTAAATAATTTCTTCCTCAAAATTTGAAAATGTTTTTCTAAATTAAAGGTTGAATATAGAAAATACATTTGTGGAAAACTGATATTGGAAATAGGGATGATAAAATTTAGTTTTAATAAGAGAGAAAGGGAAATGAGAAGGTCACCACCAAATTGGGGTTTTGAATAGGAGAACATTGGGGGAAATTATAGACATGTAATTAGTGGGAAAACATAAATATTTATAGAGAGTGATTGGGGACATCAATCAAAAACTAGTGTAAAACTGAGAGCCTCAAAGCCATCAATCTGTGATGATTTAAAATATCATCAGTTCATAAGGTATTAAGATAACAAATTTTTGTTTTAATATCCCTTCCCTAAAGTTTAAGAATTAATTCATTCATATAATAAGAGGGAAAAATTATATATATATATATATATACTTGACAAGTTGAGTTTCATCCTTTAACTAGTTCATACCACAAACTCATATTTCACTCCAACAGATTTCAAGCAAAAAATATTCTATTTATCCAAATCGTATAAGGTTACAAATATTAAAACATACCAGTAATAAAAATATTTTGTAATAACCAAGGACTTACTATAGGCTAGTGGTAGGTAATAATGGAATGTCTCACTATAGTTGTGGGTTCGATTCTTGCAGCTTTTTCCGACACGATGGGTTATCGCCTGACCTGCAGGTTGCCTTTTTCTAAATACTATAGTATTATAGTATTTAAAAAATAATCATAATAAATGTTTAAAAACTAAATAATAATATTCAAAGATCAAATTAATCCCTTACAAACATTATAGTTATCCAAAATATCTCTTTCCAGACTCTCTGTAAAATGGTATATAAATTAAAAAATCAATTGTGACATCAGATTCCTCAGTCAAAGTAAAGATACTATTATTGTCACATACTAAAAATATGATTACCGTAGTCATATTAAGGACATAATGAAAACAACATTTACTGCAGTAAAACCCTTATATATATATAATTATTCTTATAACTAGAATATAATCCTTGAGTCCAAAAACACAAATACATTAATTATTCCACTTCTACTGTAGTAACAGCATAAGATTGGACTTGATCACTTCGCCTTTTCTGAGGTAAGTTTCCATGTCGCTTAGGACATTAATTTTCATAAGGCCCCATTTCCCTATAATTATAGAATTCAACATTGACAGCCTCTTTCATTCCCTTACAATCACGAGTCTGGTGACCTTTTTCTCCACATTTGTAACAATCTCCCATTCTTTTTAGGAAAGTACCAGGGTGTTTCTTTCCACAATTATCACATAATGGAAAATCCTTCTTTCCATTTTCCTTTTATTCATCTCTTGGTCCACCATTCTCTTCGTCTCTTGCTTTACTTTGTGGTCATAAGATTTAGAGAATTATTTTTCCATCTTGATAGCACATGAGACAATGTCTTCATGTGACGAGAAGGATTGTGAAACTAATGCTCGACAATGAAACGGTTTTAACCCATAAAAGAAACAATAGATCTTACTTCGAGGGTTACGTATATAATATGCCGCATACCTTGCTAACCTTGTAAAGTTAGCTTCATACTTTTCAACATTCTCATCCTCCTTTTTCCTCAGACTGAGAAATTGTTTTTCCATATCCGCTCGATGGTCATGAGGAAAGTATTTTTCTAAGAAAATTTATTTCAAATCCCTCCATTCCATATTTGATAGTTAATCAACTTTCTTTGTGTTTTGAATAATTTACCACCTTTGTTCGGCATCTCCAGTGAGGCGGTAAACTGCCATGACAACTTTCTCCCTTTCGATAGTCACTAAGGCATGGAATATTTTTTCTAAGGAGTTTATCCATTGCTCAGATACTAATGGATTTTTACCCCATTAAATGTTTGTGGTTGTTACCTTATGAAGTGGTCTAAAATTGATCCTCAATGTTGCGGATCAGGGTGCTCCATACGAGTAAGGTTATTATTCCTAACCTGAGGGAGTTTTCCCAGTATAGTGATAAGCTGATCAGCCCCAGTTTTATCATCAGTTCCACTATAATTATCTTGAGCAGTAGGGAAATATCTATATGGAGTTCTTGAATTTATATGGTTTCCATTCCTTCCACTAGGTGTCATTTCTAAAAAATGTCACAAACTATATTAGTTTATGAATCAAAATACATAATAACAAACTTGTAAAACACTTAACATAAATAGAACAGTTTAAGGATATAATCCTAAATCATAAAAATGTTTTATTTGAGGAATTATATACTCATAAACCCTTCATAATGGTTTGTAAATAAATCAGGAATTATCCTAAGCATATCCCCCGAGAGTGTCATGACCAAGAGTGCAGAAAGGCCCGTTGTCATGTACCAGGATACCCCAGGTCAAGCCCGAAACTTCTTGTCAGAGTATTCACTCTTAGGTACATCTGTGCCAGAGCCACCTCTACCTGATCAAATCCATAAAGGGATGTATTTCATAGAAAATACAAAAAATCTATACTTTACCAAAATTCTATGATGTTCTTCTATACTAATCCTCAAATTATATCTTAGGGCTCTGTGCTCTATTCAGAGTTAATCTAAATCTATCTTCCATGTTAAGTATTAAACTGCCTTTCATACCAGCTGTAACGCCCCGACCCTAGTTACACAGAGTTAGTGCATTATAACATAACATTGGCATGATCACAAAAGATCAATTCTCAAAAGAACGATTAGTTTAGTAGCCTTGGAAACACTATATACATTCATAAATCTTAAATTACATCATATAGTGAAAAACTACAACAACATAGTCTCCATAGTCCACACTCATATCCAACAGACTATCCCTGCAGTTCAGTCATAAAATAATTCTTTACATCCTGGGAAAAATAAAACATTGAAAGGGGTGAGCATAGATTCTTAATAACGATAACAAAATAGCGGAAACTTTTATAAATATGAATCAACATTTAAAGAAATGTATAACTAAATAAAAATCCTTATAAACTTGATCATCAGCATAATATGGAAAAAATAAAACGAAATAATTCCATTTACTTCACATGGATATTCTACTAGTCAAATAATCACATGTAATATCAATAACCACATTAATAAAAATGGAATTCATAATGCCAGACTATCATAACCACATAGTCAAGGTCTTTTGCCAAGACTACAAATAAGATTTTGTCAAGGCCTTGTGCCAAGACACTAGTTTGACTCATGAGACCTACCGATGCATCGAGGAGCTATAGCGGGTTTCACCTGTCACTTACTAAGTCCAATGCAGTCCTATATGAAAAGGATTAAACATATCATAAACAATCGTATTTTAACTAGCATATGAAATGTAAAAACATTATCCATAAGCCAAGAAAGGTATAAAAATAACACATCCATAGTAAAACATATCACAAAACATTCAATATAATAAGGAAGTTTTTCATCATAATAAATCAACTTTAAATATACTTAAAATCCATCAATTGTTGTTGGCATAAATGAAATCAAAACTTTTTGTAGAGAAATATCTCTTTCTATTTTGAAATCATTTAAGGGTAACATAATTATAAAGAAAAAACTTCATTCTAAAAATATACTTATAAGATTTTAAGGGATGATTTAACGATGTTATAATTACGGAAAGTAGCTGAGCCCTTCGTATAAGTTAAAAAAACATTCATACCATAAATTTGTCGAAAAGGTAAAAAAGTACCTTGTTTGGAAAATGACGGAAAGATTCCTTTCAAAAATGTATAAGGTCAAATAAGGGTATAAATGACTTTAACTCATTGTCTAATAAATAGTAAAAATGTTTTGAAAGAAATTTTTAAGAAACATTGATGTGGATGATAAAGAGGTCCCAGTAGATAATTACATATAAAAAAACATGAATAATGAAGAGTTTGTAGAATTAACCCTTACCTCTCTGTAATCAATCGAGTCATATGGCCAAAATATTATAAACACCAAATGAATCACATAATAAAATGAATATAAATAGAATCATGATACTATTTATGGAATGGTAGTACACAATACACCACATGAAATAAGTGGCGATCAATGGAAATCTCATGGAATTAAAAGTGAGATAAGAAATTCCTTAAGAAAATTCGGCAGCCTAACGGCGGCACTTAAAACATCCAAAAATGGATTGATGAGATAAAATGATGTTTATCATCATATTAACATAAAAAGTACAGTAAGAGGAATATAAAATAGCATTTTATAACATAAGAAAGAGGAGATTAAATGAATTGACATAAGGAGAGTACTTAAAAAGAAAGAGAAAGGTTTGATCCTATACCACAAGTCCGACTAGACCCGTTCGTTCTTTAACATCCTGAATAATAAACTAAAGTTAATTAATACTTGATTAAGAACCTTTTTAAAGTCTATTATTCCTCTTATATAACTTTTTACCATGTTATAAACGTTACATAGTCATTTATGTTAATAACGGTCGTTTTTTCGATATTTGGTACTTGAGTCAAAAATTGACTTCTTATAATTACAAGATGTTAAAGTGGTAAATTATCCATTATCATCATAATGATATTAATGATTTAGATATCATATATGTCATATATATCCATTATATTCATGTATTTATAATATTACATAACCTTTAGAGTTAATAAATTAAATGCACCATTCATGGAGACGGTAAGCCGTACATTCGCATGAACACTAATTTAATTTATATTTCATATTTAATGTAATTAAAACATAATTATACATAGTTATATAATAATTCAAGTATATTATAATATATAATATCATTAACTCCATTCTTTATACGTACCACATATGGTATTAATGAGTCACATCACTTTGAGGGTGTGGTAGTTTGCACATCCTCTAATGAGATTATCGTTTTTACCCATAATAGAAACCATAAAGGTATGATATAAAATAAAAAAAAGAATAAAGAAATCATAAACATAATATATATCATATATAAAAATGTTTCATTATAATGTCCACCATTATAGGTGTTAAAAAAAAGATTGAACAATCATCGTTTCGTGAGACAGTAATTCCCCATCCACTGAAACAGTATGTTCTTCAACCATTAGACGGATGTGTGTGTAAGTGTAAGTAGAATCCCTATCATGAAAAAAACTAGTATATTGAGGATAATTTTGTTGTTATGGAATCAAATAATAAAAATTTTAGGGGTAGTGAATAAGGAAAATAAAATAAAGAAACTCGAGAGAAGACATTACCTCTAAATCAGGTAACTCTTTTTTTGATTTGAGCCAAAGGATTCCTTGGAACGAATTTTGCCCAAAGTGATGATTCCAAGAGTTAGATAGGGATGTGGAAATATAATATGATCATAGTTTGGATGATACAAGGGCTTGAGAGGTGTGGGTAAGGTGGTAGAGGTGGGGGCCTTTTATAAGTGGGAGGAGTGTCACTTTTGGGAATTCTTGAATTCTTACTTTATAACAAAATGATTTTCAGATTTTAAAGGTCCCACCGTGATAAATTTAGAGTATAAGGTGATAAGGGTTCTAAATCCACCCATCCAAAAGGTTTTAGACAAGTTTATGTCTTATATGTTACCTTATCTTTTCATTTTATTTAAATTGTTCATTAATGAGGTAATCACTACATCATCATGGTGTCATAAGTAAATTTATTTATATAATGTCTAAAAATTATAATAAAATACCATGATGTAGGAAATCGTTATATCATTAAAATTACAATTTATAGTCTAAGTGATCAATTATGTAGACAAAATTAAATTTTTTTACTAGGTGTTACATACTTTTGTTATATTTTCCTTTCTTTAAAAATAAAAGGATAAAATGTCAATATCACCCAAAAGTGATTCCATGGGGTCCCTAAGCTGGCACAAGGCATCCCATGGTCGGAAAGGACACACCCAATAGAATTATGACACATGTTGGTGTGATTTTATATTATTATTATATTATTTCATTACCCTTAACTACCCGATTACTAATTAATCATGTTAATTAAAGATAATTATCGTCGTTACTATTCATAATGTCCAGAAAAAAAAAGAGTATTAATTAAATAATTTTGACCTTATGATTCCAAATATGGAATCCATTTTACCAAATTCAAATCACAAAAATTGTAGTAATTAATTTTAAAATAATTCCAACTGTCAAAACAAAGAGCGTGTTTTTAAGAAACAATATCTTCAAAAGATTGACAATTGTTTATGATCAATTTCAATGTGAAATTAATTATAATGACCACCATTGGAATAAATGGTAAAAATATATTCTAATTATACTTTAAAACCACTCAATAGTATAATTTATTACTATAAATTATTTTGATAAAAAAAGTTGTTTTTAAGTATTTGTTTACTATTCAACGTAAATTGGAATTTCTCAGAAAAATACCAAAAAATTCAACTTAGGATAATTTAGATATTCAGAATCCAAAAATGATGTCCATTTTAAAAATATAAAATTTATATAATTTCAAAACGTGGATAATACTATTCATAATGGCTACTTTGATTGGTTGCGGGGTGTTAGAACTCGAGGTTGGGTACAACACACGCTACTATATTATTCAAAGAGAATTGTACCGTGGAAGCTTGGGGTGTTACATCCAAAAATAATTTAGTATTCATGCTGAGACCCCCATAAATTTTTTGGACAATCATCCACAATATAATCCCACTGTGAAGTCATTTTCTCAACATCTCGTTGATGTTCTCCAAAGACCCATACAACTACACTGACTCATGTTTTTATAAATATTGTATTTTATTCCACAATTTGACTGTCTTGTTGGGAGGAAAATAATTTTACAAAAAACAATAATGAAAAAACCTCCCAAATGAGGATGGAATGTTGATCCAACCCTCTAATCCATTTCTTAGTTTTCCCTTAATGATAATGGAAATAGACAGAGTTGTATTAAATCTTTAGATACTTCCTGTTAATGGGATGTGGCACATGTTTCTACATGATTGGTGAGATTAGAATTTGGTTCTTCACTTAGTAAACCCCCAAAATTAACAATAATTTGAATAATCTTCATGATAGCTGACTTAATCTCAAAATAATAAGATTGACCTGGTGGTCATACAATACTTTAATCCACTCCATGAATAAATATAAACCCATTATCTAAAAGGACACATTATGGAGGACCTTTTTTCTAGTGGAGTCTGAGGTATGTACCACTATTCTTGTGAAAAATTGGGAAATTTAATTTGACTAATATATGATAGTGGATCTAGTGGAATATGTTGTTAGGGTTATTGAACATACTCTACATTAAACTGAGTTGGTGGTCGAGAATGGTTCCATGACACAAATTACATTAAATTTAAAAAAGGGTGCTGATTCGACTCACCCTCAGCAGCGAGCTATAGATTTTGATTCCCATTATGTGAAAATGTCTATCCAACTCTCAGGAAATCATCTAGGGATTTATCTTCCAAATTCTCCATGGGAGAGTTCTGGTTTTGTTCTCCCATATGTTACTAACATCACCTTGATAATGATCATTCAATTTAAGGGTCATATAGAAGGGTTTCTAAAAACATAGTTCATTTGGAGTGAGTAATTTTGTGGTTAATAGATTTATGTTTTTGTGTGACACCAAAAACACACCATACATAAATGGTAAAAACATAAAATAAATGAAAATAGAAATTTTGTCAAGAACAATTTTTTTGGAATTTTTAATTATTATTTTCTATTAATTAATAAATACTCATATTAAAATCACCATTTAATATAATCCCCAGAATCAACACCATAATTTTTTTGTTCAGGAAGAGATGTTACATTAGACTAACCAAATTTAATAACCCACTCTTACTAGTAGTATAGCATAAGTATTGTGTCAATCTATAGGGATTATTAATGTGATCTATTTCATGAATAACAATTAATTATGTGATGGTTTTACAAATTTAGAGTTTATATTTGAGGGTTATAATGGTTAATTATGATGGTTTAATGATTATCTATTCAGATTCATGAATGGTTTACTTCAAAATATGAAAAAAGTAAAAATGATTATAATGATTACTGAGAGAAATTCATCGGTGATGTGGGTGTTTGTAAAGATAATTGAGAGTTTATTTTTATATTGCGTCATGTTGTTCATAAAAAAATATATCTATGGGTTTTAAATATAATAGAACTCCTTTGGTTTGGAGTGTTCCTTTTATGTTAATAGATATTACATTCTTATCATAAAAAATGGTTTTTATAAACATTATAAAATTATTCCCTCTGAAGATGAAAATTGGACCCAATGATCATGGTTTAACTTCTCAAAAATTCCATATAGATCCTTAGAAACTTAGTTCTTGGTTTGATATTTATTTTCTAATGTGATATCTAGGATACTACGATGGAATTTATGAGAGGATTACGAAACAAAAAAAACATGACAAGAAAAATAATTTTCAATGTACCATCATAGTCCTCATCTCCAAATCATGAAGGGAATAAGTTACACAATGAATCATTTATGAAAAGAAATCTCTTATTGCCTAAAGGGATCATCATAATTGAAACGGGAAAGAAAAATTTCAAACAACCATAAGGGAAATCCGCAAAAAAATTCCTAGAATGGGTTTCAAGATCTCTTATAAATATGAGCCTCCTTTGGATTACGATCCACCCTCAAAAGAGTCTAGGGAGCATTAATTAGTTTCCCCCACTACCCAAGGGTGGTTAGGGTTGCAAATCTTGGGTCAATTGTTGGGTAGGAGGTGTATATAGAATATAGGTGGTAGTTTATTGACTTTCACATGGTTAAGGAACACATTTTATGATATCATGCGTAAACCACCATGAAGGTTCTATCCACTGAAATGGAGGTGCACATGTACATGGTATGGTTTTCAAGGCATAAAAATTGTGTAGAAACCATGAAGTAAACCTCTACCTCCAAACATGGACATCTCACATGGTTTCATAGAAATTATTAACAGTTTTGATAACCATGAATAGTCTCTATCCAGGTTTCTATCATGGTTCTCCATGATCCGTATGGTCTTTGGGGATAGGGTTTCTGGATTGGGAGACTCTACAGTAGCTTAAACCATGGAAAAATAGTCCAAATCCCTCCAATTCCCATCTAAATATCTCAGTTGGTGCTCAAACATCGTATCCCTTACATTGACAAAATAATACCATCTAAAGGCACGTTTAGGGTATAAAATTATGACACTTAATCCACACAAAATTTTCAATATAAAAAAATAAATTAAAATGACTTGTGCACATCAATGTATTATCAACCTATATTCTAGCATGAGTTGTATATAAATAATATTTGGGATTTTAAATCTTGAATTTATCTATTTCAAATATATTCAATGTTTTTTTAAAATTTTATTCATTCATGGGGATTATGATTCAAATATTACCAATGTGGTATGGGACTATATTTTAAGAATCCTATAATAATGTTCATCATTTTACACATATTATGTTATTCAATATTAATTTACTTTTCAAAATACATGACATGAATATAATTTCCCACCATCATGATTCCCTGATACATTAATATATCAATTATATGTTTCCAGGAAAATTTTTAATGAATACGATTTCTTTTTATATGTGACGTATTTATATTTTATGGAATCTTTTATATGGATTTTTTTCAATGGTATTGAAAAGGGAATATTTATATGTTAATGTTGACTATATTTAAAAATAAAAAAATTGAATGTCATATTTTAACCTCTATGGTAAAAATGGATTTTCTATCCACATTAATATTTATATATTGTTTGGATTCCTTTTGAAGCATTCATTTTTTAAAATAAATACCCACATTCTGGATTTTTTAAAATGGTGTTTTAAATGAAAATGAATTTTTTTATATCATAAATCATTTTCCACATGGGTGTAAAATATTTCTTCATTATGTTTAACAATAAATTTCATTTAAAAAAAATATTCATTATATGGTTTTTAAGTGGTAAATGTAAATAGGGTATACCCGATAGAATTTATAATATGGCATGAGACCCATTATAGCTCATAGGTGAGCCCAGTATAGCATATACATTGTTTGTGCCTAGATAGATCCGAGGTATCCCTCTATAACTAATTTGATGGGTATGTATAGTGATAGATACAATGAATTAGGTAATTTAATGTGACTTCCATAAATGATAAAGGGATATACCAAAGCGTTTCTGTTGTAGATTAAATTATATTCTAATTATTTACGACACATTATTTAAATGAGTTATGAATGTGATGCTCTATGTTGGAGAAAAGGGTTTTTAATTATCTTTCAATGCGGTTTAACTGTTTTATTTGTGAAAATAGTGTGTGTGTTTTCAGTTTGATGTTTTTTATTTCATATTATCATGTGTCAGTAAAGGTAAATTTAATCAATATATGGGTTCTCATTTCATTTCATAGATTATTAGATCTATCCTTTTTATGTCCCCCAAATAGCTTTTTCCATTCATCTAAAATTTATTTTAAAAAACCCGGGATCTAAGGATGTGTAAGAACAGTGATGAAATCAAGTTCAATGTCGTTGTGATTTGTAATGAATGTAATTGATATTTTACATCAAAATTATTATATTCTAGGAGTAAAGGATACAAATTATATTTATCGAGATTTTATATATATGGGATTCATATGTATATGTTATGAGGTATCTCTCTAAAACTCTGAACCTAAAAGATCATTAATAGTTTTAGAAAGTGAATTATTCTATAAATTAAAAATAATATGTAATTATTAAATCCATTTTATTTTTGTTACCTAAAAAATGATTTATTAAATTTGAATGATCATTGATTTCAAAAGAGTATGTTTTATATTATAATCCCTTGTTCTTTTTTTAATTGTATAAACTTTTTATTTTACATTAGATAAAATTAAAATAAAATGTATATAAAATGGTAGAGAGAGATTAACCATGATTTTAGATTTTATTCACTTTCTATAATATATTTAGTAGTGTGTGGTATACACAACAACAATTTTAAAGGAACCATGAAATGAAATTGAAATATTATTATTTAAATATAACCAATGTTACATTTCCATTACTATGGTGGTTATGAATATGAATAAAACCGTTATGAAATATATTAATAAATTTTTCTATAATAAAAGGGATATTAAATAATAATATCACTACCAATTTAATTGAAATGAAGTTAAATAATTTTTTGGTAGAAGATATATTTTCTTAGAACACAACTTATGATGGCAATATGTTCTTGTCGTAATAGATTAAATTTTTCAATATTAATAATTGATTATAATGAAATGAGTAGGTTATATAATAAAATAAATTAATGATATTTTATATAACTCTTTTTATTAAGAATTTAATGTGGATATAAATTTTATTCATCAAAAATAAAATTTTCTTCATAAATGGTTTTAATTTTATTATATTTTCTGATATAATAATTAATTTATTCTATATTTATAAATTATTTTTACCAATATGGAAATAGTTTTTTAATTTACGATATCATAATAGTCTTCAGAAAACGTTTGTATATTTTTCTGAAAATGATATTTTTTTGAATAGATAAAATAAATATTTTTTAATATAATTCATTTATTATATTTAAATATAGTAATTTAAATTTATGGTTTATATTCTTTCCTAACCCCTTACATTGTTTTTCAATATTTTTTGTTGTTTAGGGGATACTATATATATTTTATAATTAAATTTAAAATACATAATTAATTTATTATGTGGAATTATATTTTTTTAAAATATTATAATAGTAATTTAAAATTTTAATATATTTAATGTTGGATTTATTGATATTGTAATTGATAATGAGTCCTTATATTTTTTATAATAATCTATTTTTATTAAAAGTGTAATATTTTCAAGAAAAATAAGCACCCTAATTCATAATTTTCAATTTCAATAAATGTATGGTGGGTGTATATAGGACACATTAGGGTAAACCAAATCCATTATATTCTTTGTAAAGGTAATGAAAAGATCCATTGATATGCTTAAGGGTATTCTAAATCTATCATGAACATCCCAATTTTAATTTGATCATTATGTTTAGGTAAATATTAGTTTTCAATTTTCATGTTTGGGTGGTTCAAACAGCTACTTATGTGTACTCCAAGGTCCCCTAGAAATGTAAAAGTTACGATATTTTCCTACGATCTAAAAAAATGAAATATAGTATTTCTAAAGGCAAAGTAAGTGTCATACGTATCCATCTAAGAGTAAAATGAAACCTTCATACGAGTAACCTAAAAGATATAAAGTTCAACATAAGATAATATGGAATCTGTTAATATAAAGTAAGGTAAATCCATGAGTTATGTATCTTTTGTAATGGTAGCTGGCCACATAATGGAAAAATAATGTTCCCCATACACAGAGAAATATACTTAAATATAGATATTGATAATTACCCGGATTTATGGTGTTCCTTCTTCTTCGATATCTAAATGACTTCGGGTGTCTTTATATTACTAACAGTATGGTTTTTTTGTTTTTTACACATATGAAATCATATGTAATCTATTAAATGGATTTAATTGGATCACGTTTATATTTTTAGTTCAATAGGAATTAAACTGAAATGATTTGAATATGAACTTTGACATAGAATAAATTTCAATAAGGTAATGTTTTTATTTTTTATAAAATACCTTATATATCGATTCATGTATTTATTCCTTCTTGAAAATATATGGTCTCAAAACCTCTAAGAGTTTCTAACAAGCTATCTGAATTTGATCTAGGATTCACTCACACAAACCATGCTTCTATTTCAAGGGTGAATAAATCTTTCTCTCACATCTCTTTTTTGTAATGATAATCAAGAGAAAAAAACTATAGAGGGTATCCATGACATACCATATTATATTCATGTAAATGTGTGAAAATATTATGAGTTATAATCCTCTTTTTATATTTTTATAATTATCTATAATCCGATAATAATGTGGAATAATAATAAAATCAAAATTAAATAGGTGATAATAAAAATAATATAATAGGGGAGGATGAAATTCAGTTTCTATAATTATTTTAATGATAATTAAATATTATTAATTAATTATTCTTAAATAAAAATTCATAATTGGGTTGCATAATGTTTACATATATTAATAATATAATTTCATGTCATAAACAAATATGTTATTTCATATAATGTAGTAAATTTTTCATGTAGAAATTGTTAAAGAATTATTTTTTAATTTCAATAATTGAATTAAAATTAATATTTCCTCATAAGGATAAATAATATTATCTTAATATCTATAAATTTATTCTTTATATAAATAATGTTATTATTAATCACTATAATGGTGATTAATGTTTTATTACAAACAATGGATATTAATTTTGACCAATTTTCATATTTTTTTAAGAAAGGTGAAATAATTATTTTCATTTTTTATAAAAAAATATAATTGCTCTTAGTTTATCAATAAGGAGAAATAAATAATTTAATTTTTTATTTTTAAACTACTAAATTAATATTTATTAGATTTATTGGATATTTTTGTTAATTAGAATATTTAAATAAATGGAATCACGTGGATTATTTCTGATTTTCCTATTTATAAGGAATAATATTTTATATTTTGAACCATAATCAATCATATATATGTTATTCAAATGGTTTTAAAATTTTTGGAAGTAGTAATTTTTATTTCATGTGGAATGATTAATATTCTTGTATGAATTTTTTATAATAATGGATCACCTACTTTTGGGAGATATTTTTCCTATTATATTAACTAGGTATTCTACAATCGATTGATATGGTTGTTATTCTTGGTTAATGTACTTAATTATTTATAAACAACATAAATATTCAAATTAGATGAAGTAAATAACAGAGGTGTGTTGAAATAATTTTCAAAGATATTAGTGAGATTTTATAAATCATATTACGGTGGGATAACAAGAAAATAAAAAATATTGATCCATGTAAATTTATATGGATTGAGTTTCTAATACTAGTTATCATATTAATACATTAATCAAAGATAATAATGTAAATTTAATAATTTTTAAAATTATTACATTTTTACTAGATGAGATCGTCTTTGTTTGATAAATTTCATAATGTATTATTTATTTAGTCTATGATTTCTTGGAAATTTTGTGTGGAATAATAAATCATATTTTTTTTTCTCTATTTTTTGATGTTTTACATGTCGAAAAAACATGTATGATTTGAATAATCAGTGAGGATGACTGATGTAGTGATGGTGACATGGTATGTTAGATATTAAAATTATAGTGGGGAAATATTTAAGAGGATATAATGGTGGGATATGGTTCTCGTTATAATGATGATGTTGAGATAAGATACCTATTGTGATTTTATTTGCAGTTGTGTTAGTGAAAAACTGACATGGTTGGTAAGAGTTCAATGAATTCCTTAATCCTCGATATATATATATATATATATATATATATATATATATATATATATAGATTAAATAATGATTTTTTGATGGACTGTGCTCAGTTATTATTTATATTATCAGTTTATGACTATGTGATGTAGTCTTGTACTATACATTGTTAGTTAATATTGGATCTCATTACCTAGATTGAGTCCTGGAGATTCCAAATGATAATGAAATGATTAATGAATTACTGAAACAATAGGTCTTTTTCTCGATCAATACTTTATGATGTTGACATAATTGATAATTCAATAAAATTACGAATAGTCTTGTTGAATCTTTGATTAGAACATTATGCTTCCAATTTTGGAAAAACATAATGGTAATAATTAATCAATGGATAATTAATGATTAATTCATTACATAATTAATATGAATATCGATGAATATATTCATGGTATATATGTGTCTAAAATTCGGTATCTAAAAGTCTTGTTTGATATTTTCACAATATAATTCTAATGATAGGTAGTTTCCTAAATTATCGTTGTGAAAATTATATAATTAATTTCTGATAAGTTGTTTCATATAATACAAAATAATTGTCAGTTGGTCGACTAACACCAATCAAACATTTGGAGGGTGTTTTTCCTATTATCTATATTGGTGGGAATCAAATTAACAATTATTCCCTTTGACACCACTTCCTTCTCTTGTTATTATTATGTTACAGATTTCATTATGGTTATCTATCCGCATATTTATGTGTACATTTCTATAATGGATTGTTGTTATTTTACATAAATATATCTATGAATTTAATATTAAAAATACTATTATATGTAATTTTTACATGGGATGAAATGTAATATATTATAATACATGTTGTGTGGTCTATGGTGGATCAACAAAACTACATTGAAACAATTTAGTGTTATGGTTAGTATTATGAGATGATGTGATTCATGGGGTTCATGATATATTAGATCATCTCATATTTCATCGTGAAAGACTATATTTTCTATGGTTGGGATGTAATTCCATAAGATAGATATGGCTTAGGAGATGTGAAATTTTGGAAGAGTGCTAAACAAATAGATAATTATAAGTACAGTATCTTAATTTAAGTACATTGTTAGATATTATATCGTTAAATTTATTTTTATACTTATAATGTGAGCCATGTTTATTATGGTAATATAATATTAATCTTATTTTAGTGATGTGTTTGTTTAAAATGTTTTACTCAGTAGATTTATTTAGCTTGATTAACTTTTATCATGATAGGTTATAGGAGAATCTAAAAAATAATACATATTAGTCTCTCCTTACGTATATATAAACTAGGTTTTAGATCAGTATGGTCTAGTTGGGATCATGGAAGAAATTACTTTATCAATATGTTGTTAATGTTTTTTAATTGGTTCATGGGAACTATCGGGGATTACTTTTAGTGTTATCAGATGATTCAATTGTATGTCCTCACAGTTATGTAATTTGTATCTTCCATAGATTTTTTATGAGTGGGAGTTTTTTGGAGGATGTTCTCATCTTATATTTTACATTTCAAATAATATAGGGTAACTCCATTAATCTTGGACTATATTATTCCATTGGTTTTATTCACCAATCCATGACCTATTTTTGAAGGGCATCAAGAATAATTATTTATCATCCTTCATTATATTCTCATCATTGTACCTATTAGCGGAGTTTGATATAAGATTATAATTCATATTATGATTTGTATTTGGCCTTAATCTGGAAAAATATTATTTTAGGGATAAATAATCTAGATAACATTAAAAAATATCACCATATCTTTTTTTTGCTAAAATTCACATTATTTGAAGTCACATAATTACTAGTATTCTTTTTTTATACATTTATATTAATATTGTTTTAAGAGACTACTAGAAATTTAATCTTGAAAATTTCATTCCATTTTTAAACACATGATTTTTAGTGTTTTAAATATATTTATATTTTATTTATTTATTTTTAATAGAAACCTGGATAGAAATTTTATCAGAATGGTTTGGGTAAAATAGGTTTGAAAGAGTTAATCTTTGAGATATGTCCTAATAATACCCATAGAAATTTTGTTAATTTTATTTGATTAGTGTGTTTGAACAATAAAAATCCATGTCTTTAACTAATGGTAATTCTTATTCCATAATCCTATGATGATCTACATTATATAATTTAATGTAATGAATGATTATATAATTTCCTCCCCAATTTACTTTAAATTCGAATATATTTTCTCAATCGGATTATAATATGTTACCAATTAATATAGAATATTAATTTAATATAAAAAATCTAGATTTTTAATGGTAATTTCACTTATATTTTACTAGATAGTATAATTACCTTACATTCTTATACAATGTTGAAATTTTTCTTCAATAAATTTGTAGAAAAACCAAGCTAAATGATTTAAAAAATTAAATTGGTATATTTTATGTGGAATTATAGTATTACATTAAGGTGATATGTTACTATAATTTATATTTAATAGTGAATGTTCATAAATTCAAATTCATTTTTATTTTTTATTTATTACCCTAAATAAATTTAAATTAACCATCCAAAAAATTTATTTAATGGAATTATATGTTAAAAGATAATTTATTATATGATCTAAATAACAAAATTACCATAAAACGGGAAACAGGGAAATTAAAATTGTCAAATATGATATAAATGGATAATATTTTTTTAAATTTCAATATATAATTAAATTTATTACCATTAAATTGTATAAAATGTGTTAGAAAAGTTATGGATTTGAAGGGTTCTTGAGATCAAAAAACCAAAATCTATGTTTTAAAATGGAACATAATCAAGTATAAATTTTATTTGAAGAATTTATTTAGTAATAATAAGTTACTATTAAATATATTATATAAATTTGGTTCCACATGAAATTATTTTGGTATTTATTATATTTTAATCTTATTAATATTTTCAATTGTCCCACACTACAAACGTATAAGAGGGATCCATGTATCCTATATTACTCAAAATTTATGAACCATTTAGTTCTATAAAAATATAACTAAATAACATCATATATTCCTCCAACCATCATTGATATTCTTCTTATCCCCAAATATTATTCAAATAAGGCCTATGGTTTTAGATAAAAAATATTTTGAAAGTAGAGGCATAACTCATAACTATATTTTTTCATTTTATTTTTTCTTGTATGTAATTTAATTTTATAATAATAAATATGGTATAAATAATATGTATACAACATATTGAATTATTTTTATGTTAATGGAATAATATTTATTAATATTTTATTCTATCTTAATGGAAATTATCATATCTCTTATCTGTACAAGTGGACTACCACCTCCACAAAGGACTTTTTACTTTTTCATCCCTTCCTCAAAAGGAATGTTATTATTTTATATTTAATTAAAATATATATATATATTTTATTAAATAATTAATATTATTTAAAACTAGTTATTTCTTACACTATTAACCTTCCACCTATTGAAAATATGATATCACCACTCCTGTATATGTGTGAACTATGACCTCCATGAAGTGATTCGATTATTTTTTCCTGAATCCCTTTACATTATGATTATAATAATTTTAATATTTAATAAATATATATTTTTTAGTATTAAATATTCTCTAGTTGATATAACCATAACCACTTTTACTGTGGTAAACATACAATTTATTTTTTGAAATTATGAATGGAATGCCCTCAAATATTATGATGTAAACATAACTTATTTAGTAAAAAAATAATTAATGGTAATAATTCACATAAAAGGAATAATTATATTACAAAACATTTATGGGTGAGCTAGTTATCTCCCTACAACACATCAGATCATATCCTATGACAAAACACGTCGGTATTTAGTGTTTGTCAACTAATAATTTATGATATCATGGAACAAGTCCATGATATTATAAATGTGATGTCCTCGAATAATGACTTGGCATAATTATTATGAAGTAAAAAAATTATCCATTGAATCATGTTGAACTGATTTATTATTATTTTTATTGTTACATATATTATTATCATTAGATAACTAAAAATTTTATTGTATTTTTCCTATGACATATTATTTTTATGTTTATCTATAACATATACTTCATGTTTTCTTTACTCTATGAAAGATTCTATTGCAATCAATCCCTTACTACGAATTTTACAACACCATTTAAAACATTTTTCCTTTCCTTAGGATACCAAGAACGGTTTTATGAATGATTTTTATAACTAACCATCCTTGGATGAATCAAACTGTCACATTATATGGTAGGACACATAGCCCAATATGCATACCTCATTACTATAGGCTATAGACAATGACTAAGAATGACCAAGGATCCCATTTTAATGGTTTTTCTATTTTAATTAAATCATGAACCGTCAATAAAAGGATATTTAAGCACATTTATCATCATATTCAAATTTCATAATGAAGCTTACAGAATATTATAGAAAATGAAAATAGATACCCCGAACCAAACAAAACATCATTTAAAAAACACCCCACCAAGGCTCTATATATACATTGAGTCTCAATTATAGAAAAAAAAACTAAACTAAAATGGTTATATGGAAAAAAATGATCAATAAAATTATTATAAAGATACATACCACAAATATAATCCAAATAATCTAACTATATTAGAAAAAATCTCTTCCATAAAACAGGGGTGGAAGTAATAATGAAGTGAAACCTAGTTACATGGTTCCCTTGACATTGCCTATGTCCTATAAAGTATAATTTAAAAAACCCCTAAGTATGATTTTTCATGTTATAAATAAATACAGTTTGATACCATCATTAATATATGTAATGTTTTTTTCATTAAAACAATTAATCTTGTTTGAAAACACATTTCAAAACAATGTCTCTTTTAAAATAAATAATTTTTAAAAAACCTGACGAAATCCCTTTGGTTTTTAATTCCAATATAAAACTATCTCTCCAAAACCATTTACAATATTTATTAAATAGAGGAATAATATCTTTGAAATAAAATTCCCAACATATCCAACAATCATTAATAAAAATTGATCAACCCAATCATTTTCATGAAATAATATAAATAGAAAATGGACATAATATTTATCACCGTATAAAAATTATTCTAAGAAAATGAGTTAATTTTTTCAAACAATATAGAATGCGTAATTTATAGCTTGGGACACTAAAAAATACGAAAATCATGAGTTAGTAAACATGTATAACATCGACCAATTAAAAATGAAACTATCATAGTCTTCCCAGAGCCCAACGCAAAGCGCTGTCATGGTATCTCAGATACCAATAAGGAAGATTTCATAGTCCAACATCCCAATGGATCCCATGGAACCTAGTAAACTGAAATAGAATATTTCCCTACATTCAATCCATTGGCTAATATGATCCCTTGAACACACCCCTCTGTTTCTCCCTAGTTTTTCATGTGATACTCCTGAGAAAAAAAATCATTACCATGTGTCTATGTCAATCAATTTATATCGTAATACCATTCATATACAAAAAATAAGATTCCATAAAAACACATACCCAAGGTAAAATCATTCATAAAACAATTTTATAAGTCCCTTTATAATCATAAATTCTCCTAGAGTCATTTTAGCAGACACTTTGTGTACATACAAGGCACAATCATTTGTAAAATTCAAATGAAACACCCACTGGACAAACAAATTCATCAAGCACATCATACATGGGATTAAAATGAAGATAAATGATTTTTATGGAAACATAAAAGAATGAATGATATTACTGATTTAATTGTTGTAAATGTAAAACACACATATAAAGAGTCACCTACACTAATAATGGATCCAGCCCCATCATTATTGATGAAAAACATACAAGATATATATCATGATTTAACACAACTAATCAATTAGTGAAATATTTATTTTACAGTTCTTTTTCCTTGGAATCACATAAAAACCTTACTCTATCTACACATACTTATGAAAAAGGATGAAATTTTTTTGAGGAGGGGGTAAGAAGAAGAAATATTT
Source organism: Viscum album (assembly GCA_963277665.1). Taxonomy (NCBI): domain Eukaryota; kingdom Viridiplantae; phylum Streptophyta; class Magnoliopsida; order Santalales; family Viscaceae; genus Viscum; species Viscum album. The sequence goes on from OY728159.1 coordinate 1,387,280,005, forward strand.
ATGAATTTTTCTTACATCAATTCAAACACCTATGAATCCATGGATGAACCATCAAAAATTAATTTATGATGCTTCAATGAAATGGGATGAGGGATTCACATTATTTATATGAAAAAATAGTACAATGGTATATAAAACCATCATGGAAAGAAATATGAAGCACCACATTTATGTGATATAGGGTGTTCACATGGTTTAGACCTACAATTTGTAAAATCATGCACTAACTATGTGTTGCTACTGTATCTAAAACAATAGAGCCACATGATCACCACAAGGTGTCATAAGTTAGGAAAAACCATTCATAAACTACGTCAAACCACACTCTCACATAGTATCACCCCTTATTGAATAGCCACAAAATTATAAAAATTATAAATTAACCATGACCCATGTTCTATACATAGAATAACATTCATAATTATTCTCACACCTGTGATATCCAATAATGAACGAAAAAAAGATAAAACTCAAAAATTGATGTAATAATATCTTGAAGGGTGAAAAAAACACCGAACCATGACACTTTATAAGATACAAAATTCCATAATAATCCTCATAAAAATAAATTTGAGGCCACAACTCCCTCACCTAAGCATTCATGGTCCCATGTCTACTAGATAACCCTTCCATATTATTGATGAACAAAGACCGACAAGATCAACATACCATGGATCTCATTGTTTGGTTAATTAGACAACTGAAGGGGCATGGACACTAAGGAAGTATCAATATATGGATATAACTCATTCTAATACAACACCTAATATGGGTTCAAATGGTTTTTTACTGGAAAAAATGAAAGAATTCATGGCTAGAGGATAGCCTTTTGACAACTCTAATATATTGAATAAATTTTTCAATATGTTCCAAAATATGATTTAACGTGACATAATATGTGGCTAGATTCCCCTTTATAACTAATTAATGATTTCCTAGTTGATTGATACATGAAAACCCACCATATAACCCACCTAAAACATCAACAGGTGATGAATATTGTTAAAATATGAAATACGGTGACTCTGATCTATCAATTTCCATTTCTGAATCTGTCATACTATATTTTTCATCTAGCGGTCATGGGTTGGTCATGCCAAGGAACTATAATCCACCTCTTCATTAAAAAATGAGGATTGAAAACACCACTCATAAACCACTTCAAACATGTATATCTAGAAAGGGGTATTATAACTATTGTTATAGTAAAACTTTGATAATGAAATGGTGCCTTTGAAATAGTCCCATGAAGATTAGAACACATGATGTCAACATATCATTGAGAGTATATATGGTCCTCTTAGATAGAACATTCATGTATGGGTGATGCATGGTGTTCATCATAAACATGGTTCCTATATCCTCCTAGAGTCCATATAATTTTGATAATTAAATATGTAATCCTGATTTGACACTATTGGTGAGGCTAATCTATGGAGTTAATTGTCCTCTTGATCATACATGAATTTCAGGTCCACAACCTTCATCAAATCCTAGATAGAATAATATGGTATTATTTCAATAATTGATTGAAATTATCTTATATAGAATAATTCATACATTATGTGTGAGGTATCCTTGTCATGAAATCCATAGTCATATCATTCCACTTCCAAACTGAAATGAAAGGTAGCTGAAAAAACATAGATGGTCTCTAGTTCTCATAATTTATTCATTGGTAGGTTAAGAATCACGAAACAAATTCCACCACAACCCATCTCATCCCATACTACCAAAACAATCATCTCAATGTATAAAAATTCTTGGTCTACAAAGGGTGTATAGGCTAACTAGAATGACTAGATTCATACATCCCCTCTTGTCTTAGGGGAAATGGAATGACAAGTTGTTTTCTAAATAAGATAGGACCATCAGGATATCAATACCAAATATTTGAGGGTCCCCACTATTTAACACATTTCAATTTTTTTTTACTCATGGTTTCATACCTTCTCCCTTCAAACCCAATCGATTATGGATAGTGTAATCATTCAATGGAAAAGATAACCAACACTCTATTATCATTAAATTATAAATATAATTATATCAAAACAAATATAACATACCCCAATCATCCACTAATTATAAAACAGAATATTCTACAACTTTTATTCTCAATGAACCAGTACCGACATTCTCAATATTTTATGTAGTCAAAATATCAAAATCCAATTTCTAATGATATTACAAATATAATATCTATCTAATTTTCATGACACCTGGTAGAAAATTTAATTCAATATTTTATTATTTGATTAAAATATAAAATTTTCCCAAAATTGGTAGTTTTTCTAAATTATCATATCATTAATCATAACTATTATCTTTGGGTAATGGGTCGGATAATATTACCAATATGAGTGTAACTTCACAAATCCAAATTCCAAAACATTTCCATCCTGCAAAAGCACTAAACCTAATCCCAAAATAAAAGCATCATAAAACTTGTCGTAATATTTCATTGGATTTGAAGGTATCAAAATATATGAGGATCTGAAACAGGTATACTATAGGTCAAATGAACCCCAGAACATCTCACACCCCTCAAAATTCACCACTTTTTAGGTCAATTATATCAAGGTAGATGTTAGCATATAGATGTCCAGAATGAAATGGATATAATACCACACCAATCATGGAAAAATATTCATTTATAATATAATTTTAGGATTATCACATTTAATTAATGGAAAAACGTTTTATTGGTGAAATAGCATTCCTTTTATAGTAATCATGTGGCCTATAAACAGTAAATGATGGATATGGAACAAATACTTTGGAAACATTTGATATATATGGTACACCGTCAAAAACACCCAAAACTACCTATATATATTTAGAATAATCCACCTCTATCATGAAAATAATAAAATATTTCTTCCACAAACATGACAACAAGGAAGTATACAAAGAGATGGATGATCTTGTTTATTATTGCCATGAAAAGTGATGGGGAATTGTTAAGCCCAAACAACAAAACCAAATAATCGAAATTTCCATACTGATCTCTAAAGTAAATATTTATAACATAATATTACTAGAACCAAAACTACTGGAACCTATTTGTCACATTGAATATTTAAACACAATAATCTCCCTTAATCTGATAAAATGTTCATCAATTAATTTCAATGTTATTTTATTATTCACTATCACCAGGTTATGATTACGATTTCATATGAAATTTTGGAGCCTCCTATAAAAATCTATGAAAAATTTAAATGATGATATCCATTATGATATAATTGGATGGATAAATCACATTCACCCAAGATCCTCTAATTGTGGTTTCAAGACATTCATCTTAGTTGGAGCCATTTGGTAACATGATATAGTAATTGGTCTCATCCCGAGGAGTTGATCAATTATATAGATAACATCAAAATGAAATGAAAATATTAACAAAAAATTCATTAATGAATAGGTGTTCTAATACATGGCCATGGTATGTACACCCATTGATCACTTATCATTAGAGATCATCAATATCTCGGAAGGAACGAGTCATTCCCTACTAAAATATAGATCCAACTCACCTAGAATAGTGTGATGGATCTTGTAAGGTGTAATGATATAGAACATATACTTATAACATTAAATTATCACTATATTTTTGATCAAGCAATCCATGTTGATGAAAAAATTAATAACATCTATTTCCAAAATAGGGGAGTCCCAGATGACTTTCACATAACCCCAAAAACATAAAACACATGGAACAATAAGCCTTACTTTATTTTTCTATCCAAATGGTTAAAAAAATAAAAATTATGGAATAATATCTTCATTCATAACTTAATAATCAATATTATTATATGAAATAATGATTTTTATATTCTGATGTCAAATAAAACCAACTCCATAAAATAAGTAATAAACATAGTACCTCTCATAATTAAAATCTCTAAATCCGAGTCCCCAGGAATAACCTATACTTCATGGAGATAAAAAAGATTAAACCCTCTAGAAACCTCCATATATTTGTGAGAATATCATATTACATAATTACCTCATCCACAAAACATTGAAGACTCTCACAACACTTCATAACCCTTCGAAATGATTGATCCCACACTACTCCCATTCATTATAATCAAAAAAAATTACTAAAGATGCCTTGACTACCCACATTGGTGGAATATCCTTGACATTTATATGTAATAATTACTAGTTTTCCTAAAAATCCCTCATTAAAAAAAATTCAATTATTTCGTGAGGAATCTAATAAATATATACCAAATTACTACTCGACACTCCTTCCACTTCCCCACATAGAATCACCATACTTGTAGTCCTATCTTATTAACATATAGTATCGTATTCCCATAGAGGAAAGGGAATTAAGGCATGTATTTATAGAAAAATATGAATATTATATAGATACATTTTCATCTACATTTTAATAGGATATTAAAAAGTGAATAATTAGAATATATCATATTTCTTTTCTAAACCTCATCTCGAATGGGCCCTATGTATATATATGAACCAACATAGTAAAATGAGTGGAATTGAACATGAAAAAATGATCTATTCTCTACCAAAAAAATTACTCATAGTATTTTAATACCCTAATGGACCATGGGTATAACTTCCCAATTAAAACCACATTAATCTCAATCCATGTGATATCCTCATTATTCCTTGATAGTACAGAACACTCCAACAACTTCATACCTCTTCCTTCTATAAAAAGCCTATTAAATCCCACATGAGAGGTATCATGTGTATTCAAGAACTAAAATATCTAATATATATATCCTAACTACTCCTTGGGAATATTAATCCCATTATCACCATGGAAGACTACTGTATTTTTATTTATAAAATCTATAGTATGGTCTTTGATCCATGTCTTTTAAATGACCTCTCATTTAACCCCTTGATTGGATCGTTTTAATCAAAGACTCAATCGATGTAAGATCAGGAGTAGGTTTCTCCTATGTGGTGTTCTCCACAACACCCTATATATTCCTATTTATGGTTATTCTAGGAGGAATTATCTATAAGACACAAAAAAAACCAGCATAATAAAGAAAAATTCTATCCTAAACACATTAGATGAAGAAAAACACAGATACCCACATAATTGATATCTACAATTAGAATATGTGTCACAAAAATACCAACTCAAATGTACTAAAAACATAATAAATTAAAATTATTTACCTATATTCCTATTTTGTTCACAATATTTGGAAAACTGCACGTGATGTGTGCTAGTTTCACTAGAGCTAGAAGGAAAGGTGAAATAAGATAAGAATTGTTAATACTAAACATGATCCTCCTCTAGAAATACATGTTTCACCCCCAAAACTCAAGATGACCCCCCAGGTTTCACTAGGTACCTTTCAGTAATAAGTAATTACCAAAAAATCAGATAATAAAAAACAATAACCATGCTAAAATCATATCAACAATCCCCAACGATCCATGGGAACTAGTTATTCGACTTGATCAAGAGCTATCTAGGAACTCCCCTTTACTACCAATTGTGTATGGATTGTTATTTCTCTAGTATAACAAGTAATCCCAAATAATAAAGGGATTTGATACAATTTTTTATTCATATAACATAGTTCAACCCAACCCATTACCTGATTTGTCCCACCACATTTACCAAAGTGTGTCCCTAAATTCCATAGTCTACGGACTAGCACCATGCATAACCAAATATCCATTTAGAACATTTATCCAGTACCATTATGGAATAACACATACAAAAAATATTACAAGTACATTACTATCATTAGATTCAATTAACACAAACATGAATAAATTTAAATATATAAAATAAATTACTAATACAATAAAAAAACAAAACCTCATTTTAAAAGTGTCCTTTAAGGCCATACAAATACATGGAATCTCATGTTAATCATGAATCTCAAAAAATGGTATATGAAAAAATAGTTTAAATATTTATATACTAGTTGATTTAAAACTAGAAACAAACTCCACATGAGCCCAATCCATGAGACTACATCTCCTATATAAAATATGGTTAATGGTAATCAAGGACTGCCACAATGGTATATTGTTCACATGCCTATATCTGAGTCACACCAATTGAAATTTATATATTCCAAAAGGAATATATAAGGGCTGAGGAACAAAACCTAGTATGATCCCATAATGAATCTATTAAATTATTTTAACCTTAAAGACAAATAATCTATATTGAAAATTAGTTTCAAAACAATAACAATTTGAAAACAAAGTGTTTTCAAATAGAACCTTGTAATATCTTTTGTTTTCAATTCCAATTAAGTCATGTTTTTCATATCTATTTCAATAATGGGAAAAATAATGTAACAAGATAAAACCCAAAACGTTATTAACATGTTGAAGAAAGAATATAAAATTCAAGAAACACCATTATCATCATGAAACCATTTAAATAAAAAATGCATATATTATCTGACCAAATAAAAATGGATTTCTACAAATTAATGAAAAAATATAAACCAATACATCTTGTTTAATGTGAATTAAGGTCTCAAACCTTCCGGAATACTATGAGTGAGTAATCATATATGCAAACCATCTAATAAAATAGAACCTATCACGGTCTACCCATGTCCTAACTCCAGGAGCTCTGATAGTCTCATGTCAACTGACATAGAAGTTCTCATGGAAATCTTACATAGTGGCTCTCACAGTCCCATTGAAACTATTTTGGAATCTCATATTATCTTCTCAATTATGGAATGAACAATTAGTTTTCAAAACCATCACTCCCAACTTGGTTTCCCCACTTTACTGTCAATAAAAAGACAATATTATCCAATTGACCATATAAAAAAAGCATTTCATAGTCCATTGTATAAACAAATAATACCAGTTTATCAAAACAAATTTACCAAGGAATTGTTTTTCCATAACCATCATATAAATCAATCATTATTCCAAATTTCTCTTGAAAAATTTTTAATGTGATTTTTGTATATAAAATACACATCCATTTAGAAAAAAACTCTTAAATTTTAAATTTCAAAATCAAGTTACCAAGAACATCCTACATAAGTTAACATAAACTGTAAATAATTTATTTTGAAATAACATAATAATGATTCATAGGATACTAATAATTTAATGATAATATATGGAAAAAACCATTAAATAGAGACAACTACCTAAAATGTGGTTTTATTTTCATTACCTTCGACAAAACCCTATTAAAAGGGGTAGATTAAGACTATATAATTAGAATCCAGAATAAAACAAAACATTCCCCCTATAACATATCATAAATGACGACAACACAACATACTATGGTTAGACATCCACAATAAAAATGAATTGATTGGTTTTATGAGGGTAATGAAGAAATAAACTCAACAAAATTGACTTACCTTAATCCAAACCACATCGAATCCAAGGAGAAACAACAATAGTGATAGGGGGAATATTCCACTCCAAGAGAGGGCGGTTGCATATGATGGGGGTGAAAAAATGATCATGTGATATAAACCCACCATGTAAAAAAGATAAAACAACGTTTTTATGTGTCATGGATTGGTTGCAGAAATTAGAAAACCACACACCACTCATGTGGTGCTATTATATACCTAATAATCTAGTTTCATGGTCACTCCTAGGCATTTCGAAGTTTAATAACCCATGTTTAAGAAAAGGAAGTTCTTAATTTTACTCTCTATAACCCCTCAAATTGTTCTCCATGTTATAATCCATACCACCCATTAACTATGATCCTTGTTTTTTCTTACAATACTCTTAGTTTCGATCCTTGAAATCTAGGATCTCCTAAAACAATTAAAATGGATAAATAAAACACAAATGCAAGCATATCGGTGACCCTATGGGTGTCACAATTTCATTCATATTATAGAAGAAATAGATCTCCATATAATTCATATATTGAATGATATATAAGATTATATTTCATAATCTTATTCTTTTTATAAATTTTTTATATGTTCCCTCACTCTATTATATTTTTTTTTATAAAATATATTTTCATAATTCCTGAAAAATCTAAATTGAAAGGATCCATGAAATTTATGAAAGTTATTATCTTATTATAAATCAGGTAATTATGGATTTTTTATGTCATGGGGTCACTATTCATGATGAAATTGTTATGAAATTATTTAGGTAGATAGTAAAACTACACACTAAATAATTATTTATTATATTTTAATTATCAATAATTTATTATTTTTTCAGCATGGTGAGAATAACATTTATATTAAGGAGTGTTACACTCATTTAGAGACCCTCCTCATAATAATGGAGTAGGAACTCCATCCTCTGACAAAAATTCTGAAAATTGGTAATTGATATTTTAGTAGAGAACATGATATGGGAATGAAGAAAAAAATTAGAGGTAATCATTGAGTTTGTTAGAGTATATTTGTATTTATGGGTGTGTTTTTGGTTCTTTTCTAAAAATATTGATTTGTTAATGTGTAAGTAATTCCTTCTTTAAAGTATAATTGATCCAAAGTGAGAAATTTTTTGGAGATGAGTCTCAAGAACCCTCATTAAAAAAATTTGGATAGAATTTTATAGATTTTATATGGATTTTCTTCTTATTTGATCCATTTAACTCAAATTACCCTATATATAATTAACTCAATTTTTACCATGAAAAAGAATGATTATGCCTAAAAATAAATTTCCCATAACAACTAAATTATTAATTAAGATTAAAATTATTAAATATATCATATAATTTTTGATTAAAATATTTATTTAATTTTTATATAAATGTAAAAGGATAAACATATATTTTTTTTAGAAAAAAATATTTTGAGAAAAAAATATATTTCATTATGTCCTCAATCCTAAAAATCATTACATGAGTTTTAATTTATTTTTTTCTATGTATAAAAATAAATTTCATGATATAATTATTTTATATTGTCTAAATTATTTTTTATGATAAAAATATAGCACATAGAAAAACAAAATCATTATATTTTTTTAACAATTCATTGTTTTTAAAATTTTGATATTTATTAATTATCCTATAAATAAATTTTATTTATTCCACTGTATTTCAATTATTATTTTATATTTATTAATACATTAAACTATAATATTTTCTTAAATTTAATTAATAAAATATAAATGAAAGATATTTAATGAATGTTTAATATAATATCACATTTTAAAAATAATTTTTGACTAAATTATAATATTTATTTTTATCTACTGTGAAATATAATCACCTTAAACAAATAGAAATAGACCTTGAATAGTCTCCTAGATATCAAACCATATAAAAAATATTTTAAAATACCAAAACCCCCAATTCTAAAAAATTAAATCAAAGCAACCTATGTATTAATAAAAACACGCACAATGATGGGTGAAACTGCATCTAAGGACAATTTTTAAATATATGATACTATATAGACGTCAAAAATAAGTAATAACATAAATAGATAGAGCTAAAAAATAGGTTTCCAAATGTAACATCCTAATAACAAATATTAGAAAAAAAAGGTTAAGGTGGAAAACCCAGAGGAATAAATGTGCTACCTCGTGCCAGAAAAACATTGATACGTTGGTTCTCAAGAAGGTTGATCGAATCCTAAAAAACATGAGAAAATTATGATCAATTCGCACTACTATTAAAACTATATCAAAATACCAAATTATAGTTTATTGGAATTTTATTTTCTATAGACACTCTAAGGATGAGATTCAATTTTTTAGTAGATTTATGTTTTGATGGACCTCATAGGTATTTCATTGAGTTTTAAAATATATCATAATGTTATCCAATAAGGAATTAATCATTGAATTTTTTACTTCGGGTTCATAAAGCTAAAACCTATGACACCCCAGGATTTTTTTGAGATTGATTCTTTTTAATTTCATTGATGTATTTTGTTATACGCTACACCTAGAATACCTTGCGCTACATAAAAACAGTATTAGCTCGAGCTACATAAAAATATATTTTGGTCTTTTGTTACAGATAAGTTCTATTTATTTTGATACAATTTAATTCAGGCAAGAACGAGTATAAGTGAACCACTAAATATTATAAACTAGTCAATATAATAGAGAGTATGAATAATATTATGTTAATTATAAAAAACTACTGAAATTAAAATAAGAGAGTCTATAAAATAATAAAATTAATGGATTTTCATTTAATCAATTTCATAAAATTCATCTTATAAGTTTTTAGACAAGATACACTAAAATATTCAATTTTTTTGATAAAAGAATTAATTTTTTAATAAAGATGTATTTTTTCATTTGGATCGTGAACCCTTTTAAAATAATCTTTTTGAAAATTATATATATATAATATCTCAAATTAAACTTCTTATTTAAATTCCAAATATAAAAATTTACTTGAATTAATTTTTTTTATTTTCTAATAAGAATCATTTTTTGACAAATAGTGAAAATACTGATTTTTATTGAAAACATTATTTTCCATTAAAGTCATTACATAATAAAAATATTTTTTTAATATTTATACTTTTAATTAGATAATTTTTATGAAATTATGGTTTTTTAAAATAGATATATATATGAATTTATTATAAAATCTTTTTCCATTTAAAAAGAGTTCATTTTCAAAAACAAATCTTTTTATAGAAATTTTACTGATTTTAATTTAAATTAAATTCTCCAACTTCTTTGTTTTGAATTTTGAAAAATTGATGTCAAATTGGTATTTAATAGTACAAAATTTTTTATATATCTCCCTTCTATTATTTACGAATATGAATTGTAACCAAGGAAAAAAATTATCACAGTAAAGGGTAAATTAGGTAAATTATGTTAAAAATAAAACTATATTGAATATTAAATGACCAAAACAAATGAAAAAAAATATAAATTTAATTACACCATTAACACCTAAGTATATAGCATATGTAATATAATGGAAAATTTTCCATGAAAATGACTTAAATAATATATAAATCAAATTATGACACTACTGTAATTTTCATTGTCTTTAATATCTATTATATGTAGAGATGTGAAAAATGGGTGGTATCAACGAATATAAGTGTCAATTTTTAACTTCATAAGAATATATCCCAAATATAAATTTATTTTTGATGTTTTGGGGATTTTTGGAAAATATTATGGTTTTATAATATTTTATTTAATTAATATTTAAAGTTGTCACATTCATATTCTAAATAATATATAATTTTTAAAATAATGCTATAAATAAGCTATATTTTACATTAAATTATCAGTTTGCATCTAAACTGTTTGTATTTATCATTGTAATTTATTTGTAAATATTAGTAAAAATATAATTAACTTAAAAACATAAACATTGATGGTGTGCAAATTAATTAATTGATGAGAAATTATTAAAAAACTTATTATTAAAATGACAATAACCCTTAAAATTCACAAAAACATTACCAATATTTATTGTTTGAGTATATATAGACCCTAATAATGAAATTATTATGTTATTAAGAACTTGGAGCCTTAAAAAAGATATTATTATACTAGTTTTATTTTCATTAAATTGATGTTGATGTTTTCACCTTCATAATTTAATAAGGATACCATTTTAAATGTTGTTTTTTTAGAAGATATATATGACTGAAAAAATTCTTCTAAAATCTAGTATATTTATCTTCATCGTATTATATTATTTTTAACTATTATTCCAAAAATTAGTGTTATAAATAATTACAGTATAATAATGTTGTACAAATTTTATTAAGGGATATATCAAATTAATGTTAATAAAAATATATAAATAAAAATTGTTTTGATAATTAATATATCCAACTAATTAATTATATTACCTTAACACCATGTGTTTATAATAAAATATTTTTTTCTATGATAACACATATTCTTGATATTTTTATAAAATCAATGAATTGAATACAATAATAATTGAAATTATTGCTGGTTTTTCAAAAATAATACTTTTATAAATTATTTAAAACAATAATTTTAAATAAATATATATATATATATATAATTATTATTATATTTTATAAAATGATATAAATTATTTATTTATGAGTTAATTTACATCAAATAAGTAAATATTACTCGATTTTAATATTGTAATATTGATACCCTAGTTAAAAAGAAATAGAATAACTAAGTTTTAATTTAAAATCTTAAGTTTTAAATGGATAGAAAAACATGTATAAAATATATTGGTTGGAGATAATACATAATAATATAACAAAAAATTCTAAAATATGTCATTTTTTAGGATTTTGAGTGGGGGTTTATTTTATTATAAATTAATATTTTTTAGGATTCCAAAATTTCCCCTCACCTCAATTATAAAATGGCACAAACTCCCTCATAATATCAATTCACATTGAGCCTTAAATCACATCCATATTTAGTGTATTTCCATTATCAAAATCATTAGTTACATTATAGTGGTTTAGGTCTTCTAAAAATACTAACTCTAGCGCATCTTAGTGAAGATCTAGTGGGAGCTTGTTGAAGAAGATGTAATCCCCACTACTGTTTCTTTCAAACATCAATATTCTTCTACATCCTATTCTTGGGTTGTTAATTTATAATGTAATAAATCAAATATCACATTTATATTGAGATCTTATTATAATTATTAAACAACCATATTCCAATTTCTATATATCCTATGACAAAACAAAATTACCAACCATGTGTACGTACAACCAACCGTCTACATGTCATTGTGTAATCTGTTTTCACCACAACTTGATGGGGATGGGTCTAATGATTGAAATAATAAGTATACATGATTAATATAACAATTTTATTATTCTGTAATAATATATATTCCATCCACTTTGATACCATTTCAAATCTAAAGGATTAATATCATCAATTATGCATACATACGACATACCGTCTCCATTATGCAATGTTATTCATTCTACACGATATCCTTTAAATCATGATTATATAAATGTAATGAATAAATAAATATGATATTTATTATTTTAATATTATTTTTAATTCTATAACTATGATATAATTTGGAAAACAGATTTTATTCGGCAAGACATGCATAAGAAAATAAAGCTGTTTATAGTTGAATATTGAGTAATAAAGAAATATTATTAACAAATGGATGATAATATGATCATATATGATATCATAAAAATGATTTTGATTATGTAATAGGTAAATGAAATTATTTAAATAATTATATTCGAGTTTCAGATAATTAAAAAGGATATCAGATCTAAGGTAAGGGATAATTTTAGAATCACATTATTATCTATGATTGTTTATAGGTAATTATTTTCAGGGGTATATTTATCATCCATGTTCATGATTTCAAAAAATAGATTCATAAAATATTTAATATTATAATATGTTTTATTAAATTCATTTTTACTCATTTTTATATTTATTATATAATTTTTATGGAATATTTCATTCATCTTCCATAGGTGGTACTTTTTTTACTTTTCCAGAAAATGTACAAAATAATGTTTTTTAACTTATATAAAATTTATGGATTTTTATGTATTATTTCCTTGAAGCTCTCATTACAAGATATTATGTTTATTTTCAGTTAAATTATTTACTTTTAATATTCTGTGGACTTTGGAGAAGAAAATATGTTTTTGAATAAGAAAGGATGTTTTCCTCAAAAATTAATTTCTAGTGTTGTATCAAAATTAATTTCCATCTAAAATGACATTATTTAAATAGGGTTATGTTTCTAGCCTTATTATTTATATGATTTGATTATTTTTATGATGGTTTTCTATATATTAAATTCATTTGTTTTAATTGTATTCTGTTACGATGGGAAGAAGTTTAAGAAACCCACTTTACTCCTTGGGTTATGTTATGATGAATGATTTTTTTGTGGAACACATATATATGGTTTATATTATGTGACAAGTGGGACCTATATCACCATAATATTCATTGGGTAAATATTTATATCTCAATAGATATACATGATTGTAATGACTTCTAAATATGTTTCCATAATATAGTTTGGAATGGTAGAAAATATAGTTCAGTAATACGGGGCAGAAATGGGATGTAAACTTGGTTCTGTAATGGTCTTTTTCCACTATTATTGTCTTGTAAATGGGATATGGCTAATATGTAAATGATTTTATATGATTATGTGTTTTCTATAATTCCGTGTTTTATGTCGATGTAATTTTATCATGGTTCATGTCTATTTATGATTTATTCCTTATGTACTACAAATTTTAATTTTATGACACAAAATTTTGATATTCACAATAATAATTTTCACGATTTTTACATTCTCGTTTTTATGGTTTCCATGTCCTCCCTTTAATAAGGATTTTAGTTCACCCTTTTTATGTTTTTTAGTCCCAAGGATATAAATAACGGTTTTAGGTAGGAAACCAAAATAGTATGATATTTATGGGAGATGTTAAAGGTATTTCACCAAGCTAGAAGAATGTGTTTTGAGTTTCCAAATAGACTAAAATAAAATGGTATTTGGGTATATATTTTTTTAATTTATTAATTATTCCGTAAATGAAATGTAATTTCCATATATGTCTAGTATAGGGCCTTAGAGTTATTATGAGATTGATGTTTAGTTAACCTTTTGAAACTAGGATGTGAAAACATTAATGAGATCCCTAGATATATTTCTAAGGACACATCGAGGGTTCTCCTTAAGGATAAGTCTAACAATATGTTACTATCCTAGAATTATGTTAATTATCATGAATAACCTAAGAATAAACCTAATATGTTAGAAATTGAAAATAATCTTACTTGATTATGTTAATTTCCTAGTATGATTTTTTTCCTCTCACAGTAATTATTTTTTGTTTTAGAAAATTTCTAAAAATAGGTGGATTCATGTTCAGAGAGAATATAAAGGACAATGGAATGATATTTCTCATGAGAAACCAAAAGAAATGTGAGTTGGATGGCGAAACATTGTAATAATTCCTAATCAGAAATCTCATTATATGATCAATAATATCAACTTTTGTGAATTTCCTAACCCACCTAAAAATTGAAAGATGGAGTTTTGCAGTGATAATAGAGGAATGAAAGTTCAATTTTATTCGTCTAAATCATCTTGGAAGAGGCATCAAGGAGAATGTTTAAATAGAATTAGAATATGATTTGGGTGTTGAAAATAAGGGCACAAATACAGTAATTCCAAAGTAAAAAGGCTATGTTAACATAATTGGATAGGATAATTTTATTGCTATGAAATTAGTGATGGTTCAATGTTTTAAATGTGGAATGTATGAGAATTATATAAATCAATGAACTAATGGAAAATCTCAAGAAGAGAATCAGCATTGTCATATGGGAAGTATTTATATTGATGGCGATTAACAGACTATAAATGATAAATGAGATGAAACAAGTGTTATCGAATAAAATGATGAAGCTCTATCAAAGGTTTAAGAAGATAGTGGAATGATTTAATTTTTATATAGAAGAATGTTGTATAAGTAATTTTATGGTCCTATGGAATAATGAAACATTTATGTGTTGTAACACTATTGTTTTTTTCTTAATTATTTGAAAGTATATGTTGAATGGTACCGGTAACCATGAAACATTATTATGATATTTTTGGAAAACAAATGATATACACATAATGGTCAGATAATACAGTAATGAGGTGTTTGATACAATTAAGGACCTCATGACTGATATAATGACAAAGTGATATCATGGTTCTAGTATGAATAATTTTTCATATATTCTTTCAAGGGTTAATTTTTGATAGCATGTATGTTTTCAGTAAGGTTCTATGGTAAATCATGTCATTATCATGCATGAAAAAATGAATGATTAAGGTATTCAAATTTTTCTAATTTTAAAGCATTAGCATCCTTATGAGTTATGAGAGATAAATGCAAATATGATTTTATTCACCTCTATATAATGTTTTAGATTTTCCATTTTTTGGAAGTATTGTAATGTTATCCATTTATGGATAGTATATGTTATAATCTTATTGCTATTTATTAGATTAATGTTTTATCCCACAATATGTGTACTTATGCATATTTGATTATCGGTGCTGACCTATTTGTTGAGAAATATGGAATGAAATTTCACTATATTTATGGATTTTATGGGCCACTAACACCTAAAGAATGACAAAATCAGCATCATTTATTTGAATAAGAGATGAATTGGAAATTGGTCATTTCACGTAAAACGATGAGATTTTACTGAAATAAAGTTTGTATTTCTTCTCATGAAAAATTAATCTACATTAAGAGAAGTATCTTGATACAAAAATATTATCCATGTACCTTATTATCTGAATAATAATATAGTCCCTTAAATCATCACAGATTTATAGATTTTCTATTGTTAACCTTAAACAAGCCTTGTTCTCTATCACTATCTGTTAGAAAATGATGGTTATATTTTTCTTCCATATCCATGTTTTCTCTTCACGCCTATTTTCTTATTTGAGGAATATTATGGAAGAGTTACATTGGGTAACCATTATAATTCTAACATTCGTTCTTAAACTAAATATTTAGAATTCCTTATAATGAAGTGGGTTTCTGTGAACGAAACTTTCAAATAATAAACCTTTTATTACCCCAACTAATTTTGATTGTAAAATTCATTTTAAGGGTGGAGGGGGGGGGGGGGGGGGTAGAATGTGACACCCGAAGATTTTATGATATAAAATCTTTTTAATTTCTTTTATGCCTTTTTATGTACACTACACTTAGATTACCTTGCACTATACGCAACACTATATTAGATTGTGGTATACACAACACTATTCTTGGATTGTCATACCCACAATTTCGAATTATTTCGATGGAGTTCATTTCACGCAAAACCGAGTATAAGTGAACAATTAAACATTATAGCATAATCCTTATAATAAAGGGTATAAACAATACTAACAACCTTCAAAATAATTATTTAAATAAAAATAATTTAGTTTATAAAATAATAACATCATAAATTAGAGATTCGATAAAAATTTCAAAATTCATATTATATTTATTCTAGACATTAAATAAAAACAAATTAATTCTTTCGGATAACATAAGTATTTATCAAAAAAATGAAGTATTGCCTCTTTTTAATGGCGCCCTAACTTTAAATCACGTTTATGAAACTTTTTTGTATTAAATTTTACAAGATAATCTTCTTCATTTAATAAGGAATATATAAATTTACTTTTGTTTAATTTTATATATTTTTCTGATAAGTTAAATTTTTTTGTTGAATAGTGAATATTCTGATATTTATAAAAACATTATTTTCTTTTTAATTCATTAAATAGTAAAATTATGTTTTTGTTTGTTTTAAAATTTTAATTATATAAATTTTATCCAATTATGATTTTTAAAAATAATTTTATATATGAAATTTTTATAAAAACATTTTCCATTTAAAAATTGTTATTTTTCTATAAAACTGTTTTTGTGACATTTTACAAGTTTTATTTTATATTTAATTTTAAAATTATGTATTATAAATTTTCAAATTTGGATTTATTATTTACAAATATTATAAAAAGGTCCCTTTAATTTTTACCAAAATAAATAATAACCATGGTAAATTTTGTTACCACGTCAAAGGGTTAAAAAGGTAATTTAGGTTACAAATAATATTTAATGACTATAAAATCACCCAAAAAGTGAAAAATATTTATATGATGAATTAAATTAGAACATTAACACTTAAGGATCTATCTTATGTAAGTTATTGAGCACTATTCAATAAAATTGAATTAAATAATATTTAAATCAAAGATAGACAATAGATTCATTTTCATTGTATTTAATATCTATTATGTGTCCACATATAAAAGAATGGGTTGTATGAATAAGTATAAGGGGTAAATATTAATTTAATAAACATATCCCCTAATATAAATTTAGTTTTGACATTTTGGGGATGTTTGGGAGAAATTATCATCATTATAATATTTTATTTAATGAAAAGTTAAAGATGCCACATACATGTTGTAAATCATATATAATTTTTAAAATAATGTTATAAGATATATTAAACTATAAATACTCATATAAAATATAAAATATTTTTCTTTATCATGGTAATTTATTTTTAATTTTTAGGAAATATATAATTACCTTACAAATTTATTCATTGATGGTGTACAAATTTGTTAATTAATATGATATCAATAAAACAACTATTATAAAAATAATAATAACCCTATAATGACCCAAAAAATATAAGCAATTATCATAGGTCATGTATATATCAACCATTTTAGTCCATGTATTGATTTATTTAGAATTTGAAGTCTTATTGAAGAGGTTGTGACACTTATATTATTTTATTTAATGTGATGTTAATTTTTCCACCTTCATAATTAAAAAATTATAACGTTTTAAATGATGTTATTTTTAAATATAAATTTGAATAAAAATATTATTCATAAATATAATAGATTTAACTTCACCATAGTATTTTAATTTTAATTTTAATTGAGAAAAATAATTTTTAAAATAATTACATAAAACAGATGTCGTAATGATTTTATTCAGTGAAATACCGGATTAATGTTATTAAAATTATTAAAATAAAAAACATTTTTGACAATTAATATATAAAATTTATTATTTAGAAAAAATTGACCCCATGGGGATATATATGATTATTTTTTTCATTGATAACATCTCATCGTGATAATTTTTAAAAACAATAAATTGAATAGTGTCAAAATTGATACTATTGTTTGTTTATCAGAATAATGTTTTATTAAATTATTTAAAAATAATTATTTGGTTAAAAATTATATAATAATTATTATATTGTATATATGTATCTGAATTATTTATTTATTATTGATATTAAATAAATTAAATAAATATTTCAACTTTTTTATATTGAAATAATTGTTACCCTAGTGAAAATTATATAGAATAAGTAATTGATAAATAAAAATGATAAGGTTTAAGTGGAGAAAAAGTATTTTTAAATTTATTGATTTATGATATTAAAACCATATATTAAAAAATAATTTAAGGTATGACATTTTTTAGGATTTTTAGATGGGATTGATTTTATTATATATTAATATTTTTGAGGTTTCCAAAATTGACTCTCAATTAAATTATAAAAGGGCACATCCACCCTCACAATTTCAATTCACTTTGAGCCTTAGATCTGAACCATACCATACATATTTCCTTTATCAACATTTTTAGTCACATTTAGAGGTTATTTTATTCTCGAAATACCAACTCTAGTGATTTTAAGAGAAGATCTAGAGGGAGCTCATCGATGAAGAGGTAATATCCTTTATTGATTAATTCAATCTTCATTCTACTTCTTCTTCTTCTTCATGAGTTGTTTAATTATAATGAAATAACTCTATTATATATAATATATTAATATTTTATTATAATTACGTAATACCCATATTCTACCTCCTACCCATCCAATGAAAAAAGGAAATCACCATGTGTGCATATGTATGGCATATCGTTTCCATGATGTAGTGTAATCTATTTTTCACCACCACTTGACTTGGATGTTTATAATGATGGAAATAATAAATATATATTATTATTATAACACATTATTTATTATATAAAAACATATATACCATCCAATTCGATATAATTTCATAATTAAAGGATTGATATTGTCGCTCGTGTGTACGTATGACCTATCATCTCCATGATGAAATATGATTCAGTCTACAATATATCCATTAAATAATTATTATATAAATTTATAAAATAAATAAAAATTAAATTTATAATGTTAATTTTTTTTAGTGATATAACCAAGACATAATAGGGAGAGCTAGAACTTATTTTATAAAACATGCCTAAGAAAATTATGAAATTTATACGTGATTAATGAGTAATAATGAAATATTATTATAAAAAACATAGGAAAAGATGATAATATATGATATCATAAAAATAACTATGATTCTGGAATAATTCAGGGATGTTATTTAAATAATTATACATGCGTTTTGGATTTATACAAAGGATATCAGGCCCAATATAATGGATAATTTTTCAATATCATTATTATACAATATTGTCTATACGTAATTATTTATTGGGGTATATTTATCATCCATGTTCATGCTTTCTAAAAACATTAGAAAATTCTTTTTTATTCTCTTATGTATGTTTAATTGTATATTTACCCATTTTACTATTACTACATTATTTGGAAAGAATTTTTCATTCGTTTTCCATACGAGTTACACTATATCTTTTCCAGAATAAGTTCGAGAAGATGTTTTTTACCATACACATCATGACTGAATTTTTATGCATTATTTCCATTAAGTCCCCATTAAAAATTTCAAATTTATCTTAAATTAAATTATTTTCTTTTAATATTCCATGTAATTTTGATAAATAAATTTTTTTTCGATGAATAAAGGATATTTTCCTTAAGAATTAATTTCATGTCTTGTATAAAAATTATTTTCCATCTAAGATTTCATTATTTAAATATGGTTATATTTCAAAAATTATTATTTATATGACATTATTATTTTAATGATGGAATGATATTTATGAAATCCATTTTTTATGGATATATTTATGATGGAGTGATGTTTATGAAAACCATTATATTCTACGGTTAATGATATGATGAATGATCTGTGTTTTTTCGGAACACCTCTGTATGGTTTTCATTATGTGACTGTTGGGAACTATATCTCCCTAAAATGCATTGGGAAAATATTTATATATAATAATATAGACATTATAGGAATATAATGTAAATGTGGTTCAGTATTACATGGATGAAGTGGGTTTCTGTGAAAGAATCTTTCAAATAGTAAACCTTTTATCACCCCAACTAATTTTGATGGAAGAAATCATTTTAAAGGTGTGCAGAATGGGACACCCTGAGATTTTATGATATTGAATCTTTTTAATTTCTTTAATTTCTTTTTATTTACACTACACATTGATTACCTTGAACTATACGCAACACTGTATTAGCTTGTGGTATACACAAAACTATTCTTGGATTTTCTTACCCAAAATTTCAAATTATTTTGATGGAGTTCATTTCACACAAAACCGAGTATAAATGAACAATTATTTATTTTGGGATGGTCCTTATAATAGAGGGTATAAATAATATTAACAACCTTCTAAATAATTATTTAAATAAAAATAATTGAGTTCATAAAATAATAACATCATAAATTATTGATTCTATAAAAAGATTAAAATTCATATTATATTTTTTCTAGACATTAAATAAAAACCAATTAATTTTTTTCGGTTTACATAAGTATTTATCAAAAAAATTCAGTATTACCTTTTTTTGATGGTTCCCTAATTTTATATTATGTTTATAAAACATTTTTGAATTACATTTTCCAAGATAAACTTAATCATTTAATTCCGAATATAATAATTTTCTTTGGTTAAATTTTTTATATTTTTTTGATAAGTTCAATGTTTTTATTGAATAGTGAATATATTGATATTTATAAAAACATTATTTTCTTGTTTAATTCATTTAATCATAAATTTATAATTTTGTTTGTTTTAAAATTTTAATTATATAAATTTTATCCAATTATGGATTTTAAAAATAATTTTATATATGAAATTCTTATAATAACAATTTCCATTTAAAAATAATTATTTTTCTATAGACCTGTTTTTCTGATATTTTACCAGTTTTTTTTTTAAATTTAATTTGAAAATTATGTATTTTAAATTTTTAAATATAGATATAAAATTTGGATTTATTATTTAAAAATAATATAATTAGATCCCTTAAATTTTTACCAAAATAAATAGTAACCATTGTAAATTTTGTTACTACGTCAAAGGGTTAATTAGGTAATTTAGTATATAAATAAAATTATAATGACTATAAAATCACAAAAAAAAAAGAAAAAAAATATATATGATGAATTAAATTCGACCCTTAACACTTAAGGATCTATCTTATGTAAGTTAGTGGGCACTTTTCAATGAAAATGAATTAAATAATATTTATGTCAAAGAAATACAATAGTTTCATTTTCATTGTATTTAATATCTATTATGTGTCCAAATATAAAAAAATGAGTTGTATCAATAAGTATAAGGGGTAAATTTTAATTTAATAAACATATCTCACCTATATAAATTTATTTTTGACATTTTGGGTATATTTGAGAGAAATTATCATCATTATAATATTTTATTTAATGAAATGTTAAAGATGCCACATACTTGTTGTAAATCATATATTCTTTTTAAAATAATGTTATAAATAGTATATATTAAACTATAAATACTCATATAAAATATAAAATATTTTTCTTTATCAGGGTAATTTATTTTTAATTTTTAGGAAATATATAATTACCTTAAAATATTATACATTGATGGTGTACAAATTTGTTAATTAATAAGATATCAATAAAACAACTATTATTAAAATGATAATAACCATAGAAAGTCTCAAAAAATATGACCAATTCTTATAGGTCATGTATATATCAACAATATTCGTCCATGTATGGATTTATTTAGCATTTTCAGTCTTTGAAAAGAGATTGTGACACTTATATTATTTTATTTAATGTGATGTTAATTTTTCCACCATCATAATTGAAAAGGTATAACGTTTTAAATGATGTATTTTTTATAATATAAATTTTAATAACTTTTTTTTTCATAAATATAATAGATTTATCTTCACCATAGTATTTTAATTTTACTTTGAATTGAGAAAAATATTTTTTAAAATAATTACATAAAACAGATGTCGTAATGATTTTATTCAGTGAAATACCAGATTAATGTTATTAAAAATATTAAAATAAAAAAAGTTCTTGAAAATAAATATAAAAAATTTATTGTTTAGATTAAATTTACCCCATGGGGATATAAATAAATTATTCTTCATTGATAACATCTCATCATGATAATTTTTAACTTCAATAAATTGAATAGTGTCAAAATTGAAATTATTGTTTATTTATCAAAATAATGTTTTATTAAATTAATGAAAAATCATAATTTGTTTAGAAATTATATAATAATTATGATATTGTATATATTTATCTGAATTATTTATTTATTATTTATATTACATCAAATAAATAAATATTTTACCATTTTAATAATGAAATAAGTTTTACCCTAGTTAAAATGAAATAGAATAACTAATTGATAAATAAAATTGATAATGTTAAAATGGATAGAAAAAACTTTTTAAATTTATTGATTTATGATATTACAACCATATATGAAAATATATTTTAAGGTATGACATTTTTTAGGATTTTGAGATGGGATTTATTTTATTATAAATTAATATTTTTGAGGTTTCCAAAATTGACCCTCCCTTCAATTATAAAAGGGCACATCCTCCCTCAAACTTTCAATTCACTTTGAGCCTTAGATCTCTACCATACCCTACATATTTCCTTTATCATCATCTTTATTCACATTTAGATGTTATTTTATTCTCAAAATACCAACTCTAGTGATTTTAAGAGAATATCTAGAGGGAGCTCATTGATGAAGAGGTAATATCCTCTATCGAATCATTCAATCTTCTTTATTCTTCTACTTACTCTTCATGAGTTGTTTAATTATAATGAAATAACTCTAGTATATATTATATACATATATTTTATTATAATTATAAAATACCCATATTCCACCTCCTACCCATCCTATGAAAAAAGGAAATCCCCATGTCTACATATGTATGGCTTATCATATCCATGATGTTGTGTAATATATTTTTCACCGCCACTTGACTTGGATGTTTATAATGATGGAAATAATAAATATATATTATTATTATAACACATTCTTTATTATATAAAAACATATATACCATCCAATTCGATATAATTTCATAATTAAAGGAATGATAGTGTCGCTCGTGCGTATGTATGGCCTATCATCTCCATGATGAAATATGATTCATTCTACATGATATACTTTAAATAATGATTATATAAATTTATGAAATAAATAAAAATTGAATTTATTATTTTAAAATTTGTTTTTAGTGATATAACCATGGCCTAATAGGGAGATCTAGAGCTTATTTTTAAAAAAATGCATAGGAAAATGATGCAATTTATACATGATTAACGAGTAATAATGAAATATTATTAATAAACTGAGGATAACATGATCATATATGATATCATAAAAATTACAATGATTCTGGAATAAGTCAGAGATGTTATTTAAATAATTATACATGAATTTTGGATATATACAAAGGATATCATACCCATGATAATGGATAATCTTTTAATCTCATTATTATACGAGATTGCCTATACGTAATTATTTATTGGGGTATATTTATCATCCACCTCCATGTTTTCTAAAAAACATTCGTAAATTCTTTTCTATTCTTCTATGTATTTTTAAATTCAATTTTACCCATTTTTACAATTACTACATTGTATGGAAGTAATTTTTCATTCATTTTCCATACGAGTTACACTTTAACTTTTCTAGAAAACGTTCGAGAAGAATTTTTTTTACCTTAAACGTCATGAATGAATTTTTACGCCTTATTTCCATGAATTACACATTAAAGCATTTAAAATTTATCTTAAATTAAATTATTTTCATTCAATATTCCCTAGAATTTTGAGAATTAAATTTTTTTTTGAAGAAGAATGGATATTTTACTCAAGAATTAATTTCATCTCTTGTATAAACATTATATTCCATCTAAGATTGCATTATTTAAATAGAGTTATATTTCAACAATTATTATTTATATGACATTATTATTTTAATGATTGAAAGATATTTATGAAATCCATTTTTTATAGATACATTTATGATTGAGTGATGTTTATGAAAACCATTTTTTTCTACGGTTAATGATATGATGAATGATATGGGTTTTTTCAGAACACCTATGTATGGTTTTCATTATGTGACTGTTGGGAACTATATCTCCCTAAAATGCATAGGTAAAATATTTATATCTAATAATATAGACATGATAGGAATATAATGTAAATGTGGTTTAGTAATACATGGATGGAGTGGGTTTTTGTGAAAGAAACTTTCAAATAGTAAACCGTTTATTACCCCCAAATAATTTTGATGGTAAAAGTCATTTTAAGGGGGGGTAGAATGGGACATACCAAGATTTTATGATATAGAATATTTTTAATTTCTTGTAAGTATTTTTATGTACACTACACCTAGATTACCTTGCACTATACGCAACACTGTATTTGCTTGGGGTATATACAACACTATTCTTGGATTGTCTTACACATAATTTCAAATTATTTAGATGGAGTTCATTTCACACAAAACCAAGTATGAGTGAACAATTTAATATTATACCGTGGTATTTATAATGGAGGGAATAAATAATATTAACATCCTTAAAAATAATTATTTAAATGAAAATAATTTATTTTATAAAATAATAACAACATAAATTATAGATTCAATTAAAATTTTAAAATTCATACAATATTTTTTCTAGACATTAAATAAAAACGAATTCTTTTTTTTCAGATAACATAAGTATTTATAAAAAAAATGCAGTATTACCTCTTTTTTATGGCACCTTAATTTTAAATCAAGTTTATGAAATTTTTTGTATTAAATTTTACAAGATAAACTTCTTCATTTAAATCAGAATATAAAATATACGTTGGTTTAATTTTTTATATTTTTCTGATAAGTTCAATTTTTTGATGAACAGTGAATATAATGATATTTATAGAAACATTATTTTATTTTTAAATAATTAAATAGTAAAATTATGTTTTTTTGTTTTAAAATTTTAATTATATAAATTTTATCCAATTATGGTTTTTAAAAATAATTTTATATATGAAATTTTTATAAAAACATTTTCCATTTAAAAATTGTTATTTTTCTATAAAACTGTTTTTGTGACATTTTACCAGTTTTATTTTAAATTTAATTTTAAAATTATGTATTTTAAATTTTGAAATATGGATATAAAATTTGGATTTATTATTTAAAAATATTATAATTAGGTCCCTTTAATTTTTACCAAAATAAATAGTAACCACGGTAAATTTTGTTACCACATCAATGGGTTAATTAGGTAATTTAGGTTAAAAATAAAATTATAATGACTTTAAAAACACCCAAAAAGAGAAATATATTTATATGATGAATTAAATTAGACCCTTAACACTTAACTATCTATCTTATATAAGTTAGTGGGAACTTTTCAATGAAACTTAATTAAATAATATTTAAGTCAAAGAAAGACAATAGTTTCACTTTCATTGTATTTAATATCTATTATGTGTCCACATATAAAAAAATGGGTTGTATCAATAAGAATAAATGGTAAATTTTAATTTAATAAACATATCTCTCTAATATAAGTTTAGTTTTTACAGTTTTGGGATATTTGGGAGAAATTATCACCATTATAATATTTTATTTAATGGAAAGTTAAAGATTCCACAAACATGTTGTAAATCATATATAATTTTTAAAATAAAGTTATAAAGAAGATATATTAAACTATAAATACTCATATAAAATATAAAATATTTTTCTTTATCATAGTAATTTATTTTTAATTTTTATGAAAAATATAATTACCTTAAAAAAGTATACATTGATGGTGTACAAATTTGTTAATTACTAAGATATAAATATAACAACTAGTATTAAAAAGATAATTACCATATAAATACCCAAAAAATATGAACAATTCTTATAGTTCATGTATATATCAACCATATTCTTCCATGTATTGATTTATTTAGCATTTGAAGACTTATAAGAAGATATTCTGACACTTATATTATTTTTTTTAATGCGATGTTAATTTTTTCACCTTCATAATTGAAAAAGTATAACGTTTTAAATGATGTATTTTTTAAAATATAACGTTGAATAAAAATATTATTCATAAAAATAATAGATTTATCTTCACCATGGTATTTTAATTTTAATTTTAATTGAGAATTTTTTTTTAAAATAATTACATAAAACAGATGTCGTAATGATTTTATTCAGTGAAATACCAGATTAATGTTATTAAAAATATTAAAATAAAAAAATGACAATTAATATATAAAATATATTATATTGATTAAATTGACCCCATGGGGATATAAATAAATATTTTTTCCCTTGATAACATGCCATCATGATAATTTTTAAAATCAATAAATTGAATAGTGACAAAATTGAAACTATTGTTTGTTTATCAAAATAATGTTTTCTTTAATTATTCTAAAATCATAATTTGTTTAAAATTATATAATAATTATGATATTGTATATATTTATCTGAATTATTTATTTATGAAATATATTACAACAAATAAATAAATAATTTACCATTTTAATATTGAAATAATTGTTACCCTGGTTAAAATGAAATAGAATAACGAATTGATAAATAAAATTGATAAGGTATAAATGGATGGAAAAAAACTTTTTAAATGTATTTATTTATGATATTACAAACATATATGAAAAAAATTTTAAGGTATGACACTTTTTAGGATTTTGAGATGGTATTGATTTTATTATAAATTAATATTTTTGAGGTTTTCAAAATTGACCCTGACTTCAATTATAAAAGGGAACATCCTCCCTAAAAATTTCAATTCACTTTGAGCCTTAGATCTCTCCATACCCTACATATTTTCTTTATCATCATCTTTAGTCACATTTAGAGGTTACTGTATTCTCAAAATACCAGCTCTAGTGATTTTAAGAGAAGATCTAGAGGGATCTCATCGATGAAGAGGTAATATCCTCTATCGAATCATTCAATATTCATTATTCTCCTACTTACTCTTCATGAGTTGTTTAATTATAATGAAATAACTCTAGTACATATTCTATACCAATATTTTATTATAATTATAAATACCCATATTCCACCTTCTACCCATCCTATGAAAAAAGGAAATCACTATGTCTGCATATGTATGCCTTATCGTATCCCTGAGTAGTGTAATCTATTTTTCACTGCCACTTGACTTGGATGTTTATAATGATGGAAATAATAAATATATATTATTATTATAACACATTATTTATTATATAAAAACTTATATACCATCTAATTCGATATAATTTCATAATTAAAGGAATGATAGTGTCGCTCGTGCATACGTATGGCATATCATCTCCACGATGAAATATGATTCAGTCTACATGATATCCTTTATATAATGATTATATAAATTTAAGAAATAATTAAATGTTAAATTTATTATTTTAAAATTAGTTTTTAGTGATATAACCATGACTTAATAGGGAGAGCTAGAACTTATTTTAAAAAAATCCATATGAAAATGATGCAATTTATACATGATTAACGAGTAATAATGAAATATTATTAATAAACTGATGATAACATGATCATATATGATATCATAAAAATTACTATGATTCTGGAATAATTCAGAGATGTTATTTAAATAATTATACATGAATTTTGGATATATATAAAGGATATCATACCCAAGACAATGGATAATTTTTCAATCTCATTATTATACGAGATTGTCTATATGTAATTATTTATTTCGGTATATTTATCATCCACGTCCATATTTTCTAAAAAACATTCGTAAATTCTTTTCTATTCTTTTATGTATTTTAAAATTCTTTTTTACCAATTTTTACAATTACTACACTATATGGAAGTAATTTTTCATTTATTTTCCATACGAGTTACACTTTAACTTTTCTAGAAAATGTTTGAGAAGAATGTTTTTTACCTTACACGTCATGAATGAATTTTTACGCCTTATTTCAATGAATTCCCCATTAAAATATTTAAAATTTATCTTAAATTAAATTATTTTCTGTTAATATTCCCTATAATTTTGATAATTAAAAATAAATTGGAGAAGAAAGGATATTTTCTTCAAGAATTAATTTCATGTCTTATATAAACATTATTTTCCATCTAAAATTGCATTATTTAAATAGGGTTATATTTCAACAATTATTATTTATATGGCATTATTTTTTAAATGATGGAACGATATTTATGAAATCCATTTTTTTGGATACATTTATGATTGAGTGATATTTATGTAAACCATTTTGTTCTACAGTTAATGATATGATGAATGATCTGTATTTTTTCAGAACACCTATGTATGTTTTTTATTATGTCACTGTTGGGAACTATATCTACCTAAAATACATAGGGAAAATATTTATATCTAATAATATAGACATGATAGGAATATAATGTAAATGTGGTTCAGTAATACATGGACGGAGTGGGTTTTTGTGAAAGAAACATTCAAATAGTAAACCTTTTATTACCCCAACTAATTTTTACGGTAAAAATTCATTTAAAGGGGGGGGGGGTAGAATGGGACATACCAAGATTTTATGATATAGAATCTTTTTAATTTCTTGTAAGTCTTTTTATGTACACTACATCTAGTTTACCTTGCACTATACGCAACATTGTATTAGCTTGGGTTATACACAACACTATTCTTGGATTGTCTTACCCACAATTTCAAATTAGTGGGATGGAGTTCATTTCACGCAAAACCGAGTATAAGTGAACAATTAAATTTTATGGCATTGTCCTTATAATGGAGGGTTTAAATAATATCAACATCCTTCAAAATAATTATTTAAATGAAAATAATTGAGTTTAAAAAAAATAACAACATAAATTATAGATTCAAAAAAAATCATATTATATTTTTTCAAGACATTAAATAAAAACAAATTCATTTTTTTAGATAACATAAGTATTTATCAAAAAATGCAGTATTACCTCTTTTTTATGGCACATTAATTTTAAATCAAGTTTATGAAATTTTATTGTATTAAATTTTATAAGATAAAACTTTTCATTTAATACAGAATAGAAAAATTTACTTTGTTTTAATTTTTTATATTTTTCTAATAAGTTCAATTTTTTTGTTGAACAGTGAATATAATGATATTTATAAAAAAATTATTTTATTTTTAATTAATTGAATAGTAAAATTATGTTTTTTTGTTTTAAAATTTTAATTATATAAATTTTATCCAATTATGGTTTTTAAAAATAATTTTATATATGAAATTTTTATAAAAACATTTTCCATTTAAAAATTGTTATTTTTCTATAAAACTGTTTTTGTGAAATTTTACCAGTTTTATTTTAAATTTAATTTGAAAATTATGAATTTTAAATTTTGAAATATGGATATAAAATTTGGATTTATTATTTACAAATATTATAATTAGGTCCCTTTAATTTTTAACAAAATAAATAGTAACCATAGTAAATTTTGTTACCACGTCAAAGGGTAAATTAGGTAATTTAGGTTAAAACTTAAATTATAATGACTATAAAATCACCCAAAAAAATAAAAAATTATAGGATGAATTAAATTAGACCCTTAACACTTAAGGATATATCTTATATAAGTTAGTGGGAACTTTTCAATGAAAATGAATTAAATAATATTTAAGTCAAAGAAAGTCAATAGTTTCACTTTCATTGTATTTAATATCTATTATGTGTCCACATATAAAAAATGGGTTGTATCAATAAGTATAAGGGGTAAATTTTAATTTAATAAACATATCTCCCTAATATAAATTTATTTTTGACATTTTGGGGATATTTGGGAGAAATTATCATCATTATAATATTTTATTTAATGAAAAGTTAAAGATTCCACAAACATGTTGTAAATCATATATAATATTTAAAATAAAGTTATAAAGAGGATATATTAAACTATAAATACTCATATAAAATATAAAATATTTTTCTTTATCATGGTGATTTATTTTTAATTTTTATGAAAAATATAATTACCTTAAAAAAGTATACATTGATGGTGTACAAATTTGTTAAGTATTAAAATATCAATAAAACCACTAGTATTAAAATGATAATAACCATATAAATACCCAAAAAATATGACCACTTATTATAGTTCTTCTATATATCAACCATATTCTTCCATGTATTGATTTATTTAGCATTTTAAGACTTATAGAAGAGATTGTGACACTTATATTATTTTATTTAATGCGATGTTAGTTATTCCACCTTCATAATTGAAAAAGTATAAAGTTTTAAATGATGTATTTTTTAAAATATAAATTTGAATAAAAATATTATTCATAAAAATAATACATTTATATTCACCGTGGTATTTTAATTTTAATTTTAATTCAGAAAAATATTTTTAAAATAATTACATAAAATAGATGTCGTAATGATTTTATTCAGTGAAATACCGGATTAATGTCATTAAAATTATTAAAATAAAAAAAATTGACAATTAATATATAAAATTTATTAGTTAGATTAAATTGACCCCATGGGGATATAAATAAATAATTTTTTCCCTTGATAACATGCCATCGTGATAATTTTTAAAATCAATAAATTGAATAGTGACAAAATTGATAATATTGTTTGTTTATTGAAATAATGTTTTATTAAATTTTTCAAAAATCATAATTTGTTTAAAAATTATATAATAATTATGATATTGAATATATTTATCTGAATTATTTATTTATGATTTATATTACATCAAATAAATAAATATTTCACCATTTTAATATTGAAATAATTGTTACCCTGGTTAAAATGAAATAGAATAATGAATTGATAAATAAAATTGATAAGGTTTAAATGGATAGAAATAACTTTTTAAATTTGTTGATTTATGATATTAAAACTATATATTAAAAAATATTTTAAGGTATGAAATTTTATAGGATTTTGAGATGGGATTTATTTTATTATAAATTAACATTTTTGAGGTTTCAAAAATTGACCCTCACTTCAATTATAAAAGGTCACATCCTCCCTCACAATTTCAATTCACTATGAGCTTTAGATCTCAACCATAAACTATATATTTCCTTTATCAACATATTGAGTCACATGTATAGGTTATTTTATTCTCAAAATACCAACTCTAGTTATTTTAAGAGAAGATCATGAGGGAGCTCATCGATGAAGAGGTAATATCCTCTCTCGATTCATTCAATCATCGTTATTCTTCTACTTCCTCTTCCTGAGTTGTTTAATTATAATGAAATAAATCTAGTATAAATTATATACCGATATTTTTTTATAATTATTAAATACCCATATTCCACCTCCTACCCATCCTATGAAAAAAGGAAATCACCATGTGTGCATATGTATGGATTATCGTATCCATGATGCAGTGTAATCTATTTTTCACTGCCACGGGACTAAGATGTTTATAACGATGGAAATAATAAATATATATTATTATTATAACACATTATTTATTATATAAAAACATATATACCATCCAATTCGATATAATTTCATAATTAAAGGAATGATAGTGTCGCTCGTGCGTACGTATGGCATATCATCTCCATGATGAAATATGAGTCAGTCTACATGATGTCCTTTAAATAATGATTATATTAATTTTTAAAATAAATAAAAATTAAATATATTATGTTACAATTATTTTTTAGTGATATAACCATGACCTAATAGGGAGATCTAGAACTTATTTTAAAAAACATGCATAAGAAAATGATGCAATTTATACGTGATTAACGAGTAGTAATGAAATATTATTAATAAACAGAGGATAACATGATCATATATGATATTATAAAACTTACTATGATTCTGAAATAAGTTAGAGACTTTATTTAAATAATTATATATGCGTTTTGGATATATACAAAGGATATCAGACCCAAGATAATGGTTAATTTTTCAATCTCATTATTATACGAGATTGTCTATACGTAATTATTTTTTGTGGTATATTTATCATCCACGTCTATGTTTTCTAAAAAACATTCATAAATTCTTTTTTATTCTCCTATGTATGTTTAAACGCATTTTTACCCATTTTTACTATTAGTCCATTATTTGGAAGGAATTTTTCATTCATTTTCCATACGATTTACACTTTAACTTTTTCGGAAAATGTTCGAGAAGAATGTTTTTTACCTTACACGTCATGAATGAATTTTTACTCCTTATTTCCACGAAGTCCCCATTGAAACATTTTAAATTTATCTTAAATTAATTTTTTTTTAATATTTCCTATAATTTGGATAATTAATTTTTTTTTGAAGAATAAAGTATATTTTCCTCAAGAATTAATTTCATGTCTTGTATAAAAATTATTTTCCATATAAGATTGCATTATTTAAATAGGGTTATATTTTAACAATTATTATTGATATGACATTATTATTTTAATGATGGAATGATATTTATGAAATCCATTTTTTATGGATATAGTTTTGATGGAGTGATATTTATGAAAACCATTTTATTCTACAGTTTATGATATGATGAATGATCTGTGCTTTTTCGGAACAACTGTGTATGGTTTCCATTATCTGACTATTGGGAACTATATCTCCCTATAATGCATTGGGAAAATATTTATATCTAATAATATAAAAATGATAGGAATATAATGTAAATGTGGTTCAATAATACATGGATGGAATGAAAGGTAAATCTGGTTCAATAATAGAGGGCTGAAATAGAAAGTAAATCATGTTCATTAATGAACATTGACCACTATGATTGTCTTGGAAAAATGCCTTGAATAATATAGAAATGATTTTGAATGAATAATTTTTTTCAACAATACCCTATTTATATCAATTCTATTTTATCATAGTTCATTTTCATTTATGATTAAAACCTTACGTATTGCTAAGATTTATTTAAGCTTCAATATTTTGATATTAAAAATATGTGTTTATGTTTTTTAATTATTATATTTATGTTATATATGTTTCCCTCTACTCGGAATTTGAGATCACCCTTTTATGTTTTTCTTTCCCCCAGATATAAATAATGGTTTTACGTAAGAAAATTACAAGGGAAGATATTTATGGGAGATGCTGAAGATCTTTCACCAAGATAGAAGAATGTTATCCTAGTATCCAAAGACACTAAACTAATACGGTCTTTGATAATTTATTTGTTAAATGTATTAATTATTCGGTAAAAAAGTGAAATTTCCATGTACAACAAGCTTTGGTCATTAAAAAACCATTGTTATTTTATATTCATCTCTTATTTTGAATAATTATCCTTATATTTAATAGTTGTAATACATTGTTTTTAATATTTTATCAGAAAAAACTCAACAATGTGGTTTATTATATTTTGACACACCATATCCACATACAGATTTAAACAGTCATATCTCATGAATATTATAATTCAATAACAATAAATATTTATATTATTAGTGTAATTTATCTAATTAATTATTAATATATATAGTGATTTAATATTCATAAGAACAATATTCTTATCCACAATAATATATTCCCAATAAGTATATATGCTCTATTTTATTAATTATTGAATTTATATATTAAATTTCATTATATAAACATATATAAATCTCTAAAAATAAAAATCATGTTTCCATAATTATTTTCACTCATTTTTATCATATTTCTATTATTTATCATTCATTGTATATTTATCAGAAATTGTATTAAATGAAATTTAATAACACAAAGAGTTTACTAATAACATTGTCATATTTTTATTTATATTTTTTCATTAAATTGTAAATTTTCCTTGATAAGGTTAGTTTTATTATCATGTATTTTATTTCATATTAAATTATACTTTTCAATCAAAAAAATATTTTAAAATTTTATATTAATTAAAAATTTTTATAAGATATGTTATCATAACATTAAGTTGATTCTAACACAATAAATATTAAATGTTACGTTCTCCCCCAATAAAAAATTTTACCCCTATACTTAATTACAAAAAATGAGTATAATTTTATCACATTACATGAATTTTTTCCTAGGATACATCCCTAGATGTATTAATTATACTAATATATTTGAACAAGTGTAAGATCTAATTTAATAGTAATATTTATCTACAATCCATTGTCTATTTTGGACGTTCTTTAAAAAACATATCTTGCGGCATTGGACAACCTCACTGTTCAGTATATTTTATGGACACATAATGATCTTCTCCAAAATGATTAAATGGATGACACTATTCATATGGGAGTGATTTAGTGGTTGTTATTGATCATATGTTAGGGTTCACCCATAATCATGAAACTAAAATTGGTTGGTTTTTCAAGTCTCAAAATTCAAATTTTTTTAATCGCATAACCCACCATCAATGGTGTAATTAATAGGAACACAGTATCCCCATCCAAAATCATCATATCATATTGTTTATTATATACACCACACTTTTCTTCACACTAAAATTCATTTATATATAAAACATTATTCTAAATCATCTTTATCATTTCTTGATAAGGATGAGTCCTAATGTATTTATTTTCCATGAATCATCATAGTTTATTATATTTTTTTATATCATCCTATATATATCCTCAAATAGTTTCAAATGAGTACATGAGTGAAAATTATTCTAATATTAGTAATTGACTAGATAAATATGTTAATCTTACACGGTATTGGAATATTTTGAGTCAGATTTTTGTAAATATTTTAATTTCAATATTTCCAATTTAGATTGAAGAATAGTTTGTGGTAGATAAGACAAGATAACATTCAAAATGGAATCCAATACTTTTCCATTGGTTTCAAAAATAAATATGTAAGTATTGGAAATATATGAAATATAATTAAGATTTTTACGTGATGAATCCTTAAAAATTCCTATATAAATTTCATTGTATGATTGCCAATTAATAAATCAACATTTATTATAATTATCTTTGACAACATATTAAGTCAATATATGATAGAACTAACGAAATTATTTCCTTTATAGGGGTTATGTAAACATTTGGAGAAATAAATAGTTATGCTTTCCAATTTTCATATAAGTATATTTAATAGTTTCATCAACCCCTTTTTATTCAAAAATTCATCCTTATAATTATCAAATATTAATTAGTTATATCCGTAAACATTGTTATAATAGAGTTTTTGTATAGATGGAACATGATTTTTTGTTTTAATTCTTATCACTCAATCAATGTCAAGGATATACTCTTGAATATTTTCTACCATAATTTATACCTCCAAATCCTCTTTTTACCACTAAGATTTCCTTTTTTACTAAAAGAGTAAAATTATTTTTTCAATTGTTTGTAACTAATATTATGCCATATTATTTCTATATCCTTTAATTGCATATACTAGCTGATTGGTTACGGTTTAATCCATATATAAATCAAATAAAAATGGTTCTTTCTTCATTGATCACCATCCACATCATTTCCATTAAGTATGGTAATGTTTTTATGATTACGTTTTTTGTATTTTTATTAATAATAATCTTTATATAATTTTTATATCCATTTAATTGAATATATAATTTAAATTATAATTATTTGAATATATATTTTTATCATTTTTATCTTGGTAGAGAAAATGCCTTCATTTTTTAATTAAAAAATAGCGCAAATTAATCCAAATCATATTTAAAGATATTTTCCTCAGTGTATCAAATTAATATATAGAATAATATATCACCTTTATGTTATATAACTGTTAACATCCCAATACAATCATTAATAAATCGTTGTATTTCAGAAACCCATCTCTACAAGAGGGTACACTTTTTATAGTTTCAACAATAAACCTTATATTATGATTAATGAGGTATTCATCTATTTCGTCTATCAATTGAAAAATAAATCAATTTAATAC
Organism: Viscum album; assembly: GCA_963277665.1. Classification (NCBI taxonomy): domain Eukaryota; kingdom Viridiplantae; phylum Streptophyta; class Magnoliopsida; order Santalales; family Viscaceae; genus Viscum; species Viscum album. The sequence continues at coordinate 1,387,316,552 of OY728159.1, forward strand.
TAACTTATTATATTGATTTTATAATCCTGAAAAAATTCTTAAAAAATTTGTATTGTTATAATAAAATCCAATAACCATCAGATATCTATTATAAATATTGGTATATTTAATTCATTAGTATATTTTATCATTTACCAAACTATGAAAACATGATCCCATGTGACTAAATGACACAACAAGGATAGTTTTAATATTCAAAATTCATATTTTATAAATATAAAATGTTGTTTCTCCTTTTATATTTTCATAATCTAAAAAATATTCATGTTTCTTCATTCGCTTGGAATACATAACTATATCATTAATATAGATTCTAAAACCTTTTTAAATTTTATCAATAAATACCCAATTAATCAAATATATGAATAAAGTAATGGAATGTGAATTTTTCTAAGGAATCAGTTGAATTTAGTTTTTCCATATCATGTTTAAAATATTGACTTATCTATATTTTCCCTCCACACGAATATTTGAGGATATCCCATTTAAAGGTAATCCAAAAATAATTATTGAAAAAACTAATTTGTATCAATTACATTATCCATGGTCTAGAGGATAAATTTTATTGATAGTGAACATTTTAATGTCCTGATAATCAATGAAAAGATATATTATCCAATCATTTCTTATAATGATAAAAAATTTGGAATCCAAAAGTTATGAACTACCATGTTGTAAAACAATTTAATTTTTTACATAATAATGCTTCATGAATTACTCCATTTATTATGATTATCCGTACAATGGATTTAGAAGTATATACATAACTAGTAATGGAATTGATTGACAGTTCAATAACATTTCCATTTTGATGACACAAACTCTTCATGAACTACATGAAAATATTAACATAAATTTTGATAGACATTAATTTATAGTTACCTTTGAATTTTATTATATTTATATCATTTTTTATCTGGGTTCATCACTTATATTAAAGTTTTTTATTCAAATATAATTTCATAATCACATAATAATAGATATTTAATAATTGAATGATCTAGAATAAGAAATGAAATTTCATAACCCCAAGTATTAATATAAGATTAAGGTATATAGATAGGGTCTATAAATATTTTTTTAAGTAATATAGGGAAATAAATGATTTATTTTTAAGAAATACCACACCACAAAAAACTCAATTTTTGAATATTTATATAGTTTAGAAATATTTAAATCACCACCGAGTGTTTTTATATTTAATGAAATATCCAATGATTGAAGAGGTGATTAAATAATCCTTGAAAATGTACATGATATTATGTAATTTAATGAATATAAATATGATAATAAATACACACTTCTTGAGTGTAAACTGATTTTACCATTCACAACATTATAAACATGATCTAAAATGGTGGTTTTCCCCACAATCACTTACAATAATCTTCATATTCAATGATGTTTCCAATATTTTAATTGATAATTATGTATTTGTGAACTAATTGATGTGTTAAAACATAAAATTTACATAAAAATATTGAACTATCAATGGTTAATATGATATACCACAATTATATACCATTTTGATCATTATACTATTTATTTCTCTTTAAAATTAATTATCACGATGGATTATTCTACCTCACCTTAATATTTTCCTTGTTTTTTAAATAAAATTTCATGAATGCCTCTTCCCACTACTCTTGGTATAAAATTATTAGAATGTTATTTCCCCTGAAATCCTTATTAATCTAAATCCATTAAAATTCAATTTCTATTTTCTAACAAAAAAAATACAAAAGTATAATGAGAGATTATATTTTTTATTTCCACATAATTTTCACAGTGATCAATTTATCCCTGTTTTCCAGTGTCCCTCAAAAATTATTTATAGAGATAACATTTTATTAAACTAAAAAATTCATCATTCTAAATTTTATGTTCAATTAAATAAAAAAATGATTTACAGAAATTCCTTTTTTAGTTTTCTATAGGGGAATTAATTGATTTATCATCTATATTACTTATATTTAGTAAATCACTCCCTATTTCATTCTGAGGATATGTTGTATAATCTTTTGGGAATAATAGTTTATTAAAATTGGATAAAATAATAGTTTATATTCATATTTTACAAATTATTCACTACCAATGTTCATCATTACCCTTCTTCACATTTTAATTGAAAAATAAAAAAACCAAACCGTCATATCATTAGTATCAAAGTATATAAAATGTAATTTCTCTCATATTGGACATTTATTAGAAATTAGATATTTCAATGATACATTAATGTTAAACATTTTTGAATTAATGTTATACTCATTAGATTATTTATCAATATTTGGAAAATAATTGATACTCAGTATAGTTCTATTTTTACTCATATTCCAATACAATATAACCCGAGATATTTTCTAAATATATTGAATCTTATTTTGTTTTTCATTTCATCAATCACAAAATATTTTATCACACTTTTTTCAGATCATTAATCTTCCATAAAATCATATACTAAATAGAAAATTATTGAAAAGTGTAATAAAAAATGTATTCTTATAAAAATACATAAATGTCATAATGATTACCAAATACCATTACTAATAAATCATGCGATATGAAACCATTTTGTTAAAATATGATACTTATCATTAAGACAGTGTTTATTTTTTTGTTTATATTTTAATTATTCAAATATTATAAAAAAATACCACCATTAAATACAAACTAATTCATAACGTGTACATCAGAAATGGAGTTTCAAAATTTTATTTAATTGAAAAATAAATATCATTATTAAAAGTCTCTCTATGAACCAAAGGTATATTACATTTATAAATTAGTTATATAAAAATGTTATTGTATAATAATATATAAACATATACCTAATAATAAATATCATTATATTTACTTCTAACCATATTTTTTCATATTACATCCCAGGTAAATGGGGGATTAAAATCATGGAGTGACATGAATACTTAATAAGGGAAATAACTTGTCTATGAGTCAAACTGAATTGGATCATACACCACTGAGGAATCATTATCATAAGAGAAATACATTATGTAGGAATGCATTTGTGTAATGTGATAATGACTCATAATTACAATATCATAGATCAATGTACATGAACATTAAACCATAGAAAACCCATTGTAAAATAATATCATGAACAACTGAATAATAATTAGAAAACAAAAAAACAAAAAAACCCATTTTGATAAATATCAAAATATGCAATAAGAATATGAAAAATAATAATAATAAAATAGGTAATGGTTAACTATTAAGAAATTAATACCACTGTTTACCATGAAATACTACATTAACATAACATAGGGTAGTGAGGATAATGACTTGTTTCTTATAATATAGTTCCCATTTTTTACTCGATAATTTATTATATATCTATATAAGATATAAATTTTTAAACAATATATTATTAGGATATATAATTCCTTTCCCACCTATTATAGATTGATAATAATATACAAGTTCACCTTATGGAAGTAATAATATATTATACCATGAAAAATATATTATATGTAAATTTGTTTAATAAATTATTAATAAAATATTTGATAATATATAGTACCGAATTAGATTATATTTTTAAAAAAAGTATTCACTAGAATGCGAAGAGAATATGGAAACATATAGTGTTAAACATCACTCACTGTTAAATAGATGAATGATCAGTTTTATTTTGATCAAAATGGATGTAAACATTTAAAATGTATTTTATTTAATTTTTTGTGATGTTGTCATGAAATTATGGGTATATAACAAAATAAAAATATTTTTGAAATGGTGAAAGTAGAAACATAATGAATTATGTTCAAGTATTTTCAAGGAGAAAAAACTCTTATCCTGGTATAATTGTGTTTTTGAATGGTTATCCACCACACCAAAAAGTGGTTTATCATGATAAAGAGTAAAAAAATAATTTTTTGTGAGTAATCTGTTATATTAGTTTTAAAACTACAAATAAATAATACTTTTCACAACAAAAAGGAAATTATGATGAAATATGGGGTAAAATACAAAAATTACTATATAGGGGAAATAAAATATTACTAATAATTTCAAATGCTTTAATAAAACATATATATAGATTGAATGGATATAATGTTTACATTATAATAATTTTAAATACAATTATAGTGGATGATAAGTTATATAATTTATATTTTAAAATGACAAAATAAATCATTTTTTATATGATTGAACATTGAAATTTATGTGGTATAGAAAATATATATTATGGGAATTATTCAAATTAGAATTTTATTTTCATTATTATGGGAATTGATATCACAATAACTTGTTAAAACAAGAAATAAAATCTACAAATATAAATAGAAATTACCATATGAAATAGTGAGGGAAAACAAAAGGTCAAAATCATGGGAAAAAATTTAACAATGAATCATTATGTATCATATAAATGAGATTAATTCTGGTTCACCATTAAACCAGTGAGAGTATATTAAAAAAAGTTGAAGAAATAGAATATAAAATTAAAATCTACACACATATATTTTAACTACATGTCTCAATCAACCATGGCCCTATATGGGCTATTAATGGGCCAAGTGCTCCACCCAAATCCTACATCCAAATAGTGCAGGGTTTAAAACTATAACCAGTAAGTTATAATCAAACATTGGATGAAATATAAAATAATGAAAAATAACATAAATTTACCTCCATTACATAATCATAGTCAAAAAATCCAATAATAAATAAACAATCATCTAATCTATATACTAAGAATTAATGAGACAAAAAGGAAATTTAAATTTCTTTAAAAGTATAATGAAAAAAATATAAAATTAAATTAATAAACCGGCTAATGAATTTGACTCTAGGAATATAATAAATTTTTTTCCACATAAACTCTTTGAATGAAAAATATTACCGACCATCTACCAACTTCGGCCACTATTGAATACTATACATATTCTTATCATACTCAACTAGCTCTATTTATACATAAATAATCCCTAAATTGTGGGATTCCTTCACAGACACGTCATATTTTTGAATAAAGACCCTATAGTATTGTATATAAATAACATTTATGGATTTAAAAAAAAATATAATAAAATATAATAATTTCTCTAAAAAAATAATTGGGAATAAAAAAATATAACAAAAAGGGGAAGATATGATCATATTGAGGGAAACCCGTAGAAAAAAAGAGAATTAAAATATTCATATCTCAAATCTATAATAGAGATTTTCATATAAAAAGGTTAAGTTGTGGTTACTGAAAGACCCAAAACATTTGAATTTGACATCCCATAAATTATTCCTTAATGAATTCGACCATAATGATTCAACAAGTATCTATTATCTTAAAATTAACCACTTGTAATAATTCAATTTAAAAATCCTGAATTTTTAATTACTATACTTATAGATGATCATTTATACATATAAAACTATAATGGAGAACCACACCCATCTAGGATTGGGTGTAAATACTAAGGGTGTTCTTATCCCCTATAGATGATCACACACCAATAAAAGTAGGAGTGATTGGGCTCCATAAATGTGTGATACTGAAAAAACAAATAGGGGATTATCAAATCCACGGTTGGATGAAACCCCTCAACACATAGTGGTGTGATACCCATTAGTCTTATAAGGGATGAAACCTGGTCATGCATATCTATTTATGGGTTTATATCAATTCCATGAATAGATAAACATGCCCGACTAGAAGGGATTCTTCTCAAACTCCATTTGTACTCTAAATAACATCCCACGATGCAATTTTTTCATATATCTTTTCATTTCACTAATTTTTTTCAAAATATATAACAGATTACCTCTATTGAAAAATGTATAGTTCCACCATAATTTATCTAAATAATTATTATAATTTAGTACTAATATGGTTATAACTAAATCTCATGTGGATAATCATGATGAATAATATATATATCCGAGTACGCAATTCCTATAGTAGAGAACATGATATAAACATATCTCAAAGAAGGTGGCACATATTCTAACACTTCAAAATCCATTTGACTCACAAAAAAAATTATTGTGTTCTAAGGTACACTATGTGAATGGATACTCTGAAAAAAATTTGTATAATTTTGTTACACATCGAGTAACTTATATAGAATTATATGAATTTTTTATATGTAAAATTTTTATCTATAATTTGTGGATACATAGTGGGTATGGATGATACGTGATGAGACAATCCATACTCTAAAAACATGTTTTTAAGGAGGGGCATGTTATCAGAGTCCACCTAAATTACATGTAATGTAAACATTTATTTGATGGAGAGATAGGTCTTAAGAAAAACTGAATGTGACATAGAGTAACATAGCCTATGAAATTTGAATTTTAGTGAAAATACTCATAATTGTGGCTTCTAATATATCATTAATTGTCTCAGGGGTATATTATAAATAGAATAAATAAAGAAATAAATTTGATTATGGTGACTGAAATGGTGTGTGAATGAGGAATACACACCACATAGTTTGAATTTATGTTTCTTTTCATAATATTTATTTTCCATAATGTAAATTCTACCATAGTTCATTCCCCCACCTATGCATTCCCATTCTGATGATATAAAAACATTTAGTTCATTGAAAAACACAAAATAAATTATATTTATCATTGTACTATATTAAAACCAATAATGAATATTATTGTGATAACAAAGATAATTAACGATATGTTAATGAATTATGGTGTTTCATACCCACAATAAAAGGGATCATTATTATATTCAGTGAGGAATGATGAATTTAATGAGTTGAAGGAACTAATTTGCTTACTGACAAAATAGAGGAATAAATATGGCCATTGAATTATTTAAAATACAGTCCCATTAAAATAATAAAAACATTCAATATTAAAGAGAAATCAAGTTACATAAATATTCAAAACATATTATCTATATTATTATCCATGATAATGATCTAGGAATCATCATGATGTTAATGAAAAAATAATAATTAATTATTTACCAGATACTAATTATAAAATTAGCATAATAATGTAACTAAATTGAAAATAAATTCATGTTATGGTAGTAAATCAACTATTTTATAAATGTTATCATATATTTAATCTTTTTTGATAATTAAATACTTCTCAAAAAATAATCTGATGTTTTTATTAACAAAATTATTAAAAAAATATTATAAATTATTATTAGTTATGTAAAATTTACAATTATTTATTTTAAGGATTTTATGTATTTTTTGAATCATTGGATTATAATAAATTGAGACATTCAATTAATATTAAAATAATAATGTACATCGAGCCATAATGTATCCTCAAATGGACCTTCCATCCACATACCACACATGTTATACGAGTCATTGCTCTAAATTGCACCCCAATAAATAAAACATTCATTATGGGGAGATACATGAATTTTTCACCTATAAAACATATTTCATTTGTGGGAATGGTGTGGTTTTTTCAACAATGAAGTGAATATAGATTGTAGGTTATGGAATGAATCTTTCCCCCACATAAATGAAATTATATTTAATTGGTGACATATATTATTTATCACCCCCCACCCACCAACAAAATTTACCTTTTCAGCTTCAAGATGCCTCCCTCTATCCAAATTCATTCACGAATGGTGGTTTAGTGGTTACATCTATACAATTATAAAACCACACCATATGTATAAAAAGAGGAGGATTTTTCATTGGAATATAATACTTCTATGATAGATAGTCCAAGTAAAAAATTTCATTTTATAAACATCTATAATAAATCAAAAAGTTAATGAGTCTATAAAAAATTTTACTATTGGAAAACAAGTTATTTTCATAGAAAAGTGACATTTATAGACCATTCAACCAAAAATATACATCATTTGTGCACCAACCATCCACATAGTGAAACCCCTTATAGGAAAATATTATGAAAACCACATGTGACTGAAGTAATTGATTATCACCAACTAGAATAGAAAATAATTTTTGGGATGAGTTCCATCAATCATAGTGCCACTATGAGAAGAAAGTTTCTTCACTCGGGCCCCTCTGTGAACTATTCAAATAATCCTTTCTACAATCATGCCACACTATGTGTTAGGAATCATGTTCTTCCCTCGGAGAACCACAACACAAGGCCCCTTCCAGAACCACCAGTTATATATGAACATAGTCATGGGAACACCAATGTTCTGACATGATCATTCATTCCCATTTTAAATGAATTAATACAAATAGTCATCCAAAAAGGGGTGGGGCTTGGGATTTTACCAGTCATACATTTACATGATAACTAAGGTCCAAAAAAAGGATGAAAAATCAGGGCATCCATATTTCTATTGTTGAAGACGTGTATCATGCTTTCCTTTCACTTTGGGGACTAGATCCTAATCCTCATTTCATATATTCAACTTGTAGAAAGTGAATCCCTCATATTGAAAAAATTTATATTTTTTTATAGGGCATTGCCAGATAGGTACCCATTTGTTACTATCCAGGTTATTAATGAAATACAATACATGCACATTAAATTTATGTTTCCTCTCCAATTAATCTGTTCATATACACTTACAGATGAAATACATTGTATGTTTTACCATACCTTTAACTTCCTCGTGTTTCTCAAGTAGAGCACAAATCATGTGGTCATGAAGGCTGGTAATTATCAGGACACCAAGATGATGGTATATCTGGATTTAGAGGATATTCCATTTCTTGTTCTTCCAAATTCCATCTTTGGTATCCAATAAAATATAAGTCTCAACAACATTTAATAACATAAAATGTACATATTATTGATAAAGTCACCCTTAGTATCATCCTACGTGTAATCCCCAGTTATACAAACTATATGGGATTTGATTCCCAGTGAAATGGGTTACATAGGAAGCCTCACTGATGTCTAAACCCAACACCTAAAATTAATCCAAATGTTCTAAAATATATATCCTTAGATGTGTAACATTCGACTAAGAGGGACATATCCTATTTACTTATGTTTCATTACAATACTTATTGGTTAATATACCCGGTATGATCATACACCCACATACGAGACCACACCTCTTCAAGGATCCTCGGGCTACTTCAACATATGTGTGACACAAAAAAAATTACTAGTATCATTTTTCAGATATTTCATTTCCCCATGAAGTTAAACAACATAGTTTGGTCCACCTCACATTTACTTAAATGATAAGTTGTGTCCAGATAAATGGCACTGAACTATGAGTGATTTGATTCTATGCCAAATGGGTTATGTATGAATCCTCCCCGAGATCCAAACCCCAAACTCCAAATTCACTCTAATGTTCTCTATACCATATCCCCAGTAGTTTCACATCCAACTCAGTGGGTTATATAACTTATTTTAAGATTTAATTACCTTAATTATTAGGCAATATCATTGGTAAGAATATATCCCAACCTAGGATACCACCCCTTTTCTAGGTCCATATGGTTTCTTTGGAATTATTCTCACAAAAATAATTGGCCAGGAAACATTTTCCTATTATTCATGAAACGCGACATCAAAATGCATGGTTTGGTCCACATAACATGACCTTATTGGTATGATGTGTATAGTTACGTGGAACAAAACTACATGGGTTCTCATTCCTTTAAAAATAATATGAAGGAAATCTATCTCAATGGCATAATACTGATATCAAAAAAACCTATTTCTTCAAGTATGATGTTAATTTCTCAAGATCCCAACTATGTGTCATAATACCAGTATCAAAACAATAAATGATATAAGAATCTCAAATATTATTACAATGGGATACCAAAAATATATTTCCTAATATACATATATAAGTTTCCATCAATTTATAGCCTCATTTACATTTATATTATTTGGGAATTAGTGTGTGTTAATAATTATTCATTAAAAATGGGTTACCTTCTCCACACTTAGGATTAAATAACATATTCACAAATACATAATAAATCTATAAGTGTTTCTCGATGTATGGAATGTTCCCCTAGCAAGGAAGGGATGAGAATATCCTCACATCCTCTCAACCTATGCACATTCCATTGTCTCATTGGAAAAGACCAAGAGACTGCCTGCCTTTAGAATATAGGTCTTCCTCAACTCAAAATGAGTGTCGTTGAACATGGAAGGAAAAAAATATGGTGTACATGATGTGATTTATTAATAAATATTATTTTTAGCCACATTTTAGGCCTTTTCATGCATATTTAAGGAGGCCACAAAACATGGACCTAAGAAATTAATTATATAGGTTTTAATTTATTTAGATGTTGATTTGATAATAATTGTTGTTTATGTTTTTATTTTAATTTCATGAAATTTACATAGAATCACCCTTCAATCCAAACTAATGTAATCCTTAGAATTCCCTCAATATTTTTCATCTACTTTCTGTTCATCATAAACATAGAGTAATTCATGACCAACCAAGTTCCTCTGATGTCGGGCCTCAAATAAGATTATTTGAGAGTACAATAAGAAATTAAATGTCAAAACCATAGTGGATACTAATGAAGACCTCTATCTTGGGAATCCCCACCAAACATTCTCTTAGTTATTTATTGGGTCCTAGATGAAGATGAGTGTGGTTTATATATAGAATCATTTGGGAGCATATCCTTGGAACCTGCAATAAATTTCTCCCTCACCCAAAGGTGGTTAATTCATAAGTCATTGATGGCCTCAACTAGAAAGAACATGATACCCAGTAAAAGGTTCCTACCAATAAACACCACTAATCATATTGTGTGGCCTAAAACTATCATCATTATGGGGGGAAACTCTTGAGTGTCCCTATCATTCCACTGAGGACTAAGCATCCAGGATAGTTCACTGGGAGTAGTGACCAGTCAGTCAAGAAAAGTTTCACATCATTTTCCCTCCTTATAATCCCACTAACAATGTATTTTGATAAACATTGAGAAGGATCAAACACATACATGAACCCATAAATCCGTCTAGAAAAGTTTTAAGGCACATGGTAGAACCATAAAGAAGGTCTCAACAACCAATAGGGGTATACCCACATCTCTAACTCTAAATTTAATTATTTTCAAATTTCTCATAAATTTCTAGAGAACAAAAGAATGATTACTTCCTTGGTCCTTTTATATAATGGTAATATATTTCTATTCCATCTAATGAATTCTCTCCTTATATAAATTCCATGATATACGGTTAGGTGTCTATTCATGATCACATTTTACATGTTTTATAGGTCATATTGATATCATCGATAACAACTAGGATTCCAACACACAACCCCAACAACATATTTTAAGTGACGTAGAGGAATAGTTCATGTTTCACTATCTAGAAAATATATATTAATGATTCTTTCTTGGGTGGTTGTGTCCGTCCCATGAAAAATGGACATCCAGATTGATCATGTTTCATGTTCCACCTATAAGTCATTGATCCATCCCTATTACCACTCTAGGATATACACATATTCTTATCGAAATGCCAAAGACCATTCAAAAAATTTATTCAAAGTCATATGAAATAATAAAATAGGTTTTCCATATATGAAATGTGTCACAATTTGAAGGTTTTTTAAATCACATAGAGGATGTAGTCCGAAAATAATCCTCTCCATATACAATTAGGAAATAAAGATCCATTTATGACCATGCACTACTAAATGTTTGAGTTCTTGAAGACCATAGACATATTTCTATGGTGGATAAGGATTCCACTCCTCCAAGAAGAAATAAAATATATATTATAGGATTTTTTAAGGTCCTCCCTATAATCTTACTACCTGCAATTCTATAGGCCCTCCCAAGACATCTTACTATGAAGGTTTACTTTATGTTTAGAATATGATCAATATTGAGAGACCATATCTTAATTATTGTAACAATATCCCTCCATAAGGCCATAATACCACACAACTAGAAGGTCATTACCTTTATACAATCCACCTTAAAGGACCTCCATAGGTTATATTCTGCATACTTTCTACATATAGTTATAAATCATGTTATAATGATAATCCTCCCTATGATGGTATTTTTTGCAAATGTCCTCCCCTTGGTGAAATTTCATATCATACAGAAGGTCCTCCCCTTGAGTAATCAAAATTGGGAAAGTATTCCAATAAAAATGTTCCTAGTAAAATGAGATTAGTCGTACCATTTTCCTCTTCATTTATAAGTTAAATTATATATAAAACTATAATATATCCCAAGGAAATAGTTATTCTCTATTCCCTCCCTTGACCGTCTTCCTTATAATACATTATAAAAAATCCCTTCATACCCTTTTTTATAATAATGAAATAGGGAATCTTCCAATCTAGGTATATGTGGATAAGGAAACACTTATTAATGAAAAAGGTTACATATTTATCATTTGGATACAATTGGTTAAGGGTAATATACTAGAAATCTTTTTTCCAATAGCCACATCTAAATTACGCATTCTAGATTCCTTTTTTAGATGATTGTGTAAACTACATGAACATAAAATTATTATCCTTTATTACTAAATTAAAAATAATTTTATTTAATTTTGAAGAAAACCCAAATCACATTAATGTAAAATAATAGATGCACTACCAAATATATATGGTGGCCATTCTTACTACATGACACATAGAAATAGGAAATAAGCTAGGATCCCTATAACACAAATATATATATGAGCTAAATTAATAATGTTGGTAGATCTTTGATTCCTCATATAATGTTTTTATCAGAGGATAGGGGAACACAGGTCCTTTAATATCATCTCTCTCCCTAATCAACAAACCCCTCCAGAAGTGATATCATGTAATATCAATATCCTAGGTAGGGTTCAACAAAAATACAAGACTAAAAAAAATTGAAATGAGAATTAAATGGACCATAAAAACACTAAAATACATCAGGATATAAGAGATCAGGATATTGAAATACTCATGTATAAAGCATATATAAATATCAAGAAAGAATCTTGGTTAAGGGATGATAATCTTCATATAGTGATAATTTTACAATTTCCTTTATGAGTGGGTGGATCATGTTCAGGTCTTACTATTAACATATAAAATCTCCATAAAAAGCTCAAAAAATCAAAAAAATAGCCACAGTAATTACAGCCATATCAGTTCAAGATCAACCTAGTACCCATTTATTGGATTATTTTTAACATTACCCTTTTATGATAAAAAATCATGACTAAAACATTAAGAATTTGGAACATGATCACCCCCACCTAGAATGGATGGAGATATTTTTATCTAATCAATCAGAAATAAGTATTTTCTCATTTGGGTGGTGTTCCGCAAAATGAATGTTTCCACTTCATTTTATCAGGTGATGTAGTTTCTTATTTTATGTAACAGACAATAAAATTATCCATAGTATCACATCAAGTCACATTTCACCAGATGGTTTTGAAGGTAAATTTGAAAGAAATTATACGATCCCATGGAATTCAAAAACAAAGAATAAATGTCATGAGCATATCCACTACTAGGAATAACAACCCATATGGTAGACATTCACATATAAATATGTTCTCCCACTATTCAGAGAAATATGACTTGATCACAATGAAGTTTACATTACTAAATATCATTAACACTATTACTGACAATACCATAGAACCTTAGTTCAATGTGGGAGAACAAGAAAATAATATATACATTTAAAATACTTTCCATAATGAAATGATAGAATAAGGGGTGTGTACCAAAAATAAAAGTATTTCTCGAAGTTTGGTAAATATTTAAAATTGGAAATTACATCCTCAATGGGAATTAGTGAAATAAAATGGATAGTCCCTGATTCAATCCCACATATTACATGAGGGTTTCAATCCCTCAAAATCTATGAAATAGTAACCCAATAAGAATATTTTTTAGAAATCATAAGTCTTAACACCGAGAAAATCATGGGTCATATTCCCACTAGATATTTTTATCAAGAAGAACCTCATTTCCCTCATCTGGTTGATGTCCCTCAGAAATATGAGAAAATTATACCAGAGAAATTATATTAATAATATCTTATTTGTATATGATAAATGGAACTGATATATTTTAATATTATGATATTTGGACACCAATATTTCCATTTGTTTTCCAAACAACCATCCTAGTGTCAATCTTATTACAACAGGACATCTCATGCATAAACATGGATGAGACCAACAAATCCAGTTCATCTAGTTATGCCACATCCTCTATACCATCCTTAATTAGCTCTTACAAAAGGTATTTTTGATGAACATTTATTAATTGAAATCTCTTCTAGAAGCAATGGAGGGATAACATTCACTAGTGAAACTGGAAATAAAACTCCAACCTGAATGGGTAGATGAAACTCTTCTTCTGCCTAATTTTTGAAATATTAAATTTTAAACATTATAAAGTTCATTATATATGGATAAACCCCTAACACAATATATATCTCAATGTGGACCTTTATGGAACTATTGTAGAACAAAAAGATATCAAGATTCAGTGTTTTTTTCAAACCTTGTAAAGACCATACATTTTCTGCTAACCCATTTTTCCTGTATTATCATTCAATGGATGGAATAAAATTTATCAGAAATTTGTTTACCAGTTAGAGTAAACACTATAGTAAACAACATTCCTTGACCTATTAGTATGAAATTGTAGAGAAAAATGAGAGAGTCTCAAATTCCACTTCTAGGTGGAATGTTCTATCATAATAGCGGAATCTACAGTTTCCATAGGTTGATTGGTTGGTCTAGTGCATTGTAATATTCTAGGATGAGTTTCAAACACAAATCATTCTAGTTAAATAGAAATTTTCATTACAAAATATTTTCACATTTGAAAATATATTGTAAGACTCTATCTTTATAACCTTATCAAATTCCAAATCAGCAACTCTAAAAAAGGGAAGGAGAATAGGAAAGTCTGAAACTATAGTTTTCATTGTAAAATTATCCCTTGTGTAGACATGTAATTATAATTTTACATATTATCTTGTAAAACCCCATTAGTGGTGTAAATAAAATAAATTATTACCTCATTGGGATAAAAGTTATGAGTTGAAACATTAATAGTATGATGAAAAGAAGAACAAGACCTAATCATTATAAGACGAGAATGTTCCTTGATATTTCATAGAATCCTTGTATAATAACATGTTAACTCATCTAGAATGAAGGATAAAAAATCATTTCATTCCTTAAAATTTACTAAATTATTTTTCCATTCACTATATATTGAGCCACACTACCATCACTATTTTTTTTAAATTTACCCATCAAAATGTAGTTAATTCATAGAATGTGAACCAAGGAAAACCACTAGAAACAATACCATGTATTTATCCAACTAATAATGGATAATATGGTTAATATAAGTAATTAAAAAAATTATATAAATATGTAGTGATTGGATGGATAGAAAGGTAATTAATAGAATACATGCTAGTATCATGTATCAATTGAAAAAACAGTTATTCCCCCAGCGGATTCAACTATGGCACAACCAACTCCATCGACACTAAAATAACAGTTATTCAAATATTCTATAAAAACACATGGATATAATGTAATAAATTAAACTCAAGATGGTGGAACTACACATATGTCAAATATATCCATGACTCTCTATGGATTTATGCCTTAATCCAAGGAGAAGAATAACCACCCCACCAAACAGAACCATGGGCACCAACACATCATATGAGATCCTTGTCAGAGTAATAGTTTATATTAGGATCGATTAATGAAATTAATTTTATGGATAAATTATCTTATGATGAGTTTTATTATGAAATTGTGCCTCCCACATGAAATTTGGGAGACAGTAATCAAGGCCCTAGGGGATGAGGGAACAGATGGAGCATTATCCATGAACAATTGAAATATATCAACCACATCCCTATCAGAGATATATAAGATACCAAAAATCATGGTAAAGGACTCCATAGTGTCCAAAAGGATCAGTAAAATAGACCCAAATATAATTTGGAACTAGTTATTTATGAGTATAAATTGATGAATAGACGACAACCTTTCTAGCCCATACAAGTGGGCAGGACACGATGGTAAGATATTTCTATATAAAAAATAACCTCCACATATACATAACCAAATAAGTAATATTTTATTAGAATATAATATAAAAATATTCATTCATATGAGAAATTCAATACATGGTAACACAGACCATTATCCAAAAATTATGACAATTTGATGCAATTTTCCACAGTTACAAAAAAATCATTTAATTTTGGATTCTCTTAATTTTTCAAACGATCCATGGGAATAATTTTAGAGGTTATTTTGTTCATTCAAGGGTTAAAATAAGATTTTTTTCCTTCATGGATTACCATTCATGAAATGAACTTATGGACTTCCATGTCATTGTATCTGTTATTAAAGAGGACAAAGATGTTATTTTATTGGGACACCTCAAGCCCCTAAAAAATATAGAAGATTAGATGATATTGAGTTATTTCAATATTTCATTCAAAATAACTCAAGGCCCAACCTCATTCTTGTTTGAATACTTCCCACCTTTTTTAATCGGAAAATTATATGTATCCTATTCCTCTATGGATCAAAGGTTATTATAAAATGGAGTATAAGACCATTACTTCCAGTTGATGATGAGATCAGTTCAGGTATTTGGTGTCTATCTTTGGGTTCTTGTTAATCCGAAAATATAGAACTTTCAATGAAATTATAAGAAGGAATTGGGATCACCATCCTATAGTAATCCCTCCATCGGGACATCATTACCTTATTTACATAGTAAATTGGGTGATAGAGACATCACATTGTGAAAAATATCGATTTGAGTCATGTGAATGACATTATACTGATTTAGGATTATATTATAGTGAAGTGATGAAACTCATAAATAACGATTTCACTCAGGTTATGTCTCTAAGTGATCTAGAAAAAATGTTATCCAACCCATTCAAAAAAAATCTTTTGTTAATAGGTTCTACCCATCAATTAGGTTTAATTCATAATCTCTGATTCATATACTTTCTTACTAGTCCCCATGATATCATCTACATTATATGAACAAGGTGTTGAATAAATATCGCATTTCCATACTATTAGAAATTCCTAAAAAAGCTCCATCCATATCCAAAGTTTTTTATAAATCTAATAAATCATCCTCCGAACTTGTGGAACTCATGATATCACTATTTGAAAAAAGCTCCAATGATACAAACCACTCGCAATAATATATTGATTCCACTTCATGTCCCATACATATTGACATGGAAATAATTTAAGATGAATACGATGAGAAGGAAAATTACGAAAATGACCACATGGATTCTACTCCCTCATTATAGGATGATGTTTCCACTAATATCGATGAACTCTAATAGATAAATCACAGGGCATAGGATGATCCAAAACCAACACTAATCAGTAAATCTATCCCTTCAATGAATGAGTGATTTAAAAAAACATTTCAAAGAAAAATACTAAAATGTTATCATGAATCTATAAATATATTCTAGTCCTATATCATAATGTTTTTACCAATTACTTAGTATTTCCAAAATTTCATTATTGTTGCAAGTAGTTATACAGAAGGACACATCCGACTATTGCTGCAAAGGTTGAATCTAATGTTGATAATATAATCAAATAAAACATCATTTGGGAAGTCTATTACTTGAAATGAATTGAAAATAATGTCATAGTCAATATGAAAAATGGGAAAATCATTGTTTTAGTTGATGTTAGACATATCAAGTGTCATTTTACAAAATGATAATTCTCGGTTCCAATCCCATAACATATAATCAATGCAGTTATTTTCCATCAATATATTCCTTTATATATGTCAATATAGGATAAAATAAAATATTAATACCAATCAATGGAATAATATACCATATTTAGTTCCCCTGGGTATATTTTAGTATTCAGTGATGCATGTTGGTTTCATGAACATTAGTGATACATATCAATGTTCTATGCATCATATTCTCAATCCCTTCCTTTGAAAATAAGTCGAGTTTAATGTCGATCGTTTTCATCCTAAAATCAATGAAATATTGTAATCACCATAGCTATTTGGAAATAGTACTGAACAAACAATAAAAAATAGTCTGAATATGAATCCATAGAATTTTACATTCTATGTTACACAAGAAGAATTTCATGACTTCATAATATGACATAGTAGAATCAATTTTGACCCTGATAATACTAAGTAAATTGTTTTTATTTCACCTACATGTACCCTAAAATAGTTAAGAGGATTTAAAGGCCACATTTACTATATATGATGCTTCATATAAATCCTTGCAGAAACATATTTTTCTATCACTAGACAAATGGAGATACAGGTAATTTTACACTAAATTGTTGAATATCTTGAAGATTAATGATGTATCATGAAATATATCTTGATTTTTAATTTACTAAATCCACTAGTCGAAGGAAATCTACTCGAACTATATGTGATGGATCTATAATGATCAAAAGGTTACATCCATTCACATAAAAATTGTGCAGGTAGTGAAAAAACCATTATTATCCTAATTTAACTATGTTTTATGATAATAATCAGTATTCAAATATCAAAATGAACTATTTAACATTGATTTTTAGAATTCAGATATTGAGTCCTTACTTTGAACATAATGAGGTCAAATTGATCTCTCTAATTAACCAAGTTGGATATATCATTAATTATTCTATGATGAATAGATGTTTGGTGTGAATTATGGTCATTTTGTAATAGTTTAAAATATGGTTCATATCATAAAAAGTGATAAAAGGACAATCATTGGAATATTTTCTTTTTGAACATCCCTCTATGGATGATGTTTTGTTGAGTATTTTTCTACTTTATAAATATCTCTTATCTATTCATGAAAATAATTAATATGGGATATGTATTTTAATGGTTCATGTTGATTCAGAATCATATGGAGAATGGATAAAACCATTATCAATAAAGGATGTGTGGGATTCATTCAATTTTCTCCATCATGGAATGTTATAACATACACATTTTTTCATTTAGAAGGATTCAATAATAATGAATATGTATACCAATCCCATATTGCTGGTTTGGAATTATAATTTTAGATACTAGTGACTCATTTGACAATCATTGTTGATTTTGGGATTGTAATTAAGGATAAAATAGTGATTACACAATTAGAAAGAATGGATGATCTGAATGCTTAGTAACATTCAATGGTTGGTGGTAGAGTCCATATATGAGCCAAT
Source organism: Viscum album (assembly GCA_963277665.1). Lineage (NCBI taxonomy): Eukaryota > Viridiplantae > Streptophyta > Magnoliopsida > Santalales > Viscaceae > Viscum > Viscum album. Next base: position 1,387,335,683 of record OY728159.1, read on the forward strand.
TTTTACACATTTACATCATTAAAAAAATTTCTGGGAAGATGCATTAACAAATGATTCCCCATCCATGGAAGATCAATATTTGGTTGGAAATTTCATCCACATATCCCATCACAGAATAATATTTCTGTTTTTTCAATGTTGAAGTGAAGAGCTCAATATAATCAATGCTACCCCTGGTCTGGATAATTATGCAAACAGATAGATGACAATAATATATGAATGCATCCACAATAGTTCATTTCCACCAAGTAGAGTTGGAAAGGAATAGATCTAATAGAAGGAATTCAATTTCAACATTTATAACAGCCTTTTCCATCAGATGGTTCTTCACATGTAAAGTTTCAATGGAATTCACCTCATATGGATTGATAGATGAGAGACAAATGACACCATTACCGAAATTCATGTTGGCTCTTATAGATCCAACCAGTCAAGAACCATTATCTCCAACAAAAGCATGAATCATGGATATTTTTAGCCTTCAATGATATAGTATTTCACACATTTTTTCATCAAAATTCATTATTACAAAGTGAATTTCAACTTGTTCCACCCACCCCTATAGTATCATCCTATAGATAAATATCCAGGCCATTTTCACAATGGGGAATGGGTTTTGTAGGCTCATAGCCTATAGATATTGATAGGTTGTTTAGGTATATCTTCACTACGAATAAATTCTTCTATAAATTGGTTTATGTTATACCTCATAAGTATTTTAGACCCAAAGTAATCATTATTTTCATGATTTCAAACACCATCATCATATTTTTTGCCCCTCAAAGAAGACTGATAGATAGCAACACCAACTAATTTTCATCAAATTGATGACGTTTTGAAATGAGTACAACATAAAATCCTACCATCCATCCAAATATCATGAAACTATAAATGTATATATAGAGGCTTTAAATAACAATCAGTTGAACAATTACCATAAAATAGTGGATAATGAAAATAATAATGTCATGATAAGCTTCAACAAAATTTGTGGGCCTATCAAACTACAACCCAAACTACCACATAAGAATCTTCATATTCGTTTCTTTATTAAACAAAATCACTCATATCCATTGAGGACTAGAAAACTTCAGTCATAATTTATGTCAGTGAGAAATTATTAGATTATTAACAATCACAAAAGTAGGTTGATGATTTACAGAAACATGATGAGAAATGTTTTTTTTGCCCAGTATCATTTGGGAATATAATATTATAGATATCATGGCCTTTTAACAAGATGGTATTCCTCCACTCATTCCACTGTATAGAGCTAGTAGTTTTACCCAGGACCCAAATGATACTAGGGAAGAAACCCCTAAATCTTGAATAAATGTGGGAGATAACTTATTCCATACACATGGTCCACTATAATAGAGCTTATTTGTTAATCACATTGGATGGGGATGCACTAAGAATCCTACCAATGAATGAATTCTCACGAAATAATTCATCTAGTAAATTCAAAAAATTACACATCAAAATATGATAAACTACATTACCTCATTATTATTTTTATGTGACATTAAATTGAATCATAACCCCTCATCTCTTTTACATGAAATTAAAATGTGAAGAAACATGTGCTCAAGTATCATTTAACATGAAATGGAACATTAGATTGTTCTTATTATATAACTAAAATCTAAAAAACGTAATCATCAGTGGTGGAGGCCGATAAACTGTAGGAAATATCATCCTAATCAAAATATGTTAATCAATATGACAACGTCCTCATCACATTACACAAAAATTCATGGTTTAAAACATGTATAATGAAACAAAATTTCAGAATATTGTTATATAATATTGAATAGATAACTACCCTTGGGGGTGGTCTCTCAAAACACCTCCTATTTTAGAACTATGTGTGGCTTTTTTCTCATTTAAATGGGATATGTAGTGACTCCCAAAGCCTATTTTCGTGGATAGGTCATGGAATAAGGAATATATATTTTAATTCAACATAAATTAAAAATCAACATATGATTCTCTAATATGGGTCCTTTAATTTATAGAACTATTTTTGATAGATATGTGTAAGGAATGATGTTTTAAAATTACCTATGTCTTGAATCCCATATTCACATTATATGTATTGATTCATAGATCTTCTATCTTAGGCCCAAACTCAAATGAACCCTTTTAAAATAATTTTTTACAATGATTTAGCTCCTAAGGCCTCTATTCATATAGGGTTTGTCACTTTTTATTTCCCATGACATATTTTCACCCTTGCGTTGGTCCAAACATTATGATAATACACTATATGTGACTCTTCCCATGTTATTTCTATAGATAAGGGTCTTATATTGTCTCATTTTGTAACTGCCCACTATAAAGAGTTCCCCCTTTCATTACCCCTCATACTCCTCAATCTAGTTTGGATTGGTGGGTACCATTAATTTTTAATAAAGCTTCCCAATTAATTGACGTAAACTTGTACAATAAACCATTCTCACCATATGATGTAAAAAATGTGTCACAATCCCTCAAAGTAAGAAATTAAACATTATAGTTTACATCCTGATTGTATAACAAAAAACACCATTAAATTTCGATTTGTTCTCAAGTGGATAAAGATTCTTGTTTTTGATATGTCCCCACATGTTTTTCTATTCACTACACATGGATGTATTCTTGCCATCACAATATACATAATGACAACTATATCTCCAATACCGGTTTTAAACACAACAAAAAAATTTCCCCATCCCTGTGTATTGGTTAGACAACCACATGGAACTATCACCCAGAACTATGTATTGCATGATTCCCACCTCTATGAGATATTTAGTGACAATAATACATTATGTTCAAGGCCCATCAAGAACATAAAGGAAATAAAACCCACTATTATATATAAAAACAATGATTTATACATGGGAATATTTACTCAATGGCCAACAACAGATCAAATGTTCTTTTTGTGTTCGACCAAATTCCCTCAATAAATCTTACTTCCTGTCCTAGGGAAACTTTTTTCTCTATAATTGTTCTTCTATCATTGGTAATTAAAAGTTATCTTCCAATGAACATGTTTCTTTGACTTATTATATGATGCCCTACCATAGCATTAAACAAGACACCCTTAATATTCTAGTCAACTAGTGGAATATTCATCCTCATAAGAGACCTATTCTATCTTAATATTACCCAAACAATCTAATGAGGATCCACTTTTCTAATATGGTCCATGGTCACTCCATGTGTATGTGTCTCATATCACTTCTCATGATCCATGAAATACCAATAAATTTGTTTAAATTTTTCTTGATTATGTTTGAATAATGATGAAAAATCCATGGACTGAAATTCTCTATACCTATCATTTTTTCCATGACATTAGGAAACGTTTTTCCAAGTCATATGATATTAAACATCCCAACTTCTATGAACTATATATGGAATTATTCCTACCATGAAGTATATGTAGTGAATTATCGACCTCCTTTAAATGTCCAAGACATCATTTATCTCTTTTATAATATTTCTTCCTCCAACTATTGGTCCTTGAGACATAACTTTATGTCACGTATGCTTCATCCTAGTTGATAAAAACTATCTTTCCATAACCATCAGTCATGAATTTGTTACCATAAAACATATTAGAAAACGATGATCTATATATGAATTGATTCTCTTCTCACTGAGATAAATAGTGAAACTTGAATCTTATTTATTTTCTCATCAAAATAATGATAAAATATTCTGCCAATATTTCTTTTAACCTCAACTATTTTATGAATGAATCCTTCACCAATCCTTGTTTCTCGTACTAAGAAAAAATCATGTGGTGTGAGGAATTTTGGAAATAATTTCCTCCCTGATAAAGGAGAATTGGTTAATGTCATGGTTAATATTTTCTTGGATACACAACCTAAAATATTCACATATAATGTCATTTCCCCATAACAATAAATTGTATTGTTTACATATCTTAATTTATGTATATAGCCCTCACCGAAGAGGACAGTTATGTTGGGTTTTGGACTCCCACCACCACCTTTTTTGAGAACTGCATATGTCTTGAATTTTTTCATTATATGATACATTGTGACACTAGAATCCAATATCATCATTCAACTACATTATAAAAATATAGCCACTCTACTATTTATGAACCATATCCTACATAGTAGTGTCTAGTGTTGGTTCTCACCCCGCTCATGGGACTATAATTCAGTTAAAATTTCCTCATCCCGACAAAGTAATTTGATATGTGTGGCGAAATCATTCCTAGAACCATGTGTAGCTTGATTCATGATTTTTTGAGATACTTATTGAAACCTACACCCAATTTCATGGGTCTACCAAAAATAAAAATAAAACATTCTATATGCATGGGTTATAACTTCATAGGATACATTTTCAATGTTATTGGGTGATTCCGACATGAAATTCTACTTCCCTATTCAGACACATTAATTACAGAAACAAAAAACATTTTATTGGAAATTATGAATCTCCATAATCACTCATTTTCCGTTGATGATATAATTTCATATTCTAAAATAAATACCTTTTGGATTATCCAAACATTCCCCAGATAAGATATACATAAGAAACCCTTAAATTTCCTATTTGTAAGAGGAATATTTCTACCCATGAGAGGCATATTCTTTCTCTGTACACCCTAAAAATTTCCACATGGAACAAATTTTGGAACATTGTCCACGTTCACGCCTCACAAACATTTCCCATATCATTTTTTGGAACTAGAAACCCCCAAATTATAGCTTGAAAGCATACATATTGATCCCTAATGGATGGTGGAACATTGTAATTCAGATTACTATGTAATTGAAAATTTATCAATTTATTTGTCAAATTTATATAACCCAAAAACAATAATGAACCATTTATCCTCATTACATGATGTTAAATAATGAATTGTTTGGTCTTAAATACATGAACTTTAAACTGTGTGGTTCTTGATCAGACTATTATGACCATGAATTTCTCAAGCTGGATACTCAAAAATTATTTTAATCAATTACCATGTTTCCACATACATCTTGTTTTCTAATTACACTCTTTATGATATTTAAATGACCCATTATTTTAGATATGATTGTTTATTATTACCCATGTTGCATTCTTTACAATGTTATGGTATTACCATGGGATTTTCTGAAACATTTTGGACACCCCATTTTCCACTCAACCTGCATCATAATGACTGAATCCTTATATTCCTTATGTTGATTATCTATCTTATATAATTATAAAATGTAAATTTCTATATAATTATCTTACTGATCCACGGGGACCTTGCTACAAAATGATGGTGAAAACCCTTGTTTTCTTATGAGCATGTGAAGTAACCCCTAGTAAATGTTTTGGTCTTGGATAAATGATCCACCTAAACTCCATGTGCTTTACCGAGATTGATTGTGGTAATTTATAGACTGCTCCCATCAATTTCTATTGACTAAGGGTAGATTTATTTTTTCTCTATTACAAGAAGTTATTATTATATTTCCAGTCTACAATCTTTATTAAGACATTTTAGTGAATATTTTACATTATTCATTTTCCTTTGTTCATAAGGATCAAGAATGTTTTTTAATTTTATACTATAATGATCTACATATTTTACCAATGTTCCTTTAATTAGCCCATATTATATCACCATATACAACATTGAATATTCCTATATAATAGACATTCCTACCATATGTATAAGATAGATATGTTTAAGATAACACCACATATGGTAATTTATTCATGATCTTATATAAGGATATGAATTTACATTTAATAAATGAATCTAAAACCAATGTACAATTCCTTTGAACATTAGTAACAAAATCTAAACATAATTTAAAATTATTCTAGTTGTAAGATAAAAAACTATACAATATTTTTCCTCACTATATGATATTAATCTATGTGTTTATCATCCCCACCATACGATGTTAATCTATGCGACAAAAAACCTTTTCACATGACATCGAACTATATACTACTCATCTCGGATACAAGATGATCAATTTCAGGACAATTTCCTCATTATATAACCCTAGTCTATAGTACATATAATTATTTTTATCATGAAATTAAATTTCATGCCACAGGATAAATTATATGTGACCAATTTACATACATCACAGCTAAATCTATGAAAAAGTTCCTCATATTGAAATTCCAAATTCATATTATTCAAATCCTATACAATGATTATGAAGGAAAATTTGATTTTCCTTTGTAATAATTAAATCTTTATAGTGGTTCCATCTTTTCTCATAGAGATAATGGCCATTTCAAGTAGGATTTGGTATTGGTTTTTCATAAACTCCAATCATGTCCATCCATGAAACCTGTTTCAAACGAAAAGGACACCACCTTTTCCCATCATCCACACATGTAAGGATTAAAATTATTTCCCATGTTTCATATTTTTCTCAGACATCGAATAACTCATATGATCTTGGAGGGCCATAATATTGATTTTGAAAATCCCAACTGAGATGAATTTCTTCCAATATTTCAATAGAGGAAATTATTTTTCAGGGTCTACATATTGTGACCACATTCTTTCGTAAATGAGATCTTCACATATGTAAAATTGATTTTCATAAAAACTATCCATGCCACAAAATGTTAGTACATCTATCTTATAAATGAATTTCATCTATTTGGATGATTTTAAAACTCGTTCCAAGGTTTACGGACCCATAAATTGAAGAAATTTCTCTTCTCCCAACAAGTGAGTCAGATCAATGTAAATAGTTTTGAATTTAGGGATTGCAAAAAATTGTTGTGATTATTAATCACCTAATTATTTCACAATGTATTCCAACCAACAACACTAGTTATTATCCCTTCTAGTTGATAAACTAAAAAATTTAGATAATTTACCACATCCCATTATTGCAAGAGAAATACACTAATACATAGTCATGATGACATAAAAATACGTAAAATATTGTATTAATATAAATATTTCAAGGGAAATATGGAATGAAGAGATTTTAATATATTGAATAGATGGAATAATGTCTAAATATATGAGTCTTCCTATACTAGTTACTGAATTACCATACAATAATTTCTCAACAAATTCAAAGTGCTAAATAATTACACATTTAGAGTCTTATATTGCTTGACACAGCCTTAAAAATGATGATGCCTCTAATTCCACATCATCTTGTATTTATTCATTGCTTTTAATTACAAGTTGAATAATATGACTTTTTGTTTAAAGATCTTATATTCATTATTAACCACTGCTTTTACGTGATAAAAATCATGGTTCAATCGATATGTCTATCGATGGAGTTGTTCTTCAAAGGTCATAATCTATGAAACATGGATTTGGTGATGGGATAATATACATACCATATTTGAAGACTCACTAATAAGAATAGATATGGTGACATAAAAATGGATTGTAGACTCTACGGTGGTGATTTGACACTATATCATTCTCTCTTTATCCCAGATAGAAATTGTCTCTTTCACATTGGCATATAGAGGATGTTACATTAATAAACCCTAGCCAAGAACATAAAACATATTGGATATTTTTTATAATTTTGATTGAACACGTGATAGAGGGTTTAGAGAAATAAATTTCAATCGATTCTGTTACACTATCTTTTGGGAAAAAATATGATATCAAGAGTCTCTTAGTCTATTATAAAATCACTCTGAAACTCAGAATGTTTTTTGTTTATAAAACAAAAATATAGCACATATCAACAAAATATTACACATGAGTGGGTGATGCAGTAGATTAATAATGGGTCACCTCAGATGAATAGAGATTTGATCTGTATGGTACATCAAAAACATATACCAATTATCTTGTAATAGATATCCATAAATCAATACATAGTATGGAAAAGTATGAGGTGGTCAAATAGTTGAGAGAATCATATTCATTAAAAAACAACAAAACTTCTTGGACCTAATCATCCCACTAATTTGGTTTTATATGTTATAACCATGCATAATTATTTGTAAACATAAACATGTTACTCATCAAAAACATGCTCCGATGAATAATGATGAGAGGATGCGAGTGAATAGATAAAATGAAATGTTCTTATAGCTGCATTGATACTTACTTAAATATTTTAGTATATAGGGGATGATAAGTCATCTTAGAGACATAGAATCAAGTCCCTCAACTTATATTAAACAGATATCATCTGTTGGTATGAAATAATAATTTAGTTCTAACATCATAGGTTTTATTTCCCTTACTTCATCTGACTCCACATGAAAACGGGGTATAAGATTTTGAACAGTTTTCATTTAATAATATGTAAAAAAGATTTAAACCCAAAAATATTTGATTTATTAATACAATAATAAATGTGGAATTGGAAATAATAAATGTGGAATGAATTTTCACTTTTGGTTATGAATCTAATGGGAATTACATGCACCCTCACCTGCTTACATCTTGTGACATCCCTGGAATGTAATTCAATATGTAATGTAACAGGTGGAGGTGTAGGTTGGAAAAATCATGTAGAATTGGATATCACAACCTATATATGTTATTCTACCCAAGTGGGTCCTTCTTCACTAGAACTCTTTCCCCAAACTATATCTAGTCTCTCAGTAGCTCCTCCCTCCATTTATATTGGAGTAGGAATGGGTGACATCTCACCCCATTCCATATAAAAAGATGGTAGATGAGGGGAATAGAATTGTCCATAATTTTTTTACATTGGATGTAATAAGGGAGTAAACACATGATCCTTTATTACATATTCAATAAAATTGACCCCTACTACTGTTGTGACCGCCATTTCCACACTCGGTCGGACTAATGAATCCTGCCATTGAATAGATGGTAGGAGGAATCCTTCTCCACGAGTTACAAAATAATTTATTTAGGGTTTCATTGGAATTGAATATGTTCAAGTGTGGTTATTATATCATATCCATGATTATCAGGGTTCACTTTTTGATGAACAACCCATATATCGTTAGTAGAAACACTTTTTCATCAACCGTTCTATTCATTTCGACCCTTAAAAATGCTTCAATGATAATGATCAGTAATGTAGAGGAACTCGTCCTTTTATTTGAGGAGGGACTAAGTATTGTCACATATTTATTTTTAATTTAGTGTGTAATATTTAATTGAGATTGTAAAATTTTTTGTCTAAATAATAAGGAAGGAGTTATTTCAGATCGTTCATGTGTGGATGGAAAGTCTTCCTCATCAGATTTTTTGAAAAAAAAAACATTATCCTCTCTATTTCATTCATATGGATATAGAAATTCAATTCTCTAATACCAATATATATGTCGACCATGTACTGAATGAATTGATGTATTAGGGAAAATCATATAGGCCATCACCAAATCAGGTTTCCTACACAAGAAACACTTTTAAGAACAGTTATGGCACTATACATTGTAATGACCATCACCATCTTCTAGAAGAATTTCAAGATCCCATTGACGTGCATCAAATTCCTCAATTTGTACTATTATCTCATGTTTATGGGATATCTAACTTATAAAAGGATAAAAAAATGATCGGATGATTTATTATCTGGTGCCATATAAGAATAATCAGTATTTTGAGGGGTTAGACCTCGAATCATCAACAATTTAATATGTATTTTAGAGATGTAACATTTACATAGTGAAATCCAATTTCATGGAATATCTACCATAGTTACATTCTATTAATCCCTATCAGCCTCAAGCATAGGTTATCCTATGGTAATAGCTATTAGTCTCACCATCTAACCATCTAGGAATTATCGAGTCTATGTTATTTCATAATATCTAGAAAGTATTTGACGAATATCTATTGGTGAAGAGCAATCCAAGACACATTTTCTTCCACAGTGATCATAATCCTAATTTTAAATCATCCATAAAATGATTTTCTCATTGTGTGAAATTGATTTATGGAGAAAACCTCTTACGGACACACTGAATCTAATAAGGAAATATATAGTTTCAATAATAATCACATATCAATTTTACATCTATTCTGGACATCAGGACATTCTCCCTCAGAGAAATTAAGTACCCCCTTAGGTGTTATTACTAGATACGTCATTTCTTAGGGTATCAATTTTAGAAGAATAAAGGGTGTATAAAAAATGGATGTGTTGATTATGTCAGTCAACTACTTCTTATTCTTCCCATTTCATCAAATTCGCCCCACTTATTCATTGTATGTATGATCATACTTGAGAATACAATTCATGTTTTTCAATTATGAACTTGTATCCCCATATGTTATATTTTTCTAGCCTCACAAGACATTATATGGGCCCATAATCCATTAGAATAACACTATCCTACTTATTCACCCAAATAAAATATTAAACAATAATGAGAGTTCAATATTAATTCACTTCCTAGTTGTATTATCTTCATCAATCATTACAGTTTTAACTCAAACTCTGTTGTTTGAATCATGCACTATTTTTAGCTAACAACTAATAAAAATCACCCAAATTGATGGATGTCAAACCAATCTTCGATCATGAGGTAAAACTTCCATTCCAATTAATAGAATCAACATTCCTATAGTGTCTTTCAGTAATAAACAACACATCTTTAGACACTAAGAGTCAGAGACTATAACTTACCAGTTTTTTCAAATAGGCATAAAATTTTTATTATATATAAAAACCTCTCATTTTATATTAATATTTTCATATAGTGGATAATTATTAGTTCAGAAAATCTTGGGGATCGTTTGGAGCCTAGATCTCATGGAATTTGAAAGACAGTGTCGACCACATAGTTAGAGTATGATTAAATCTAAATGTGCGACACCACTTTTTATTCTATTCATTAATAAAAAGGAGTCAACACATTTTCATTTTAACTATGATGACTGGGTATAAAAATCGTAGGACATGTCTTAATCACGTAACAGAAACAATTCACACGGGTTATACATAGTTAGTGAAACCCTCCAGACAGCCTATCCCAGAGTGTTTCTTATGCAGTATATGTCTAATGGTTTTCACATAGTGTGGAAAATAGTGTAGACAACCCCTATAACATTAATTTTAATGGATTTTTTATCTTTATTTCCATCAAATGTTTTAATAAACTAAAATATCCTACCTCTATTATTTTTCTCCTATAGGCCGCATGATATCTCTCCTCATAAAGATCCCATGGATTGTAAATTTCTTAGTCATATGATCTCCAAACATATCACCACATGATGTGCTGGACTCCTCTCGATATTCTCCATGATCTCCATCCATCTGTTTATATTTTATCTTCTCCTTTTTTTTATATTTTAATGTTACCTTATTTACCCTATTTTTAGAATATTCGATGAGTCTTACGTTATCACTCCTTTTAACTCAATTCAGGGGACCACAATAGATGGGTGGTCTTTAAAAAACCTACAGAAAGTGGTCTAGTTTCATCCCAGATGATTCATCTCTTCATATATGGTGATCCACTATTTCATATGCTATAATATTCACATGATTCCTCCAAAATAATTTATTATATTAAATTAAATAATTCGTTATGTTTATCATGATCATAGAAAATGATGATTCAAGATAGTTGGGTTTTCTCCATTATGTATCCCACCCATATGTGTGTTCCCTTCGGTGATATCCTTTTATAATTACCATAAACTATTAACACCTTTTGAGGTATAATTACATGTAATAAATGCATCAATATTATGATTTATAATATGAATCGAGATTCCAGGATTATGAAATCAACATTTTTTATGCATGAATTGTTCTTATTTCTTATGTATTATTTTCATGATATAAATTTATTTACATGGGTCATATTGGAATTCCATGAATTAAATTCGTTTTCCAACTTTATTCATGTGTAAAATTTAACTTTTTTTTGTAAAATTATGAATTCTTGATTTTTATTCCTTTTATTCTCATGAGTTTTCAGTGAGCACATGACTAATATTAAGGATGTCATGAACAGACTCACCATCCATGTAATTGGATCTTTTCAACAAACTAGAATTGACTATTGGCTTGCCTAGGATGGGCTTTCTGGGTAGATTATTATTACATTGAGTGACATTTGTTCCCTATGGAAGGAATTTTGTATGGGATCATTCAAATGATGGTTTTAAGATACCTCAAGTGACACTTGGAATGCTATGTGAGATACATATAATAGGCTCAAAGGTCATGTTAACCACATGAAAAAGGTTGATATGGAAAAATAAATTTATGTTCCATCTTGGTTAGACTATGCGGTATTCGGTATATCGAGAGCTCATATAACGACAATTATTATTCTATTATGGTTCTCATTGGACATGCTCAGGATTCTAATACTGGAACAGAAGGCATGTTTTCCTATTTTAAATGTGATTCATTTTGAATAAATTATTAAAGTTCATAATTGATTCTACAGGTTCACATCATCCAATAAACTCCATTCTTCATAGTGTTATATACTTGATTATTAATTATGATGTCCCATGTAATCACCTTTTCATTTTTTTATAGGCTACATGGTTTATATAAATTGTTCATAGGCAAAAGTAGATGGTTGAGGTTTAGTATCCGAGGGAAAACTAACCTATCATATATTATTTATTTATTTTCCTATAGTTAGTATTATTTTCCACACATCAAATTTTATATTCCTTGGAATGGATTGACATATTCACCTTTGATTGTGGCCTTATAAGAATATCTCACAAACTTCCTAGGCCAACATTGGTACAAAATGGTATTTCTTGGATGCATGTATAGATAATTGGATGTGTCCATATTCTAATTTTTGATTTAGATTTAGATGATGGGACATGGGAGAATGAGACTGAATCTATTATCGTGATCCTATAAGTATATTTTTAGTCTTTATTAATTTTGTTACCATATAGTATATACTTGTAGCCCATGTTTCTCTATTTAGTAATTTATATACAGGTACATGATCATCTTAATCATTTTGTATCCAGTTATTATTCATATTTTGGGCATTCATTATAATATGGTAATTTTTTATTCCACTACCTCTTGTACAAATAGGTTTATGTTTCTTATATTTAATACCTTTAAATGTGTAACTATCATCTGTGAGAAAGTATTCGCCCCATGGAATGAACCTCAACCCTCACATTTAGTTGGAATCCTCTTGTGTATGTGGAGTCATGCATTTTAACACCTAATAATGATAAAGAGTTAAATTACTAAATGATATTACTCATGTCAATAAGGTCAAACTATTGATTTGGGATGCAATCACAATAGAACACCATGGTTAAGCATTCCTGTCTCGGCGTAGTGATCATGATGGGTTACCTTCTCGAAACATTCATAGTATGTGTGTGAGTGACGACAAATCACAATAGAAAAAACTTGTGTTGGCCTGTGGGGACAGTTATTACTCAAATCACCCATTTCGACATGCGGGTAGGCCCTATGGTGGGGTCCCCATGTCATTGGGGAAACTAGTGGTACCTATCTGGATAGAACCCGACGTTCATGTTATGGTAGGGTGCATGTGTTGTTAGTGGACCCCTGTTATTACTTTTTTATATTAGATAATGAACCTATATTTTAGTTTACTTCACTGCCTTAGTTGAGATATATAGTCCACAACAAGGATGTTTTTCTGTAAAGGTGGTGTGAATGTATCACCCAAAAATGATAAAGGGATATGTTACTAAATGATATTACTGATATCAACAAGGTGAACCTATTTTCGTGAGCCTATTTGATAAGAACTCCACTATTTATAATGCTTGTCCTATAGTAGTGATTATGATGGGTGACGTTATGAAAAATTTCTCATGATATCTTTGGGGAAATTGGAGGTACATGTCGGGCTACGAAAAGATGTCCATGATAAAGCGACTTGCCTATACTGTCAGTGGGGCCCAGTTCTTACATTAGATATTAGAGCATGAACCCAACCTTATGTTTGGTGAACTAACTTGGTTGGGATATAAGGTACACAATGAGGATGTTATCATTTAAAGGGTGTGATTTTATCACCCCAAAATGATAAATGGTTAAATGAATAAATCATATTACTCATGTCAACAAAGTGAACCTTTTTTCAGGAGCCATTTTGATTAGTACACCATAGTTAAGTGTGTCTGGCCTATATTGGTTATTAGGATGGGTGAACTTCTGGGTAGTTTCCTAATGCGTGTGTGTGATTGAGGAAAATGCATGCTGTAAAGAATGTGTATTGGTATGTAGGTAAAGTCATTATCCAAATTACCAATTTGGGAACATGGGCAGGCCCTATGGTGGGGACCACATGTCTGCGGTGAAATTGGTGGTACCTGGAAGGCCAGGACCTGACAACATTGTTATGGTGAGGAAAATTTTCTATCAGTGGGGTCCAGTGTTTACTTGTATAAGGTATTGTTTCCCACAATTTAATGTAACCATTTACTGACTTCTATGGAAGGATTCTACAAAGTGGTATGAGATTATTTTTTTTCCAGATTTATTACTATTTGGTTAACATAAATAAAACTACTATTTATTGGAATTTTGTATGATCATTTCCACTCGAATAACTAACCCACGTACATGGGAAAATGAAATTACCATTGATGGGTTACTGATTTTATTGGTTTCACTTTTTATAGTTTCACAGATTTCTCATTTTGGGTGACACTCTTATTTTATCATTATTAATATTGACACTATTTTTATGGGTTTATTTATCCTAAGTCAATTATATGAGGGATAATTATATAATTCAGCATACTGGTTGCCATAGGAATGACATATCAGGAATTATAACATAACATATCTATATTTGAGCATGCATGTCCAATTTTTATAGTGTTTTTTAGTGAACTTTTTTTAATGAATTTTAGTGTTATACATTTATCGATGGAAGGATAGAATTGGCTTAATTAATGTGCATACAAAATTTTAAAGGGTGTTTTTCAAAATATATTGATGATGGAACCTTAATTTACACTATATTTCACATAAGATGATTTGGCTTATGAATTTAAATGTAAATTTAAGATTCTAGTTCTTATAAAAAAATTCAAATGTAAGCTAATTCAACCAAATCATTATAAATGAAAAATTAAATCCTGATACTAGACATTATAGATAAATTATAATTGCAGGGAAAAGAAATTAATATTTATATTGAGTACGGGCCTCTATAGATTTTGTAATTGGGGACATAATTAATTGGATTGATATATCATTATTTGAATGATAAATTATAAATCTAATGAATTAATTTTAAAAATAATATTGTTACTACTAAATGGGAATTCAATAGCAATGTAAATGATGTTTTCAACTATAACTTACAATTGACACTCCAAATACCAGATCCTCTCTTGTGTTTTCTGATACATCAACCCTAAGCTAGCCTTATTAGTGTGAAGAAGGTTGTTCCCCCTATAATCCTTCCATGACTCTTCCTAGTCACGTATATCTAGATTTGGAATATTGAAAAGATATATGAATTTCTTATAAAATTTCCTTTTTTCATGTTCATTCAATTATTTAATTCCCTATATTGATTTGAATCTCATCTAATGTGTGCAGTTGGGAAATTTATAGTTATTCCACTCTGAAACCCTCACATTGTTTTCCATGAATGTTCTAGAGACCATGCTCCCAATGTGTTGGTCCCTAAAAATCCATAGGTCCATTCTTATTGACACATGAGTAACCTCTTATTGATCTTCCATTGGGAACTAATTTTATGTTTTATGATACACTAGTAGAAAAATGGTCTTTAATGTCAGTTTTTTTAAATTTTGACGTCATTTTTTAATCGACGTTGCAGACGCCGGTGTAAAAAATATTACTTTTTTACATTGGTTTTTATTAACCGATTACAAAAATGAATTTAATATTTTTTTATCATTGGTTTTTTTTAAAACGATGCCCACAAATTCCATCCGTATCATTTTTGTCGTCATTTTCCTTAAACACGAATGCCAAAAAGTTCAAAAAAATAGTTTCGGCATCAGTTTTAAAAAAAACTATGCCATAAATGAAACAAATATTTTTCATCGGTCTTTTAAATAAATAACTCCAAAAAGTAAAAAATTTTCTCCCATGGTTTAGTGAAATTCCAAGTATTCTATTTGACATGTTGTGAAGCAAAAACTGAGTTACGAATCAAAATTTATGGTCTTAAGA
This sequence comes from Viscum album, assembly GCA_963277665.1. NCBI lineage: Eukaryota > Viridiplantae > Streptophyta > Magnoliopsida > Santalales > Viscaceae > Viscum > Viscum album. The sequence continues at coordinate 1,387,351,777 of OY728159.1, forward strand.
AGTTGGACATGTAAAAATTTGGATTAGAACAACTTGTTTCTAATAAAATTTGATAAACATAAATCAAAATCACATACACCAAATAAAAATGGTGATTGAAAATTGATTTCACACCACAGTTGGTAAATCTCATCTAAATGTTCTATATTTTTAACTCGATAATAAGATTAAATCATCTTTATAAGTAATCTAATCGAGTTTTTTTGAAATGAATGAAAGGAATTATAATGAAAATTATTTATTAGAATAATTACCATGTCCAAATTAACTATTTAAGCCACGTGGTAAACTTGATTGAATTGAAGAGGATGAAAATTTTAATCAATGGATAAAATGTATTTATATATAGTAAATGAAAATATTTTCAATATCCTTTTATGGAAATGTAGGCGGGAGTTTAAAAAGTTAAATGCGTGTTCTGAAGAAATTAAAATTTTGATCCTGCGTATTGGGGAATAATCCTTGGCGCTTTTTTTTGAAACTGACATGAAATATGATTTATATTGGTATTTTGGAATAGGTTTTATAGAAAACCAACGCCAAAAAATTCCAAACGATATTCTTTATATGGTAGGTTTTTAAATAACCTAATGCTAAAAAGTATAACATAAATTATTTTTCGAGTCGGTTTTTGAAAAAAAGGATGCCAAAAAGTAAAAAATTTTATTTGGCATTGGTTTTTATAAAAATCGATGCAAAAATAAAAAAACACTTTTGACACCGGTTGTTTTAAAAACCGATGCCAAAAACTAAAAAAACAAAAATTGGAGTCAGTTTTTAAACAAACGGAGGCAATAAATAAGAAAATTAATCTGCATCGCTTTATATCAAAACCAACTCGAAAAATAGAAAAAAATTACAATGATTTAGATAATTTTTTAGGCTTCGATTTCATAGTCGTGAAACTAATACAGAGTTTTGGATTAAAAGTTATGACATTTGAAATATGGAATTCCATGAGACTTCTATTATAGAAGATCAACATCCAACAACCATAACTTTTAATCTGTAACTCCCTTTTTGCTCTATGACCAGTCAAATCGAAGCTTAAAAAATAGTCTAAATCATAGTAAAAAAATGTAATTATTGGCATCTATTTTTGTAAAAACTATCGCCAAAAATATGTTTTTTAAATTTATTTGTCGGTTTTTAAAAATACCAAAGCACAAAATATTTTTTTTTTCATTTTTTCATTTGTTTTTCATAAAAAACGATGCATAAAATTCTCCAGAAACATATGTTATGTTGTCTTATAAGAAACCTCCATCAAAATAATGATGTTAAAAATAAATTTTCTACAAGTGCTAGTGCCTTCTTCTATATACAGTCCCTACATGGTGATCCTCATCCTACACAAACTATTGCAGAACTGCATCGAGAATTCTAACATCATCATCCTCCCATGATATTGAGGGATAAAGGACCTCAGGATTTTAATTCATTGATTGATTCCATTATTATGATCTTTTAGTGTCATTAAATGCCTCAAGAGTGCAGGGTAAAAATCACTAGCTATAGGATATGTGAAAATTCCATTCATTGGGATAATACATTTTCTTAGGATTATGATCATCAAGGTATGGTCCTGAATGCTAATAATCAGCCTTTTATGATCAATTAATTATGAAAATTTTGAGATAGTACTATTCTGGGGATTTAATGAATCTTCGGAAAGGCATCATGTCTATTAAATAGTGTTCTTAATGTTTCAATGAGCATTAGAATGTTTCTCTATCTTTGAAAATTGGTGACATGGTGATTGTGATATTATTTAAGTGCATTATATTTTGCATCATTTTATTATAGGTGAATACCATGTGGTTTTATATAGTTTCATCAATAGTTTAAAATTAACCCATTATAGAATAGATCCTGAGGGAAGATAGCAATGTGACCCAGGGCAGTTCAGTTCTAAGAGGGGGAAATAGAGTGTATAGGGGAATGAAGAGTCATTTCGAGTGTATACATGGGGAAAATTCATGCTAGATGACATACAACAAAATATATGTGATTTTTACGGTTTCTATCAATCTAGTAAACAACCATCCCATGTATAGGAGGAACCTAATCGAGTCTCATGCTTTTAGCATGAAGGATTATCATTAGTGCATCTGCCAGTATTTTCATCTAGTTCCTAGTGGGATGGGATCTGAAACGACAATGAATGTGGGTATAGGTTTCACTACTCCATGTAAAGATGTGATATGATATTCTACCCATCGATCAGGACAAGGGGAATGTCATGGCCTAGGTAGTCACACCTACCTAGGCCAGTCAGGTTGCATCTGCATTTTGCTGTACAGGAAATATCGATATAGTGAATCCTATTCCTAAAGGGAAGAGTCCATGACCATATACTATTTGAGTAACTATTAAAATATCCTCTATTTCGGTTTTTTTTCATTTTTGATATTTGTAAACCACATTTCATTATATCATCTCTAGTAATAGAATGGCAGGCCATTGTAATTGAGCACATTAGTGGAATCATAACTCTCAACACACCATTTTACGATCAGATCAAATAATATACACCCGTGTAATTAGTGGACCCTTGAGATTGGTGGGAATCATTTCTAGTAGAGTTTATTCATCCATGAGAGGAAATAATTGGATTTTATTCTCAGAATGGAATGGATAGTTCCTTGAAATTCCCATGTGTATTTTTATCACTGGCGAGTGTGATTCACATCACCCATTGGACACACATATATTCACAAGGTATAAAGGGATATCCTAGATATCCAAGACATACATGACTATACAAGGCTGGGTAGAGTGGCTTCCTAGATGGATAGTCTCTTAAGGAGAAATCATGTAATGTTTCTTTTTGAAGTTCCCTCATGTTGTGGTTTACTTCAAGGATGTATTCTCGAATGCTTTATCTATAATACCACCTGAGGGAGAGGTTAAGTTAACCATAAATCGTGCTATAGGTGAAACACCATTATAAAATACTCCTAACAAGATGGAAAATACTGAGAAAAAGGAACTCATGATGTAGATGAAAGTAATAGAGTAATAGTGTATTATCTGAACCATCACTTCATCGTTTGGTTTTACTATCCTTTTTTCCAAGAATGAAGATGATACCCTCATGTAGTTCATGGATTATAGATGGTGGACCTATTTTATGATAAAGAACCATTATCAATTTCTTTTTATATATGACCTCTTAGACCTCTTCGGAGGAGAGATTGTTTTCTCCCTGATTTATTTGAGGTTGGGCTACCATCGGGTGCATGTGAGGCCATCAGACATACCACATATAACATTCTGAATGATGAATGGATTTTACAAGTATATGGTTATGTTTTTCAACATTAATAAAATGTTGATAGTCTTTATCGCTCTAGAAAACCAGGTTTTCACCCATTCATAGATTCATTTGTTATAGTATTGATTGAGGAAATCATACTGTATTATCAATTCATACATGACCATGAAAACCATTATGATATGATGAAAAACACACCAAGAGATAACTATATTTATAATTTTCTTAGAAAATTCCACATTTGGATTAGTAATTTTTACTTATAGGGTCTTAACATGTTAGAGGATACATATTAATTGACCTAGAGAAGGTGAGTGATGTGGTTTCCTAGATGTAGCCCATGAATGTTAATTTCATATACAGTTTCTTCTTTCTGACTGGATTTTATTGGTGATTCATCCAATATTTATAAAAATTAATTGTGCCTAATATGTCTGGGATGACAAATGTTTTGATGTTATTATTATCATACGCCATTGATAAATAATTTCATGAGTTAAAGGGGGTGACTAACTTCAGTTCCTATCCTTACCCTTATGGATCTATGTATGATATGTACGATTTAATGTGATTCATCAAGAATTTGGATGGGAGTAGTTCATATGTAGGAAGATCGAGGCGTATCATATCAGTCCTTCCATTTGAGACCCCATGAGCTAATTTACCACACACATGGCAACAATATGGTATTCATGTTTCATGTTCAGCATTATTCCACACACTAGATATTAGGGGAGCCATTCATTATTTATAAGGACCAAAAATTCTCAAATAAATCTTCAAATAGTGAAAAATGAATCCCAATTAGTGTAGGTGGGTAGAATATATGCACTAATTTTAATTTTATATTTCTTATAAAACATGGAATGGTAATATTGTTGCTGATAAAATCAACTAATAGAATCATACACAAGCCATGTAGGAGGCCATTAGTGAATGTAATTTGGTGGATATACATATTGATATTCACTTGTAGGTTTAGGAACAACATGGGAAGCTTGTTTTGGTATTTCTAGTAGTGAAATCATCCCTCATAAAGTGAGTAAACATGATATAGTTATCATATTCTGATGACCTAATTTTGAGGTAGAGTGTATCACGTGAGAACCCATATCATGGATGATATTTTGAGAAGAATGAGTCCCTTCACTTCCATGGACATATCCTGGTTCCATACTACATACAAAAAGAGTTAATGTTGTAATATCATGAATCTACTTGGGTATTTCACACTGGGATTACCATGATGTACCGAGATGTACAACAGTATTTATAGTCATGTATGAAGGGGCAGATTATAGGTTTTGTCACATAGTGCTCCACCAATTACTAGGTGATGTCTGAACACTAGTGACCTATTGTAAATTTATAACCTCTATCAATTACTGATTAGAAATAAAAATATTTCACATTTTATTTCTTGATAGGATTTCTCATTTCCACTAGAGGTTACAATGAAGAATAATTTATCATCGATAGGTTGTAAAACGATTCACACTTCTTACTGATACAAGATACCATATCAGTAGATGAGAATCTGAGGATTTATATATAGTAGATATTTTTCTTTATGATTTTCCTATTCTATAATATCAGAACATGATTCATGGTTCACATCGCGGTTTTAGAAGGTGTTGTAGAAGGGAAAAGGTTAGTATGTGATCTTGAGTACAACTTATCACTCCTTAGACTGAAAGGAAGTCTTAAAAAATTATACATGTGTTAGAGGATATACATTTTGCATGATTCCTTGATTTAAGAGTTTCATGGGAAAAAATATACCTCTTATTGATTTTTCCGAAAATAACAGTTTTCAAAAATTGTGTCAGATTTTTCCATATGAGGCTCATTATGGTAAGTCATCCTTCTCACCACTATGGTGGTTAGAGGTAGGTGAGGAAGCACTATTGATTCCACATATAATATAAGATACTTCAAGAAAATTATAACTAAATATCTGGATATAGCTCAGTCTAGGTAGAAGTATAATACTGGTCTTCACTACAGACCGCTATAGTTTGAGGGGGGATATTGGGTCTTTCTTAATCTATCCCCTATATTGGGCCATAATTGAACCCAGATATAGGGAAATTTATCACCTAGTTATTTCGGGCTATTCGATATTGTTGGGAGATATGGGCCAACTTTGTTTCAATTGTAGTTACCTCAGAGGTACCATGTTGTTCATGAGATATTCCACATATTTCATATTTTGAAGTAATATGTTGACCCATCTCATTTGTTTGACCTGAGGATACTGATATAGATCCATATTCATCCATTGAGGATCATCGTATATTTATAGTTAATTAGATAATGAATAATTCAGTGGGGCTGGTTAATTCCACTGGTCTTTATGATCTAGAAACATGAACAAGTTTAGGAAAATTCCACAGATTGAGAGGCTCATATAAAAGTGTTTTGGTTGAATCTTTGCTCATAAACTATTTACCACCCATAGAAGGGAATCTTAGGGAAGAGTTATCTAAATGAGATGAGATGTATTATCCCAGTTTTATAAAGAGGTAAATTCCATTTTCAAACTATACAAAACCTATTGTTTTATTCTAATAGTGGATCTAATGGATATGGATTGGTTCAAAATATTATGGGGCTCATTTTTTCCCATAACTATAGGAATTTAAACTATTGGTTTATTCACATAGTTAGTGAATAGATTTTTTCTAATTGTGTGACTCACTCATGTGGGATACCTAGTGGAAAAGTTGAGGCCACACACTTTCTCCATAATTGTCCAGACTGGGGTATATTACTGTGAAAATTTTATCAAACATGTAACAGATCCAATTGGCATGGGCTATGCACAGTTAGCTTAACTGTGTTGAAATAATGTGTGAGGGTCCTCCTTGGTTATAAGATGTTTCATGATTGGCCAACCATGTGACAACAATTATAAAGGTAATATTATATTTTTTCCACTAAAATGTTTTAATATCGAAAACCGTCCTCCCTCAATCATTTTTCTAAAGAAGGGTGTGTTAGAGATCTCCTCCCTCAAGATCGTAATTCCATTTCATTTCTCCCTTATTTGATATCCAAATCCTTCACCAAAAAATTTATTTACAGACTTAATTATGCACTATGATCGTTATCCATTAATTTTCGGTTTATCTTCTACTATGTTGTGTTATTGTTTTGAAACCAAATTTTCCTATTTTCATGGAATTTGAAAAGCCTTATATTTTCATTCATTATGGATCGATTCTAGGGTTAATAAATGATGAGTGGTCTTCTAATAACCTATGTTTAGTTGTCTAGTATAATTATTGTTGTTTTGTCTCTTTTTATATGGTGCATCATTGTACCACACCCAAAATGTTTCAAGTGATGCCTACAAAATAATCCAACAATTTAATTAAATGATTATCTATCATTAGTATGATCATATATTGATCTAATTCAACATAGTTGATTACTCCCCATAAAAATTAACCCCATAAGGGTCTTCCATTCCACGATAACATTTTTACACTTCATTAAACTATTTATCACCTATTGAGGTAGATTTATATGTAATAAATTCATTTTAATTAAAATTTTTAAATGACTCAAGTGGAAATAAGTATGCATTCATGATTTGTTCTTAATTATGTATGCTTGTTTCTTATGGTTTATTTTATATGACTTATACTAATGCTCTATGTTACATTATTTGTTCCATAGTAGGATTACATAGATTAAATTAAATCAATAATGATTTTATAATGTGATATGTGTAATTCATTACTGTAAACGGATGCGATCTTTATTTCAATGCCTTGCCTACTGAAGATATGGGAGAGAAAATGGGTCTCTACATAAGGAAGTCATGAATTGGATGATCATCCTTGTACATAGATATTTTTGATTCACTGATATTGACTGGGAAACTCCATGGATAGGATCTCCAAGATGATTATTATTCCATTGAGTAAAAATAGTTCCCTAGGGTAATAACCATTGATGGGATCCTTGGAAAATTGATTGCCCCATTCATCTTGTGACACTTTTTCCCCTATATTATATACCTGGGAAGGATTCAGTGGTAATTCTTACACCAGGTCAATAATGATAGAAGTGAATCCTTTTAAATATTACCATTGAAAAAATCTGTAGTACTGGGTATATTGGGTGCCCCTATCATGAACCATGGGATTCTATTATAGATCTCCTAGGATGGGATCAGGTATTTGATATTGGGTTTTATGGTTTCATATCCTTGTTTTCATGTTACTACATATTAATATATTTTTAAAATACATAAAAAATGTTCTAAGGTGATGTTCTCTAAGAGAAATTAGATGCTGAAGGTTGGCCCATATAGTATTCTTATTTATGATGACCCATGTAAACACATTCTCACTTTGGTACATGTAACATTGTTCAGAGTCATCTTACATAGGCAGAAGAAGGTCTTGGTAGTTGGGTATCTTACATTAATCTAGTCTACCATGTATTATTTCTCTATTTCCCTACATTGACTATTATTTAACACAATCCTCATTTTATATTACATGGACAAGATTAATATAAACAAAATTGGTGATGGAATACTAAGTGTATATCACACCCTTCATGGGTTTCCTTTCATAACCAAGAAGACATCACGATGACTAGAATATATAATTTAAGTGTCCAGATTCTGTTGTTTGATTCTAACTTCTAGGATTGAGTACAAGATAAATGGACTAATCCTATACATGTAATGATATTTCATTTTGTCCTTTTTAAAAATTTTGTAGCATTTGGTATATGATTGAATCCCATGTTTCCCCATGTAATCATCCTTGTGTAGTTATAATATCATCATCATCATTTTGTATATATTTTTTATGTAGATTCATGTAGTTTATTATTCGTTGATTATTTGTTATTATGCTGATTATTGTAATCATTTATTTTGACATATTATATTTATTTTCTACTAATGAGTTACTATTATCTATTAGTTAATAGTCTCCCCATGGACACACCACAAGCCTTTGTTTCCAGTTGGTATGCTATAAAATATATGGAGAGGTGTTTGAGGTAATTTGGATGAGAAAATAGGGGATCCGTTGTATAGATTTTATAGTGGGAAGATACAGACTTGTACAAATCATCCCTACATGAGGTTCATGTCCATTTTTCGGAAAATACTTTAATGAAATCATAAAAGGGATATCTATCTTTGTGTGGGGCATGACCTCTGCATGAAAATTATATGCTATACTGTGTAATTCTATCCCCAGAAGAGGGTTTCTCTTGGAATCATCCTACACTGATGAATGATGGAGTAATTCACCATTCATTTCCCCCATAATTATCACCATTGAGAGAATCTAGAAGTAAAATAGCTTAATATCGACTTGCTTGTACACTAAATCTAAGTCATTGGTATCTGGGATCCAACGACCGATTTGTCGTGGAATGATGAATCGGTTTTAGTGAGAAAACATATGTGACACCTAAGAAGAATCCCATTATCATACTACCATCAGTTACACTTTAAACTCATCATAGATCTAGTGAACAAAGAATTTCCATCCCCACTATAGCATGAATGATCCTTCATGGGAGAATCTGATTTGGGTTACCACCATAAAGACTCATTAGACATGGAATTCTATGAAATAGATCTATAGAAATGGTAATCAGACCATGGTTCTTGCATTTTTCCCTCTAATGATAATGGAGTGTAAATAGAGTTAAATACCACAGAGTGTGTTTTCAGGATAAAATTCCCCCTAAAATATATATTTTAATCTTGGTGTGTTGATGGAAATTATTATCCACACCATTGCTTGATGTTTTCATTATGGTGTTGGAATATGGATGTTTGTTGGAAACCCAAGTCCATAAATATAAAATCTATTTGAACAAAGATATCCTCAATATACTACACCCATAAGTCATTCTAAATCCTGTAAATGTTTAAAAATGTCTCATTTTGTGTTATTATCTATAGTTTCAATCATGGATTTACTTTTATCAATAGAATCAAAAACAAAAACATGTGAATATATTTTTTTCTGCAAAATGAAGAATGGGAATGTTGGATAAAACAAAATTTATGAAAATGATAATGTTAAAAAAATATTGTGAATCATATATCTACTATGAAAACCACAATGAATTATAACAGCCATGTGAACTGAAAACCTCTCCAACCACTATATGGAAAACATTTTTTAAATAATAGAATATTTTTTCCTTTGAAGAGAATATTTTGTTTACATGAATAGTAGTTTTCAGACAAAATTTTCATTGTGAAAAAGTTATTTTTATCTATTAATAAGAAGAAATTGACATTAGAAATTATATGTGAAGAGGGATGCTGAGTAGAGATGTTTTTAAAGGCCAAATTGATCAAGATTTCAAAAATTGATAAGTAAGTCATCTTTGAAACATTTTATAGGGCTGGGCTCCTCTCCAGGTTCACCTACACCATGAAAATAATCCCTCAAAGCTTTAAATTAGACCAATGTATTCCTTTGAATGGACTCCTAAACATACCAATCAAACCCCATTATAACAGTGGAATTTTTTCTTATGGAAAGGTTTTAATGGATGATTAGATGAATTTTAAGAAATTTAGAAGGTATAAATTAAAATAAATTAAGTTATTTAATAATGAATTAAATGGTGAAATACCATGAGTCAAAAAAGAAAATCAAATAAACCTGAGTTCCACATACAGTGTTCTCAATTTGAGTGGATTCTCTACATAGATACCTTAAAAATGAAAATTCATTTGCAGGGGGAGGCATGATTTTCGACTCCTGAGGATGAATTTGTATTTGGGGTGAGGTGATATTTTGCCCCTTTAAAAAAATTTACTAGATGATGCATTAAGTTGTCCACATGAAAATGAATTTTATTTTTTGTGTCATAAAGTGGCACTTTTTCCCTCACAAAATAAATTCTATTTAGGGGGTGATGTGTCAATTTTCAGGCCCTAAAAAATAAATTTCACTTTTTGGGGTGAGGTGGCCACAAAAAACCAAAATACATCATGGGAGTGGTGGATTGGTTTTAAAGGTACTCCTATAAAAACCCCAACACATTAATAAAAAAGTAGGATTATTGAAACAATAGATTTCTTATTTGAGAGATAGTTTGAGCAAGTGATTTTAGTAGGTTAACATCTAAAGAATATATCAAATTAAATGAGGTCACGTGAATTGAGGTGCATATTATTAGAAGTACTATGGATAAAAATATGTTTTTGGAAGACTAGCTATCAAAATAGTTAATCCCTATGTTGACCATCCAACTACATATAGAATACCATTATGAGAAAGTATTATATAAACAACATGTGGATTAAATCTTTTCGAGACATAATCCATCATATAAAACATTTTATAGGTGGGGTCCTTCAGTCATGGTTCCCTTCCATATTGAGTTTTTCCTCATCCCAAACCCTATTAAACATATGAAAAAAAATACTCTCAAGAGAACATCTAGGACAAAATTCCACCCCTTTGTCGATCAACATGGTAAGGCCTCTTCAAAAACCACAACATATCTATATATATATATGAACATATTTGAGGGAACACCATCATGACCTATTTATCAAAAATTTCCTTGGTGAATTATGTATTTCTAGTAACCTCCCCATCTAGGGGGGCCTGTAATATTGTCAATCATGCATTCACATAGAAGTGAGGGTCGTAGATTTGGAGGTAGCAGCTTGGGAATACTAATATAAGATAGTGAAAATGGGGATCATGATATTCATTCCCTTTGGTGATCAATGATTTATCATATTCATTTTTATGGAATTAGGGGAATGGGAATCCCTCATTGAGTAATCCCATGTCCTTTCATATGGGTTATAACCAACTAGGTATCCAAATGTGACTACCATGGTTATTAAAATTAGAGGAGATGTGCATATTCAATTACCTTTACCTCTATAATATCCTTGGTCTCATCAGCTCATGGATGAAATATATTACGTTGTTTCTATGATATTAGGCTTTCCCATTTTTTCACATTTAGTATGAATCATGTGGAATTAGAGTATAGTAATTATCATGACACTTGCATGATCACATATCATCCTTGATAGGAGATTCCCATTCCAAATATTCATCTCCACATCATGGGTGTCCAATTCAATATAAGTTCTAACACATTTCTATCACTTCAATGGTACATATTCTTAATTATGTAACATTGGGAATCATCCAATATTTTCTTATTAATCAAAAAAATATTGAATTTGATTCCTGAAAAAATTGGGGTATATATAAAGCCTCTTTGAGGTCAAAACAAAAAACTCAGGATTCACACTGATGTTCACTAGACCACAAACCTAGTAGGGTTACATATAACTTTGAGGGTCGTATCCCTTCCATTTTAATTTTATTACCATCATTAATATTCAATATTCCTGTTATTATCATACCCCCTCCCAGTAGACAACACTAATTCAAGGTTTTTTGGGTTTCTTAAACATATGTCCAACACCTACCATTATCAAGGAACCTTTATCCAAGATTTCCTTGACACACATTGTTATATTACACAGTTTTGTCCTTATCACATGACCATTGATATATGATATTTCCTGTTTTTTGGTACTGAATTATGTGTTCATTGGTTCCCTAAAAAAGTGGATACATATGAAGCCTCTCTAACATCTAAAAAACACCCCTAATTCGCACTAATGTTCTATGGCACATATTCTGAGTATGTTCATATTTGAATTAGAGGGACATATCCCATCTAGCTACATTTCATTACAATCCTTATTGGGATATAATCCTGGTAACACATACCCCACCTAGGATACCACACCAATTACTAGTCACTCATGCTACTTCGACATTAATTCAACAAAAACCATTGAAAATAAATTTTTCACCTAGGCATCATTTCCACGTGATTTTAAATTGAGTTTTTTGATCCCCATCAGATGACCTTAAAAGTTATGATGTTCCCATTTATGTGGAACCAAAATACATGGGTTATAATTACTTTCAATATGATAGTTAAGAATCTCATGTAATGTGATAGATCCCAATATAAAATAAACATTCATCTTCCCAGATGATGTTAGATTTTCGAGTTCTCAGATATGTGACTTAAAACTATAATCTAAAAATTAAATGAATTAAGATACTCTAATGCTCAAAAAAAGTATAAAATTTTTATAGAAACTCATATTCATAAAAATGAATCAGTCAATTGAGATCCTCAAAAATATACAGATTACTTTGAAATCAACACAAAATAATTATATATTGTTATTATATGGACGACCTATTACATACATAGGATTCAATAAATGATTCCTAACTACATATCAAATCTATAAAAGATTCCCGATATATGCAATCTCTCCCTAAAATGGGTGAGATCGGACTATCCTCTCATTCTATCATCCGACAAACATTTTTTGGTTACATCAGAGAAGGACATGTGACCATTTCCTTTAAAAATATCTCCTACATCAGCTAAAATGAGAGTGGGTGAGAACTCATAGTGGGAAGACAGATGATAATGAACTCAGTTATATGAATTCCATTATTCATACAACAATATATAAAATATTTTTAAAAAACAATATATATTTTCGAAAATTATTTCATATTTAATATTCATTTACATAACACCTTCTCATTATTCAAAAAAATTTCATTGGATAAAATTATTTTTTGTAAAATAAAATTTCTAATATGGATTATTATTAATTATTATAAAAATTATGAAAATACCATAAAAATCAATCATAATCATTTTTTATTTATTATGAAAATTAATTAATACAATTTTAAAATCCCTAGTAAATGAAGAAATATGATATTTTCATATTTATTAATATTTATGAATTAAATATTAATTTTACCTTAAGGGGACGCTATGTTCGATGGCGTACCTGATACTCAACAATGAGTTTCTCTGAAATCTTACGTTGCACACTAATAATATAATAATATTATTTTATATGGTAGTTAATGTCTAGCCATTATATATAATTGAATGGAAAGAACTAACAATAACATGATTATACATGTTTTTTAAATGTTTTTACATTTACCCAAATAATTTTGGAGACTTAAAATAAGAAAAGAATTTGATTTTAAGTATAAATACTCTAATATTCACTAAAAGGTCGATTTACCACCTTTTGATAGCGAACCCTTTTTAAATATAGTTTTTGTAACTTTTATATGTTCTATTTGACAAAATAAAATTATTATTTATAATCGGGACTCCAAAATTAACTTTTGGTAATTCTTTGGTATTTTTTAGATAAAACTCATTTTTGAGGAATAATGAAAAATATTTTATTTAATTCAAAACACCATTTTAATAAAATTTATTTATATTTATATATTATCTTTTTAAATAGTTTTAAAGTGTAATTGCAATATATTTTTACCATTTAATCCAATTATGGTCATTGTATTGAATTTCACTTTGAAATTGGACATAAACAAGTGTTAATCTTTTGATCGATATTGTTTCTTAAAAACACGCTATTTTTTGACCATAAAAATTAGTTATAAAATTAATTAATGAAACTTATATTTTTTAAATTTGGTAAAATAGACATAATTTTTTAATTCAGAATATCAAACTTATCTTAGGTTTATTTTTGGTATTGTTTGAAAATCATCAATTTTGATGAATTGTGAAACCACTAAGTAGTAGTTATTAAACTGACTTTTTCATTTAAATGAAATTTTACCGAATATGTGAAATGAATTTAGAAAATACAAAATACGTGGTTTTTTTAGTAACTAAAATGTTGTTCAATTGGATGAAAATAAGTTATGGTGAATAGTAACTTTTGACTTTTATTTACCAGGGTTGAAGGTAAATAGGGTAATTCAAGGTAAAAAGAATATAATAATAATAATAATAAATTACTTTAAAACGTGCCCTATCCTTATTTTATGAGTCATGGACGAACATGGGAATACCTGGGTCTATTTGGGGACCCCATGGAGCCACATGGGTGTGATAATGACACTTTAGATTAATTAACTTCAAGTAAAGACAAAAATGACAAAAACTAATATCTTTTAGTAAACCAATTTTTACATAAGGATATATAAGTTATCTTTTAGACTATAAATATTCATTGGAAAGATTAAAATATTTCCTAAATCATGGTATATTTTTATAGTTTTTAGACAACAAATAAATCAACTTATTTATGACACAATAATGATGCATTTTTTACCTCATTAATAAATGATTTAAATAAATAAGATTATAAATATTAAAATAATATCCCAACCCTATAAAATTTCCATTTGAAAATTTTATTTCGAATATGACTCATCATATATTCTACATTAATGTGTATTGGACCTTTTGAAAATGAATATAAGTTAATATTAAAATAATTTTTTCACACTTTCTTTAAGAGCCCCTCCTCTCCCTTACAAAAGGAGACCTCTTCGAACCAACTCCCCACACCTATCAAGCTGATTGGCTCATCTAAACTCTGCCAAATTATGCTCCCTAAATAACTATACTCCTCTTAGAAGTCTTACCTTAGGAATAAGTCAGTTCAAGAAGTCATTTTGGTTCAAAATAAAGGAAGTTGCCCAAATTAAAGGTAACAGTTTCTCTTAACTTATTTTATTTTATTTAACTTCTCCAACCCCCTAAACTCTTTTTATTTCATTATTTTATAACAAAAAGAGTATCATAAATATAAAATGATGTTTTTATGATAAGTATTCATACTACACTCGCACACACATCCATCTAGAGGGTGAAGAACATACTGTTTCAGTGGATGGAAAACTAACGCCTCACGAAATGATAATTGTTCAATAATCTCCTACCGCCTCCCATGGTGGCCATTATGATGTAATTTTATTTAAATATGATATATATTATTTTTAGGTTTTCTTTACGCTTCTGTATTTTCTATTTATATCATGCCTTTATGGTTTCCATTATGGGTAAACGCGATAATCTCATTTGAGAAAGTGCAGACTACCGCCCCCTCAAAGTGATATGACTCGTTAATGCCTTATGTGGGATGTATAAATGATGGTGGTAATGATATTTTATATGATATTATACTGTAATTATAATATAAATATGTATTATTATGTTTTAATTCCATAAAAATATGAAATATAAATGGATGTAGCGTTCATGCGTACGTACGGCTTACTGCCTCCATGAACGGTGCATTTCATTTCTTACCTTTAAATTTTATGTACTATTATAAATACATGTATATACTGGATATATATGACATATATGATATCTAAATCATTAATATCCTTCTGATGATAGTAGATATTTGACCACATTAACAACAAGTAATTATAAGAAGTTCATTTCCGACTGAAGTACCAAATATCGACAAAATGACCATTATTAACATAAATGACTATGCAATGTTTATAACATCGTAATAAGTGATATAAGAGGGATTATAAACTTGAAAAAGGTTGTTAAGAACGTATAAATTAACTTAATTTTTTATTCATGTGGTTAAATAATGAATGGGTCAAGTGAGACATGAGGTAAGGGACTACGTCTCAATCTCCTTTCATTGAGGAATATTTTGTTTTATACACAACTTTCATTTAAACGATTTATAAATCACTTTGATATTAAATTTTTTTAAAAAGGAATATTTTCTCTATGAATCATTTTACCAAACAACAAAAGGAATGTTATTTTTAACATAAGGAGTGAAAACGACCTTTTCTTCTACTGCGAGTATTATTTGATCTGTGGCTTCCTTGACAAGACGTAATGTTTTTAAAAAGAAAATAAATACCATATACTCTTTTTATGTATTTTTTATTTCAAAAGGTTTTGATAATGGATTTTTATGTCAACATATTTAAAAGATATATTGTGATTGAAATTTAGAAATGTAATCTATCCTTATGATTATGTTATGTTTTATGACTATGTTATGATTCATGGGAATTTTTTATGTATATGGGTGGTTCTGTGATAAACCTAGGGCGGGTGAGCCCGAGATAGCACTCCAATTCATTGGGTAACATGATGGAGGTAAACGTTAATGTTTCTCCTAAGGTATTTAGGGAATATACTGTGAGGGTTATTCCAAATGTAACTCCCTACGTAGCTGTGAAAGCAACAACGTAAGTATGTTATGGATACCACAAGTTACCTTTATGATTTATGATTTATGATTTCTATGTGTTATTCATAAATATTATGATTTCATGAGGTAAGTAAAATATTTTATGTTTTTATGTATTTATTAACTAATTTTTTCTTTCTTTGTTTTATAAACCTTACAGGGATTTTTATGCTCATCCAATGTTTTGGAATGTTTTTTACATGACATAAAGTGTAATAGTGTCAAGTATGGGATCATGTAAATGTCATGTTGTCTAAAACATGGAATTGGAAATGGTCCATTTTTTGAAGAGTTTTTATTTTTTGAATAAAAATGAAAACTGAGAAGAAGTGTCTACTTTGTAATTTTTTAGATGCAATGTAATAGTTGCAGCCTAATTCTCTAAAACTCTAAACCGGAAAAGATCCTCAATGTGAATAATTAATTTAATTCATGATTATGTAATGTTTTAAGGTCGGGACCTTATAGTTTGTATCAGATGTCATTTTATATAACTTTAGAAGTTAGGGTTTTGTTAAATTAATATCCATAAAGTAATTTATGTTAATATTGAAATCATATAGCATGTACAGATTACCATATTGCATCACCTATAATATTTTTGGGTTTAGAACGGTTTTACACAGAGGAAAAATGGAATCTATATTGGAATGAAATTAGGAGGAAGACAACCTTCCAAATCAGCAACACGAGATGGTCGGAATCAAAACTGAACAGTTTTTTGCAGTGATGGAACAGTTTATTAAGGCTATAAATGGTGGTGGGATCCATGCATGAGATAAGCCAGATCAACCACAGAGGAACATGTCAGTAGTAGAGCATTTCATGAGGCAACATCCCCCATCATACAGAAGATCATTTGACCATGTGCTAGCTGATGAAATTATTAATGCATTAGAGAAGATTTTCTATGATATGGGGTGTTCATAACATCAAAAGGTTAGTCTCACTAATTATCGTTTTGAAGGTGAAGCTGATCAGTGGTGGTCGATTGTGAAAAATATCAAGGATACTAAGGAGATTGATTCTCTTGATTAGGATGAATTCAAAGGTATGATTATTGAGAAATATTTTCCTAAGTTGTTTTGTATTAGGATGGAAAAACAATTCCAAGAATTGAGGTAGGAGGATGAATAAGTGGCTACTAATGAAGGAAAATTCACTCAACTTGCAAGGTATGCTCAAAATTTTATTCGAGATCTTGATAGTAAAATTAATCATTTTTAATCAGGGATAAATCCAAAGTATCGAAGGGATTTAGCTTCTCATGAGTCGAAAAGATATGAAAAACTTGTTTGATGTGAGGAGAATGTTGAAATGGGGTTTGATGATGACCAAGTGTTCTTTAAAAAACAACAGAATAAGAGGTCGAGGTGGAAGGCGAAAGGGAAGAACTCTTCAAAAAAGTCTGATGGTAATAAACTTATGTTTATAGTTTGTGAAAATTGTGGTAAAAAGCATGCTGGAGAATGTCTTCTTATTCTGGTAAGTGATGCTTATGTGGTAAAATAGTACTTGAGTCTCATAATTGCACTGAAAAATATCAGGTTAATGGTAAGACAAAATCTGATTTATAGTCTATATGATTTTTTAAGTGCAATGAAATGGGTCATTATACAAATGAGTGTCCAACGAAAAACTCAATTGAAGTAAATAATCCATAATACAAGAATAATGGGGTGATTAAATCCTTTGAAACTACTTCAGAAGATGTTGGGCCATCAAATGAAGTAGTACCAGGTACACTGTTTGTTTGTTCAAATTATGCCAATGTGTTGTTCGATTCAGGTTATACACACTCTTTCATTTATGAGAAGTTTTCTAGTAAATTTGGAATTCCATATCATGATATGAATAAAAGACATATGGTAAAAACACCTGCAGTAAATTTTGAGACAAAAAGAAAACATAAGAACATCCATGTCCTTGGGTGCGGAAAGATTCTACCTGAAACCTTATTGTTTTACCTCTAGTAGAGTTTGATGTTATTTTGGGCATGGATTGACTATCTTTTTTTCATTCTAAGATTGAATGCAGAGATAAAAAATTTTCTTTTAAGAATTATATTCAGTTTGTCTACAAAAAATAACCCTTTATTTTGATAACATATAATGAAGCCTAGAAACTAGTAAAAGATGGAAATGAATGTTACCTTGCACATATTGTTGAAAAAAAGTAACTATTCAGATTAATGATGTGCCAGTGGTAAATGAGTATCTTGATGTGTTTTCTGATGAGTTTCCTGGTATCATACCTGATCGAGATGTTGAATTTACTATTAACTTATTTCTTGATGCTAAGCCAATTTCAAAAACCCCCCTTATCGAATGGCTCGAATTGAACTTTTATATTGAAAGAATAAATTGCTACAGTTATTAGATAATGGTTTTATTCGTTCTAGCACAACACCATGGGGTGATCCTATCATGTTTGTTAAAAATATATATGGTTCGATGAGACTTTTCATTGATTATACAACATTGAATAACGTAACTATTAAGAACAAGTATCCTTTGCCTCTTATCAATGATTTGTTTGATCAGCTCCAGGGAGCTCAGTATTTTTCAAAGATTGACTTGAGGTTGGGGTATAATCAGTTGAAAGTAAATGAAGAAGATATTCTGAAGCCTGTATTTCATACTAGATATTGCCATTATGAATTTGTAGTGATTCCTTTTAGGTTAACCAATGCACCTGCTGTATTCATGGATCTTATGAATAGAATTTTCTGTGAGTTCTTGGATAATTTTTTTGTTTTATTCATTGATAATATTTTGTTTTATTCAAAAATGAAAGAGGGGAATGAAAGTAATTTAAGGGTTTTATTGGAAACCTTAAAAGACAAGAAACTGTTTGGGAAATTCTTCAAGTGTGTGTTTTGGTTATAACAAATTTCTTTCCTTGGTCACATTGTTTCAAAAAATGGCATAACTATTAATCCTGCTATAACAAAAGTGGTTGAAGAATAGCTAAGACCGACAAATATAACTGAGATCTGTAGTTTCCTTGGTTTGGAAATTTATTACTGGAGGTTTGTTGAGAATTTTTCACGGTTATCTAGTCCAAGGAATATGTAACTCAAAAAGATTTTAAGTTCATTTTGAAAAACGAATGTGATGATTGTTTTCAAGAATCGAAAAGAAGATTGGTGAATGATTATATTTTGGAACTTCCTTCCAGAGATGGTGAATTTTTCATCTACATTGATGTTTCATTGAATGGGCTTGGTTGTTTTCTTATGCAGGATGATCAGATAATTGCTTATAATTCATGTTAGTTGAAACCTTGTGAGTTAAATTACCCTACACATGATTTGGAATTAGCTGATGTTGTTTTTTTCTTTAAAAATTTGGAGGCATCATTTGTATAGAGTAAAATGGGAAATATATACTGACCACAAAATTTTGAAGTATATATTCACTCAGAAAGA
Source organism: Viscum album (assembly GCA_963277665.1). NCBI lineage: Eukaryota > Viridiplantae > Streptophyta > Magnoliopsida > Santalales > Viscaceae > Viscum > Viscum album. The sequence continues at coordinate 1,387,371,574 of OY728159.1, forward strand.
ATTGAACATGAGAAAGAGGAGATGGTTGGAATTAATCAAGTATTATGATTTCAGGATCCATTACCATACAGGAAAACAAAATAATGTGGCTGATTCTTTGAGTCGAAAAAGTAATTATTCATTTACCATGATACGTTTGGAAAGAGATGCTTTTGTTTTTGATTTTATGAAATTTGGCATAGTAGTTGTTGTTGTAAGAAATTATTATGTTTTGTTTCAGGTGTCGGTGAAGTCATCTCTCTTAGATAGAATTAAACAAGCGCAGAAGGAAGATAGTGATTTACAGAAAAAGGTACAGTTGGTTCAGAAGGGTATGTTTCATGATTTTTGCGTTGGTAATGATTGGTTTTTGAGGTTTGGGAAAATATTATATCTGTCTTGTGATTCACAGTTGAATAATGGGTTGTTATGTGAAGCTCATAGTTCCCCATTTTCAGTTCTTCCGGGTAGTACTAATATGTATAGAGATTTTCGAGAGTATTACAGGTGGGATAGAATGAAAATAGATATTACTGATTTTACTATGATGTGTTTGATTTGTCATCTGGTTAAAGAAGAGAAGCAGTAACCGAAAGGGATGCTTCTGTCATTACCGGTTCCAGAGTGGAAATGGGAAAATATATCCATGGACTTCTTTGTGGGATTACTGAAGACACTCGAGGTAACAATGTAATCTAGTTTATTGTTGATCATAGGAATAAATCTTCTCATTTCCTTCCTATTTGAGATACTTTGTCTCTGGATCAACCATCTCGGTTGTATGTTAAAGAGATAGTTAGGTTGAATGGTGTTCCCCTCTTCATTGTATCTGATCGTGATGCATGGTTTACTTCTAACTTTTGGAAAGGCCTTCAGAAGTATTTTGGTAATGAATTTAGTTTTAGTAAAGCTTTTCATCCTCAATCAGATTGGCAGTCAGAACGAACAATACTAACATTGGTGGATATGCTACGTGCTTGTTCACTAGATTACTAGGAAGTTGGGGCCAATATCTTTCTTTGGTTGAATTTTCATGTAATAATAGTTTCCATTCCAGTATATAGATGTCTCCATTTGATGAATTATATGGGAAGTAGTGTATAACTTCATCTTTTTGGGATGAAGTATGTGAATGGAAGATGATGGGACCCGAATTTGTAGAAGAGATGGCAGAAAAAGTGCAGTTGATCCGGAATCACATAACAACATCTCAGAGAAGGCCGAAAAGTTATGCAGATAACCAGAGAAGGATCTATCTTTTGAGATAGGAGATCATGTCATTCATAAACTTTCTCCATGGAAAAGTGTGATGCAGATTTGCTAAGAAGAGAAATTTGAGTCTGATGATCATTGGACATTATACAATCCTAGATAATAATAGATCATTTTATTACAGAGTGGCTTTACCTCCATGTCTATCCCAGGTACACAATTTTTTCATGTTTCTATATTGAGAAAGTATATACCAGATCCATCTCATGTTTTGAGCCTAGAGGTAGTTCAGTTGGAATAGAATCACTCTTATAAGGAACAACCAATCTACATTCTTGACCGAAGAGAGAAAATGTTGTGGAATAAGGTAATTCACCAGGTAATGGTTTTGTGGAAAACCAATATGGTTGAAGAGGAAACATGGGAATCTGAAAATGCTATGATGGATAAATACCCCAATTTATTTGATAAGTGAATAAAAATTATGAGGATGCAATTTCTAAAAGGGGGGAAGGATGTAACATCCCAGGTAAATGAATAAATATAACATTTTCATATATTTTAATATTTTTGAATTAAATATTAATTTTACTTTAAGGGGATGCTATGTTTGATGGCATACCCGAAATGCAAAAACGGGTGTCTTTGAAATCTTATGTTCCACACTAATAATATAATATTATTATTTTAAATGTTATTTAACAAATTGTCATTGTATAGGCGGGAATGTAAAAAACTAACTATAATATGATTATAAATGTTTTCTAAATGTTTTTACATTTTCTAATAAAAGTTAGAGGCATAAATAAGAATAAAAATCGATTTTAAGCATAAATACTCTACTATTCACTAAATTGTCGATTTACCGCCTTTTGATGGAAAACCCTTTTTAAATACAATTTTTGTCACTTCTATATGTACAATTTGAAAAAATAAAATTCTTCTTTAGAATTTGGAAACCAAAATTTTCATTCGGTAATTCTTTGATATTTTTATGATAAAATTAATTTTTGATGAATAGTGAAAAATATTGTATTTTCATTAAAAACTCCCTTTTAATAAAATTAATTTATATGGTTAGATTTTCTTTTTAATTAGTTTTAAAGTGTAATTGGAATATATTTTTACCATTTAATCCAATATTGGTCATTTGATTGAATTTCACTTTGAAATTGGACAAAAACAAGTGTCAATATTTTGATAGATATTATTTCTTAAAAATACGCTATTTGTTTTGACAACGAGAATTAATTATAAAATTAATTAATGCATATTTTATGAATTTTTTAAAATAGACATCATTTTTTAATTATGAATATCAAATTTAGCATAGGGTTAATTTTTGGTATTTTTCTTAAAAACATCAATTTTTGATGAATAGTGAATCCACTAAGTAATAGTTAAAAACTGCCTTTTTCATTTAAATGAAATTTTACCTCTTCTGTGAATTGAATTTCGAAAATCTGACATACATGGTTGTTATTAGTAAGTAAAATTTGTTCAATGAGATTAAAATAATTTCTGGGGAGTAGTAACTTTTGACTTTTATTTACTGCGGTTAAAGGTAAATAGGATAATTCAAGGTAAAATGAATATTATAATAACAAAAAATTACCTTAACACGTGTCCTAACCTCATTGGATTAGTAATGTCCGACCATGGGCATCCTTGGGTCGATTTGGGGACCCCATTGAGCCACTTGGGTGTGATGATGACAATTTAGATTAATTAGCTTAATGTAAAGGAAAAAAGACATAAACAAATATCTTTAATAAACCAATTTTTACATATGGTTATATAAGCTTTAATTTCTACTATAAATATTAATTATAAATATAAAATGATTTCATAAATCAAGGTATTTTTTTATAATTTTTTTACATCAAATAAATTAAATTATTTATGACATAATAATGATGCAGTTTTTACCTCATTAATATATTATTTAAATAAATAAGATTATAAATATTAAAATAATATCCAAAACCTGTCCAATTCCTATTGGATGATTTTATTTCGAATATTAGTCTTATTAAATTTCACATTAATTTATTTTTCACCTTTTTAAACCAAATATATTTTTATAATAAAATAATGTTTTCACACTTTTCTAAAGAGCCCCTCCGCTCCCTTATAAAAGGAGACCACATCTAACCAAATCCTCACACCTCTCAAGCCTTTTGTATCATCCAAAATATGCCCAATTAATCTTAATATATACCTATACTCATCTTTGAAGACTTACCTTAGTAATAAGGAACATCATGAAGACCTTTTGGTTCAAACAAAAGGAAGTTACCGAAATTAAAGGTAACCGTTTCTCTTAACATCTCTTCTTTTATTTTACTTATCCAACCCCATAAAGTCTTTTTGTTACATTATTTTATAACAAAAACAGTAGACTATATATACTAGGATGTTATTATGATATTTATTCGAACTACACTCACACACACCTCCATCTAATGGATGAAGAACATAATGTTTATGTGGATGGAAAACTAACGCCTCCCGAAACGATGATTGTTCAATTATCTCATACCACCTCTCATGGTGGCCATTATGATTGAACTATATTTAAATATGATATATATTATGTTTTTTCTTTATTCTTATGTATTTTCTATTTATATCATGCCTTAATGGTTTCCATTATGGGTAAACATGATAATCTCATTTGAGGAAGTGCGGACAACCACCCCCTCAAAGTGATATGACTCGTTAATACATTATGTGGGAAGTATAAAGGATGGAGTTAATGATATTCTATATGATATTATACTGTAATTATAACATAAATGTGTATCATTATGTTTTAATTCCTTTAAAATAATAAATAGAAATGGAAGTACCGTTAATGCGTACGTACGGATTACTGTCTCCATGAACGGTGCATTACACTTCTTACCTCTAAATGTTATATACTATTTTAAATAAAATTATATACTGGATATATATGACATATATGATATATAAATCATTAATATCATTATTATGTTAATGGATATTTGACCACATTAACAACATGTAATTACAAGAAGTCCATTTTCAACTCAAGTACCAAATATCGACAAAATGACAGTTATTAACATAAATTCCTATGTAATGTTTATAAAATGGTAATAAATTATATAAGAGGGAAAATAAATTTATAAAAGGTGATGAAGCACGTAGAAATTAACTTTAGTTTATTATTCAGAACATTAAAGAACAAACGGGTCAAGTCAGACATGACATAAGGGACTTCGTCTCAATCTCTTTTCATTGAGGCATATATTGTTTTATACACAACATTCTTTTATATGGTTTATAATCCACTTTTAAATTTAATATTATTTAAAATTAATATTCTCTCTAGGAAGCGTTTTACTAAATGAAAAAGGTAATGTTTTTTAATGTTAGTAGTGATGATAATATTTTCTGCCGCCGCGAGAATTATTTGATCTTTGGCTTCCTTAACAAGCTGTAATGTTTTTAAAAAAGAATATAAATACCATATACTCTTTTTACATATTTTTTTATTGAAAAAGGTTTTGATAATATATTTTTTATGTCAATATATTTAAATTAAATATTTTGATTGAAATGTGAAAATGTTATCTTTCCTTATATTTGTGTTATGTGTTATGACTATGTTATGGTTCTTGGGAATTGTTTACTTATATGGGTGTTTCTATGATAAACCTAGGGTGGGTGATCCCGAGATAGATCTCCAATGAATTAGGTAATGTGACAAAGGTAAACATGATTGTTTCTACTAAGATATTTAGAGAATATATTGTGATGGGTATTCCAAATGTAACTCCCTACATAGCTGTGAAAGCTACAACGTAACTATGTTATGGATTCCATAAGTTACCTTTATGATTTATGATTTCTATGTGTTATTAAAAAAATTATGATTTCATGAGGTAAGTAAAAGAGATTATGTTTTTTATGTATTTATGAACTAATGTTTTCTTTCATTGTTTAATAATCCTTGCTGAGATTTTTATGCTCATCCTATGTTTTGAAATGTTTTTCACAGGACAGCAGGTGGAATAGGGTCAAGGACGGGATCAAGGAAATGTCATGTTGTCTAAAACATAGAACTAGAAATGACACTTTTTTTCAAGAGTTTTTATTTTATAAAAAAATGGAAACTGAGTAGAAGTGTCTAATTTATAATATATGAGATGTAATGTAATAGTTATGGCCTAATTCTCTAAAACTATAAACCAGAAAAGATCCTCAATGTGAATTATTCATTTAAATAAAGATTATGTAATGTTTTAAGGCCGGGACCTTTTAATAATTCTTTATAAAATTACCATGAAATTTTTTATATACATTTCATAATCAATGTAATAATATATTCAATAATTTAATCCCCTATTGAGTAAATATTTTCTGATAAGAAATAAAAAACGGTAAAATCGAACTAAAATTAATGACTCAGAAGACCAGAAAAAGAACTCATAATTGTGTTTTATTTTCAAATGCCATAATAATTTTCTCTAAAATAATCATTAATATATGTTTTTATGAATTATGGGATCTAATATTATTAATAAATATTTTAGAACATAAAAATATCATTTGAAAGTAAACAAATTTAAATAATAAATTAAATGAGGAATATGGTGAATAATGAACTAAAATTTATGTATCATTCACCATTAAATATGATATAATAAATAATCATCCATTATTGATGAAGATCATATTTGATTCATCTAAATTTTATCCCTTCTCTAGAGTCATAAAATAGATGAATCGGAATCACTCATCATATAATTGAGATCTGCACCCTCTTCATCATTCAAGAACATTAACACCTAGAGTTTTTATTTATTATAATTTATTAGAAGAAATTTAATTTCACTAATATACTTAAATACATGAAATTACAATGTAATATTTTATTACACACAACATCATGTTATGAATTAATTATACGAAACACTATGTTTATCTTTTTTAACACAAAACAAATAGTTTAAATGAAACATCCATATATTGTTAATATAATTTTTAAATCGGAATAATCCTAAACTAATAGTTAAACATAGGGATATTATTATTGATAAATAATTATTAAATAGTAATTATATTGGTTTTATGTAATGAAAACATATTTATAATATTGTATTACTATTTAAAAAACTATTTATAAATTTTAGAAATACAATTTTAAAAAATAAATAATTTTTATATATCTTATCAAACAATAATAAGATTAATTTTTATAAAATTTATAAAATTAATATGATAAAATATTCCATACATTTTAAATCATCACCTTAAAATTTTATTATGGTGAATATTGTGTATTGTTCTGAAAAGTTTCATTTTTTCTGTGAATTGTGAAAAATGATGATTTTTAATCGAAAAAATAATTTAATTTAAATATTAAAAAAGATAAAAAGATTGTAAACATGGTTAAAAATAGGAATTTATTTTATTGTATAATTATTAATTTAATTTATGTCATTTAAATGATATTTATATTGTATTTTGATATAAAATGTTTTGAATCTTTTGTACTTTTTCATCATAAGCAACTATCTTGTTTAGTCTGGGAGGATATTCTTATGCCTCATTTTGAAAAGTATATGAATTCAAAATTTAAAAATAGAATCCATATTTGAATAAAAAATTTATTTACAATTTCTTTTAGGTTCAACATAAATTGTTTCCATAGTTAATGGAGAAAATATAAAAAATTCATTACCATTAACATTGTATAAATTGATTTACCGGGTGTAAAAAATGAATATAGTTGTTTAAAATTTCCTAAAACCTGTGTAACACAAATTGGAGTGCCATATATTGACCATGTTTCTTCTATTTCAAAAAATAACCATTTTTTAGAATTTATTCATGATAAAAACAAGACTATTATTGAATCATTTTAGAAAATTACAGGTGTGTCGCTCACATATCATATAACAAAAAACCCATAATCATATCATATTCACAAAATAAAATCCATTTGGATAGTAAAATACCTAAAAAAATCCAATAATTCTTAATTTGGATATAAATTCATCATAGAATGTATTTTGGTTCTAATCTAAGGGGGATACTCGAAGAAGAGGTAATGTTCACCGATAAGAGTTTTTATCTTTTTTCCTTCATCCGCATCAATATATTTTTTTATACCATGTTGATATAATAAAAATATTATATTCCATATAATATGGTATTATAATGAAAATTTAATGACCTACAATAATCTCTAATTCCATCAAATGGGTTACAAAGTCATCATTCATGTGTGTAGCGGACTACAGCCTCACGAACCAATGTCATTTATTTTTTCATTTTCACCTATCATGGTTTTATATAATAATTGATTTATAATTTTTATATGATATGTAAGATTTTTTATGATTAGTAAATTATTATATCACATATACCTTCACATTCTTCATATTTTGGGAATACGATAACGTTACTCATGTGTAAGACGGTTTACCGCCTCATGGAGAATCGTTATTCATTCAATATTTACATGTAATGTAATAAGGACTACATTAATGATAATATTTTATATATGTATTATATAAAAAATATTTTTAATGATAATATATCATTTAATTTTCATTCATTCAAACTGTCGATATAATGACAAAAACGTTCATTCATACTTACAACCTACCCACTCCATGAATGAGGTATATTATTTTTAACCCCTAACTTTTTTTTATTACTGTAAATACATATATATTGAATATTTATGAAATTTATATAATGGTTTAAATTATACATATTATTAAACCATTATTTAAGTAAGAGGAACAAAAAAATGCATACACAAAAAAGTAGTTATTTATTGAAACCTATGTTCAACATAGATATATTGATAAACTAGAAATAAGATGTCAGAAGAAGATAATATATGGTAAGGTATATATTTATAGTTCTCTTATATATATTTAATATACATTTATTTGTTATATAGGTGGTCGGAATGTGTATGATGGAATTCAATACAAAATGTGAATTATTTCTTTCAAAATTTTCCTTCTTTGATAAATATGTTATGTTATGCTCCAATATTCTTTTTTGGTGTATATACAGAGCATTTTACATGTATTATCATGATTTTATTTTTCCCCATAATTTTATAAAATTCATTTAATGTTATTACTTCTTTTTTTATTGATTCATTGTTACCATTGTGTAAATGCTTTTTTGTTAGAATCTCATAATTTATCATGGTTATTTAAAATTATGTTTTAGATGATGAAATAATATGATCCATCACTGAATAGACTCATTAATTAAATTTTCCTATTTTTAATCATTAAATTTTCAATTAATAGTTACATTTATTCACTCCTTTTTACTATGAATAATTTATAAAAAAATTAATGAAAAAATGATTTTGTTTATCTCTTCTATCAGAACTCCACTTTCATCCAAATTTTTTTTATAAAACTCATTACAAAAATTTATTTAGCATCTTGAAGTTATTATTAAGTTCCATTTTTACCCATTATTGGATTTTTATAAAATATTTTTAATAGAAAATGTATATATTTTCTAATCAATTCTTGATTTCATTTTACAAAAAAGTGAAACGATGATTTTTTTTAACACATTGCACATTATCATAATTATTTGACATCATGAACAATCATTTCCTTTATGATTACTTAATATGTTTTCATTGTTATTTTTGAATAAATTTATTTTTTAAATCTTTTGGGGTTTAAAATGTATTTTCATAGGGGAATAGATATTTTCCTTTAGAAATTTTTAAATTTATATTTTGAAATTTTTTTCTTTATAAGATGAAATAGGGCGATGTTACCTATGCCTTACTGGGAATATGATCCAATGATTCAATTAATTTTCTTCCCATGATTTTTTTTTATATAATGATTTTATTCAACCAATTTATCTTCCATGGGTTATACCACTATGAAATTCTTATAAATCCCACATCTTTTCATGGGTTATGATATGATGAAATGATTATGAATCCTATCTCTTTTATATAGGTTACGATATAAGGAAATGTTTGTGATACCCATTACATTCCGTCAAATGTTATATGATTAGTTTTTATCATCATGGGTAACACATAAATATAGTTTTTATTTTGAGAAGGGTGGTACATATATCTTCTTCAAATTCAATTTGTAACAATTTATAACTCATGATATAGAAAAGATTGGAAAGTGGTGTAAACCAGGTTCAGATAAAGATGTTTTACACTATAATGTTTTTGGAAGTGATCCATGAATTCTATTTTTTTGGGAATGAACCCATTTCAGTATGACAACCTTGGTAGTGATCCTTGACTACTATACGGATTGTCTTTATGTCTACGTGTATGCAAAAAATTACATGTCCTATGCAAATTTTATGCTCTTAGGGATCATGTAAATATATTTATCTTTGATTAATGTCTTATAAACTACCAATATTTATTCAATGAATGAAGATTATGATAATTTATGTCAATGGTATGGTTTTCAAATGTTACTCTCCTGTCCTCACATTCATATATTCTTGATATTATTACTTGTCTCCATTATTTACGGATACTAATAATATAATATCACACAATATTATGTTTCCTTTCCAAAATTTATCAATATATGTATTATGTGTGACAAGAGTACAAATGGATTTAGTTTTGAAGAACATAGTGGAATATAAAATATCATAATAATAAATTAGTTATTTATTATTTCAGTTTAACCAAAGGCACTAGACCTAAACTATTTTGGATTCGATAGTCATGTTATGAAAAGAATATTCATCTCATAAGATGTAATATTTAATTTTTATGTGGTTGGTTAGCTACCATTGGAATCAGTTAAAGGTTTATATTACCTATGGAAACTATGATGAGAGAAAAATTTATACAATCCCTATTGATTCGTATAATAATAATTCTAAAGATGAGTCTCTGTATAGAAATATGTCTGGGAATTTTGTTAATTGATTGGGAATGTGTTTTCCTTGTAATTACATCCATTTCTAGATACTACATGTGGATGAGGATCTTTTAAAAATAAAGATGGTGTTAATAACTCAAAAAAGTCTTGTTGCGTTTGACTTGAGAGTTAACTGTTGTACGATAACTAGCCATTCTGCCCACATAGTTTTAAACTTCATTCATATATTCTCTTTAAATTCAAAAACTCGTTATGATACATAATTAAATATTTTAACTATATCCATGAATGACCAAAGATAAACCTAAGGTTCCACATATTTAAAATAACGATTCTTTATTTAGGCATACTATGTTTGAATTTTCATGATTATGTGGTTCCCCACTATGGTTATTGTTCCTTAAAATATGATTTTTGGTTTTAGTCAACAGATAAAACCAAATAAAACCATGTTAATTCTAAGTGCGATGGATAATGAAATAATTTTCCTCCAGAGTGAAAATATTATGGGAGATGGAATGAAAAATATTATTGTTATACTGAATAATATTTATCATGATACGAATCATTAGGTACATCAAAATTAATAAATGGTGGTACAAAATTCTTTAGAGTCCATCATTAGGATGCATCAAACTTCCTCTAGTGGTTTTAGTGATCTTACAGTTTTTAAGAATTTGATTATTACTACTTAAATGTTAAGTTTTGTTCTCATGTGGTTGGAAATAATTAATTAATTTTTCATGAATTTCACTTTGAAGGTGAAATAGATCAATGGTGAAATATTATCATGAATATGAGTAAAAATTGGGAAATTAACTATGTAAAGACCCGAAAATTTCAAGGGAAATATTTTTCTTTATTCTGTTTAGAATTTTACGAGTACATAGTTTCTGACGGCAACTGATTCCGAAGCCCGGTCTGCCCGTAATCAATTTCTGAAGTCTAGATCGGGTACGTTCAGTGAATGAATGACTGGGTTTCCCTAACTTTTGAACCGGTGCTCGGAATCGAAATATGAGGGCACCTATGAAACTACAACGCTAGTAATTGCTTAATAACCCTTTTCTGGAGTTTCATTTGCTCAGGTGAGGTTATTAAATTTTGGGGGTAACTGAAGAATAAAATAAAATTTTGTGCAACGAAATTTTATTTTTATTTAAGGTAGCTTAACCCTAAGCTTGATGGTTGGAGTGGGACCCACTAATACCCTAACTCCTAGGTAGGATATTATTGAGGTAGGGCCCACACGAGCCCCACCCCTTTATTTCTGTTTACATTCCACGTGCATTTAATATGGTAACTCACTCGCACCCCCTTTTTAAATGGGAAGTCAACTCTCGAGTTTAATTATTTTTTCAAACGACCCATTAATTTTCCAATGCTCGATTTTTAATTCATGATATGTTTTTGAATTTCAAAAATCGTTGGCATGGGAAATAAAATAAGGCAAAGCCTTATTTTATTAAGTGTTGTTTTGTTGTGCAGGAAGAATTGGGAGAGTAATTACTCAAGTCCTTGGAACTTCTTCTTCCTCCTTGAATAACACGATGAACGTACCGTCGCCGACGAAGAACGCCGGCCTCCGACGAAGGACAATGAAGGACGCCGATTCCTCGGAGATCGACGATGCTACGCCGTGTACCGTGACGCCGACAATCCTCCTTCTGTGACGCTTCTTTTGTGACGTTCCATCTCCCGCGATAAACCTTCGTTCGACGACACCTTGAGGTAGGGGGTTTGGTTTAATTTAATTTTTGTGGATTTTATCCTCGGTCTTTGATTAAATTGTTGATAGTCATTGAGCCGCCTGTTATCGTAATAACGGGAGGAGGTCGGACCTCACGAACATGGCCGACCCTACTCCCCCTTTTTATGTTTTTTTTTTGCGGTACGAGTAAAGGCGGCCTGGTACAGCGGCACCACGTGGAAACAATGAAGAACCAGAGAAGAAGCTCAGTGCCATCGCGTCGTGCCATTGCGGCGATTCGAAGGCTCCACAGATCATTTAATTGATAGAGGATCGTCGGGCATTGACAGAACTGGATGCGGTGGTATTTTGAAGGCTTCGTAGTGAAGGGTAGGTCCCGTGAGGACAGCCGGTGAAAACGGCAGGCAAAACGGACCACCGGAGCACGTCCAGTGGTCCGCGGAAGGCCCTGCCGGCGCGCCTCCCGGGAGGACCGCCGCACCTGAAGTCGCGGCAGCGGGTGGCCGGTCCCGCGGCCGCGCGGGACCGAGGTGGGACTCGGCGCTAGGGCGCGTCCACTGGGAAGGAGCAGCCCCCCACGCGGAGCCACGACGTCAATCAAGGGGGTTGCCGCCCACTTTGCACGGCCGCTCAGCCACAGCCGAGCCGACCCCACTCGGCCAGCACCGACCCGCACCGGGCCCAGACCCCCCGTTTTCTGACCACTTCGGTCTTTTGCCCATATCCTGGGTGACGAAGCTCTGATCAACGCATCACCAGTTTTGTAGCGATCCTTGGATCGAGACGGTCATTTTGGTATATTACGCTCAATGTTACGGAGAACATTGTGTATGAAGGGGTTGGTTCGAACACGAAACCAACCGGGCCATCGGAGCGGAAACACTTATAACATGAGCTCCGGACGTCTGATTGACATGACGTCGACTTTGATGGATTCCTCTTAGTGAGGCAGACTTTTTGGATTATTCCGCTCAAGGTTTCGATGATGTTGGAGTGCGTTCGGGTTGGTTTTGACTTAAAAACCAACCGGGACCCTGGAACGAAAAAGCCAATAACTCTCAGACCGGGCGTCCGATTGACGCACCGTCTGTCGTGTTGTGTTCCTTTTGACGAGACAGAACATTGGGACACATCAACTCCGGACTACGTGTCAGTTGTTGTATCGATCCCCCCCCCCCTTGGCTCATGGAGCGGACCCTCCCGGAACGAGCATGATGTGTGCGGGAACCCTAGTGCTGGCTGCGTCTGCGACGGTGATGACTTCCGTACTGGAATCCTCCATGGGTTCGACAACTGCGAAAACCGTACGATAATCCTTAGTGGGTTCAACGGAGATGACTACGGTACTTTCAATATATATGAACCCCTAGGTATGGCTGAGACTTGATGACTGATGATCGATCGACTCGGTGTGTTTCAGATAGCCCAGTGGGGAGCGTTTGGTTGTAGCGGCAGACCCACGGCGGAGGAGCGCTTGGTTGTAGCGGAAAACCCGCAGTACTCAACAGAAGGAGTACCTATGGAGGCTATGAGGGGGAGCACTTGGTTGTATCGTTAAACCCGCGGCGGAGGAGCGCTTGGTTGTAGTGGCAGACCCATGGTGGGAAGCGCTTGGTTGTAGCAGCAGGCCCACAATACTCAACAGGTGGAGTACTACAGTAGTCCAAGGTTAATGGGAAGTGCATGGTTGTAGCAGCAGGCCCATTGTACATGATAGAGGAGGAGTTTCCCCAACAGCTATGGTTTCGACATCATGATTAAATCCTGGTTTGAGCTGAATCTTGACATTCAATCATTATCTTCGATATGATTGACTTATGGTTTTGGGTTGTGTTATCCTGTGTGGATTGGTTGTGCTATCCTATGTGGACGTGATCGAACTTGGGCTCAGATGTTGGATCCGCACTGGGACCAATGACTTGGGTATTTGTATGGTAATATACTTAAGTAGTGTTGGATGTTACTTTGTGATTGTCTCTTTTCTTTGTGGTTTATCCTTTGTGGATTCAAAGAGACCTCTGGGGGTCTCAGGGTCCCTATTGAGTATCATATACTCACCCTTGCACGGGCTTCGCCCGCACTACGTTGTGTTGGTTTTAGAGTATGGACATCACTGATCGAGGTTGAGGCTTGTAGAGCTGGACGGTCCCCAGAGGAGGAACCCATGACGAGTCGGTGCCTAGAGGTGGATATCACGACGAGTCGGTACCTAGAGGTGGACCACTGGACGGGACGCATACAGGGCGGACAGTAGGACCCGAGGAGCTGAGGAGGCTATCTGTACCCACCATTCAGGTGGGATTTCCAGTGGACGGCTCGGTGTTGTAGCTTTACTTTTCAGTTGTGGTACTTCCTTTCCATTTGTACTTTACTTTCAGTTTGGGTTTTTATTTTGGCCCACTTACTTTTCCACACTTACTTTTAACCAGCTTTACTTACTGTTTACTTCTGGTAGTTTACTCTGTGGTGTGTGTTTACTTTATAAAGTCAATTCCTTTCCCTTTTGTCGGGATTTACGCCTTTGTGCTAGTCTCCATCCCCTGGCCTATGGGAGGCGGGCTTGGGGTAGTCACAACACGGGCCCTGAGGACAGGTCGTGAAAAACTACATCGATTTGGATGAGTTCGTGAACATACAAATATGAATCAGTACATTCCTTATGTTATTCGTATAATTATAGATAAGGAGTTCCTTAAGCTAAAGAAATCTTGACAAATACATTGGTACCTATATGGAAAATATTACAATAATTTTGAGGTTCACATCCACTATTATCATCAAACATGAATGTAAGGTTAATTGATTTTTCAGTATCATTAAACCAAGCCTATAAAATGCATTATCCATTATAATAATTAGTATCTATGAATATATTGATAGATTTGAAATCAATATGGAAATGGAGGTTAGATATATGTATCAATTGTCTGGGATAGAAAAGAAACAAAATATGAAATTCAATGGAAAAAATAAAAACCACTAAGAGAGAAGGATGAGCTTCATTTATACTCAATGTGTAGGAATAAACATGAAATAATTGTGTAAAGGTGACAAGTTAATGATTAAATTATTTAAGGTAATGTCATCCGATAACTGATTTCCAATGTTATGAGAAGATTTATGAAAATAATGTTAATAGATAGAGATCTACACAAAAGTCTCCATAGACACATCGATTTTTAAGATATAATGAGTGTGGGCACTATGTTAGGTAATGATTGAATCTGAAGGATAATGATGATGATTGACATTAGAAATCTATTAAGATGAGGGAAATGTAGAGATATCATGAGATCACAATTTTTGGTTAGGGGTGTGAAAATAATTTGGTTAAAAGATCACATACCATCTACTCTATAGTAGATAATTTCTTATATGAATCAGGATATTCCCACTTATTCATAGTTGAATAATTTTTTAATTTTATAGATATTAAACCCAAATGATTAAATGTAGAATTACTTGTGAAATCCCTTAATGGTATGATGATCACATATCAAGTATTTGATTCATCTCTAACTGATGTTAGTGGGAATGTGCTTCCTCAAAATATTTTCATTCTTTATTTGGTTGAATGTGATGTCATCATCAGTATTTATTGGATTTCATTGAAAATTGAAAACATCAATTCTTATTGAAGTGATTTGATGTTTGATATTACAAAACAACCTATGATATTTTAATAATGTCAGGATAAGTGAAAAACTTCTATGGTTATCACCACCCTTTTTGTGTTTTAATTACCATTTAAAATGGGTTTCTATCTCATGTGGTTTGGGAGAAACTCGATATCAATGATATTCTAATTGTTTAGGAATTTATATCTATCATTCTAGAAGAATTTCTTAGTATTACACTAAAAAATAAAATATGAGTTTTCAATATAACTCATAAATAGTTTCATACCAGTTTCATTGACTCCATATATACTGGTCCTGATTGAGTTGCATGAATTAAAGAATAATCTCATGGGGATCATTGAAAAGTGACTAATTCAAGAAAGTGGTTCACCATAGGGTCCACAGATTATTTTTATTAAAAAAATCAAAACATCAATGTGACTCTTCATTAAATATCGAGTGATTAAAAGAATCAAAATTAAGAAATAGTATAATATTCCGCATATAGATGTCTTCATGGATTAATTTCTCTTAGATTAATACGTATCCAAATTTTACCTTCATTATGTATATCATCAATTTAAGGTCAAGAATTAGAATACACACAAGGAAATATTTCTTACAGATTATGGAAATTACTATTATATAGTGAATCCATTCTATCTTACTAATAGTCCCCCTATAATAATGGATTTAATTAATGGATTCTTTAGATATTATCTCGATCAGTTTTTATAGCTGTTATAGATGAAATATTTAACTATTTCTATAGAAAAGAAGATAATGATTATCCATTATTAATTTTTCTAATGAAAGTATAGAAGGATAAAATATATGAAAAAATTTATAGCCTTTGGTATTTTTTGAAAATGGTTTCATTGTCGGGTTATATAATTTTGAGAGAGGTTATATCAATAGATCAATCAAATAAAAAGGTTATTGGATATTAGCCCAGACCAACCACAGTAAATGAAATCAATTATTTTATTGGTGTAGTTTTATATATCTGATGGTTTTTAGAAAATTAATCAAAACTAAATTATACACTCACTAGTATATCAATGATGTGATCTGAGTTCCTCTAGACGGATGAATGTGAGGAAAATTTCCAAGAACTAATGAGAAGAGTTGTTAGTACACAAGTGCATACATTAACATTTAGTGGAGGAGGGTTTGTAATCAATATTGATGTATAAATGAATGGTCTATGAATTTTTATTATGAATATTAAAATAGTTGTGTCTTATTCCTAAAGACAATTTGTGATTCATGAGAAACACTACCTAAATAATGATTTGAAGTTAGCATGTTACTTTTCATTTTGATTATATGGTTGATTTAACATTTTGGGGAAATGTGCTATATATATACTAATCACAATAGTTAAAAATATATATTCACATAAAAGTAGTTGAATATTCCCCAAATAAGATATTACGTTAAGATTAAATATTATGGCTACTCAATACATTACCACCCACCAAAGTAGAACAAGGATGATGATGCATTTAGTCAAAAATACAATGCTAGTTTATCCATGTTTAGGATCACATAAGATAAAATATTTTTGTATTGTCAAATGATGAATTTGGATATCCTAATTTAAGGGGAAACATATTATCATTCCCTATTTAATGTTCAATTATACAAAAATTTAATGATTAAAGTAGAAAATGAGGAATATTTAGAGATTTTAAATAATGTTAGAAATTATCATGAGGTTAAAATAGATCATGAAGGGATCATAGTGTTCTGAATTAATATTTCTATTCCTTCCATAATTTGTATTAATATGTCTATTTAGAGTAAGCTCATAGTTTTTCATTCATTATTCATCATCAAATTATGAATTTGTATATATATTAGGGAGAATACTTCTAGAGGGATCATATAAAAAGGGATATCACATAGTTTGTTTCTTGTTTCATGATATCGCATCATGTTAATGATATTATGTAAAAGAACAAGGGGTTGTTACATATATTACCCATGATAGAATTGAA
Organism: Viscum album; assembly: GCA_963277665.1. Lineage (NCBI taxonomy): Eukaryota > Viridiplantae > Streptophyta > Magnoliopsida > Santalales > Viscaceae > Viscum > Viscum album. The sequence continues at coordinate 1,387,388,996 of OY728159.1, forward strand.
ATGCGAACACATCACCAAGCATTTTGTTTTTTGGCTCCTCAAAATATCTTACTAGAATAATGTTTTATGGGTTACAATTTACTGCCTTAAAATGTCAGTATACTTCAACTCTATTAGAGAATAATTATCAATTGATCATATTTCCAAAATAAATTTTTTTGAGGTGGTAAGGTTTTATGGAGTACCAAATTAAATTATGTACGATCAGGATCATAGGTTAAAATCACTGTTCTTGATAATTCTTTACCATGTTCTTTATGAATAATTTTTTTTATGTAATTAAAATCACACCCAAATAGTTTTTTATTTTTATTGGACTATTAATCCCATGGATGATATATTGAGATCTAGTTATATAGATTCCAATGGTGTTTTGCATCAACACTTTCCCCTAGTTTAGTTTTCTTACAAAGGTATCTTTTATTCAATAATATAGGTGGATCCTTATGAATCCCTCTACATAATAATTTGTAGATACCCAATGTTCAAGAATAAATTTGGATTGATAATGCTATTAGGTCATGAGATTACTAATGAAATTTCATAGATGGTTAAGGCCATTTAGAAATATATAAACGATTATCATATTTAGCTGAAAATTTATGTTAATTTTCACAAGCATGATATTAAATTTGATATTGGTGATAATATGTTTCTAAAAATATCCCTATCGAATAAGGTTATGATATTTGTGACGAAAATTAAACAATTCCCTAGGTATTTCGATCCCTTCGAAATTCATGATAATGTTGGGATAGAAGACTCTCGGTTAGTGCTTCCACCGAACCACTCTCATGGTTATGATATGTTCAATGTATTTCTTGTGAGATTTTTAAAACATTATCCATAACATATATTGAATTTTGATGTAATAACATTGGAGTAGGATCTTTCCTATGATGAACAACTAGTGGAGATTGTAGATCATAAAAAAATGTTCTTATTAAATAAGGCCATAGACTCAGTCAATTTTTTCTAGTGAAACCACAAGTTTGAGGAGGATATATAAAAGCATTAGGATATAATGAGGTATATGTATCTCCATTTTATATATTAGAATAATTAAATTTTGAGTGAAATTCATTTTAAGGGTGTAGAATGTAACACCCTAAGGATTTATGAATTATTATTTTTTGAATAAATTAAAATTCTTTTATTATTTTATCATAAACACTACCCTCAAGATAATATTTTGTTATATTGTTCAATGATTTATAATTAAATTACACAGAACACCACGTTCAGCATGTGTTACATGAAACCAAGAGATTTAATGAAACTGGGTATATTATTAATATATATATTTGATTATGAATATTATAACCTCCCCATTAAAATAACATATTCTAATAGTAATAACTAATTTTTAAATAATTATTTTTATGGTTTTATGTATATAAAATATATTTATAAAAAGTAACTTATTTTTTTAAAAGTCTATATAATATATAAAAAAACATTTATTTCAATAAATGAATTTTTTGAATATTTGTTCACAATAATAAAATTATTTTTTGAAAACTTTAGAAAATTAATTTGTTAAAATAAACTAAATTTTTTAAAAATAATTTCCAAATTAGGATGGGTGAAATTTTGGAATTTTTATTAAGGGTATCATTTTTAGATGAAAAAGTCACAAGATTTTAATTTAAAACATAATTTCAGTTTAAATTTTTTATAAATTAAATTAGTATATAATTTTTTTCAAGTAATTTTTTTATATCTCTAATAATAAAATTTATTCCATTTTAATAATTTTCAAATTGTTTTTTTAAACATTTCTATATTTTGTATTTTATTCATTAGAAACCATATTTCTCTTCTCATCTATGGGATTAAGTTTATATTTAATTTCTATAATTATGTGAATTTATTATGGATAGATGGATTATTTATTTTGAATTAGAATTATTTATATATAATAATAATGTTAGATTAATTTGTTTTAACAAATGGGTATGGTTAAATTTAAACATTATTTACCACGGGTGAGGTAAAACTGATTTATCGGTGGGTTTACATAAGAATATAAGTGTTATAATTACATACCGTATTATTTGACACCCATTTTATATCAATAGTTCAAAATAAAATATTATATTTTTGATAATATATAATTTTAGAGGCTTTCATCATGAAAAAAATTTGGGTATGAATGAATCCTTTCAAAAAAAATAAATGTGTCCCACTCATCCCACTTATAAAATTCCACCCATTCTTCATTCCTATTAACACCTTTAAACCAATTTGATTCAAAATATACATATAGAAATAACATCTCCACTTCCCTCCTCATATAATTTAATCCTTATTTCAGATTTAAATGAAAACTATAAATTATTTTGGTGTTAATCTAATAAGGATACACAAACAAGAGGTCATATTCATCAACAAGTACTTTTATTTTATTTCTTCATATACCTCTTACAATTAGTATTATAATATGTTAACATAAAAACTTCAGTATAAAAAAATATAATTTTACATATTTATGTTATGTTAATGAACTACTACCTTCTCTGATGTCATAGAATGGGTTACGAATTCATCTTTTGTTTATACGCTGGAATACCACATTTTGAACCGATATATTTTGTTTTTTTACATTACCACAAATTAATTTTTGGTATAATTATGGAATCATGGGTTTTATGTGGTATTTATTATGTTATTATAAATTTTTAATTAGTATCACACATACTTTCTTTGACAACATTATGTGTGGAAACAATAACATCACTCATGTTTATGGTAGATTATATCCTCACGAAGCAATGTGATTCGTTCATGCATTATTGAGAATATAGAAAAGATTTATTTAGTGAATATATGTGATATGTATGGGAAAATAATTATTATAGATTTATAAGATATAATTTTCCTTTTTTCCTCATATATGCCTAGATAATGATAACAATGTTCATTGGTACCTACGACATATCATCTCACTAAATGATATATTTCAATTTCTATCAATCTATTCTTGGGATTACAATAAATAAATATATAATAAATATTTTTAATATTTGTATCATGTTTATCATTATTTTGAAGACTAAACCATGATTTTATTATGTGGGAAAGAATAACATCTCAAATCATGCAAGAAAAAAAGAAGCTATTGTCTGAAATGTGAAATCAACAAAGAATTATTAAAAACCCAATAATAGAAAGTCATAAGATGATCATAGATGTTGTGATGTATATGTATGAATATTTGTTTTTTAGTTTTATAGTAGTATTTTATTATTATAAATGATGTTTTATAATGTACAGTGGAATCTAATAATTAATATAAGGTATTTATGTCCCAATTTTCTTTCATTGCGACAAATGTTTTATTATACACCTATATTGTTTTAGGAGGTGTATATGCATCCCCTAAGGAAAGAAATAACATTTAATTATATATTATCATTATTTTATAAGTTTCATTTTATATTTTTTACTTTATGTGGATTTTAATTCAATGCATCCAATGTGTTAAAGATCTTATGATACAATCTATTCATTTTTAGGGTTGTTAATGAATAGGTTTCGTATGATAATATATTATCATATATATTTAATGAAACTATTTAAATTTATTATCCCTTGGTTATCCATGAAATATACATTATATTCTCATGTTTTCCAAATCATCGGTATTTCAAATAAATGAGAAAATTATTTTATTAAAAACATACATTAATTGTCTCTTCTATCGATAAACCATTTTCATCCAAAACCATGTTTTCTAAAAATATTCATTAATTTTTTTTAATATGTTATAATATATTTAAAAGAAATTTTTACCCAATATTTAGTTTTTAGCAAATTTTATTAATGGAATATTCATGTCATTTTTAAAATAATTATCTTTTACTTTTATCAAAATTTGAACAGAATCATTGGATTAACGTGTACGAAATTAACAAAATTTTCCATCGTCATAACTAGTCATAGAATTAAAACATCATTAAATGTTTTTTCCATAAAACAATCCATCCTATGATACCCCTATAGTTATTTAATTATTAAAATGGAGATAATGAACCTAATTCCATCCTCCATTAGGCTCCAACGTCACAACTAGGCACTAAGGTTCTACAAATTTCACAATATCTGTGGCATTTCCATTTTAAGAAATAGGGTCGGGTGATATGATGAATCATTCACAATATTTCATTGAGACACATATATAAGAAACCAAAAATCTGTCCCATAATGAATGTATAAATAGAACTAATACAAATACAAAAAAGTCTCCAATGTAAAATACCCCAAAGTAAAGATAAATATTGAACACAACAACTATCCAATGATCCGAACTAGAATCAACTAGCATTGTCCGCATAATCCTCCAAGAAACGAGAAAATATTATTATATAGGTATACTAATAATACATGTATAATCTGTAGGAAACCCAATGTCACTCATGAAACTGTATAAGGAGAACACTAATGCACCTGTGAGAAAATGGCAGAACCAAATACCACCTATACAGGTATATAAAACATCCCAACCTCACCAATACATTCTCACAAAATAAAAAATCTATGGAATATAATATAAATTAAATTTAATCTATGATAGGGTACCCCACACCACTTTTCCACTAACTAGCCACTCTCACTCTCTAATGGAAAATGTCCCTGCACTCCCACATCTTCTGAATATACCTCCTCGCTACCTGCCCACACACACCATGTCCCCACAACACATCCCACCAACACAAACCTAGGACACATTTAACATCACATCCCACCCACACACACCTGATCCATATAACACATTGCATCCCTCCCACACACACCTAGGCCAATTACCACCACACATCTCGTGAAATATCTTCTCACCCAAATGAAAACTTGGAAAGCACATCATAAATTTTCCTAGAGACACATGGGATACGACATCACAAGTCATCATGAAAATACATGGGGAACCACATCAAAAATCATACCAGAAACACTTGGGAAACCACATCACAACTCGCCCAATGATGCTTAGGGAATCATCTCATAGAAGAGGGAGCAAGGAAGTGCTTCTTCCCAACCATCCAACCTCCCACCGAGATTTCTAGTAATGACACCCCCGCATGACGATGCAGGTGTTCGGAACATATTTATCAACATGCATGGGGTGAGAATAGAAATATAAATTTAAATAAAAATATATATACAAGGAAACATACATATCTTAAATATATAGTTTTAGAAACAAAATCACTAACCAAATCACGTTTTCCCCGCTTTATTGCTACCTAGAAATGCACAAATCTATAAAAATAAACAAAATACATAATTCATTCTTAATATTTTATTAACATTAAGCCATTTTCTATATTTTACCATTTAAATTTTTAACATTAATATTAATTAATTTACCATCCACACTTATTGGGAATCTACCATGGAACAATGTTGATCAAACAACATAGAAATATTCATTTTTGAAGGTAAAGAGCCTTGATAAATTAACATGTCTTCACATTACCTCTCCATTTAATAAGAATCCCTTTAACATAACATTTCAATCCCTGAGATATATAGTAGATCTTTCTACATGTTATTCCTAGAGACTTCCTAGGAGAATAGCCCATACCAATCACTATTTTCCATCTTCAAAATCATCCTACCAAAAATACCATACCAACCAAAACAACCCCCCCCCCCCACTCACAAACAAATCCAGCAACATTTTATAACACAAACAATTTAACATCTCTACTACATAATAAAACCACTGATAATAGCCCCAATATACATAGACATTCCATACACTTCCACCTTCACAAGAACATTCATCACATTTCACAACTTTTAATTGGGGTGGTATCACAGAACCCATATACTAGTGAATACAATTTATTATAAAAGTGTAAATAATTAAAAAAAATTATATTGTTAGGGTGATTCCAAAAAATATAAATCAATGAAACGACCACAAAATATCTATCTAGCATAATTAAATCCACTAATGGATATAGTTATCAATGGTGAATCAATCCCAAATAACGACATTACCAAAATCAATATCAAAGATGTAAAATCTTGTAAATCAAGCCCCCTTTACCCGTTAAATTCAATTTAACCAATTCATTATATTATATTTATCCATAATAACCCAAACCTATAGTTTAAATAAGTTAAAAACCCTCCATAATAATACACAAGAAGAGAAAAATGGTAAATACTACCTCAATTATGTTCTTACGACCCACTACTCATTGTAGATCAAAGAAGAACACCCACAGACCATAACTACATGACTAGGAACTACAGATTAACCTACACTACATCCAATGGACATCGAGAAACACCCAACGCATACCTATGACCAATGATACACCACTGAATCGTATTTTTTTAGAATAATGGAATAAAATAGATGATAATGAGAAGAGAACTCACCAAAAATCAACAACAGATTACCAATGATCAACCACCATGATCAATGGATCAAATAGGGATGAAGAGGGGTCGAAAAATAATTCAAGACCCCTAGGGTTATTGTAAAACATAAGGAATGAGATAACATGAACAAAAGGGTAAATGATCATCCAAAACTAACTTTGAAACTAAACTGGATCAGCATATTACATGATGTGTAATCCCCTTTCACATCATGCAATACCCATGGTTCGGTTTCCACCAAGAACCGAGTTGGCTCTTCATTTTATAATTTTTTTAACCATGATATATTTCATGTCATCAAACACTCATTCGGGTCATGTAAAACGATAACATGTCATATAACAATCTGGATAATACATTTAAGATACTTTCATATTGTGTAATATAATTACCTATTTTTTAATCCCCGTAAAAGCTCTGTTGTACCTACAACCCCCACAACAACTCATAAAACCTCTCGAAACCTCCCCTGAATTCCTCCAACCACAAAAATAACAATTTAACAGGTCAGTAAGTCATGTATTGTTACATAAAATACCACTCAAATGATTCTCACCATCAAGAATCCAAATCATACCTATTATAAAATGGTTCTGAACAACAACCCTATAGAAATACTATCAAGGATCTCGCTATACATAAAATTCTACCACCGACCAAACATGCCAACCAAAATGACCACAAACATAATGAATAACTACATAACCAAAACCAAATGTCGTAACCTATAACACAACCACATGGAGACACAACCACTATGTAACCAAAAAACCACAATATCCCAAACAATCAAATTATGTGATTCTGTCCTTCATGTCAAGATACTATCCACTCTAGGTAGCACTAACTCGCCTAAAATGGTTCAATCACATCAAAATTAGTGTCTCGTGATTAGGAATCTAGTTATCCAATTTTTATATGAAAGGATTTTTTCAAAAATCACACCACACACATCATAGACCAGAGGAAACAACATATTTCGTAGAACTTTTTTCGATCATTACCTCACAATGAAAAACAGAATAGAGAAAAACTCAAAACAACTCTAGGTACTCATCTTGCGTCTACGTCTCTCACTCACATGTACTATTCTCTTTGGAACCATTCCTCTCTAACACACTAAACAAAAGGAATGCTATGTCTATGTATCCCCTTCCATTAGATATCCAGGATCTCTACTTGCCTTTCCAAAAATTTTGTGTCACCCTCGATATCCAACTCTCAATATTAAATGAAATTAGTGTCCTCATGAAGATAACGAGGAAGCTGAGATTGTAACACCCGAGATTTTTATGTTATATAAATCATCAAAGGAATCATTTTATACACAACACTTGCTTGGCTTGCTTTACACGAAATTTTGACCTTCCTCGATAGCTTGCGTCGTACGCAATACCGAGTTTCACTAAACAACGATATGCTATTAAAATAAAACTAGCCATTATGAATAGTAAAAAGCACTTTTTAAAATTTTATAAATTTTATTTTTCAAAATGGACTTCATTTTTGGATTAGGAATACCGAAATTAGCCCAGGGTGAAATTTCGGTATTTTTCTGAAAACTTTCAATTTTTGATGAATAGTGAAACCACTAAGTGGTAGGTTAAAAACTGAATTTTGAATAAAACTTAATTTTACCGCTTCTGTGAATGGAATTTCGAAAATCTGACAGACATGATTAATATCAAGGACTAAAATGTGGTTCAATGAGATGAAAATAATTTTTGGTGAATAGTAACATTTTACTTTTTTTTACCACGGTTAATAGTAAATAGTGTAACTAAGGGTAAATATGATATTACTATTACCCTAACACATGTCCTAATTCTATTGGATAAGTGTAATTCGACAAAAACAACCTTATGAATATAATATGACCATTTAGGTCCACTTAGATTAGATTATGACATTTAATATTATTTTATTTAATGAATAGTTAAAATAGTTAAAATCAAAGTATAATAACTAAAAAATTTTTAATATGGGGTTATACATAAGATAAATTCGACTATAAATATTCATTAGAAAGCTAAAAAGAGTTCCTACATAATGGAATTTTATTTTTAATTTTTAGACATTAAATAATTTAATTTATTTATGACACAATGATGATGCAGTAATTATCTTATTAATGAAATATTGACATAATTGATGTTATAAACACCTAAATAAATGTAATTAGAGACTTTATATGAATTACACTAATTTTATAGGTTACTATGATATATTAGTGTTGATTTAATCAACTTGGTTCTAACATATAATCCTGTTATGACTTTCACAAAAATCATATATCAAATAGTGTCAAAATTGACACAAAATAGTTTTTAAATAAAATATTATATTAATAATTGTTATTTTATTCCTAAAAATCTAAGGTTCGGCCAAATGACTTAGATAAGAATATATATATTAATAATAAACAATTTGGGGTTCATTTTGTATGTTATAGTAAGTGTATTAACCATATAGTGAAAGAAAACAAAAAGACACGGTAAAAGTTAAATTATTTAACTTAGAGTTAAATATAATTGATAAGGTTAAAATAATATCCTAAACTTGTCTAAATCCTATTGGTTGATAGGATTGAGACCCATACCCACTTTAGTTTCGAAATAAGACCCTTTTTAACTATTATAAACCGATTTTGACTTTAATATAAAATAATATTTTGAGATATTCCTAAGGTGCCCCTCTCCTCCCTTATAAAAGGGCACCTCCTCCCCCTCCTCCTCACACCAATTTGATCACTCAAGCTCGGCCAACCCCTGCCATTTTCTCCTCTACACTTCCCTAGAATAATCCTAGAGGTCCTGGTCTTCTTCAAAGACCAATCATAGTTCCCTAAGTGGAGGATTCAAAGAGGCGTTCCAAAGAAGAGGTAATATCCATTACCGATCTTTTCAATTTCTTTCTTCTTCAACTTCTTCTTCTTCAGTTGTTTCATGATAAAGTAATAACATCAGTATTACTTACATTCTGATATGTTATTATAAATATGAAACAACCCTAATTCACCTTCTATCCATCCTACGGAAAAATGAAATCCCCGCGCGTGCGTATGTACGGAATACCGTCTCCACGTCGTGGTGTAATCTATTTTCCACCATCACTTTACAAGGATGGGTATAATGGTGTAATGAGTAACTATTTAACATTATTATAAAGTAATATTGATACTGAAATAATATATATATACTCCAATACAATTCCACGATCATAGGAACGATATCATCACTCGTGCGTACGTACGGAATACCGTCTCCACGATGTGAAGCGACTCGTTCTACATGATCATCATTACATAATAATTATATAAATGAATTGAATGAATAAATATGATATATTTTACACTAATACCATTCTGGATATAAGGTATTTATAAACTTAAAAGAAGAATAAGAATTTATTCGGCAAAACACGCATAAGAACAAAAGGCTATAAAGACCCGAGTAACAAGTAACAATGAAATATTACTAACAAGAAGCTAAGAATATGACCATATATGATATCATATCAATATGTATGATTCTGGAATAAGTCAATAACATTATTTAAACCATTATACAGGAGCTTCGGACACGTACAAAGCAAATCGGACCTAAGGTAAGGGAAAATATCACAAACTCATTTTTTTCCGAGATTTTTTTATTCGTAAGTATTTACTGGGGTGTATTTTATCATCCACATCCATGTTTCATCAATATGTAATATTATTTCCATCCACCTACAATTGTTTAAATCCATTTTTACCCTTCGGTGAGTTTTTAGTAAAGAATAAGAAAGGAATCTTTTGTCGTTTTTCGTACGAGGTACTTTTTGACTTTTCCGACAAAAGTACGAAGAATGTTTTTTTTAACTTATACGGCATGAATGGATTTTTAAAACATTATTCCCAAGAAGCTTCCTTCACAAGTTTTGAAGTTTATTTTTAATCAACTTCTTTTAGTTTATAATTGTATGACATGTTAAGAAAAGAAAAGTGTTTTTGAAGAAGAAAGGATATATTCTTCATGAATGGAGTTCAAGTGTTTTATCAAAATTATTTTCCATCTAAAATATTAAAGGGTTCTGTTTTTATCCCTATTATTACATTGATTTGATAATGTTGTGATGGAATTATTTTTATGAATTCCTTTATCTTATATGAATTTATTTATGATGTCATGATGTTTCATGAATCCCATTTTTGTTACATGTGTTATGCGATGATGTATGTTTTATGATTATGTGGCACACATAAGAAAGGATTCATTATAAGATGGGTGGGACCTATATCTCCCTCCAATGCATTGGGTAAAGATTTTATATCTCATGAGATAGACAGGGCTGGAACGGTAGGTTATACCGATTCAGTGAAACAGGACTGAAACAAGGGTTACTCGATTCAGAAAGGGACTTTTTCCACTAAGATAGTCTTGTCAATGAGTCATGACTAACAAGAAAGGATTTTCCATGATTATGTGTGCATGCCACAAAGTTTCAAGTTTCATGTTATGATTATGGTGATCTCATTTTCACTTCTATGATTTATTCCATGTTAAGATATTATGATCTCTTTTGCAGGTTATGATTTTCAAAAAGATATGATATGATTTTTATTTCCTTTATTTGCCCTTGCTGAGAATTTGAGCTCACCCTTTTATGTTTTCTTTTCCCCAGGTCATGAAGATGGATATTAAGTAGAATATGCAAAAAGGGACCCTAGATATGATGAAATAAATGGGAGACACTGTAGAAGATTTATGAACCAGTTGTTTATGTTTCCCAGTTTCTAAAGACAGTATACATATACGGTCCTTTTTGGTTTTGTCGTATGTTGTAATAAGTGTGCTTCAATTTTGAAGTATTAACAATGTATGTAAAGTATGGGTCATTATAGAGATTGTGGATAATCTCTAACCACTGTGTAAATTCCAAATGATACTCCATATTTCTAACTCTCCCCAACACCTCAATGGTCCCAACAAATTTGGGAGAAAGTGTACTCCCTCTTCTAATACTTCACTAACCACATTAACAGGATAAGTTAAATAAAATGTGGTCCCCAACATCAAAATACAATGGTCTCCTCTTATTATCTACATAACACATCTTCTGCTCCTACACTACATTCGTCCTCTCACGAATGATTTGAACATTGTCGGTCATGATTTACGTCACATCAGGACCAAGAACAATATTATCCACAACTCAATTGGGCACAATGGAGAATTCCATAGTCTCCCTTAAAAATCCTTAAATGAAGTCATGACATGGAAGAGTGATATATATTATTATAATAAAACACTAACAAGGGTAGGTGTCATACCCGACATCCATCTAAGTCAAAGATAAACACCCTCAACATATCCTCCAATGTATGGATAGTCTCTTCTATCTGCCCGTCTATGTGAGGGTGGAAGGCAGTGCTGAGGAGTAACAAGGTGCCCAAATAATGATGAAATCCCCTTCATACTCATTAGTTAAAACCTTTTCAACAAATTAAGAAAATTGACCTTGAAACTCCATGAAACATCTCCACCTCATTCATGTACTTGTTAGCTAGTGCATCGACTGCGCCTGACTCCTTGGTATCTAAGAAGTGATATTACATCATCAACATGTCGACAGCCACACAGATTGCATGAAAACCTCCGTGAGATTTGGGTAATTCTTTGATCAAATCAATTGATATGCCATCTCATTTCAACTTGGGGACATCCAAGGGTTACAAATCCCCATTAAGAGCATAATGTTCAGTCTTTACCAGCTAAAAAACCAATTACCATTCCCCAAACATTTCCACTATCTTCTTCATCCTAGGCCACAAAAACCACATATTTAAGCCATGATAGATATTAGAAATTAGAGGGTGTACAACCAAAAGTGGGATATGAAACTCTGGAAGGACTCCCTCACACATTAATAATGGAACATATAGCCTTCGAGAATGAACTTCCAATAATAACTATTATCCAACCATTCCTTTGGAGAATCACCATAAACAACATGATCACACAATACATATACCTCTGAGTCTCACCATTGATCCTCTTCCACCTGTTGCATTAGGTAAGATTGCACTATCATCTAGAAAAAAATATACTCTACCACCATTAACTCTTGCATCTATGTGCAATGATTCCAACTCATCCATCAGTCTCAATGCATCTCCATAATCTCAAAACACACCTTTCCATGATATCCTCTTCGTAGTGTAATCCAAAACATTTACCTTTCATAAGGTGTAGGAGATATGAAAATCATAATCCCAAAGAAACATCATCCACCATCGATTCCACACGTTATGGTCATGCAAGGAAAAGATATACCTCAAACTCTTGTTATCTGTGAAGACCATAAATAACTCCCCAATGAGTTCATGTCTCCACATCATCAACACAAACACAAATTATTCTAACTAAAAATAATGGATGGTGTAGTTATGTTCATGATGGTGTAACTTACAAGACCCATGAGATATCACTGCATTTTTATACATCATCATGCATCACAAGCCCCTATCGTAAGCATCACCGAACCCCTAAAACATCCCCCCTTCTTCAAGAAACTAGAGAACTATAGCACTAACCTAATTTCCCTTTATGTAATTGAACGATTACTAACACTGATCACTCCATAAATAATATTGGAACTTCCTTGTCAAAGATTTCAATAGGGATACCACTAGAGGAAAATATTGTAACAAAAAATTAGCAACCCTAGATTTTTAAAAATATCATTACATGATTTTAACCATATAAAAACATTAAATTATAAGCCAAGGATCATAAAGTCTAGTCTCTTGGAAGTCTTGGTACCTAAAACAGAAAACATGGGACTAAATAATAAATTTCATTATTTTATATTCGTAAAGTTCTCGTAACATCTTTTGAGCCCTTAAATATGGATAGTATAACATAGGGATAACATGAAAAAAATTATGAGCTAAAATCCCAGTAAGGAATAAACATAATAATAAAGCCTCAAATAGGGGTGAGAAAACATAGAATAATGACATAGAAAGGAAGAGGACATGGTAAAATGTAATGAATCATAACATATAGAACATGTGATCATATAATATGGGATTAATAATTATGTGGAAGAAACATAAAATATGAAGTTAGCATGACTCAAGTCTCATTTCGCATGGAGGAACATGAGTCAAGGATAACCACAATGACCATTGCACATGGAGAACGAGTCAAGGATAACCACCAAGACCAATGCACATAACATCTCATGAGAGTAAAGTTACCAAATGAATTGGAAAGCTATCTAGTAAAATCCATCGGAACATGATCTTGAATATGTGTTCCATATAAAAAATTATACATTAGTAATCAATCATAGACATAAGGGTGATTGATTGTATGAATTTGGTGTCATAATCATGTCAAAAGGAATGACAAAAGGGAATATCACTACGGGGTACATTAATTAAAGGATTTAAATAATAAATGGAATTTATAAAGGAATAATAGGTGTATATAGTGATATGTTATGTCATATTAATTTGATAACATGTAATAAGAGTATTTAATAATCCTTAGAATTAAAACATTTTAATGCGGTTTAACGGAAATATTAATGAGTTTTTAAAATATAATATGGAATCTGGTTTTAAATAAAACTAGAAGTATACCTATAATATTTCAATAATAACATTATTGATTTTATGAAAATAATGGAGGCATAATATAGAACAAAGTTTTCACTTGAAAATGGTTAAGAATTCATGATGTTCCCTTAAATCTGGCTTTCTTATCCAGAAGAATTGAGAAGGGAAACCTTCCAAAATATGTATATCCCCAAAAACAAAAACGAATGGAACATTATACCTGATTTTGGAACAAGTAAAAAATTTATAATTTTTTTTTAAAAAGGTAATTTTTTTTATAAAAAGAGAAATAATAACCCAACAGAATAATTGAGGATCAGGTATAATCCCATACCTTAAGTCCAAATGTGTTCTTCCCTTGATCATAAAGTCCGGGATAATCAAAGTAGATTCATTAATTAATAATTACATTACCTATTATACGTGACTTATATTTAGTATAACTTATTTATGTTCATTAATATCCATTCTTTAGGATTAAGAGATTTAATTTCATTTCTTATGAGCATTTGTTTTCATGTTTTTCATGACTATTTTACTTGTATAAAAGTCTAAAGGGTTGTGTAAAGTGGATTTAATTATCATGAATTGAAACTTTATGTTATTAATGATCTTACCATTGTGAATTTGATCTTATATCATTTGGTTTTATGATATAAGGATGAATCATTAGATAAATAGTTAATGATAATTGTTTGGGTTCATTTTTTGTGGTTTTTCGATCACAACAAACTCATTTTGTCATGGAAATTAATATTGTGAGTTAAAATGATTCTTGGACCTACAATAAGATATAATAAATATATTATAATTTTGATCAACCATAAAAATGGTTTCATGACCATCACACGAAGAAGGCAAAGGAAATTTTAAACTTTATCGTCCTTGAATGTGATAAATTATCACATCTCAGATGATGTTTCCATTTCTAGTATAAAACGAGGGGGGATATACGATGATGAATTATTCCATTTTCATTAAAATTATATTATATATCCGATAATGGAGTTATAATACCAATATAATGAGGGCATTTGTAGACATAAAATGAAAATAAAGGAAATTGAAAAGTAAATAAAAGAATTGAAAAGTGTAATTTAACGCTTGAATTTATCGTCCTTTAGAGCCTATTTAAGAACAAAGTTTAGATCCCTTTATTACAACAAGATATTTAATAAATGGGGGAGGGGCTTAAAAATAGTTTAGCATAATTTTATCTTGTTAAATGTATTGATTGTTGTCCGGATAAATGGTGGTGAGATGTGGTATTTATAGTGGAGGAGAGCGGTGTTTTCCCATTATTGTAATCATTTGTTTATTATTTTGGATCAAGAATGTGAATATTTTGAGAATTATCATCAAAATATTAAAATAAATAAATAATATATATATATATATATATATTGGTTCATAAATCATGTATGACTCAAGGAATATTGTATTTAACTTATAATGTATAGACACCGTAAATTATCGTATTTTACTAATCAGTAAAAAATAAAGTATTTCAAAAAAAATTAAAACAATTAATCATAATTTTTTTTAAATATATAATTAAAAAACTACCATCATTGTATGACCATAATTTTATAAATATCAGGAAATTATTTTTAAATTAAAATCATAAATTACCAGAAAAGTAAGGATTTTTAAAATATAACTGATTTTGTAGCACTTTGAAAAATTAACTACAGTCTCATTAAATTATTATATATTATTATGACATGAAAATAATAATTTATTAATATATTTTATGAAAATAAATTTCCTTTGAAATTATTAATTTATTCATAAAATTATAATTAAATATATATATATGACTTTTAAAAAATATCAACAAATAATTAATAATATTTAGAATATTTATTTTCATATACTATGATATAATAATATCATATATCACTTGTAATATATATAAATATTACTTATAATTTCATTGGTGAGGTTACTATTAAATTTTCTGGTTTACTATTTGTAAGGGTAACATTACTATTTCAAAGGCAAAGTTAATATTCCTTTGGAATATGTTCTTTAACTGCTAGAAATACCTTTTATTTTGTTAACTAATAATTTATAATGATTTTAATGTTTTATTAATGTGATTTTATGTGATTATTCTATATAACATAATTATAATAGTGTAATTCCATTGAGAATACTTTGGGCCATTACATTCTTCCCCTATATGAAATTTCCCCCTCAAAATTTTGATTTATAATCTATACTGATAAGAGGTGTCAATACTTTTCCTTCATCACTTCCTCCATTTACCATGTTTCCTCTTCATACAGTTGGTTCCACCATATTACATTGGCCTAGTGAGTATTCTTGTTCTATAGAACATTGTCTCTATGATCCAAGATCTTCACTAACTACTTCTTTTAAGAAAGATCATTCTCCAACTATACCACCCCTAAAGTTAGTAAATGTGAAAGATCTGGTATGTAATTCCTTAAGTGGGGTACAGTGGAATACATTGCGTAATTTGTACATGGTAGGTATAAGATCTATTCGATAGGCCCCATAATTGACATGATCATGAAACTCTATGTGGTCTATTTACCTGGAACATAGCATTCATTTCATCCCAAATATCATGAATTTATTCCATTGGAATATTCATAGGAATACCATGTCTCCATACATAATATCAAGGTCCTATAAAATGTTCTATCCATTACTCTTCCGTGATCTTTGGGCTACCTTGATGTGATATAGACTGGTTGTCACCTTTTCTACCATTTTTTTGACCACTTTTTGTCATAGCAGCTGACTCTCACTGACTTCGTCCCATTAGGTTGGTGGTATTCTCCTTTTACCATAAAGGGCTTCATATGAATCCATTTCGATGCTCTAGTGGAAAAAATTGTTGTATTAGAACTCAAATATGGAAAACATTGATCTCATCCTTCTTTTTAAGCCATCAAACACTCTCTCAACATTTCTTCTAGTGACGGGATAGTTCACATAGATTACCCATTACTTTTAGGATGACTGGATATACTGATGTTTAACTCAGTGCTTAGAGCATGTTGGATACTTTTCCAAAACATCATTGAGAATATCAGTTCTCGATCAGATACAATCGATAGAGGTAGTCCATTCAGCCTTAAACCCTATTTGATATATATTCATGCAAGTTGTGTCAATGTGATGTCCTCTAAAATTTTTATAATGTGAGTTGTATTTGTAAGAAGATCCATAATAACCTATATAACATTGTTTACTCTAGATTTCCTTGGATATCTAGTGATAATGTCCATGGTAATGCTCTCCCACTACCATGTTGGTATGGGAAGTGGTTACATAATCTCCTTATAATTTTTTATTTCATCATTCACTTTCTGAAATACTATGAACTATGATTTATATTAAAAAAATATCCATATTTATATATCCCCACCAATAGTTCTCTCAGATATATCAATACAACATTATGCTCCCTTGGTTAATAGAGAAGGTTGATCTATGTGAATCATTAATAAGATCAATCATTATCTCTGGATTGGATGGTACACATAATCATGAACCAAATCATATTACTCATTCGTATTCAATTTTTAACTTAGAGGACATCAAATTTCGAATAACTTCCAACCTTTGTAGATTATCCGTATTTATTCTTTGAGAATCCTTTATATACACTATAAGGGATTGTTGGGGAATCATTTGATATGTGATTGATAGTGTTCCTCTCTTAATGATTCCCAAGTACATCCATTGAAAATATAAAAATATTGGATCCTTCTCGATCCTCAACATTGATAATGATATTGGATCCTTTCTACATAGAGCATATGCTGCCTTATTTTCCTTACCAAGATAGTAGTGTATTGATCTGTTATAATCCTTGATGAACCCAAACCATCTTCATTAGTTCATATTAATATCATTATTTTTGAATATATATGTGAAACAATTGTGATTAGTATATATCTCACAATTTTCTCCATATAGATATTGCCACAAAATTTTTAATGAAAAGATCACATATTCAAACTATTTATCATGTGTTGGATAGTTTTTCTGATGAATTTTAAACTTCCTTGAGGCATATGCTATCATGATACCATTTTTCAACAGTATGCAGTCTAAGACTTTCATTGAAGTATCACTGTACTCCACAAAGAGTTCTCCACTTGTCAGTAGTGTGAGTAATGGAGCAGTGATAAGCCTTATTTTTGATCCTTAATTCATTCCTTGTATTTTCAAGTCCAGAAAAACTTCACTCACTTATATTTCAGCTTGTTCATTGGGATTGAAAATCATTAGAAGTTCCTGAAAAATCATTAGTAATACCCATCTAGTCCATGGAAACTATAGATCACCATTATAGATGTTGTCCTAGGACACTCTTCGATTTCCTTTGTCTTGGAATGGTCAATATATATCCCTTTTCCGATGATAACATGCCCCATTAATGAATATATTCCATCAAAAACTCACATTTAATTTACATTTCATATTCTTTCTCACTTCGCAAAATCATCATCACAATATTCAAATGCTCCTTGTGTTCCTTCTTTCTCTTGAATTATATTAGAATATCATCAATAAAGACTTCCAAAAATTTGTTGTGATAATGATAAAATACTATATTAATTAAATCCTTGAAAATTTTAGAGAATTAGTGAGTCTTAAGGAAATCACAATGAACTCATAGGGTCCATACCTCATTCAAAAGGCAGTCTTGGTAATATCATTCTTCGTCGCCTTAAATTGGTGATATCCTTGCCGAAGTTCCACCATAGATTAAAAATTGGACCAAAGTAGATGATCGACCATGTCATCTATACAGTGAAGGGGATACTTTCTTTTTATCTTGATTTTTTTGATCTTACAATAATAAATGTATAACGGATTTATCTATCATTCTTCTTGAAAAATAGGACTAGTGCATCCCACATTGTGAAACCCAAGAATATAAAAACCTTTTATATATTCCACAATAATTCATTATTCAGCTATTATATCACAAAAGTTTCCAATATATAATTTTTCTTTGATATAGCTATAGATCTAGGAAATGGTTCAATTTAAAACTCAACATCTCGATCAGGTGGAAGAACATACAACTCTTCGAGGACGACATCAGTGTAGTCCTCCATAATGGGAATGTCTTTGAGAATGATTCTCTCCTTTGTCTCAATAATTTTAAGACAATATTATTTATTATAAAGAAGAAATATCCACACTTGATATGATGAGTCTTAATGAGACTCATCTTCATCCTTACACTTTTATAGAATTATTTGGGATGTGAAGAGTGATATCGATTTAAAAATAGTTGATGTTGGATTTATATAAATTTATCCAATCCATTCCCAAAATATTATCAAACTCAACCAATGGAAGAATGAGGATATTTCATGTGAGATTCAGTCCACAATCCATAACTGACAAGGAGTTATATAAATTGGATGCAACAATTTCCCCATTTTTTTCTCAAAGATAACAAAACCTCTATTAGTGATAGAATAAGACATTCGTTGTCACATTCATAGTTGTTTTGTTTTCCCCTGATAACACTTGTCGTTTAGAAATTTTTCACATATTTCCTAGGTTCCTTGTAGTTCAAACACTAAAATACAGACTAAGTTTTTATCTGAACCATCTTTTATTCAACCATGTTTTTTGAATTCTTCATGTACCTTCAGTAGTTCTTATCCAGATTTCCCAGTCATCCTTGTTTTATGCATTTCCTGGTTTAAATCAAATAGTTCTTAGGATGATTATTCCCATAATTTTGAAATCTAGGTTGTTCAGTCTTCTTTTCATCATGGGATATATCTGTTGATCAACCCATATTAGACTTCATTTTCCTCTTTTTTTCATTGGGCCCATACGACAACTAAGAGTCTCCAATCTAAATTTCAACCTTGATGGCACAACAGAAAATCTCTTCCCAACTATCAAAGTCTCAAAACACCAATATTATTTGTAGACTCGACATTATTCCACTAAATAAATGATCTATCATTATTTTGGTGTTCATGAAAAATATATTGGTATAGCATGAAATCCTTGTAATGTTTTCTTCATATGCCCTGGTAGACTCATATTCCTTATTATAAAGTTTGTGAAACACTCTATCCATCTTGATATAGGGGGTTTGGGGAAAATATTTATAGAGAAATAATTTTTTATATTCCTCCACATCCATGTAATAAATTTCATCCTTGTACTTCATATTTGTTTTATTATTGTCCATTGTTGATCATATTCACCATAAAATCAATAGAACGCTAGCAAAAAATTCTCTCCATATAAGCACAAGAGGATAGAGGATATTATTTAACTAGATTTAATATAATGTTATGTGAGGAGGGTATTGGATGATGAAATAAACATGGGATGCCTTTTCCACTAGATGTATTCCACATAAACTTTCTCTTTCCTTAGATAAGGTGATAATTCCACATGATTTAAGTTAATACTCATAACATGATCCAGGTGAGTCAATGCTGTCATAAATATTTAGCGGCCCATTCCAACCATATTTGGCTTATCATTAAAGAAATATTCACATTTATGATAACATTAATTATTATAATTTCTCATTTTATTTCCCTCAATTAACTAAGAAAAATAAAGTGGAATTATGGGGCTTTAATACATAGCTAAAAAGAAAAAATTTAAACTTTAAATTTAAAAGGATAAAATCATAAAGAAAATTTATATATTAACATGTGATATAGTAAGTTTAGTAGAGGTTATACATGATAAGTTTCCTAACACATATTCTTATGGGATTTTTTTCCCTTATTAATTTTTTATAATCACCTTAGGAATTCACCAAATCATAACCTCTAGGAGTGTCAAACTAGGTGCACAGTATGGCCAATTGTCGTGTACCATGTTACCTCGAGTTAGGCCTGGGACACATTGTCATATTAGTTACTCATAGGTATATCAGTTCTAGAATTATCTCTACTGGTACTTTCTTGAACGAGATGTATTTTATTAATAAAAAACATACTCTATACTTACCACAATTTACATATGTTTTCTTAGACCTAGTATTTTCCCTATGGTCCATAAGAATGTTATCTACTCATAATATTTAAAAATAACTCAACCTATCTATGATACAAAATATATCAACCATATATTTTTATAGATATCATTTCGTTATTTTAAGAATAAATAAACATCATATTACATACCAAAGATTGTAATGTCTCTTGTCTTGGAGGACAAGGTACATTAAACTGAAAAAATGGGACTAAATAAATCATTTAATTATTTAATATTCATAAATAGATCCTAACATCCTTTGATCCCTTTAATATAAATTTTCTAACACAGTGATAAAATAAACACAGGGATAAACAAAAGGCACAATAAGGGAATAAATATAACAATAATTCTTAGCACATTGGTTAGAAAACATAACATAATGTTTCAAAAAAAGCAAGGAACAAGGTTAAAC
Source organism: Viscum album (assembly GCA_963277665.1). Taxonomy (NCBI): domain Eukaryota; kingdom Viridiplantae; phylum Streptophyta; class Magnoliopsida; order Santalales; family Viscaceae; genus Viscum; species Viscum album. Next base: position 1,387,410,433 of record OY728159.1, read on the forward strand.
ATATGGAGTCATAAAATATAAAATATGTCATAATATAATAATTTCTTCATAGTAATTTTGTAGAAATATAAAAAATGACTTTATCACAAGTCAAGGCTCATTGGACTTAGACGAGTGTGAGTCAAGGCTAACCCCAAAGACTGTTTTTAATGGAGGAGGAGTCCAGGAAAACCACTAAGACCATTGAAAATAAAATACCATGAGACTAAACATTACCCAATTAATTGTAGTTATATTTGGCTTATCCAATAATAACATGTTTATGAATATTTGTTCCACATGAATATTCATACATAAGGAATAAATCATAAACAGAAAGGCTGCCCAGGGAAAGAACCGAGTATCATAATCTTGTGAAAAGGAATAAAATAAGGGAATCATGAAAAGGGCTCAATGAAAGAAATGATTTAAGAATACATGGACATTAATTATATTTAATATTCATTTATCATGATATGTTCTTTCAAAATTAAGTGATAAACTGTACAAATATTATTTAAGAATCATTAGAATTAAAAAAATTTTGAAATATAAGGAAAATATTAAACAGGTTTTAAAACAGAGTATGGAATTATCTATAATATGAATCACAATGTTAACCAACAATTTTTTCATACTAAAATTATTTATTTTACCAAAAATGGTGTTTTAAAATAAAATATTGAGTGCACATAAAAATGGGTAGGAATTCGGTAAGTTCCATTAAATCAGGCTTGCTTATCGAGAAGAATTGAGTAGGGAACATCATAAAAAAATGTGTATCCCGAAAAAAAGAATGAATGGAACTTGATACATGAGTATAAAAAATATATAAAACATAAATAATATTTACATAGAAAATTATTATTTAATTTGGGTAAAAATATAGAATAAATAACTCAAAGGAATAATGGATGTTTGGGTAGAATCCCTTACCTTAAGCCCAAATATGTTCTTCCCTTGATCTTAATGTCCATGATAATCAAATTATATTAATGAATTAATAATTCAAAAACAACTTATATATGAATCGGATTAATTATACGTTAATTAATTTCATTTATGGCCTCTTTATGGGTTAGTAGATTCAATTTCATGGCATGGGTGCATCGGTTTCCTTGGTTTTCATGATCGTTTTACATGTACACAAATACAAAGGGTTGTGTAAATTTGATTTAATAATCCAAAATAGAAATATTTAAGTTATTAAATATCATACAATTAAAAAATGATCTTATATAATTTTTTAATGACATTTTTATGAATCATTAGATAAATAGATAATGATAATTGTTTGGGATTATTTTGTTGGTTTTTCGATCAGAATGAACACATTTTCTGTTATAATTTAATATTGTGGGTAAAAAGATTATATAATCTTAAATAAGTTATAATACATATATTATAATCATTTAAAAAAAATAAATATGGTTTCATCATGAGCTCTTGATGATGGTAAATGAAATTGAATACATCATCATCCTTGAATGTCATAAATTAACAAATCTCTGTCGATGTTTCCATTTTCAGTATAAAAGGATGGGGAAAGATAGATGATGATGAATTATTCCATTATAATAAAAAAAAATTCTAGTATAGTTACAGTACTATAGTTATCATTCCATTTTTATGAGGTTATTTGTGTGTATGAAAGAAAAATAAAGAATCGTGGAAAGAAAATAAAAGAATCAGAAAGATGAATTTACCTCCTAAATTTATCTTCCTTGAGAGCCTCCTTAGATAACATGTTTTGGTATATTGATGGGAGAAATAGATAATGAAAATGGGTTAGTGTATTGGGATGATATTTTAGAGGATTTTTCACAATCCAAATGGCTTTATAGGTGTGAGTAGATGAGGTGGTGAGGGGTTGTATTTATAGAGGAGGACATGGGTGTTTTCTCAAAATTTTAATCATTAGTTTATTATTACATATCATGAATATGGATAGTTTGATAATAATCATGAAAATATTAAAATAAATAAGGGAATTTATAGATTTAGGTTCTTACATAATCATTGACTAATGGAATGTTATATTTAAATATAATTTTTATATAATGTAATTTATAGTATTTTACTATTCACCAAAAAACCATGTATTTCATAAAAATACAAAAACAATACTGTAATTTTTTTTCATATGTAGAATTAAAAAATAAAATCCATTTCATGATAATAATTTTATAAATATAAAAATATAATTATAAAATAAAATAATAATTTACTTGAATATATTATGAAAAATTATAACTAATTTTGAAACACATGGAAAAATTATCCAAGGTCTCGTAACATTATCATCTAATCATAGGGCATAAAAATAATAATTTATGAATATATTTTACGAAAATAAATTTTCATTCAAATTATTAAATTAGTCATAAAATAAAAATTAAATATTAATGACTTTTAAAAAAATATTAACACTTATGTAAAAAAATTTAAAATATTTATTTACATATACTATGACATAATGATATCATATTGTAACTTATTGGATGGATAAATCTTATATATACATTCATTGATAATGTTACTATTCAATTGCCCAGTTTACTATTCATAATGGAAGCATTACTATTCCCAATGTCATGATATCTTTGTTCTGGTATATTTTCATTACCATCTAGAAATGCCTTTTATTTAATTATTTAATCATTTATAATGATTGTAATGTGTTATTAATGTGATTTTATGTGACTATACTATAAGAAATAATTATAATAATGGAATTACAATGATAAAACATTGGTTTGTTAAAACAACCATCGATAGTAGCCTTTGAGACCAAGAAAACTACATACTTATAATACATTATTATGTGATGCACAAGAAAAAGACGCTTTAGTTATTGAGAGTTATGCTACCACACGATGCTGATACACCCCATTCCGGTGAAATACACCTCTTGTGTACGGAACATATATGTGGACAACATTCTATAGAGATGTTTGTGTCAATGAACATGAAGGATATATCTGAGATGCTCGACATGCTCCTCCTGGGACTTCTAGTAGATTAAGATATCATCGATGAAAACAATGATGAGAAAATCCTGGAACTCAGAGAACAAGGATCTCTTAATCCATATAAACACATCTAGTATATTTGTTAAACTAAATGGAATTACCAAAAACTCGAAGTGTCAAGACATGTATTTGAATGTGCTATTTGGGATATCACCATCTTTTACCCTAAACTGGTGATATCCAGACCATAGATAGATCTTAGAAAAGAAACTCACCCCTCTTAGGTGGTCAAAGAAATCATCTATCCTTTTAAGATGGTAATTGTTCTTGAACATCACCATATTCATCCTCCAATAGTTTATACAGAACCTCATACCACTACCCCAGATATTAGTGAACAACACAGGGAAACCCCATGATGAAACATTGGGCCAGATAAAAACATTATCCCTCATATCATATATCTGAAACATCAACTCCTGCATCATGGAAGGTTCTATCTGATAAGGATCCATAGAAATCAAAGAGGAATTGGGATACAAGTCAATCCTAAACTCCACATCACATCGAGGGATATTGTCACAACAAGAATAGTTAAAACATCATGGAAATCCTAGTTGACCCTCATTACCATATCCATCACAATGTCTACTAATTCCACAAAAAAATAATCCAACATAGATTAAATGTGCTCTAGAAACTCACTTCAAATCTAATAAAACTTCTCACTAATGAAAACAACACATTGGCTATCCACATCTAACAACATGACTCTCATTTGAAGGTAATCGATAAGATCATGTTCAGAATACAACTAGACAGTGTTGAGGATATAATCGTATGGATGCGTTTCTTGTAAGAATGGATCAACATGGGACTGATGTGGTCATATCATCAGTCTACACCCCTGCAAAATTTCAAACAAATTGTTCTGGACTCTGACAAGCAAACTCAACACAAGGGTAACAAGATTACTCTATATGCCTTGCCCCAATTCATGTTCTAGATAAGGTGAAAAAATGAATTGGTAAGTCCCTGAAACAAACAAGGCACAAATAATGGTACTAAAAATACTAATCAAACCATTGAAAATCTCTATAAATATGAAATGGTTGCCTCCATTGTGTGCAATTGTCATTCCCATCTCATCTACCTCTATGCTGATGAACTCCTCTATGACCATGGTCAATTTTTGGCCACAAAACAAAAGTAACATCCTGAGGTTGACCTCTACCTAAACCATATCTACTTAGAAGAGAATAAGCCTACTACATCAGTAGCTAAAATGGTCTCATTGGAAACTGCTGTTGAGGTTGGAACTGAACATGTCAAACTCCACCAAATTGAGATAAAGCAGCCACTAGGAATTTATTTTGAATATTTATTTCAACCCCAATGTTAAAAACCATCAGCCCTAGGACCATAGTAAAATAATATAAGCCAATAGAAAAAGAAGGCAGAAAAAGAAGTCGATGAGGTCGATTCCATGTCAGTTGAAACCACAGAGGACTTGGCACCTAAGACCTTCCACTAAAAACTCTTCACTTAATGATGCAATTAGGGTACCCCTATTTTAGAAAAAAACTCATCATTTTTTAATTATCTTGATCACATATGCATTCATTCGAACCACTAGATATGTTGGCATCATAAAATGAGTAACTACATTCCAAATTGTAGGAATAAGTTCCTCTTTCATATGTCTCGCACGAGGCTCCTCATCTGTAAAATGATTTTGGGAAAAGGTAGGTGGTCCTTGAACATGATTCTTAGATCCATCACTAACATGATACCCTACTGAAGATAAGGAATCTCTTTCCTCATCACTTCCTTCCTGGTCAATAAATGGAACTCTGCTCAGAACATTTTCGTGAAGATAACACATAAAACATATTCCTCCTTATCATATCCTAGATATAGAATCCACTAGTATCATGTAGCTCCTTGTATCTACCTGACAGCCAAGGGGACCCAATTCTCTATCAGGGACCAGATCAGACTGAAATTTATCTCGAGTTACTCTATACAGCTCTCTATCTACATGTGTGAGACAATTCCCACATACATACCCAAAGTCTACCTTAGTAAATAATGTGATTTAATTTTTCACTTATCATATTCCTCACCTGGTTTAACCCTATATCAATCAACTAGATCGACCTATTGATAATCAATTGTCTAAGCTACACATAGATGACAACTATGAGATATATCTAAAAGATGAAAAAGTTACTTCCTAATACCCATAGTGTGTAATTTCATTATGATATATTTTAATTATCATTAATATATTGAATTCAATATATCGATTTTAACCTTCCAAAAAAACTATTAAACAAATAACACAGTTCATTATGATGCATGTACCTTTACAATGACTCTACCCTCAAAGAAGTGTAGTCTCACATGGTTATTGGGTAGGTTCAATTTCATTGCAACAGATCATAGGGGGCCCTAAAATCTTATTTCCTTGCTGGTCTTCCCAAGACTATTTCACGTACACAGATTGTCTAGCAATGTTTCCCTACCAAACCAAGAAATCAACACTCTGCCAAACTCTAAACTATATCATATCACTAGACCATCATCTCGGATACCATGATATATTGACCACCTATATACAAAGAAACCCCTCCTAGGTTGGAAATGAAGGAACATAGATATTGACCACTAAGTCCCGCCTCCATTAGGCTCTGGGATAGTGATTAGATCCAAGGATGTACAAATTTCCCAATGTGGGAGGCATTACCCTTTTTATGAAACAAGATTGGTAGATAAGTTAAATCATCCCAAAAAATTGTCTACACCACAAATATTAGAAAACAAAATCCATCATGCAATTCATGTATAAATTGAACTAATAAAAATACAATGAAGTCCCAAAAGTAAAATACCCAAGAGTCATGCTAAAGAAGAAACATAGAAACCATCCCCAGGTCTGAACTAGTGACACCCACAACTATCCACATAAGCCTCCTAGAAACATAAAAATAGTTTTATATAGATATTGTTTGAATAAAAGTATAATCGGTAGGAAAACAAAATAATCTTGTGCACAAGTGGAAGGAGCATACTAATGTACCTTTGAGAAAACAGAAGAACCAAATAGAATCTATAAGGTTATACTAACCATCAAAACCTCACCATGTCACACTCATGAAATAATATAGGCCATTTAATAAAACCAAAATTAACGAACATCAATGAAAGGGTACCCCGCACTACTTTACCACTGATTATCCACTCACACATCCTAATAGAAAACACCTTGGCACTCTCACCTTTTTTGAATATACCACATGAAAAACATCCTACACACACTCGAGCCACACAAAAAATCCCTATCACACACACCTGGGCAATATACAGAATCACATCCCTCCCACACACACTTGGGTCACATAGTACATAACATCATGTCATATCTCATAACATCCTGAAGACACCTGGGAAAGCACATCATAACTCATCCTGATGACACCTAGGAAACCATGTCACAACACATCCTAAAAACACATGGGAGAGCACATCAAAAAAATCACTAAAACACCTAGTACACCACATTAAAACTTTCCTAATGAATATTGGGCCATCATCCCCTAGATGTGGGTGCATGGAAGATCTGGTGGCCAGCCATCATTCCTCTCATCGGGTTGTTTGGGAAAGACACCACCCTATGTGACGATGTAGGTGTTCAACATGTAGTACTCAACATTGGTGGGTTGAATAATGATATAACAAGGGAAATAAATTTATATATATATAAATATCAAAAGAAAACCCTATTGGTTTAAAAATAATAATTAACCAAGTCACATTTTCCCCACATTTCTGAAACATCTAAATTGACAACTCTACACAAATAGAACAAAAGCCACAATTCATTTTCAATATTCAATTATCACTTATTCATTCACTATATGAATCCATTTAAAACATTTCCATTAATATTTATTCATTTACCCTCCATTCTTACCAGGAAAATACCATAGAAAAACGCATTTTAAATAACATAGATACATTAATTTTAGAAGGTGGTGATCCCTAATAAATTAACATAGCATCAAATTGCCTATCTATTTAACACACATCCATTTCACATCCTACATAAATATCCGAGATACATGGTGAATATTTACATTTGTTATTATTGGAAAAAATCAAGGAGAATTATCCAAATCAATTACTATTTTCCTTCTTAAAATTAATCCTACCCATGCCACTATAATAAACTAAACAACCCACCAACTCAAAACCACATCCAACAACACATTAAAAAAAACTAGTATTATATTAATTTTTTTAATCACAACATACCCATCACATAACCACTATACAATCTCATGTCATCAACTTCCCCCACAGGTAAAAACCACAAAAAATCATACATCACGTCAAAACCAAATATTTTCCAGGTTCAAATTTTTTTCTCATTTCACTAATTTTATTTGTAGAATTATCAAAAACAAAAATATTGGGAAAATAAATTAATTAGGAATCTATAAATAAATAATTTTTTCCCATTTTTTTGGTGATACCGAACAATATCAATCCATGAAACAACCAAAACAGACATATGTAGTGAAAAAAATCTCGTAACTTCAAAAAATTTCATCGGGGCATCAATACCAAAAAAACACAATATCAAAGTCAATATAAATACTGTAAGATCACCAGAATCAATACCCCTTTACCTTGAAAATTTAATTCAACCAATTTTTTATATTTTATTTATCCTTCAAAACCATAATCCATAGATGAAAAAATGTAAAACCCCATCAGTATGATAAAAAATATGTGAAATGAGGGTAAATCCTACCTTATAGATGCTTTGATGATTTACTACAGAGTATAGGGAGAATATTAATTCCCATAGAACACAAATTCACGAAAAGTAACAATAGATCAACTTACACCACATCCCAAGATAATCAAGTGCAATGCAATGCAAACCTCAAACTAAAGAAACACCACTATAGTGGATCCCTAAGAGAAGAATATAAGAAAATGGTTGTAAAAGAGAAGAGATATCTCCAGGGATTAGCCACGGATCTCCAACGATCATCCACTAAGATAGAAAAATCAAATAATCTTTAATCAGGTTCGATGAAAACCTCAAGGTACCAAGGGTTCACCACAAATGAGAGGAAGGAGAAAAACAACTGAATTAGAAATGGTTAATCTAAAAATAATTCTAAAACTAAATTGGATCAGCGTATTAAATTACATGTTATCACCTTTAACAACGTGTAATAGTCGGGGTTTGAATTCAACCAATTAACATGACACCTCATATGTTTATTATTTATTTATATCCCTGATATATTTCACGTTGTGAAAATCTATTTCAATGATAGTAAAATGATAACACTTCTTGAAACCCTATATATAATCTATGAAACAAACATTAATGCCCTATATTCTACTTACATGACATGTAATACCTACAGCTACTATACTACACCTCATACTCCCAAAAATACTCTTAGAAACTCCCAGAACATCTCCCCCAAACACCTCCAACCACAAATACTTGACATGTAACAGATTTGAAAGGACCTACCCATTACAGTTTTCAAGGTTATTTTCAAATAAATTATTTTCAAAATGTTTTATATCTAAAGAAATATTTTCTAAAATGGGAAGGACATTTTCAACAAAAAATATGTTAAATTATGTTTTAAAAAAATCCATCAAAGATTATATGCAATGTTGTTAACTATTCCTTGCAAGGTATATGATATGTGGACACCATTCATATTCTTACAATAAATGATTAAACTTTTACGGAATTATGTTTTTTGTAATCCATTTATCTTCCATGGGTTATACCATTAATAAATTCATAATAAGAATGATATTTTTAATGGTATTGCTATGAATAAATGATCATGAAACCTATCTATATTCTATTTTTTATGTTATGATGAAATATTAATGATACTCATATCATTTCATGGGTTATCATATGATTAATTTTGGTTTATCATGTGGAAAATGAAAATAAGTTTTCCATTATGAGATAAGTGGGACCAATATCACCCTCCAATTGTTTATGGATTGAAATATTCTAATATGATAGGATTTAAAGTATGACTTCACTGTTATGGAAATGATTTTCTATAATTTTGTGTACTACATATATTACATTTCTTATTCTAATGTTTTGATCTCATGGATGGTGTCATTTGATTTCCTTATAATAAATTTATTATGAACATGAAATCTATATTTCATGTTTCAAGATTTAAATATTAGATGTGGAGGAAATGGTTTTAAAATGTTATGTTTATATCCTCATCCCCTTATGCTCGTGATATTATTTAACATCTCCAATTATTACCCTTACAGATCATTTGAGATCTCTGTTGTTTAAATTTACTTTTTTCAGGTGATGAATATAACTATTATATATGAATTTCTTAATGAGTATGTTATTTATGAAGAAAATAGTTTGATATGATGTCATTCACTTGTGAATCACTTTATGTGTGTCCAATTTTCCAATGGAAATAGACCAAAATGATTCTATCAAGGATCATGATATTATGTGACGAATATCCATCTATTTTGATGTAATATTTACATATGTTATATTTAATAAGGTAAAAATAATTTTGATGTATGGGATTTTGGAGACGAGTGTGATCATTAGGGGTGTTCTAGATGAGGATTTGGTATCATTTTTTACCCCAATACATGAATATAATCCCCTAAAAATATCTCTTATATTCGGTTCCCATGTGAGAATTCATTTACCCATGAGTTACAATGCATGAGTCAATTCCAGATCCAAATCATGAAAATATAACATTAAATAAATGGAATCTAATTTATTCCATCATATTAGACACTTCATGTATGATATATAATGAGGAATAATTCTATTAATGGTAATTATTATCATATCTCCACCCAATTGATTGTAGATAGTGTAATTTTATATTCCATGAAATATGAAAATATAAATATTATTTCTTACAAATTATTTGATTCTTTATGATATGCCATGTAATAAAAGACAACATAATTAAAAAATTATTTCCTTATAATATTACATTATCTAATGAAAACATATTCCCATACATCATATGACACATATCAATATAGGATATCACACTAAATATCAAGAATTAATTAAATGAAAATAGACATATCATTTATTTCACCATAAAAAAATTATATATGATGAATTTTGAAATAAAATCAAAAATTAATTTGATTTGCATCATATATAACTTTTTAGAGATATAATCAACTTCTTCATTTTTTAGATAATATATAATAGCCTATTAATAACAATAATAATTAATTATTGGTTAAAATTAAAAAATATTTATAGTAGATCCCTATGTCAAAGTCACAAAAAATTATTAAATAACAACATTTGAATTAAATATATTTACAAATGTAACACTAGATCAATAAATTAAACAATTAGCTTCCACAATGAATGAATCACTCGTACTCAAGCTACGATGGCATCTGTAATGATCACCGCCTAACACGAGTATCTTAATACATGAGACCAATAGTTGAATCACATGATAGAAATCATTATAATAATATACTTTTGAAAAAGACACTGATAGATACTAATACATAGAGTATTCCAATCCTATATACCCATCTAATACTTTCTCAACACACTTAATTTTAGTTTTCAAATTTGGTGAATACATAACACGCCATTAACCATTATGGATAAACACATCACATTCCGATGATTTGAATTTATAATAAAATCATATATACTGTCTTGATATTGTTACATAGTCCCTATTATATCTCAATTCGCCACCCATATTTTAAAATTTTCATACGATTTAGAAATCATATATTTATGAGATCTAATGACTTTATTATCGATAACATAACATACCATTCTAGGATTACCTATTACTTAAGACTTTATAATTAATGATATCAATGTATGATGGTTCTCATGAAAATTATATCACTATCCATAGGTTGTGGGGACACAAAATCTCTTCAATTCACCACTAGTTTTTTAAAAAATATAGAAGCACAGTCTATGTGTTATTCTTAATAAGTCACCCAGTTAATAATTTTTTTGCACCACTTGAAAATATATTATTTTTCTATAAGAAAAATTATAATCACGGAAAAATTAAAATTTTTAATATTGAATAATATGAAATAAAAAAAATGTTAGGGATACCTCAATTCTATTATTTGATATAACAATTATCATTACACTTTTTGAAATGTTTGTAAACTTATAAAAATATGCATCTAATGTTAATGACTGAAAATGTGGATATTTCATTTAATATAGAAAATATTACATTCTCAATTATATTCGGATAATAATTGTAGAAACCATATCAATAATCCAATATATCATAAAACATATGGCAGGCTACCTGGTAAAAAATATGTTTACATAACTTTTGGGTATGATTAAACTAAATACATACATATATATACATGTAATTTCTATATCATATAAAATTTAATATTTCATTAAAAACCACTAAAAATAGATGTGTAACATCTATGATTAAATATGTTAAAAATAATTATGAGGAATATGATAAATTAAAACTGGTTGACTCATTAAATATTTTCATAATCATTAACATCAGAATATTAAATTTTGGGATTTCATCTATTATTTTCTACCTAAAAGACTATATGAATGCATAATCATCATTCCATGAATCATTTTTACCATTCAATTTTTTTATTTATTATGGTAAATGATGTATCATTTTACAGAATCGCTTATTAAAAGATCCATAACTCATTTTATAGTATTGTGACAGCTAGTTTGTTACACGGAATATATATATCATTATATATTTTTATTACTTATATTCCCCAAAACTATTTATTATATTATGAGTAATTCATTTTTCATTTATACTTCAATAATCCATAATGGAATATAGATAATGAAATTATCATAGTAATAAAATCTGACTCTTTACATTATTCATTATGGTCATAAATAATTAAATCATTTAGATATTAAGTGAAAATGATATAAATTTTGACTAGTATAATCATTTATTATTTAACATATAAATATGCTAACATAAATAATTCTCCAAATATTTTATAAGAGATTTAATTATATTCCTAATACCATGATAATATATGCAAACATTTTTCTATTAGAACAAAATTAAAATTTATCTCTAATATGAACACTAAAAGATAAACCCTATTTTCTATAGAATATATAAAACTTCATGTAATTATAGGATTTTATCACCGAAAAAATACATTATTCATTAGTATATACCTCTAATGGGTGGTGAGACTACAGTTATTCATAACTAATAAATTTTATTGATAAATATATAGTAATGGAAGTAAATAGACAATATATATGATTAAAAAAGTTTTCTTGAATGAAATTAATAAAAAAAAATATTCCTTTTATTTGTAATCACATATTTCGAAAAACATCACCTAATATAAAAGATAAATCATATGATGAAAGACATCCTTTTACAAGATCAAATTATTCCTAACAAACTCTTTCTTTATTTAAATGATTAATGTGATAATAATTTATTTATAAAAATAAATGAACACTATAAGACCATTTAATTTATACATTGATTAAGAAAATTTATGTATTTAAAACAATTTTATTGAGTGCCTTATCCAAATGACTAGTTCCAATCTTGATTTCCACATAACATTATGCATGCCACCCAAAACACAAGAACCTATCAACTGATGGTGACAATGAAAAATAACATGGTGTGATTGTACATAATTTAATCAGATCCATCACCTGAAGAGAATGAAATAAATCAAATAAAAATATAATTAAAATAATGCTAAAACATATATCTATAATTGAAATACAAGTGAAATACAACATACCTCCGATATTGTGGGATAAATATTAAATCATTAAAATACTAATTTTTTATTTTTATTGTATTGTTGTGAAAATCTCGAATTTTTCTAAGCAGATTTATGAATACGAAATTAGCCATTAAGGCCTTTTAAAACTCCAAATATTGATTTGTAACCCAACATAAAATATAAAGGCCAATGATCCAATGGTGTAGTGATTTTGGGAAAATAGAGATAATAATTAATCACTATAAATTAACAAAAAATATTAATTTAATTATCCACATAATGATACTAAAATGTATATATATATTTTAAAACAAAAAAAATACTATTGAAAAAATACATAAGGAAATAGTATGAGCTATAAATATAAATATTTTAATGAAAATGTAAATAATTTATATCCATTTAGTTAACTGGCCTAACTTGATATCCAAAATGAAATTATCATAAACCTGAAATCATGGAATTATTTAATGGAAACAATGGTCAGGGAATGATAAGATTTTCCAGTAATCATAAAGAATCATATCATATGAATATGTATTGGATAAACATAGAGATAATATGACATAACATAAAAAAAATAATTATTATACTATCAGGATAACCTCTATCAAATTTTTTTTTCTGATTTCAAATGTTCTTCCACTATAAATAATGTGCGTAGTATTTCTACATGGTCATTATAGATCATATAACATGAGACATTAGCATTATCCAATGTGTTATAATGATATAAAAGACGCATCCATATAATCAACAGCTAATAACCATCGTAATATTTAAAATTATATCAGTTTAAAAAAATGTAAAATTATATAATACATTAATTATAACAGTGAAAATTCACATGAGAAGAAAGGGGGTTCCAAAAAAATTTTCAGAAATAATAACCAACAAATTTATCACATTGATCCAAGGATATGAAGGAATAAAATTATTTTCAAAATTATTTTTTTTAATAAAAATAAACATAGGTCTCAAATATATGATTCAATTTAGGAAAATAGTTAATAATTCAATCCAAACAAGTAATAATAATAATAATAATCTTCTGTGATACTATTTGGAATTATAAAATAAATTTAATGAAGAATGGGAAAATGTATTCATTTAAAAAAAATGATAGAAATAAATATGGATTCCATGAAATTAATAAGGTTTTTAAAAAATAAATAACAGTTGATATATATGATTTGTGTGATACGAGACATGATTATATACAAAATAGCATTTTCTTCAAAATTAGACAATTTTTTGTGAGTGAATTATTAAATAATAGAAATATTGTATTATATAGAAATAATTGATGTGTTTTAAACAGTTTATATATGTATAGACAATATATACTAAATATGTATTTCTTACTAGTGAATTATAAATAGTAAATGGATAAAATAAATGACAGTAAGAAAATAAAATGCAATATAAGAGGTTTATATGATCTTTTAAAACGTATGAAACATTATAAAAAAAAAAATAAAAAGTGATATACTAAAGTAAAAATTAATGTTACAATGAATGATGAAAATAAATGGTATAAATTTACAATTAGTAGTGTACACCACATTTAAATTAAACAAGGTGAATATATGAAAATGTTATTGAAAGAAATGAAATTTTGAGATAATACACTTAATATACGTTCACAATCACTCTTCAATTTCAAATAGATTACTAAGTAATTAATATAGAATTACATGATATATAATAAGGTATCTTACAAATATATAATTAATTATTTTTCACATCTATTATAATTTTTTACTATTTTTTAATATTTTTTTCATTTTGTGTGTTACCTCTGGTTTTCCAGTAAATTTATTCGTAAATATTGTTTTTTGTTATTTAATTTGGAAGGTGTATTAAAATAAATTAATGATCTCCATTTTTTTAAATTTTTATTTAACTTATTATTAAATTTGTAAAATACCTAAATATTCATATAGGTTGTCCCAAATATGATCAATATTATGAGTGGTACCTTGATAAATCCATTTTTGGGGGTTTATGTTATGAAGATCAATTCTTATTATAAAACTATATATAATAGAAATTATTATTCATCCATAATATTAATTATGATAAATTTATTGTACTATTAATATTAATGATATTTTTTAAACTTTCATTTAAATATGGCTTGGAAAATTAAACCAACTATTCATGAGGTTGTAGTCCACACACATACCAGATGATGTATTATATTTTCTTACTGATTTTGGGGAATGTATAAACTATATATTCCATGATTATAATAAAATATAAAAATGGTAATTTTTTATTCATAGCATCCTAAATAGAGGAGAATTGGGAGTATAAAAGAAGAAAATTTCTCAGAATAGTTGGGTTGACAGTATTAGTTTTCACATGGATGTTCTCCCTTGTGTAACAAGTTCTGTGTCCTTTGTTTGGTCTTTTTGGGAGACCAATTCATAAAATTAATAGTGATTTTTTTGATGGACTAGTGTATATTACATCTTGAGCCTATTAATTATACTCTACAGATAGATGAGGAGGAATTTTCCTTTACTTTTTTAATTTATGACAATTAAACATTCATAACAACTCATTATTTCATAATAATATCACCCCATTATTCATGGAGAAAGATCAAAACAAATTTGAAAAATGATTTTGGTAATTATAAATGCATTATCATCCATCCACGATCTATTATAATATAGGTTATGAAAATGGTTAAACCTTTTCAACAATATTAATCCTCTTTTACCTTATTTTACCTTCATCTAAAAAAATTATTTTCATATCAAACCAGAAAAATTATTCCTATGAATTTTTCATCATGATGTCTCAAAAAAATGTAGTTAATGTTATTATATTCAATTTTTAAAAATAAAAAATAATTTTAAAATTGTATATGTATAATATATATATATATATATATATATATATATATTACGTTCATGGGTGTATAATTAAATTCAAACACATAAAGAAACACACACCACACACACAGTCTAGAAAGGTGGGCTATTCCCACATAAGGTATAACCCACCATAAATTATTATTTATTTATTTCATTTCTAATAGGCCTAGTTGACATAGAGGCCATTACATTTCATGAAATCACAGTGCAATATCGTGTATGTTTCATCCCTCCTACATCATGTCTACATCACTACCTTACTGTGTAATATTCTGTATCACCACTGACATAGAACTATAATAGTACCTGCGCCGAATAGGGCTTGATCTTAGGATCTCATAGATACTAAGAAAGATACTTTAACAGATCAGTACCAGATATATAATGTGAGACATATGTTTTATAATTTACCCCAACATTTTTTATATAGTAATGTATCTCAAAAAAAAAAATTAAATCTATAAAAATGGGTACAGGAATTTCCAAATAATACTTACATACTAATAATTTCAGAAAATTATTATTATTTATAAAACCTATAACTTTTATCATCCACAAAAAAATTCTATATTTGGAATATACTAAAATATTTTTCTTTATCTACAGTTGACATTATAAAACAAAAAAATATAGTTTATTTTTTGAAATTAAATTTCCATAACTTTATATTATAAACTTAAATTAATAATAAAAAATATATTTATAATGAAAATTGTAAATAATTTTTTTAAATTCAATTTGTTCAAATATATAATATTAATAACAAACTGAAAGATATATAATTAAAATATAATTATTATATTTTTAAAAAAAATTACTTAAATATTTTTTTTATAATAAAAACTACAATGCATTAAATGATATATTATTAAACAAAATAACTAATAAATATGTTATAAAATAATCATAATATATATTTTATATTTTATATTTTTCTTAATACAATGCATACATATTAAGTCAATTTATATTTTTTAACTAACTAAACATATCATTATTTCATATTAGTTAGGTGTTGAATGTATAGGAACCATTTGGAATTTATTTTACAAAAAAATAGGAATAATGTGTTAAAATATATGGTCATTATATTCTCATCATTGAATAAATTTCATCCTCATTATTTAATGATTCATACGATTAGATAAATTTATATTTGGTTATCATAATAATCCTTACACTGGTTGATGATAATGGGTTCATATTGGAAATGAGATTATATTTCATAATGTACAGATCTATATTAGGCCATTGTAATATGATATAGACTAGTCTTTATGGTATTTAATTAATTGAAGAAGAAAAAACCTATCTGTTGTAACTTTCCTACAACCCCCATGATTCTTTATTGAAAGTGGATATAATAATTATACCAAAACAGGATTAATTTATATCACAATACCTAATGGTTCAAATCATACGTGACACAATCCATCAAAAAAAATATTCATTAAGATATCACTATCTACCTCAATAACTGTCATTTCATTGGATTTTTCCTTATTCTCTTACTATAGGAGCTGGTTTGTGTCGATTCACTGCATTAACTATTGAATTATTGTGTTCTGTTAAATAGTGACCAAATTCAACACATATAAACAACTAATTTTTAATGGATTTTTATTAATATCGTTATCATATTTCATTATAATCGTCATTTTACATTAAAATAGGGTTCTAGATTTCCTCTTTTCGCACAAATAGTTAATTTTTCAGACCCCATGAAGCAATATAAATGGTGGTTCTTCCCAATTTTTTTGACAAATAGGTTCTTTAACATCCCTCAATTCATCATATTCGTTGCATATTTTTTCATATGAATATGTTCTTATCAGTTTTATTTATATTAAGAAAATATCTATTCTAACATTTTTAATAACAGTTTTCTATAGTTAGTCTATAATAATCCCCAGAAATCTCAGTCTATCTCACATTCAAATTGGTTTATTATTGAGGTAATGATCACATTTTCTCTCTTACCCACGGTAACACATATCATTATGGTTCCATCAATCGATAAAACCAAATTTATATTCATGATTGATGTAAATATAACATTAGAAAGGGAATATAAATATCAATATCATAAATGTTAAACAAAATTAACAAAATTCACCATTTTGTGTCATCATGTTTTCCCATCATTCATTGATTCCAACCTATTTAAATATTATAAAAACATAAGTTACATTAATTTAAGAAAATTTATATGTATCAACCTATTCCTTCAAAGAAAGTATGTATTCATGATTTATATGTATCATCAATATTCCCCCGATGAAAATAGGTATAAATAACACATGGTGTTTAATAACGGTAAAATGTTTAACCTTTCAAAATACCTAGCTGTGACTAGCCAGATGTAAATTTTTTCTTAATTTTTATCTAGAAGGTCATAGTTGAGTTAATAACTATATCTTAATCATTATGGTCTTAAAAACTACTTATAACAATATCATAACTTGTATTCGTATTCCAATATCCCTAGAGTGATTTAATTTCATTGAATCCCATAATATAAATAAACTACTATCATTTTTTGATGTTATCTTATACAAAGTGTTATCCTTTACAAAACTCAATAGTGTTTTCGAAATTTATCTATAATCCTAATAGCTAAAAATAAATAAACTATTTTTTGATACCAAGTATAATAAATATGTCCTCTTGTGAAATTTATTTTCGGATTTATAATAATCATTCTCTAAAAAAAATTACTTGATCTTGAGGTCTATCATTAATTGAATAATTGATAAAAAAACTATAATCATAAACAACAACAAAAATATCATTATTGAAAAAACCACATAGTTCTCTTATCAACGATAGATATTCTAAGAAAATATTTTATACCCTGAGGAAAATTCTAAAAGGAAAAGTGGTCAGATAGAAATTCAACAAAAATTAAATAAATACGGTGTTAAATCATAAATTGTTACTCGTGTGTGTTAATATAATATCCCAATAATAATGTACATAAGAATGAAAACTTGTAAAATAAAATTAATTCAGATGATCATCAAATCATAGGTATTCTTATACATCATAATCCATGAATTCGTAATCATATGTCAAAGATAACCACCTAGAAAACATAACATCACAAAACTAACATTATGATCAAAATATTCTAAATCTAACAACCATCATAACATATTTTTCTTTTGTCAATATAATTTTCACAATATATAATATTCTTAGGCTAACCATTCATGCACCATTCATGGTATATCATGACACATTTACATTACCAAATTCATTTTAGGTCTATAACGAACCCACCCATTAAAATTATCTTTTTCCACCTTCAGAATATACAAATGTAATATATATTTTAGTAATGAAAAAAAGATTAATTATATAAATCATAATCATTTTTATACCCTTGAGAATAAATTATGTTTAAATATTTATTTATTAGGAATAATAGAAATCTATGTCATATAGACTCTATAAACATGATGGAATCAAAATAATTTTGATATTATCTATTGGATTAATATATTCACAGCATTTGAAAATGGGTAGTTATTTTAGAAAATAATTCCAAAAATAATTCAATAAAATAATAATAATAGTATCCCTTCTAAGGATTCAGTTCAAAATAATTGAATGAAATAATAGTGTTTAAAAAGGTAAAAATTTAATTTAATATTAATATTAAAATAAATAAGGTTTTAATAAAATAATAAATTTTTAGAAAAACATTTATGGTTGGATCATTTTTGGGTGATACTTGACATGGTGGTAGACTATGAGATGTTCCCTTAAAAATCAGGTTCACATAATATGGGATTTTTATGAAAGATAATATATAAATTATATCCAACAAATAATTGTATGGTAAAAGGGTATAGATATTTAATTACATACATAAATAATATATATTTCCTACTTCTAATTAATATAGCGCATAATGATGAAATATATAGAGAACATGTAACTCAATGATAAGGAAATTGTTTAACAGGATACCATTATGTTTATGAAACATTCGAATGAAAACCATGTGAAATATATATATTGAATAAGACGTTCATATTACAATAAATAAGGATTTAAAATTATTTTAAATTCCCAGTTAGTAGTATACACACCATTTAAAATAAATTTGGTTAATATAAAAAAAATATCAAATAAGTAAATTTTGAGAGGAAACAAAACCATGTTTCTGAAATCTCTCTTAACTAAATCATAAATTCTCGATTAATTAAATTAATTTTATTATATATATACCAGTTAATCTTATTACCCTATATTTAATTTTATAATATACATATATTATCTTTTAGTAGAAAATTTTAATATAGTTTTTTCTTACATTAGTTACTAAGGTTTGTTCTATTCATTTATAATTTTTAATTTTAGTTTGATGATTTCCCTATATAGTTTTTTATAATATATTCATGATGTCAAATAATTTATAGGATTGAATACTTTATGATTCCCTTATTATAATAAATATTGTGTTCCAATGTTTATTCCCAAATAAATCCAAATCAATAATGATATATATATATTTCTATTTAATGATATATAGTTACTATGGCCATTTATTTTTAATCATGGATATTAAGTTAAAAAAATTAATATTGTAGAATATTATTTTTTTTATAAAATATAACAATATTTAATTAAATAACATTTTTTACAGAGTATTTAAATTGGTGATGGAAAATTGAACACATCATTCATGGAACTGGTAGTTTTTATATACACATGATGACAATTTCCATTTTTATAAAAAAAAATTGGAAATTTAAAAAAGGATATTCCATTAGTGAAAAAAGGATTCATAATAAAATTGATTTTTTATTCATGACCTCATAGGAAGAGGGGACTAGAGTGGTTTTTAAGATGAAAATAATATAGGAATTTTTCATTGATTGTATTAATTTTCCTTTGTAATTTATCCATTAGGTAACTCCCTATGGATCATAAGCACAAACGCTTCAAAATAAATTGGAGGTTGTTTTTGAGAGACTAGTTTATAGTTTTGGTTAAATTATGAAATTAAGAATTGTGGATCAAATGATAGAATATGGCCTCCATATATAATTGAATAAATGGTAAAAATTTTAAAAAATATTTTTTTCCTCAATAATAGTCACCCGTTATTCCTAGCCACATGCTTTATATATGAAAAATAATGGTTAAGGAAAGGTTATAAGGTTATATTTCATCCACTTTTTCATCATCATCACATTTCATATATTCTCCCCCTATAAGGGGAAACAAATTCATTATGATACACCTATCTCTTTCATCTATATTGAATTCCTCTAAAGTTCTCATATAAATGATTAATAAGGTGTTAAATATATTTACAAAACCTGGGTAACCAATCAATTTTGTAAGTATCCTTATATAAATAAACACCCAAAATGTGATAAATAATTATACATGGGTCTCATGGAATTGACATGAACACATAGGTGATCAATCCCAAGCATGGGATTCCTTGCACACTACCACATACTATCCTATCATAAAAACTACAATATACATTGTCCATGATAGTAAGAAAATATCACATTTTCATGAAGAAGATAATTATCATGATCAACTGAGGAAAAAAATCTAGACCATGCTCATGTATACACCATTGGGATATTATGATCAAACCCATCATCATAGAGTCCATATTATATGATTTCAAGGAAAATACCATTCAATGGGATAAAATAAAAATCATCATACTAAATGAAAAATATATTCAATTGAACATCTAGTATCTTTAAAAGATACAAAAACCAATAATTGAGATCTAATGTTGATAATTCAACTATTATTTTATTATCAATTATATCTAGGTGAAGATACATAGATCTTTCCATCGTGGATTATATCAATGATAAGGTGAAAAGGCAGTGGGAGAATTATGTATAAAATGAACAGATATAACCTAAATTGATGCCTATGATAGAACATGTCATCATTATACTTGGATGAGAGGGTCGGGGTTCCTAAAGAGACTAGTATATTTTATTTAGGTGATGTTTTTGAATTAATAATAGAATTTTTGGAGGGGTATATTACTAATCATATTAGATTAATAAGACTATGATTCCCTTAGTTAGGCCTGAATCTGGGTTCTCTCAGTACTGGACACTTATAGACCGACGTGCATTGAATAATGAGAAGCATAAATATTTTGGTAAATTCTTGATTTTGTGTATATAAAAATATAAATCCATCATACATTAACATGGAATTTCTAGTGTATCCACACTAGTTATCTAGTGGGACATATGAAAATCATTTCCCTGTTCCTAGCACCACATGCTATTCGGTTCTTTCAACCAACATGTCGGTGGTCATGGCCTAGCCAAATTGCATCCCACTTAGTATCTATCATCTAAAACATAAATTTTAATACCCATTTTATCATTAATGATACAGTTATTGATTCAAAAAATATGAAAATTCATAAAATAAAAAATATATTCATTGAAAATCTATATATGTTACAAGTCACCAACTAAAATGGATTTTTAACCATGTTAAGTTACTATAGTAATATTGATCATGAATATTACTAATGACACATTGCAATGATCCATTAATACACATGTATACTCATAAATCCTTCAATAATAGCATATGTCTTAGACAAGTGGCCCCACCTTCTCCCATAACAAGTTCTCAATGTAGTTTATGATCAATACTGGGTTCTGCATAAATAATGCAACAAGGTCTATTTATTCACTGACCATATCCTACCATCTATTATCTATAAAAACTCCATTCCAAAAATGCCATTCCATTTTCACAGTATTCCCTTTTCAAATAGTAGTAAAGTGTTGAAACTATATAAAATTGTCCTTGTAAGAAGACACAATCTTCTTCCATTAACAATTCCAATTAATCTTATGAATTACATACAAGATCGACATTTTAGGAATTAGCATCAAGAAAAACATCTACATTAATTTTTTATATATAAAACCATCATCAATTTTTACTTGACCAATGATGCTCAACTACCTCATTGATGTTCGCCATAGAATAAATTATTTCAATTTGTAATTCCTAACTATTGGATTCTAAACTAAATATATTCTTACATAAATTCTCTCAATAAAATCCTCAAAATCAACAGGTAAATTAGTTCCCTGGAATGAGGGTTGATGCTAAAGATGGATGTCTAATAGAAATATACCATAATAATCTTCACTCACCAATCTATGTTAATAATATCTACATGAATCTCATTAATGGAATGTGTACTAAATAAACCAACAAATCATGTTCTTTAGTATTCTCAGGTGCATACATATTCAAATATTATCTTTTAATTAACTCTTCATCCCTATGAAGAGTATTTTTTATTCAATAGAATGTAATTATACCTTATTTAATTCTTTTTCATTTATTTTAAAAATTAATATTGGTTTATTGTGAAACATACATAAACACTACAATAACACATACCCCCAACTCATAAATAAATTTTCATTCCATATTTAAAATCCCAAAATACAAAAATCCAAAACATCTTTCATCACCAACACAATCCACAAACCACTTTACGTCACTCAAACTAACACCTAGGAAAAAATCTTCGAAACTAGTTCACCAGTGAGAATCACCCAGACGAATCCATTATCACTACTGAAAATACACTATTGAAAAACATGAAGACCACTAACAAGTAAAAAAATCTCCACATTTAACCCATTTATCATCAAAAGCAGGGACCCAATGACATAGAAAAATAAAAGACAAGTTAAGACTCCAAGAATGTTGTCGCTCACTCCAACTACACACCCGAAAACACCATTATGACCACTTCTAATGTCTTACTAGTAGAATAATGGTGCAATTCTAGACCTAGAGGTGGGTAAAATTACATTGACTATAATCCACAGCCACTTCCATGATAAAAAAACACTTCATTTGAAGCCCAAACCAATAAATATATTTTAGGGATCCATCAACAACATTATATATGAATAAATAAAAAATCAATCAAACCAGTGAAGTCAATAAATTGATAACCATTGAACCAAAAAAAATTAGTGAAACATATTTTTTAAACTGAAAGCCATCCATAAAGTATCGATGCTGATAGAAACAATGAATAAAACCTGATAGGGAATGAAAAATTAGATAGAACAAACACAATACTAGAATGATATGAATAAAAACAATTTTTGACCAAATATTAGTTATTTCATAGTGGTTAATAAAGTAAGGGAAGATGAGGAGCACTTCTGAGAAAAAAATAAAGGGATGTTTTTATCAGATGCCACATTCCAATCCCAAATCACTAATGTTCCATTGGGTTCATCCAAAATGGGGTTTATTCATGATGGATCAAAAAAGGAGTAATAATTATAACTCTCAAATAATAGTATGTAGAAACAAACCCTAGTATCTCCCTAAAAAATATGGAGTATAAAGATATAGTCATCTCCAAAAAAACTTAGAATACAAAGAAGCTACAAAATAAAATTATAAGATTCACATATGGAATCACTATATGAAGAACTATCCATATAGCTAAATATTGACATAGAAGAACACACCCATATCTTCCCAATGTTATATAATATTCTGATGTGTCTATACATTATTCAATATATATATATATATATGAATTAATTATGTTTAATTGGATAATACCAAACAATATATATTACAATAGTAGTAATTAAATCTATATAAATCAATAAATAGCAGAATAAATTCATTAAAATAATATAATTACAATGAAATAGGAAATCGGTATATATATGACATATGATACTATGTTCATACTCCTGATTAAAATTTAAAGAAAAATAAAAAATATATGTATAAAAAATAACTCCTATGGAAACTCCGCGGTCTATTACATATGAGTCTTAAAATAAAAAGGAACCTATCCTACCCATGTTGAAAACAAAATATCTCCTATCATCCATAAACCAAAGGGATATAAATGTAATCCTTATCCTAATTATACCACCATAAAACACCCTGACCTGATATACTAGTTTTCAGACAGAGTTCCACAAAACCTCTTGCATGACTCTCCATACACAAGAGGATTTTAACTAGATGTGGGTCCCAACAATTAAATGTGGATAATATATCATTTTTAATCAGAAACATCAATGGGTGATAATAAATTAGACCGTAATTGATGATAATATTATAAATGTAGAAAAAATGTAAGGTTAGGCCATAAAAATGTTATCAAACTGACAATGAATTTGGCAGGCTAGTCAAAGTGTACTTGATAAAAGATTTTTAGCAACAATTAAAAATCTTTTCAGGTACAACTCAATATCCTAGATTATATATCCATAGAGTCTTTCTACATTCCCTTTTCTTCACCAGATCCCTGACCAGGAAGTCGAACATTCACAAGATTCTCATGCCTGGTGTGACTATAAACCTATAAGGTCACTACCAATGCATCCTTTGAATATGTTAACATGTATAATAGGTATACTATGTGATAATTTTAAATCTTAAATAAAAAACAAAAAAAATAATTATTCTAGAGTTCACGAACTAACCAAGAAACGATGAACCTTGGTTGTACCTTTTTGGGATCTATATAGAATGTCTGGACATAAAAGAATACTTAATCCTCGCTTGACCAAATGGCTTCCTATAATGTCTCTGGCTAACCTCTACGCCAAAAAATCATGTTTCGGGATTCAAGGAAATCATGATTCATCTCAATAGTGTGTTAGACCATAGGGTTATCATACCATGAATCCACATCATTTTAGTCTACATAGCCATCATATTATTATACTTCCTTATGATAGGTTTCAATGATGTCATACAACAACTCTATATCTGAAGATATAATCATAATCATCATTGAATTTAACAAATTATCCCACTCTAAGTATTAATCAATCCATGGTGGTGTATTTATAATTTTCATCTATAAAAAATACTTCTAAACCCAAAAAATAAGTATTATACTATAGTGGAAAAAATATATGTACAATATAGAATATCAATAATGAATATCTACTAGCTTTTTTATACATAGAAACATTTGATCAATAATCACACATGTGTCTCTTGGGATACACATGTATTCACATGTGATCAGACTCATACATGGTACTCAAAACACATCAGATTATTCCATGATATCAATGCACTAAACATATACAAGACTAATGATAACAATGGATTCCTAGCATGATTATTCAAATTACCATTATTATCCATGTAATAACAATGATACCATAATATTGCACTAAGTTTACCAAAAAAAAGATACAATCTTGTGTCATAGCGCTTAAAATTTAAAATTATATGATAGGATTGGGCCATCTGATGAAATATGAATCATGTTATCTTGAGGATACATCATATAATGACCATGTTTTTTAATATATGGGTTTCTTTTATTATGGTATATATATTCAATGGTTTTAATATATGAAACACATAAAAAAAATTAAAATATGATATTTTTTGACCACATACAATTTTTTTAAATTAATAGGTATAATAATTATCAACAAAATAATAGCATATATTAATATATGTCTATATAATGGTTATTTTAAATATATTTACATAATTCATTTTTCGGATTAATAATCACTCATTTTATGCATTTTACTTCTTCTTAGTGGAAACTCTTTATATTAATTTTAAACGATTATTTTAATAAAATATTATAACGGGATATCAATAATATCATTATTAGTAAATCATGGAAATTATTTATAATAATAACAATTATTTTAGCAAATGGATATCCAATA
The DNA here is from genome assembly GCA_963277665.1 of Viscum album. Taxonomy (NCBI): domain Eukaryota; kingdom Viridiplantae; phylum Streptophyta; class Magnoliopsida; order Santalales; family Viscaceae; genus Viscum; species Viscum album. The sequence continues at coordinate 1,387,436,851 of OY728159.1, forward strand.
TAATAAAATTTTCACAAGAATTCATGTTTTTATATAAAAATTGAATCATTAACATTTTCAATTTTAATTTGACAAATTGATCCTTCTTTATGGATTTTTGATGACAATATATGATCCTGATATTTTTTGTGATTTTTGTTGGAAAAATTATTTTTAGCTGAATGGTGAAAATGCTTATTTTATTTTTCAATTAAATTTAATATGATAAAAATATTTCTTGGAAAATATTTAATATAAAAAAAATATTTATAAATTAAAATATCAAATTAAAAAAATATTTAATTTTATAAAACCCATTAATATTATTTATTCTAATTGAGTAATATTTTATGAAATCTATTCTTCATGTGCCTCAAAATTTTATGAACATGGATATTATGTTTTCAAATTTATTTATATTTAAAATTAATCTTATTTGAAAATCATAATATTCTTAGATTCATTATAATAAAAATAATTCTGTTATTTGAAATTTATATAAGGTATTGTAAAAATCCATAGTTGAATTTCAATACAAATAAAAAATTAATATTGTAAAATTCATTATATGTTTCATATTATATGGTTCATATTATTTGAATTTTCTAATTTAATTTTTATGGAATATAATATATATTATTAAAAATAATTACGCTTATATCTTTAATGGTGAATAAATTATATAAATTTTTTTTACCATGAAATATCTATTGAATCAATTAAAAAGAGAAATCATCAATTAATGAATATTGGAATGTATAGATAATATATTAAAAATAATTTCATTTTCAATAAATTTTAAATATGATTGAAAATATTTAATGGTAAAAAATCCATTTTTCTACTAAAATAGTTCTAAAAAAACTAGCTTTAATTTAATACTATATTCATAAATATTTTAAATTTAAATTTGATTACATTGCTATTTTTTTAGTTTCATCGCACAAATTTTTTTGAGTTCTTTAATTAATTAAAAAAATGATACATAAATTAAATAAAATCTAGTAACATAGTTTTATATTAAGAAAATAAATTGTAAAATAATTAATCTAAACACTCTATAACATGTTCAAATCACATGTGGTTTTACTTTTATGAGGTTTTATCGACCCAAAATCTCCCTGAACTCCATTATTATGTAATGTTTGTGTTACTGACCAATCCAAAGTGTATTGATATCATGTAAGTGTAATGGTTACTATAAAAAGTTACCTTTTATCATCATGCTGAAGGGAATACCATCTGCGCATCCATGGTAACACATTTCATTTGAATTTACCATTATCAATGTCCCAAAAGCCTCTCAAATATATCCTTCAACTATCCTAATATATTTCATCATAAGAAGATAGCTTCTAACCATCACAACCATTGACATCTCTAAGTTAAGATCATGTCTCTAATTAAAATTAGTGTTAGTGAAACGCACATATGGAAATATATAAGGTTTATTTTTCAAAACATCCTTCACTGATACACATGTTCTTTTATGAAACTATTTTAAAAAATTTCCATATACTATAATTTAATTTATTCTTTCATATATTATTCTTACTCATCATATTTTGACTTTATCATTGATCTATATTTCATTTGAGGGGTTTTTATTATATTCTTTCGAATTCTGTAAGGGTGTTCCACATAATTTCTCATCATTCAAAAAAAATACTAATTTCATATAACGATATGTAATATATTTCTTTATATACTCCCAAATAATATATTTTCGTACGATATAGGATATTATTTTTAGGATTTACATAACCTTATGATTTTGAATCGTCCAATGACCTTTGAATTAGAACATAATAAAGTCGCAAAGGGTTTTCATTACACAATATGATTTGTTTAGTTATATTTTTTATTTAATTTTTCCTTTAATTTAGTATAGTATAACAAATTATTATTTAGGTATTTTAAATATTAATTCATATATTTAATAATGGTGAGTTATAATAAAAAATCCAATTGAAACAATGTTAAGAATATTCTCCGACCATTTAAATGATCATTTCCCACTTTTTCTATAATGTACCTTCTCTCTAATATTTTAATTTTTTGAAAACATTTATTAATATTAATCATATTTGAAAATAATTTTATTATTCTCCTATTTTAATAATAATACCTTCTTAATTTTTTTCTGGTATTTCAATAATGGTGTATTGTAAAATAACCCATGATCTTCTGTACCTCTTTTATGTCATATAAGTTACACAATCTCTTTTTTATATTTTAATGAAATATTATTCTTAGTGACATATTTTATATTTAAATATGTTTTAATTATTCATATACTTTTTAATTATCCTTTTCAATTTTGGGTATATATTATTTATTGTTTCCTATGAAATTACCATTTTGAAGTAAACTAGATTTAAGGGAACTTTCATATTTTTGATCTCATGTGACGAATCACCCACATAAATTGAATCACAACTATGAGTATATTTTCAATATAAAATATATTTTTCAAAGAACACTATGAGTCGAATTTTTTTATTTAAAATGATATTCCCTTCCATCCATTAAAAATAATGATTTCTTATTTCATGATGTTCTTACCAAAAAATTTCATTCATTTTTTCACTAGTCCTTTCTAATTAATATTATAAAATTGATCTCCATGTTTGGGAAATGATTTATTTTTTAAATTATGAATGGTCAAAATGAAATAATTCCTTCATATGATTGGATTCTATGACATTTAACCTCTCATTATGCCTTAATAAAATATGGTGAAACATAATTTTTTCTCATGGGTCTTATCACGCATAAAAATTACACATGGTATTATTATTCTTTTAGGTTTCATGTATTCTTGTAAAATTTATGATTTTTGATATTTGATTTTGTGATGGGTTATTTCTGTTATATCCATCCAATAAATTGGGGGATGTAAATGACTGATGAGATACCATACATGTTTCTTGTTCATTTAGCCTAAGAACATTACAAAGGGTTCATGGGTAGTTCTCATAAGCATATCATGAATGGTGTTTGGTGGTGTAACGTCCCGATTCTGGAATCCGATCAGAGGCTCCCTGTACCAGGTTAGTCAGATGGCCTCAAGAGAGTTTCCCCGAAAGACAGAGGCTGCCGACTAGCGGTGAGGGACTTGGGTGTGATAGTGGGGAATCTATGCCCTCATTGGCAGAGTAACACAATAGAAGTAAAAAAGATATACAAGAGCGTAAGCAGCATACATACCATACAATAGTACACTTTAGAAGACTGAAGAAATAAATAACTGGAGAACATATATAAATGATGCATGATACACATGTCTAGGAAAAATAGTCAAATGACTCACAATGCTGGAATACAGTATTAAACCAAAGTAAAAAAGGAAAACAAGTAAAAATTCATCAGCATCACAAGCCTCTTCTTGGTCTCATGCTTCCCATCTCCAAAGCAGTCAAGTACCTGAAGTATAAGGGAGATTGTCCTTATCTATACCTGCATTAATATAATATGGTTGGGCCCAAAAGCATGACCCAGACTGGGAGTGAGACTAATACTAGTAGGAAACCACCCAAATATTAATTCCTAATATTCAGTGGATATATATGGCAGTTAATAAGAAAAAATGAAGAAGTGAACAAGGAATTACTCAAAAGTAAACAATCCTACAGTTTTAATGAATTCAGTTTCATATAACAAGAAAGAAGCTAACAAAAATAGGTAACCATCTGAGAGTACTCCCAACCTAACCACTCTATTTCAACCAACCAAAACAAGCAACCCTCTATAAAGTAAACACAGTCTAACCCCTCTGGTTCAGCATTATCATAGACTCTCTGAGGAAGCACTCACCATTAATTCCCCCTATTGTCTCGTATCGGTAACTAAAAGGATATATGGGGAAGCACTCAATGTCCCATTCCCCTTGTAGTCTGCGTTGAGGAACTACAAACACTCTGAGGAAGAACTTATGTCAATTATCCCTATGGTCTCACATCGTAATAGAAAAACAGACAATATAGAGAAGCCCTCAATGTCGATTCTCCTTTTGTTCTACTACACCAGGTTCTCGCGGCCCTATGTAAGTCAAACGAGCACATCAATGCAAATCTTCTATTGTAATCCTCAAGAACTACTTGGCTAAATAGCCTATAGCGTAACATATTTTCATATAATAAGATCACTCTATCCTATATTCACTAGGAATGGAAAGAAAAACAGTCTAATAGGCTAAGAAAGACCAAATGGTCCTAAACAAAAAAAAGTATGGGAAAACACGTCCAGAGCATAGCCATTAAACCTATTCACATTCAATTAACCTCTACTCAAGAATACCAGCCTAACAGGAAATTAAAAGGGCTAAAACCGTAAACACACAATACCTCGTTCAAGGGTATTGGACACTTGTTAAATATAATTCAATGACTATCTACGAAAAGTCACAAACCACCTAACTCAGTATTTTAGGATCGATATGCATGAACCTGAATTCTTGAATCTCCCAAAAAAACTATAGTTCTACAAAAACGATAAAAATACTCAACCACGGATAACTCTTGCAAGAAGAGGAATCGGTAAATGAAGCTCTAGAAGGAAGAATATCTTACCGTGGAAATCCCAACGCAATCAACGATAGCCAATTCTGAGATCTAATGCTCAATCGGGGGATCAGAGAAGAATCACGACCATACGGATGCTCTTAGGTGAACTAGGTCAAGAATGAGATGTTTTTTTCCATTAGAAGCGACCCGAGTCTGTTTAATGAAAATAAGTGCATGGTGTGTAATTTATAAGTACATAGTGTGTAATTTCCCTTACCGGACCCCTCTTTCGGTGGCCTCCAGGTCACCTCACATAGATGTGTGCTCGGCTGTTACACCGCCAACACACGACTACATGCGGCAACAGAGTACACAATATGTACATATAAGTACACATCGTGTACTCAAGAAATTTTTCAAAACTCCACTTTTTCTCAAAAAAATATATAAAAGAAAAACATACATGAAAAGAATATTTGGGTTCTTACAAACATCCCCCCTTAAAGAAATTTGTCCCCAAATTTCCCAAGAATGGTGGCATAGAAGAATAATCCCCGAATAGCTCTGTCACAACCCGACCATACCGGTCTCGAGCAGCAACTACCCCAAGACCACCACCATAGGCCAGGGGCTGGCGACAAGCGCCGAAGGTGTAAAAATCATGGGGAGGCCTTTGCTTAATTAACTATACACACACACACAGCCCACTCGATACATAAGTGCATATTCAAAACAAAACCGAAGGATAAACAACTATAACCCAACCACTGTCATGTATCAACTTCTAAATAGAACAATTAAAGTGCTGAAAAGTAATGACAAGATAACTGAGAAGAAAAATGGAAAAACACATGCCCAACCTGAAAAGTTCCATAACCCGGCAACATGTAAACAAAAGTAAATAGTTGTTGACTCTCACACCTGAAATTCCTACTACGACCATTAAATGCAGCCCAAGATCATGTGTCCTCTACACTCCCCCATAGACCCGATCGACCTGTCTGTAGTCTTCAAGGTCACACCAAGTGCGGGAAAAGCCCAAGCATGGGTGACTATAAAGGTACTCAGTAGAATGCCCCGAAATCTCACGGGAAAAACGAAGGAGGTACTAAAACAGTGAGCAGTATACAGAACAGAAAACAGTAAAAGAGTATAGTAAATAGAGTGAAACTCAACCCAACAAGAGATGTGAAGTAGGTTCATCCGACCAAGAGAATCTAGACATGGAAAGCACGTGGCATACCCCACATGTCTTCAACCCTCTAAGAAGAAGAGTAACTGAACCCAAAGAGTGGGAATGAAAGTAGGGTGTAAATATATATGCTCAACAAGAAACATGAACGAGTGTATAAGGGGATCTCTATCTCCAAGCTCAACCCATGAAAAGTCGCCAACAGTTATAAGGAAATCTATCACTGGTGCCCAAAAGACCCACATGCCAAAGCTATCTCATCACTGAACCGTACAACCAAGAGTCCCACTCCGGTAATCACAGAGAAATGACCCTGAATATCCTTATAGAAATGTATGAGTTTGAAAGAATTTGTTGGGTAACCCACTACCTAGCCCAACTGGAGGGTAAACCCCAAAAGGTCGTCGAGTGACCCACTGCCCAGCCCTGCTGGATGGTAAAGACTAAATGGTCGTTGGGTGACCCACTGCCCAGCCCTGCTAGAGGGTAAAACCTAATATTAATGGGTAACCCACCATCAAGCCCTACTAGAGGGTAAACCCTAAGGTCAATGGGTAACCCACTGCTCAGCCTCATTTGAGGTTAAACCCTGATACGTCATTGGGTAACCCACTGCCCAGCCATGCTAGAGGGTAAAACCTGAACTGGTATGATAACTTGGAACTTCCTGATCCATCTATGGGTGTCGCTAACATCGTGACTATGCATTGGTTCTGTGTGCTTCAAAGGAACCAATGACCAAATCCCTTTAATGTTTCCACATTTAATGAGATCTTGAAAGAGGATTCGGACGCACAAACAGATTATACCATTGTAATCCTCGTGAAAAACACGTGAGATAGACTATTTATTCTCTACAAATAGATTCATGAAGAAAAAGTTATTCAACACCACTTTATGTCCATACGGCATCTCGTGGGGCCCACACCACATCCCTGAAAACGTTCGGGTGAACTGCGCCATCCCGATGCCCTTGAAAAAACACGCCAAAAAGACTATTCAATCTCCCCGGACGGACGTCTGATGAAAAAGTCACAGTACATTGCACACAGCTTCAAAGACAGGTCGTGGGGCCCCTGACTTAACATTGGATTTAACACATAAAACCACCATGGTCTACATCTTCTCGACTCTAGGGTTAAAATGCCACTGACGGCACCTAAAACGGACTTCGGATGTGTTTGTTCCATCCGAAAGAAGGATCCCGGAGAGGCACTAAACAATACTTAATGATCGTGTTGCAGCACCAAACCTCCATCTCGGGATTTAAAAAAATCCATGAGACCATCTCAAAATCTTTTTCTTCACCCGAGTATTGCGATGCCGCAGACGGCACACTTAACGGACACCCGTAGTGAAAGTTACGGGTGTCTGAAGTAAAGGGGGCTAACCCCTTAGGGGTGGACCAGCCCGGTCCACCCGGCCTGGGCCGGCTCAGCCCGCAGTGCAAGTGCTCGGCCTGACCCATGGCCCCACGGACCACCTGTTCCGACCAGCCCTCTTGAATAGTCGCAGTCCCGCGCGGAGACCCGCCGAAGGCGGGTCTCGGTCTCCCCTCGGGGTTGCGCGCCGTGAGCCCCGTCGCCCCCACGCACCAGCGACCTCCACCCGCCACGCCGGTCCGTCGTTGAATCCCTCCACACCGCTACCTTTGATCCATGATGCGCTGCAGCCTAGGAGCAGCGCCACCACTGCTTGGGAGCCCGCCGCTGCTACCTGGGACCACCGGAAAACCAAGTTTGGCCGGAAAACTTCACGGGGCTACCCAGGACGCCCCCAGACTCGGAATTTTTACCTGAAAAGAGCATTGAAAAGCTTGGATCAATCCCTACGCATATATGATATTCTCTAAATGATTGGAAATCATTTCAATGCAATGAATTTAATTCAATAATGATGCAAAAATTTAAAACTGTAACACAACAAACCTACCTCGTAGGGCGTAGCCCGTCGCTTTACGAACGGTCTGCCGGAGCCGCCACTACCTTGCCGAAGAGGAGGGGAAGCTTTGAGGATTTTTGTCCCTTGTTGGGGAAGATTTCTCCAGAAAAAACCAAGGGTGAAAGAATGGGGGGAGAAGTGTTTAAGTAGAGAAACACTTAAACACCCACCAGTAGGCCTCGTACCCAAACTTTCGGCGGGGTCGGTGTTAAGCCGCCTCTAGGGTAAAATCCATGTTATGTGCATAATGGAGGTCTTGGAATTTTAATCCGAGCCTCCATTCAGAGGTTTTGAAGTTCATTCCCGATGCCGCTAAATTATGAAAATGGCCCTGGTGGCGTTTTCTAGAGAAGGGCTACCCCCGCGAAAGTTACACCCCTCTTAGGGTAAAAGGCACACTCCGGACTCAACAGTGCCCTCGGTTTTCCTATCCCAGAAACCATTTAATAGTTATTCTGTTTATTTGGAATGTCTAGTGTGAATCCACTTAAAATTTAATTCCGGTCAGACCAGGGCTCGAAATCACACACCGTCTGAACACCCTGCTCAGAAAAAACATCAAGAAAATTTCAAAGTCTTATAGGCTTCAAACCCGGGATCATACATCATTGTCTCCTTCATGTTTCTCATCCATGAAAAACAAAACTACAAAAATAACTTAGGATACTAACCCAGCATCTGGCTCTCTCGTTCCCAGGTGCTCTCTTACACCCTCCCATGCTGCCACAGCACACGATCCAAAGGTGTGGTCCTTACACATAGTGTCTGCTCCTGTCGGTCATTAATTACCACCGGGTGCTCCGTAAAGGTGGCTACATCCTCAATTTCAATCTCTACCCAATCGATAATGTGTGTGGGGTCGAGCACATATTTCCTCAGCTGCGACATGTGGGTGAATTCATGCACTCTCTCGAGTTGTGGGGGTAGAGCAAGACGGTAGGCAACCTCACCAACCATGTGCATGATCTCAAATGGCCCAATGAACCTCGGGGATAGCTTGACTCCCTGGCCGAACCTCTGTGTTCCACACCATATGGGTACATTCAAAAAGACATGGTCCCCTTGATCAAACTCTAAAGGCATGAAATGATGGTCTATGTAAGAGTTTTGTCTTCTCTACGCCATCCTCATCCACTCAAGAATGACCTACACCTTCTCTGTCATCACCTGCACCAACTCTGGTCCCACGAGGGAGGTCTCCCCAACCTCTTTCCAGCACAACCGTGACCTGTAGTATATCCCATAGAGGGCCTCAAAAGGTGTCATACCAATATTAGAGTGGTAATTGTTGTTTTATGCGAACTCCACCAAGGGAAGGTGATCCTCCTAGAACATGACAAAGTCTAACACGCACGCCCTGAGCATATCCTCCAACACTTCGATAGTTCCCTCTGTCTACGCGTCAGTCTGGGGGTGAAAAGCTGTAATCATTCACAGCTGAGTCCCAAATTCCTCCTGCAGGCCTCACCACAATCACGACGTAAAACGGGTGTCACTGTCGGATATGATCATCGAGGGTACTCCATGAAGGTGGATGATCTTCCGAACATACAAATACCAAAGACTCTCCACCAAGCTATGATCCCTGAGGGAAAGGAAGTGCGCCGACATCGTGAGTCGGTCCACTATCACCCAAATATAATCATGGCCCTTCACTGTGCGCGGAAGCCCTGTGATGGAGTCCATAGATATATCATCCCACTTCCCCTCCATGATATCAAGGGGCTTCAACAAACCTACCGGAACTTGATGCTATGCCTTCACCTTCTGACTGGTAAGACACCAAGAAATGAACTCAGTTATGCTCCTCTTCATTCCAGACCACCAAAATTGCCACTGAAGTTCTCTTTACATTTTCCCCACACCAGGATGTACATCCAAGGGAGAAGTGTGGAACTCCCGCATCACATCCTTTTGCATCTCCACTGGTACTACAGCTTGCCCATGGAACATGATCTCGTGATTCCCTCCTTCAGAATACCCATCGGGTGTGTCCCCCATGGATATCTGATCACGCAGTACCTCGCTGTCGACATCCCCTAGTTGCGACTCTCTCACATGCTCAAGGAGTGAAGGAGTTAACACCATCGACTACAGAAAATTTGTACCCTCCTACTCCACTAAGGTCATCTGAAGGGAATCCAACTGCTCTGAAGATTCCAAAACTAGAAGAGCATGTGACTTCCTACTAAGGGAATATGCTACTATATTTAACTTCCCTGGAGTGTAGAATATCTCAGAATCATAGTCCTATCGAAACTCTGGCCATCGCCTATGTCTCAGATTCAGATCCCTCTTAGTGAAGATGTATTTGAGGCTCTGGTGTTCTAAGTAGACCACAAAATTCTCACCCATAAGGTAGTGTCTCCATAACCTCAAAGAAAATACCACTGCTTCCAGCTTCAAATCGTGGGTCGCATAATTTTTCTCAATGGGCCTCAACTGCCTCGAACCATATGCAATCACTACTGGCTGCTGCACCAGCACGCACCCTAGTCCAGCTCCTGAAGCGTCGCATTACACCACGAACTCAATGCCATCCTCTGGAAGCCTTAATACTAGATCACTAGTCAGCCTCTGCCTCAACTCCTCGAATTCCTTCTGGCACTGATCAGTCCAGGTGAATGTTATTCCCTTCCACGTCAATGTGGTCGAAGGGGCATCAATGCTGTAGAAATATTCCATGAACCCCCTGTAGTACCCGGCCAAACCAAGGAATCTTCGAACCTCTGACGCATTCTTGGGTGGTTCCCAAGAAATAATTACCTCTATATTTGTGGGATCTATGGAAAACACCTGTTCCAAACTGACATGCCCCAAAAAGTGAACCTCATAAATATAGAACTGACACTTTCGGAGCTTCCCATACAGTTGGTGCTCCCGGAGTAAGTCTAGGAACACCCTCAAATTCTTCGTGTGATCCCCCCCATCACAGAGTAGATGAGTATGTCTTCAATAAAGACAACCACAGCCCGGTCCATGTATGGCTGGAAGATCTGGTTCATCAAAGCCATGAAAATGGAGGGTGCATTTTTCATGCTAAAGGGAATCACCAGAAACTCGTAATACCCAAAACAAAAACATAAAATCCAACTTCAGGATATCAGCCTCACGAACCTGAAAATGGTGGTAGCCGGATCGAATATGAATCATTTATCACAACTTAGAACCTCTCAACTGGTCGAAGAGGTCTTTGATCCTCAGAAAAGGGTACTTGTTCTTTATCATGGCATGATTCAGGCGACGACAATCAATAGAAAGCTGTAGGCTCCCATCTTCCTTCATTACAAACAAAACCGTAGTTGCCCAAGGGGACACACTGGGCCTGATGAATTACCTCTTATGAAGGTCTTCCATCTTAATTCGTAGCTCCCGAAGCACTATGGGTTCCATAAAATATGTTCCACATAATATCGGGGCAGTCCCCAGCTGCAAGTCAATGTCGAACTCCATCTCTTGCCTCGGAGGTAGTCCCGAGACATTCTCGGGAAAGACGTCCATGTAGTCCTCTACAATGGTAGGGATCCATGTGCCTATAAAATCTATAGATCCGAGAGCCATGCTCTCCAACTGATGAGAAAAGGTCATGGTTACCTACTTAGAGTACCCGTCTGCTCTCCCATGAGGTCTCGTTCACCAAGAATGGTGAACCTCATCCCATTAGAGTGGACACATCTGACTAGTCTGCGCCGACAGTCAATCTGGGTGTGAACCATGGAAAGCCAATCCATGGCGAAGATGATTTCATAAGGTTTCATTTTCATGACCAATAGGTCCCACGTGAAATTCCCTCCTCCAAACGATAGTTCGCACTGTTTTCAAAAAACGGTCACTAACGAAGAACTTCTCGTAAGAACCTCGAGGCTATGCGCATGTGTCAGCGCCTCTACTAGAGGCTCCAACTCCTATACCAAAACAACGATATAAATGAGTGGATGGAACCTGTGTCTACTAGTACCAAAGAAATAATAGAGTAAACACAAAGTGTACCTCAGACCATCTCGTGTGATGGGGGGGTCACATACACCCATAGTCTGATGTTGTCCATGGCCCCTACTGCCAGCTCCCTGAGCCTGGAGTGGGCCGCCCGGTGGAGGCGGTGGAAGGAACTCGAAATGTTCTTCCCCACCTCCAGGTCCTACCACTCTGTCTACACTGCCTCCCTAAGGACCACCCTATCCTCACATGGGAGATCCCTGGTTTAAGGCACTGCATCTTCGACTTCGGTGCGCCTACTGCCCGCCACGACTACTCGGTACACCTGGTCAGTAAATCCCATGATAGGTGACCATGTCTGTCACAAGCATAGAACCAAATCTATCCTGACTTCTCTGATGATATATGGTGCCACTACAGAGTATGACCCTTCCCCTGAGGCTGCTCACGGAAGGGTCTCCTCAATTGAGGCTCTGCTCTCTGCTGCCTTCCTTCTACGGAAGACTCTACTCTGAAGCGGCCACTGCTAGGCCCTGTCTTCTGGTGTCCCTCATCCAAGAAGCTCTCTGTCATGAGCGCCCACTCTAGCACTCCTTCATAAGAAGGGATTCATAGGGGAACTACACTAGAATGGATCTCCATGCGAAAACCCTGCTCAAACTTCTACGCCCGAAAGTAACTATCGCGGACCATATCCTTCGAGTAGTGTGTCAGATCAGTTAACTGGTCTGAGTACTGCGCCACAGTCATCCCCCTACTTTAGCTCCAGAAGCTCCTGAATCTGAATGGAGCGTAAACAAGAGGGGGAGTAATCCTCTTGGAAGAGCTGTTGGAATCTATCCCACATGAGAGACGAATCATCGTTGGTCTGAGTAACCAACACCCACCAACTCCTGACCATCCCGAGGAAAAGGCTGGCAGATAGGGCTACCATCTGGTCTGCTGGTGTCCATTGCAGCCTGAAAATTCAATCCACTGACCCTATCCAGTCTTCCACTGCCTAGGGATCCAGGTCCCCATGGATCTTTTGCGGCCAATGACACTAGAAGTCTCAGAGTGCACTCAGCATGCACTCAACCTCAACCTGTGTTACCGGTACTAACTACCACTCTCAAGGTGGAGGGTCTAATTTTGATATACTGGGTGGAAGGGGATTATGTGAGGGTCCTTGAACTGAAACCTCATCACTCTCTAGGTCATCGTCACTAACTAGAGAGGGTAACATAGCTGGATGCTATCGTGGGGGCATCCTAAAAATTATCAAGGATTACCACAATTAGATAGGCATATATATATATATATATGTAATAGCAAAGGGGAGATGACTCGACAAGGATAGTAAAAGACTCAATCCTACCGGATGCATGTTCCAATGCTCCATGAAATAATTTTCTCAGTGTTCCATGTTGAAAAATGGGTTATCAGGGTCCTGGTGAATGGATACGTCGGCCGCCCGTACCATCACTGGACACACTGTCCTGAGATCCGCTCTCTGAACACGTCGACACTATTTCCCTAAATCCTATCCAATTCCTTTTTATTGAAATACTAAGAACGCCCCAAGGAATGAACCACCTCTGATAACACCTTTTCATGACCCAACCCTACCGTTCTCAAGCCACAACTACCCCAAGACCTCCTCCATAGGCCAGGGGATGGCGATAAGCACCGAAGTCATACCAATCTCAGGGAGGCCTTCTCCTAAGTACCTATAAACACACAAACATCCCACTCGATGCATAAGTGAAGAGTCAAAAGAAAACCAAAGGACAAACAACTATAACCCAACCAAAGTCATGCATCATCTTCTAAATAGAACAGGTAAAGTGCTGAAAATTACTGACAAGATAACTGAGCGGAAAAAAGGGCAAAACACGCGCCCAAACTGAAAAGTTCCACAACCCTGCAAGAGGTAATCAAAAGTAAACAGATAGTGAGTCTCACACCTAAAAATCTAACTATGACCACAGAACACAGCCCATGCTCTTGTGTCCTCTACACTCCCTCGTAGGGTCGATTGACATGTCTGTCGTCTGCAAGGGAACACCATGTGCGGGAAAATTTTAAGCAGGGGTGAGTATAAAGATACTTAGTAGGATGCCCCGAAAGCTCGAGGGAGAAATAAAGCAGGTACTAAAATGGTATAAAGTAGACATAATAGAGAACCGTGAAAGAGTATAGTAAATAGAGTGTAGCTCAACCCAATTAGAGAAAGGAAGTAGGCTCATCCGACCAAGAGAAGCTAGACACAGAAAGAACGTGGAATACCCTGCGTGTCTTCACCCCTCCTAAAAGAAGAGTAACTAAACCCAATGAGTGGGAAGAAAAGTAGTTTGTAAATATATATATGCTCAACAAGAAGCAAGAACAAGTGTGTAATGGGATCTCTATCTCCAATATCAGCCCACAAAAAGTTGAAAATAGTTCTAAGAAGATCCATCACTGATGCCAAAAATGCATGCATGCCAAAGATGTCTCATCACTGAACCATACAACCAAGAGTCCCTCTCTATTAATCATGGATAAAAGTCCCTAACTAGCCTCATAGAAAGGGCTGAGTCTGAAAGAAGTTTTCGGGTGACCCACTTCCCAGCCCAATTGGAGGGTAAACCCCATAAGGTCTTCGGGTGACCCACTGCCCAGCCCTACCAAAGGGTAAACCCTAAAAGGTCATCGGGTGACCCACTGCCTTGCCCTGCTAGAGGGTAAAACCAAAAGTCAATAGATAACCCACTGCCCAGCCCTGCTAGAGGGTAAACCCTAAGGTCAACGGGTAACCCACTGCCCAGCCTCACTGGAGGGTAAACCCTGATACGTCGGTGGGTAACCCACTACCCAGCCATGTTGGAGGGTAAACCCTGAAGTGGTCGATAACTCTGCACTGCCTGAACCATCTCTAGGTGTTGCTAACATTGCAACAGTACGTTGGGTTGGAGTACATCAAAGGAACCACCGGCCAATGCCCTTTAATGTTTCCACATTTAATGAGATCTTGAAAGCGGATCTGAATTCCCAAATATATTACACCGTTGTAATCCTCATGGAAAGACACGTGAGATAGACTATTTATTCGCTGGAAACGGATGCCTGAAGAAAAAGTTATTCAATACTACTTTATTCCCTTATGGCGTCTCATGGGGCCCACACGTCGGTCCTGAAATAGGTTTGGTGAACTGCACCATCGTGATTCCCTTGGAAAAACACGCCAAAACTACTATTCACTCGCCTCAAACGGACATCTGATGAAAATGTCGTAGTACAATGCATGTAGCTTCAAAGATGACATGGGGGCTCATGCATCAACTCCGGAATCAACGTCTGAAACAACCGTGTACGACATCATCTTGAATCCAGGGTTACAACGCCACTGAAGGCGCCTAAAACGGACATCTGATGTGTTCGCTCAATCCGAAAGAAGGATCCTAGAGAGCTGCTAAACAGTAATTAATGGGTGTGTCACACCACCAAGCCGTCTTCTCAAAAATTAAAAAAATCCCCGATTCCATTTTAAAATCTTTGTCCTGGTACAATGATTGTGCTTACATAGACGGCACGCAAAACTGACACCCGTAGTGATTGTTACACTAACCCCTTAGGGTTGGACCAACTCGGTCCAGCTGGTCCACCCGGCGTAGGCCGGCCCGCACCGGCTGGCCCGGCTCGTGGCCCTGGCCCGTGGCCATTTTGCATAGCCTGAACCACTGACATGTGGACCACTCGTGCCGATAGGCCCTCATGGCCGGTTGCTGTCCCAATCAGGAACCCGCCGAAGGTGGGTCTCAGTCTCCTGCTCGGGGTTGCGCGCCACGATGCCCGTTACCCCCCCTGCACTGGCGACCTCCACCTACCATGCCGGTCTTCCATAGATGCCAACCATGCCACTTCCTGGCAACGTCACCCCGCCACCACTTGGGAGCCGCGCCGCCGCCGCCTGGAAGCCCGCCACCGCTGCCGCCTGGGAGCCCGCCACCGCCGCCTGGGACCGCTAGAAAACCAATTTTGGCTGAAAAACATCCCGGGGCTCCCGCTGAGTCCTCGATACTCATATTTTCGATCCTAAAAGAGTGTTGGAGAGCTTGGGTTTATTCCTACGCATATATCATATTCTCTCGATGGTTGGATTGTATCTCGACGCATTGAATTTAATTCAAGGAAGATGCAGAGATATAAAATAGTAACCCAACAAACCTACCTCACAGGGCGTAGCCTGTCACTTCATGAATGGTCTGCCGGAGATGCCACCACCTTGTCGGAGAGGAGGGGAAGCTTGGATGAGGTTTTTACCTTGTTGGGGGATCTTTCACCAGAGAAAAACCAAGGGTGAAATAATGGGGGGTTGTTTGAGTAGAGAAACACTTAAACACCCACCAGTAGGCCCCGTACCCGAACTTTCGACGGGGTCGGGGTTAAGTCACCTCTAGGGTAAAATCCATGTTCTGAGCTCAACGAAGATCTTAGAATTTAAATTCGAGCCTCCATTCAGAAGTTGTAAAGTTCATGCTCAAGGCTGCTAAATAATGAAAACTCCCCTATGGCATTTTTCACAGAAGGGTCGTGCCCATGAAAGTTGCACCCCTCCGAGGCTAAAAGGCATGCTTCGGACTCAACGGTGCCCTCAGTTTTCCTATCTGAGAAACCGTTTAGGAGTTATTCTGTTTATTTAGTGTGTCTAGTGTGAACTCACTTAAAATTAATTCTGGTTAAACCAGGGCTTGGAATCACATGTCTTCTAAACGCCCTGCTCTAGAATAACATAAAAACAAATTCAAAGTCTTAGAGTCTCAAAACCTGGGTTCTTAAAAGCTCTAGACACTGCAATCATAAATCAGCCTCCCTCTACCATGTCTCATTCAGTACTCATCTGTGCTTCCATATCACTGATAGCAGAGGAACATACCAGCCATAGAGAACCTTCTCACTTCGATCAAAAATCTGAATAGGATGCTCCTCGAAAGAGGTATCCACCTCTAACTCAACCCATCCGGTTGGAAAACATGATAAAGGTATGAGAAGTTGCGTCCATTCTAAGAAAGGTGAAAAATGTCATCCATAGATCAATACCTCTGAGGTAACTGCAACCGATAGGCAACCAACCCAACTCTCACTGACACCTTAAATGGCCCGATGTACCTCGACAAAAGCTTACCCATTCTCTTAATCCTCTTATGTCCTATCCTCAGTGTTACACGTAGGAAAACCTGATCTCGAACCTTGAACTCTAAAGACCGTCTCCATCTATCAGTATAAGACTTATGTCAAGAATGTGCAATATCCATCCTCTTCTGAATCAAATCTATCTGCACTATGGTCTCCTGGACAAGACAAGGTTCCGCCATATCTCCTTCTCTTACCTCCACCCAACATAATGATGATCGGCATGCCCTACAGTACAAAGCCACATAAAGTGCCATGCGAATAATCTCTTGAAAACTATTATTGTAGGAAAACTCTACAAGATGTATGTGCCTCTCCCAAAAACCTACAAAATCCATGATGTATGCTCGAAGCCTGTCCTGATGCACCTAAATCAAATGCACAGACTAGCCATATGTCTGGGGATGGTAAGTTGTAATCAAAATTACCTGCATACCTAATTCTTTATGAAGCCCCTCCCATACTTGAGAATTAAAATGTGTGTCCTTGTAGGAAACAATGGAGTTTTCAACTCCATGTAAATGTACAATCTCTCATATGTACAATTTTCTTAGCTCATCAACACTGAAGGTCTCCTTGAATGGAAAGAAGTGAGAAACCTTCATGAGTCTGTAAATCACAACCCAGAATACATCATTCCCTCGAGGTGACCTCAGAAACCCTATCACAAAATCCATCATGACATCATTCCTCTTCCACTCGAGAATGGGTAGCTGTTTCAAAGACCTGCTGGTCGCTAATGCTCTGCCTTCACATGCTGACTGGTGGAACACCTAATGATGAAACTAGCAACATCTCTCTGTATACCTGGACACCAATACTAATTCTGTAGATCACGATACATCATTGTGACACTAGGATGAACTACCCAAACTGAGGAATAAAATCCATGCATCATCTGCTTACATATGTCTGCTGACACCCATATGCTCCCTTGAAAATGCAAGATCTGATCATTTCCTATTATCCATCTAGGAATAGAGTCCACTCCTTGCACGCTCTCCTGTAGGACTAGTCCATCAGAATCAGATAGATTCCTCATTTTCACTCGATCGAAAAAAGTAGAGGTAACAGATACAAAATAAAGATACCTTTTCCTCTGTCTATCATGCACCTCCAAATTCATCTTAGAGAACATAGCCATAAGCTGCCACTCACTGCTGGCCTCCTCAACTGCCTATATCTGAGTCCTCCTGCTTAACGCCTCAGCCACATCATTGGCTTTCCCGGGAGTATAGGAAAGATCAAAGTCAAAGGACTGAAGGTACTCAACCCACATTTGTTGTCTCAAATTTTGTTCACACTCAGTGAAGATGTACTTGACACTTTTGTGGTCGGTTAAAACCATAAATGATCTCTCAGAAGATAATGTATCAAACATGGAAAAGCATGAACAAAAATATCAAACTCGATATCGTGCGTCGGGTAATTCCTCTCGTGAGGCCTCAACTGCCGAGACCCGTATGCAAAGGCTACTTCTGCTTGCATAAGCACATCTCTCATCCTGATACCTAAAGAATCACAGTAAACATTATAGCTCTTTCTCGGATCTGTAATTACTAGTATAGGTTCTGAAGTCAACCTCCCTTTTAGCTCCAGAAAGGCTGACTCACAAGAATCTGACCAGAATTACTTCTCACCATTCTTAGTCAGGCCTTTCATTGGCGCTTCTAAGCGTGAAAAATATGGTATGAAACTTTTTTAGTAAACATACAGCCCTAGAAAAATTCATACATCAAAGACATTCTTCAAATGCACACAGGAAGCATCTTCTCTCACATTCTATAGGTCTACTGATTATCCTATCTCTGAGATAACATAACCTAAGAAGTGGATCTGGTCCATCCAAAAGTGGAATTTTGAGGGCTTAGCATATAACTTATTATCTCTAAGTGTACTCAAAATGATATCAAGAAGTGTATAATTGTCATGTCGAGTGTGAGAGTATACCACGATATCATCCAAGAATAATACCATGACAGAATCCAAGTATGGATAGAACACACTGTTCACCAATTCCATGAAGACTGCAGTCAAATTCGTGAGACTGAATGGAATAACAACATACTCATATAGACCATACCTACTCCTAAAGACTGTAAGAGGTATATCAGATGGTGTAACGCGCAACTGATGGTAACAGGATCTCAAGTCATTCTTCAAGAACACATGGGATCCTCAAATATTATTAAAGAGTTTCTCAATCCTTGGAAAGGGATATCAGTTATTGAGCTTCAACTGGTTCAAATTTTGATAATCCATACAAAGTATGAGGGTACCATCTTCCTTCTTCACAAATAGGATAGGCGGGCCCCAAGGAGAAGTACTGGGTCAGATGAAACCCTTTTTTTGCAAATCCACCAACTACTTATTGAGCTTCTGTAACTCTGGTGTATCCATCTTATAATGAGGAATAGACACTGATGTCGCTATTGACACAATCTCAATAGAAAATTCCACCTCTCGCTCTAAAGGAAAACACAAAAATTCCTCTAGAAAGACATATCTGAACCGATCCACCACTAGAAGAAAGTCCATCTATGAAGTCACCTAGTCATCTAGATATATACTAGCAATTTGGGATGTCATTCCTCCCAACCTAGGATTCTTGGGTCCCTCTCTTCTCTCCTGGACATCCCATTCTCCCATATATAGAAATGATATGCCCTCTGGTGACGTGAAACTCACCCTACAACGATAGAAATCGACAACAACCTAGAAGGGAACTAACCAGTCAATCCTGAGAAAGATATCATAGCCTGTCATTTCTAAGACATAGAGGTTCTATAATAAGTGACATCCACCAACCTCGAGAGGCAACTCCTTTCACTTTTGTACACTATCCATTCTAGTCCCCAACAGAGTGTCTAATGTCAAGATATCGGCAGAAGAAAAGATACAGAGCACAAGGCTCTTCTGAACAACAATAGATTTAAAGGTATGGGAATACATTGTATAGAAAAGAGAATAAGCAAAAAAGAGGCATCTAGTATTGTACCTTGAACTGTAGAGGTTCTAAAATCCTTCTATTAGTGGGTTTTCTCCACTGCAAATTTCTGAACTTCATTGCGGCCCTGTGACCCCGCTTGGCCACCCTGAGCTGATCCACATTGCTGTCGCTAAAAACCTGGTGACTAGATACCACGGTCACGCTTTCAACCTCTACCTGAATTTCCATAATAACATCAGTTCCCAAACCGGTGAGAAACTAGTGGTGCTTCTCCTGAACGAGGAGTCATAGAAGAAGCCTTGTCACCATATACTGCTGAGAAGATCTGAAAGAATCGCTGAATATGACCCATTATGCTGCAAGATCTGCACTCCACTGGATCTCTCGAGTAATGTGGCCTCATATGCCTGACCATTCCACACTGGTAGCATACTACCTGGCTACTTGATGATGTCTCTCACCTTCTTGGATCTGCACATGAAGACTTCGTATGGTGCTTCCTGCTGTCGGTGGAAGGGATACTAAGTCCATATGTCGAGCCTCTTTGGCTCAAAACTCCAGAATCCCTCAGATTACGTTTCTTGATCAGTGCCTAGTAGACTATAGAAGTGATGGAAGTCAACCTAAAGATGTTCACCTAAGATAAGATGTCGTACCTAACACCATCCTCAAACAACCTTTCTAGTAAAAACTCATAACCTCCTGGAATAGGCGTGAAGCACTATAGCTCTATAAAACGAGAGGAATACTCCATTACAGAAAGAGTACCCTACTCCCGTTTCATAAAATCTTGGGCTTGATCGGCCCTCAAAGTCTCTAGAGAGAAGTAGTTGTAGAAGGAATGCTGTAACTCATCCCAAGCCATAACCACCTAGTGTCCCACCTATGAGATCACATCCGACCATCTTTTGGTGGATTCTCGAATCATATACGTCGAAATCTTCACCGTCATCTATGGAGGCGTCTCCAGATGATTGATGATAGAAATCATGGATTATAACCAAGACTCTACAAACTAAGGTCCTCCTTTCCCTATGAAGGTGGGAGGATGCTGCTGCTGGAAACCTGTGTCAGCGCTTCCATAGAAGGGGTAGGATGCAGTACTCCTCAGAAGGAATGTATGAACCTCATAAATCCCTCTAGGAACTGTGCATCATCACCTATGTTCGGAATGGTGTCTGGTTCCAAGACTTGCACAATTGGAGGATTAACTTGTAGTCCCTGATCAGCCATGTCCGGTGTCTGATCACTATCCTATAACTGGAATACGACCGGAGGATGTTTTGGTGGCATGACTATGCAATGTCAAGTGCACACCTTAGATAAAGATTACCAGGGACTGAAAACTAGAAATTTAATAAGGGAAAATAACAAATAAAGAATTCAAGTTTTTCAAATCAGAGATACACGGTGTGTATAATGCCAACATGGAGTGTTCCCTTATGCATTCACATGTGCATGTAATCTTACCCACACTGGCCATGTAACACCCCAAACACATGGCGTGTTGTCCTAACACATGGCGTGTACATGAATTCTCTCCCCATATCCGAGTTATTGTACACGGCTAACCCACATGATTCTCCAAAAACAAGATTAAATGGCGTGTTCATACCAAACACGATGTGTACTAGAAAAGATTCACTGACCCGTGTTGTTTGTGACACGGCCGGTTACACTGTTAACTCTACACAGCGTGTTTGTTCCAGACACGGTGTGTACTGGAAAGATTTCACTGACCTGTGTTGTTCATTACATAGCCAGACACTCAGGTTACACTACATGTCATGTTCAAGCTATACATGACATGTATAACTTTTGATTCCATCTATGTATGTCGTTAGTCACACGGGTGGATAAATAATCTAAAAAAACTGTGTGTACGTCTTGCACATGATGTGTTCTACCAAGATTTCAAAACCATGTGTCTCTACCCACACAGTATGAGACATCGTTAGGGACTACATGGTGTGTACCTAGATTACACTGTGTATACTTATGAAAAATAGTTTATTCCCAAACAGAAGAACACACGATGTGTGTCCAACATTATACTTCATGTATTCGGGGTTTTTTCAGTCAATAAGCCTCAAAAACTACTCTAGAACCCAAAACAACGCTGAAATGAACACTAAAGTGCCAAATCATGATCCGGGAGGGCCCATACTCCGAGCGAATCAAGGTTTGTAATCTTATACATATCATTTATAAGGAAAGAAGGTAATGATCCACCAAATTCCAATCCATGAGGGCCCATATCACCTCAAGAACCAATGTTTGGTGTCCATTTCAAAAAAAACCCTTACACAATTCAATAGCCTATAAAATAGCTTGTATTCTATTAAGGGATCTATCACAACAACATGCATATCTAGCACAACATATATCACAACAACATGCAACCTCTACTTCTCCCTAAATTCCATGGAAATAATTCATGACATGTGATTTCTCGGAAGTGCCTATATGATGCCTGAGATTGAATACCCTCATGTTATCAGGTTGAAACAAAAATAGAATCTCAATAAAATCAACTATAATACCACAATATATTTGAATCTCCCAACAGTGAAATCAAATCAACTATAAAATTGAAAAGCCAGAAAAATTGCAATAAATGAGGTAGAATGGATTTTTCCTCTACACAAGATAGCTACTCCCGGGCACAACTTATTACCAAGTACATATTCCATACTATCTCTAGATATAGGATCCATATTGTATGTCATTAAAAAACTACCTCTGATACCACTTTGTAACGTCCTGATTCTGGAAGCCACCCAGAGGCTCCCCATACCTAGTTGGTCACATGGCCTCAAGCGTATTTCCCCGAATGCCAGAGGCTGCCGACTAAAAGTGAGGGCATTAGGTGTGATAGTGGGAAAACTATACCCTCATTGGTAAAGTAACACAGTAGAAATAATCAGATATATAATAGCATAAGCAGTAACCACACCATAGAATAATAAACGACATAATAATGATGAAATAAATAACCGGAGCACATATATAAATGATGCATGATACATATGTCTAAGAAAAACAGCCAATGAGTCAGACTGAAGGAATTAATTACTAAACCTATGTACAAAAGAAAACAAGTAAACAAATCCTCAGCATCGCAAGCCTCAGTTTGGTACCATGCTCACCAACTTCAAAGCAGTAAAGTAGATGAAGTTGAAGGGTTCTTACCCTTATCTATACCTGCAGCAAGATAATCCGTTTGGTCCCAAAAGAATGACCCAAATAGGGTGTGAGACTAATCCCAGTAGGAAACCAACCAATGATTTTTTTCTAAAATTCAGTGAATATATGTGGCAGTTAATAAGAAAAAGGAAGCATTCAATAAGGAAGTACACAAAAGTAAACAATCCTACAGTTTCATATTTCAAGCATGCAGCTAGAAAAAATAGGTAACCCTCTAGGAGAACACACAGGTTAACCCCTTTGTTTCAACAAAACAAGACATGCAACCCTCTGAGAAGTACATTAGATCTAAACCATCTGGTTCACCTTTAGCATAGACTCTCTGAGGAAGCACTATCCATCAATTCCCCTCTATAGTCTCATATCGGTAACTAAAAGGAGATTTGGGGAATCACTCAATGTCCCATTACCCCTGTAGACCATGTTGAGGAACAAAAGACACTCTGAGAAATAACATACGTCAATTCACCCAATGGTCTCACATTGTAACAGTAAAACAGACAGTCTGGAGAATCCCTCAACATCCATTCTCTCTATGGTCTACTACACCATGTTCTCACAGCCCTGTGTAAGTAAAACGAGCACAACAATTCATATTATCCCATGTAAACCTCAATAACTACTCGAATAAATAGTATACAGCAAAATAGCATATCAGATAATATGATCAGTACATCCTATCCGGACTAGGAATGAAAAGAACAATAGCCTAAGAGGCTAAGAAAGACCAAATGGTCAAAAACAAAACATTCTTGGGAAACACTTTCAAAAAATAGAAATTAACCCTATTCACATTCATAAAACCTCTACTCAAGCCTACAAGAATATCAATAAATTAACAGAGCTCAAACTGTAAACACATAATACCTCGTTCAAGGGTATTGGGAACTTTTGCACATAAAATTCAAAGACTCTATACAGAAAGTCACAAACCACCTACCTCGGTGTTTTAGGATCATTATACATGGACCTCAAGCCTTGAATTGCCCAGGAACATCGTAGATCTATAAAAATGCTAAAAATTCTCAACCGAGGATAAATCTTGAAAGAAAAAAAATCAAGAAACAAAGATCTATAAGAAGGAAGAGCTTTCAGTGGCGATCCCAACACAACAGATGATGGTTGATTCAGAGAACATATGCTCGATCGATGGATCGAAGAAGAATCTTGGCCATAAGGATCCTATTAGATAAAATAGGTTCATAAGGAGATGCTTCTGTCCATTAGATTCAACCCCGGTCTATTTAATGAAAACAATAAAGTACACGGTGTGTACTTTATAAGTACACGGTGTGAACTTCACATTACCATGCCCCGCTATAGGCGGCCTCCAGGTCACCTCACACAGCTATGTGTTTGGCCATTACATGACTAGCACATGGCTAAGTGTGACATCTGAGTACAATGCCTATATATATATAAGTATACGGTGTGTACTCATGAAAATTTCTGAAACACCACTTTTTCCCAAAAACAACAAGAAAAGAAAAACATGCCTGAAATAAAGATCCAGGTTCTTCTAGGGGCTCCCCTAAGAATTATAGGTATGGTGGATCAAATAATATCTTTCCCAAACTATGTTATGTTGTTTTAGAGGAATATATTAACATAATTATGATGTCATATAACCTATATTATGTGGTTCTTCTAGTTAGTGATGATATATACTTATGATTCCGTGTTTTATGATGTTTCAACATAATTACGATCCCCTGATCATAGGATATAACTTCATTGTACAATGATTTCATTCATATGTACCTCTCTTTTATCGTGGTTCATGATTTTTATTTTAAGATGACATGACACACCTTGAGGATTTATAAACAACACTTATTTTTTACATGTTCTTTTGTTTTTAAATTTCATAGTGATCATGTTTTATCATATTATTTTGATTTAATCCCTGATTGAATTTTTATAATTTTTCGATGAAATAGAATTATAGCTCACAACATTCTAATGTTTCAATTCCATCGGTTATGAATATATTAATATCTTATGAGATTCCT
The DNA here is from genome assembly GCA_963277665.1 of Viscum album. Lineage (NCBI taxonomy): Eukaryota > Viridiplantae > Streptophyta > Magnoliopsida > Santalales > Viscaceae > Viscum > Viscum album. The sequence goes on from OY728159.1 coordinate 1,387,461,727, forward strand.
AAAGTTGTTCATTATTTATAATATTATGAAGAGTTGTTCAGATGTTTTGTTACACCATTTTCTAATGTAATTGGTCCTCAATAATACTAAACAAAATGGTTCTCCAATAAATTTTATAATATTGTAAATTGAAATGTTTTAATTATAGAAACAATTTAAAATAATGTTATGTTTAGTTTGGATCATAACAGATTGTCGAAAATAAGGGTTTATTAAATTTTTTGGAATTTTAGTTGTTTTGGAATATGATGAGGTAAAAATATTGAAATCCCTAGGGACAAGTATACTATATAATAATATGTATATAATAATGTCTTAGAAATTTGGTAATATAAATATTTTGTGGTTTTCCATAAAATAAATCATTTTGTTGGTAATAGAGGTGGATTTAGGCTCCAGTACATTTGTACTAAAGGGTAACAAACCTCAAAATGGTGTCTTGGGTGTTAACTCTATCATCACATAATAAATGAATAAGAGTACTTAAAGCGCACTTGGTTCAACTCTCAATATAGATATGTATTTCAATATCATATGATCATTATAAACAAATATAAAAAAATTATTTACTAGTTATATTGAGTATCAATTATAATATGTATAAGAGGTTCCAAAATAAGGTAGAAAAGGAAGAATCTCAAACAATATAGGTTATACCAAGAAATATATAATATGATATAAGAATGAAATACGAAAAACTATGAATGATAAAAATTAGAAAAAGTGATATATCATGAAATAAATTATTTATTAGTTGGGATAATGGTATTATTATGTGAGAAATCGTAAGGTTAAATTTTTATTTCATAACAACAGGTATTTCATTATAATGATAAATATCTATTATTCATGTTAACCCATTTTTATATTTGTGACGGATGGAACTAGAAATAACAAAGTTATTAATTGGAATGAATGAAAATGAAATTGTTACATCAATGATCAACCTCTTGGAATGGGATATGGATAGAGAATTATATCTATTATTCATAACCATCTATCAAAAAGCATCCATAATTCAAAATATTGAATTATGTAATTCTAAAAATGGAGAGTATTCATGAAAATTATAGAAGTAATGATATGTAATGAGTGGATACTGAATCTAATATATGTTATGAATTTTGAAATAAACATATGAGTAATAGTCTAAAGGGTACTACAATATTCTTAACTTGTGGTAAATATAGACATTGACCAACAAGATATTGATGGAAATAGAATAAAATAATGAAAGAAAATAATGTTATTACGAGTGATACAGTAATATATTGATGTTTTAGATTTGAGGAATGTGGTCACTATAAATACCGGTTCACAAATACAATAGTTAATGTGTATGATTAACACCAAACACATCCTATATCTTTGGAAAAAAGATTATCCTATGAAATGAATTATTTCAAGGTTGAAATTAATTTCCCATCCTATACATGTTAATGTCTAATGTCATGTAATGTTTCATGCATTATGTATTGACATATAAATAAAATAAATTTGGTGCATAATTATTATATCTATAGTATATTATTTATCTTAATGGTTTGGGAAAATTTGTGTCTTATAGGTTTATCTCCACTATACATATTAACCTTGTCTCCTGAAAGGGATATCTCATTTTACAATGGGGTAATATCAAAACATTTATAAGAAAAACTCAAATTACAACTTAAATTAATAAATCATTAAAACAAATGTATTTTATATTAAGAAATAAAAATGGAAGTTAGTCCAATCATCTGCATTTTAAAATTCCATGGATTAATTTTATTTAATTGAAGGAGAATGTAATTACTTGATATTTAAGTATATGTTTTCACCTAAATGTGTAAAATATGATTGATAATAGTGTCCATATATATAAATGAACCAGAAAAAAACTATGATATATTCATACCACTAAAAATAACCCTTCAATTAACAAGTATGTATAATATTAAATCATTTTGAAATAGAACAATACATGTCTTTATGAAATCATTATTTTACAGAAAATATTCCACATTCATTACTATGATTATATACCTTCCTTTTTACATGTGTAAAATTTTATTAATGTAAACTAATTATATTTTAGTTAAATTATTATTTTAATAAACCATAATATTGACATATTAATGATTTATTATTATTATTTCATTATAATATTGAATATGAAAAAATTATATTTTATAAATAGTAATTCTCATTTTAAAAATAATTCCAATATAATTTATGTTTTTTAGTTAAAGAAGAATCTAAAAACTTTTTAATATAAATACGAAAATGTAAACATCTTTTTTGGAATTATAATAATAATATTAGCTTAATATGATTTTTGGTATTTTTTTGTAATAAATTTTTTTCTTGAATACTGAAAATATAAATTTTATTTATTTCATCACATTTAGAGGAATTAAAATTTTTGGAACTTTTTTATATTATTAAATTATATTTATAATGTCAAAACTACTATTCTAAATTCTAAGACCATTAATATAATTTAAAAAAACCGTGGAGTATTTTATATATTTTTTATATTTCATTAATGTAGACATTCGGGAAATTAGGTATTGGTATATGTTATAATGTAATATGACAAATTATTCAATAATAATCATCTAAATATCATTATAATTGATGAAATTGTCCCGTTTTCATTCAAATATTAATTATCATTAGAAATAATTTATCTTGAATATGTATTTTAATGTTGTAACAGTAAGGTTAAAATCCATACTCAATGAATTTTATTCTCATAAAATGATTATTATATTTTAGATAATAATGTTAATATTATTTAATATGGCCAGGTATTTTTTTGGGTATAGAGTTTATATTATTAGTATTAATGCTAATTACTATTATAATGGTGAAACAATTATTTTAAAATTACTGTTTTATGTCGATCAGATAATTTCTATAAAACCAATTAAAATAAATTTTTATAAATAAATAAACCTATTTTTTTTATAAACCTATAAATAAATAAGCTAACTAAAATTTATGATTTAGTTAATAAAAAATTTAATTCAGAATTCATAATGATCGAATGGTTATTATTTCTACTAAAACTGATTCTCTACACATTACATAATTTAATTCAACAAATTATTTTATAATATTTATAAATTGAATTTGTTTTAATAGCTGATAAACTAATTTATTTCACATTCATACTTTTAATATGGAATATTTTTTTTAATAAAATAAAATGTCACATAATTATAAAATAGTTACCTAGTTAACAAGAAAATTGTAAAATTTAAAATGTTAAATGTAAAAGGCCTCTAATATGTCTAAGACATGTGTGTAATGTCTTGGTTGATGATAGACCAATCCAATAACATCCCACACTCTATTATAATTTCTATTTAGAATAATATTCATTGGAGTATTTTTTTTATTGAGTGAAGTTTAATGGGTATTCCCAATAGTGCATTTTGTTCCCATACAAAGGGGGATCTATTCCAACCCAGCATGGTTAGAAATTAAATTTTAATTTCCCATGATACTCTCAATAAAATATTTCTATTAGAGTGAATTTTATCATCCTTTGACTCAGGGTGTCTTGATATATGTTTATGGCCTTAAAATTAATAGAAATCACTAAGAGATTCTCTGTATCTAATAAAGTTAAGTGCCAGTGAAAACTTCCATCAGACATTGGTAATGATTTTCTCTTTAACATATGTTCTATGAGGCTCATGTTGAATTCTAAAAATAAATTCTTTTAAATGTTTTTTATAATACTAATTGGTGATTTAATATAATTTATTATGTTTATTTAAGTTGTTTTAACTTCAACTTCATAATCTATTTATTTTACATCATTTTTTATAAGAATTATATGATTTTGTGTGGGTTTTCATAAAAATTTACATCCATTAAGATATTTATTATTGTAATTTACCAATTTTCTATTTCATTTTTGTATTTACTATCCATTAATGTATTTTTTTTATAGTCTATATTTTCCTACATGAGATACATTGAACTATATTATTTTCAATCGTCGAGTGGCATTTGATTCAGAAATAACGAATGATGTAATGGTCATTCTTAAGTAAATTTGGTTTCATAATTTATAATATTTTTCCTGAAATTAGTATTCAATTTCATATTATATACCCTATTTCTATCTTGTTAGGTTACATTTTTAATTAATTATTTATTAATGGATATTTATTATTATTTTTAAAATGAAAGTAAGTAAAATATATATCCAATTTATTCAAATGAATGGGTTCAATATTTCACCATTATTTTCCTTCATATCATTGTTCTCTAAATTTTAGAAACATTGTTTAGTTATATATAATTTTATCATCATATTAACTTTATATTACTTTAAATGGAAATTTTTATTATTAGATTTTATATTCTGGGACTTCAAAATGATGTTTTAAAATATAAAATATGTTCCTCTAGACCTCCTATATAACTTGTCTGTTGAATAATATCTTTCTTCTCTACATTTTTATGTAATATTATTCTATTGAAAATATATTATCTTTTTATATTTCCCATAAGTATATAATTAATTATATATCCTTCTCATTTTCTATGTTACACATTATTTTATTTTCATTTTATAACCACACTTGATCTTCCCTAGTTTAGATCTCACGTAGTGAATGAACCACATCACACATTTTCAAATAATTAATATCTTTTAAAAAAATAAATATTTTAAGGATAACCTAGTTGGTTCAATTATGGTTTTATGGAAAACATTATTTTCATTCATTTTAAATTTTTTCTCAATTTACTTCATAATGTTCATGAAAAATAGATCACATACATTTAATCCTCATTAGATCTTTCAAATGAATTTTAAACCTAAAAACTCTATAGTAAATAACTATGTTATTTTTATAATAATGAATTTCAAAAATGATTTAAATTTTTTTTACTGTTGATAATCTATTTTATTTTTAATTTGGTTAATCCATAAGTAAATATTTTAAAATCCACAATATTTTCTTTTGTTGTATATTTCATGTAATTTTTCTGTGTTTTCATTCACCTTTTGTGGAACACATATGATTTTTCATTTTTAGGATTGTAGTTATCCTACGTTTTGAAGGGTAGGAATTTTATGTCCCTCATGATCATTGGGAAATGTCAACTTCTCATGACATAGAATGTTTCTTTCCTGAAAAGTTTGTATAAGAATATTATATATGGTTCGTTCATGATTGACAATGTAAAACATTTGTGGTGCATAGCTTGTCATCCTAATAAATCTATGTATGTATCATGGTCAGTTAGAATATGAACACAATGTTATGATGGTAGTTTTCCATATCACACCCTGATTGTGAAAATAACTATGTTATATCATATAATATTTGCTTTTATTAATAACAAATTGTTATGGTTTTATTTTTATAATGTTTCCACATGAATTAGATTCATTGATATGAGGATAAAATTTCCATATATCATGTTTCCAAGTATATCTCACTCTCATATGTCATGATTCATATATATTTTTTTAAAATTACATGTTATTCATTCATGATGTATATGGAGCCATTATTTTGAAAAATTCATTTAATAAGATATTTTTTAAGACACATATATTATCATATAATTATGATATAAATGGTGATGGTATATAGATGTGTTTCCCTTTCTATTCATTTGAGATCACCCTTTTATTTTGTATCCCTTTATTAGGTTATACAGATAAGCATAATATATAATAAGTCTGGAAGAGTGTTTATATTTGTTTTACTATGAGGAAATGTTCACATGATTTTTAAATTAAGTGTCCTATGAAATTGGTCTCCAAAGACAATAACCCAAATTATTATATGTGATATGTCATATTTTTTTAGATGAATTTTTTTATTAGGAAATGAAATTGAATAAGTAAATTTTTACGTTGGGTTGTAATACTGTTGTTAATTATAGATCTAGGACGATCACGGTGAAGCCAATAAAATACAAGGAATAATATTGATCTATGAAACACATATGATATTTTAGATAGATATTTGTGACTACCCATAGATATTTCCAACATGGATTTACGATAGGATCAGAATTAATAAAAAGATACAATTTGGTTTAGCATTTCGGTCTAAACTCAATAGATTCTTCATATAGATCTAGTCAATAATATCACAATATGAGAGAAAAGGAGTAGAATAGATCCCAAATAATAACATAATATAGATTTCATGTTCATAATATGGTTATAATTTTTTGGGACATAGATTTATAATTATAATTGAGAAATAAGATGAATATTCCCTTAATGCTGCTCAAATTTGAGTGCCACCGGTTGGCTGGTGTGTATGGAAAATTTCTAGGAATTTTGTGTTGACCACTAACAAGACTATGGTATATGTATAGATAAAAACCCTCTTATAAAACCCCCTAATTGATTATTGGATATTCATAAATCAACAATATACTTCTAGAGCCACTCATTGGTTGGTTCATTCCACCAGTTATCTAGCGGTCTTGCTTCATCCACCGTGCAGCCCGCTATGCCTCTATCCTTTGAAAAATGGGATCGAATAACCCCTTTCCCAAGAATCAATACTCTAATTAAGAAAACAATATGATAAATTATAATTATAAAATGAATTTATAATGAAATATCAAGGATTATATACATGAATAAATTATATTTTGTATTCCATAAACATCAAAATTGATTAATTTATTTTTATAATATAAATATATAATATATCCATTAAATAGTGTTTCAAAAAAAATTATGTATCAAAAAATATTCCGTTATATGGAATCATGACCCCAACATAATAATGTATCTATGATCTCTTCTAGTGACTCAATGAAACATATTTCGACTCTCTAACTATCTTTTATTCTTTCTAGTTGCTCATTTTCGCAGATGTGGTATCTATATAGCACAAGAAACATGAATTAAAATACCTAGTTCATGTATTAAAAACATATAGTATGGTAAATATTTCATGAACTCAGTCATCCTTACATAATAGTTAAATAAATTACAAAACCATGAAATCCTTCACAAGAACATGTATCATTTAAACCATTAATACATCCTTGACATATAAATTCAAATGATATTTGGTACATCACTAGAGACTAATGAACAGTTGTTTTTAAAGAATATTAGTACTTTGAAACTGAATGTGAATCATTTTATCTTTTCCAAATGAATTATAATTCAATATTTCAATAATATCCACAACTTGATACTTGAGAAATAATTACTCTAAAATATTGTATTTTTTCACACATAAGATCTTTTATTATGTATTGAGTCATTAGATTTTTTACCATGATTATGAATAAAAAAATTCAATAATTTCTCATATAAAAATGATAATCAAGGGGAAAATTACACAGCCGTTAAACAAATATAATTATTGATTGATTCCAATATATTTTCGTTTTTATATGAATATAACAGTTTAAATTTTATAAGAGATTCAATATGTATCAACCAATAAACTTATAAATTTATTTCATTTCATTCAAGAATTATATAGTTAATTTCATTATAAAATTTTAATGATATAATGGGGTATTTATATGCATTATGGCGTAAATACTCCTAGAATTGTAATTTCAAATATGAGAGTATATATATAATTTATGCATCATATAAGTGGAATCATAATATATTAATATCATAGAATAAGTAAATAAATGTTTTTGAAATTATAAATTAATTGTTAGTATTTATGTATGTTATAAATATTTAATTTATATTTTTATAATTTTTATAATTATTTAAAATAATTTTTTTTAGAAAATATATTTATAAATTAATATTTTGTTTTCTTATGATTTTTAGATACTTTAATGACACAACAATTAATTTTTCAATGTGTCGTCGAATCATGTATAATATTAAAATTGTAATTAATTGAATTAATGATTCTATAATTAAATATTAAATTCGTCATATTTAGAAAATAAATTTCCTAAATTTGGGTTCATTTTTGTCTTATATGAATTGAAAAATTTATATGGTGAATTTTTGGAATTTTTATAAATTCATGAATATTTGTTGAATATTAATATACAATATTTTATAGTATATATACATTATATATTACATATAATATTTATTGAGTCATTGTGGATTTAATAACTATAATCTTAAAATAAACCTAACTATTTTAATATTTTAAGTGATATTTCTAAAAATATTAATTTTTTTAGAAAAATAATAAACTAATTACAAAAATAATGAGAAAACACCCCTCTCCTCAACTATAAATACCACCACTTACAACCTCTTCTCCCCAAAAAACAAATCCTTGTATTTTTTTTAAATTATTCACAATTTCCATCCCAAGACACTTCCCCAAATCTAATACCTTCTCATCTCACCAAAATTCAAAAATCAAGGTCATTAAAGAGGTTCTCAAGGAGAAGATGTTCAAGAGCTAACATCTTGTTTCATTTTCTTTTATTTTATTTTAAATTTCATTTACTTTATTATTCTCTCCTAAACTCCACCCATACATATTATATTATAACTCCATTATAAAAAATATACAATAATTCAATTTTTTTAATTGAATATCCAATATCATACCTCTCTTATGCTCTTCTAATTTACTAAAAAAATAATCATCTTTGACGTGTCGAATCACCGCCTTCATGGATGTCTTATTTTCATTCTCCTTTACAACCACCCATCAAGGTAAAAAATTATTATTTTGGTTAAAAAATATTCTAATATGTATATAATTATTATTTTTATTGATCTATAACTAATTTATATACATAACATTAATCAAAAATATTATCTATCTGATTTATGGAAAACCCATAAAAAACGAACCAAACATTTATTAATAATGTTTTATCTAATAAATTTACCTTATATCAAAAAAAATATATATATATAATGATTTAAATTATGGAAACATTTTAACACCATTTAATTAAACGTCTGGTGTTTTTGTTCCATTCTAAAATAAAATCCTTAATGAACCAACCATCGAAACCATGAAATAAATACACCCAAAAATAATAGAAATAAAATAAAATAATAAATAAATTGGAGGAAATATGGTATAAAAAGATCATATAAGTTATTATAAACATGTATTTAGTTCATTAATATATTAATAACATTCTTTAAAACTTTATAATGTTGGTTTCAACATGTTTTTGTAATATCAACCCGAGGTAAGGGACAATTATTTGAAAAATACTCATTAAATTTCTATTTTAATAAATTAAAAATAATTGTTTTTATTCATGTTTTAAGATTTTAGGATTATGTTTTGGTTCATGGGATTTTATTATGATGAATGGTGGGAAGTATATCTCAACCATATGCATTTTTTATGTTTGTGTCAGAAGGTGACAATATGGTTACTCAAACTGTGACTTCGTTGGTTACACCATAAGGTATTCGGGAGGGTTACATGATAAGGTAGTCATTAGGGTTACTTTGTATGTTAGATTTGAGGGATACTAATGATATGGTATCCATTAGGTTAAAAATATTTTGTATTTAATTCCCCAATTTACCATTATGGTTATATTTATGTCTTCTCTATTTTATGGAAATCACTTGTTTTCACAAAGTAATCAAATGATACTTTATGATTAAGAAGTATGTATTTGTGAAAATGATTTCATATGTTTTTAAATATTTATAGACTATCATTTTCATTCCTTATTTTGATGTTCCTTATTGATCATTTTGTGATCAGTCCAAGTTTTAAAATATTGTTCACATTTTTTAAGGATGATAAGAGAAAATTAAGTGCAAGGATGAATGTTACGATCATTTTTCCTAAAAATATTAAATGTTTTATGAAAAAAATATGAATTAAATGGATACTATATTAGTAGTACCCATTTTGTATGGTTTTTGGTTTATATGTAAGAATTATGACAAAATTATCTAAAAAATTCATATCCAAAATATTTTTTGGGAATGTAATAAGTGTATTGTAGTTGAATTAACAAGATTATGTAAGGTTAATGTTGGTACCTTATATTTGGAATTACATATTTTTTTAGATAACGTTAATGAGTAGGATGATATTAATTTAATACCATAGATTAATTTTTTTACCATATGGTTATGTATAAATGATATATAATTTGACGAAAATCATGCTTCTTCATATAAGATATATATGATCAGAATGGATTTCCATAGATGAAACTGAGATTTTGAAGTAACAAGCCTCATAGAGGATGATAACATTCATAATTCACATCCAAAATGTGGGTAATTTTATCTTAGTCGTTTGTGATAATAACCACTCATTTTACACATTCTCTAATTGGTGGTGACATTCATGAAAGTGAATATCCTGTGAAACCGAAATGGAACATGGTTATAGTAGAACATTTTCTATTGAAACACCCTCTAGATATTAGGGGATATTCTAAACCAATAGTTATTAATTGGTGGATTAATTCCATTAAAAAGGCATTTCATGTCATGGGGTGGTAAAAAAATAAAATAGTTAGCCTTTATTTTTATCATTTTGAAGGTGAATCCAACATGTGGTGGTCAATTTTCTAGAATATAATAGATAGAGATCATATTGATGAATTTGAATTGGATAAATTTATGAATCCATTCCAGGAAAAATATTTTCATATAGTGGTTAAAAATAGGATGGTAGAGACATTTATAAAATTGAAACTAAAGGATGAAGAATCAATGGTTGTGTATGAAAAACATCACTCCATTGGAAATGTATGCATGAAATTAAATTATATATCCTGATAGTAAAATCAATAATTCTTCCTCAAGATTTAATCCAACATATCAAGGGGAATTATCCTCTTGTTAATTCAAATGTTATTAGAAACATGTTCCATATGCTGAGAGGTTATAAATGGTGTTTTCCATCAATCACGTGTACATTAAAAACATCCAAAAAATGTTCTATACGGGAAATCATTGGCTATGACCCATTCAAACATATTTTAATGTTAGAGAATATAGTTTATTATTTGTGGAATTTTTGGAAAAAATCACCTTAAATAATTCCTTAACAATTCTAGGAATTGTTTACAATGTCGTAAGTTTCAACATATGCCCCAATATTATAATGAAAATAAACATTCTAATGTTATCCATCATTATGATATAAAAAATGGAAATTCATTAAATGTCGTGATATGGGGAATTTCGTGAAAATATTCACAAAGGAAGAGATTAATGATGGAAATCATCCCAATTATAAGCATAAAGGTGCATTGAATCCCTTTGTGACTAAGTCAATAGATGATGGGCTATCCAACGAAGTGGTATCAGGTACATTGTTTGTTTACTCGGATTTTTCTAATGTTTCAGTTAATACATGGTCTACACATTCCATTATTTTAGATAATTTAATTGGTAAATTCGAAATTTCACCCTTATAAATGAAACTTCTGGTTATGGACAAAATTCATCGTGGGAAATATTACATAAAACATGTATTATAATAATATTCCAATTTTTTAATGGAAATACATTACCTGCAAACCATTTTTCCCCTTAGTAGAGTTTGATGTTTTTATAGTTATAGGTTCGATTATTTTTTATCATTCTTAAGTTTTATTTTAGAGCTATATAATATATTTTTTGAAAAGGGTTTTAGTTTTATACAAGAATGAACCCATACCATTGATAAAATATCTGGATAATGAGAAACTATTAAAATATGGGTATGGATGTTATCAGGAAGATATCGTTCAACACAAGGGAACTATTCAGATTAAGGATGTGGTAGTGGTAAATGAATACCCTGATGTTTTCCTAATGATCTACATAGTATTATATGTTAAAATTAAGTAGAATTTACCATTGACCTAGTAAATTATTATAAGAAAATTATAAAACCCCCAATCGAATGGCACAAGATGAACTTTCAGAATTGAATAAGAAATTACAAGAATTTCTTGAAAAAGGTTTTATTTACACCATATCTTCAACATGGGGTGCTCTATTTCTATTTTTCTAAAAGAATAATTGTTCCATGATACATTGAGTTGATTATAAATATTTTAATAAATATAATGATAATAAAATGTATACATTACCCCATATTAATGACTTGTTTGATCCGTTATATGAAGATCAGTGTTTTTCCATGATTGATGGGAGATCTGGTTTCCATCAGGTGAATATAGAAGAGGTTGATATTCAAAAAACAGTGTTCCAAACAAGATATAAGAATTGTGAGTTTTTTGTTATGCCCTTTGTCTTAGGAAATTCACGATCTATATTTATTGAACTTATGAATATATTATTCTGAGAATATTTTGATATGTTTATTGATGTTATTATTGAAAATATTTTTCTCATTTAAAAATGATATTATGATAATGAATAAAACTGTCCCTCCCAAGTAAACCTTTCTCATATGGAGAATTCATAACCATGAAATTCTTTCGGAGGTGGCTATCAAGGGTTAGGAAGTCTAGCTGGCCTCTAGTTACGCCAGCTGTATTGCCCCCAAGAAGGATTCCTCGCTCCATCTGTTCTTCCAAATTGAGTGGGCGCAAACCTTATGGAGTGAGCTGAGGGAGTTCAGTGGTAGTACAGGTGGGCTGACCTCCGTTGATGTGTTCTTCATGCAATGGTTTGCTGGTGCGGGTAATAGGTGTGAGGAATAGGCTCGACTTTTTCTTCTTGTGGTGGGTTGCTGGACCCTGTAGCAGGCATATAATTAGGCCAGGAACTCCAGGCCCTATCCTTCGAAGCAGATTGTTTCCATTCGGGCCTAATTCCTTGATGTGGACCTCATCGGGCTTCTCAGGCACCTAGAGGACACCCCATCTCTCAGGTGTTTTGGCCGAAGCATACTTTCCTTCCCTCCCAGTTCCTGCTCGGTGGGATGTTGGGTGATATGGTCCCTTTCTCTCCAAGGCCTTATACTCAACACTGATGAGGTCTACAGTAAATAGAGTATACGTGTAGGTGGACTAGTTTATGACCCGTCTGGTTTGGTAAGCCACGCATTTGGTGCTTTTAATGGTCTAGGAAACTCTTTGACAGTGGAGGAAATAGCCATCCTCACTGATCTTAAGCTTTGCAGCTCCAAGAATATCAGACTTTCCTCTATGGAATCCAACTCTAAAAAATTATGGAGTTCCCTCATCAGAACATAGCCCCCACCATTGACCATCACGTACCTGATCTGTAAAATCAGGGCTCTTCTCTCCAGCAATACCGAGATCCTACATACATAGGGTGAAGGTAACCACCCAGCTAACGTCTTGGCCTCCAAGGCTACCCAGGAATCCCCTATTTCAGTTCTCTATACTCTCGGATCCCTCCCCTGGGTGGAGTGGACGTGTTTATCAGGGATTCCCTTGGTCTCCACTTCTATAGACCCCCATGATGTGTATCTACTTATTTTTCATTATAATAAAAAGTATTCATTTTGTAGTAATATTTTCCCAAAAACTCTCAATTAAATGAAGTTATATGGAAAATTTATAAAAATATATTTCTGTTTGAAACAAATTTCTATCCATGGGAATATTATAAATAAGGATGAAATCGTAGATGATCCTACCAAATAATGTGGTTGAGTAATTGTCGAGACCTGTAAATTTTATAATAATTATTAATTTTTCTATATTATCAAGAAATTAACGATAGTTTGCTTAAAACTATTCATGGTTATCTAGTCTACTAACAATGTTAACAAGAAAGGGAATAATTTTTTTTCGACAGAAGAATGTGATTTTATAGAATTTTATGTGTAGATTTGAGAATGCTTCAGTTTTGTTCATGGCTTCCAAAAATGATTATTTATTGTCTATAGTGAATCTTTATTGAAGGTACATGGTTGTGTTCTATTGTAATATTATCTAGTAATTTTTTTTTCATCCAGAAAACTAAAACCCTATGAATTAGGTTATACTGCACATTATTTGAAATGAGTAGGTATGGTTTTTTACATTAAAATTTTGAGGCATCATTTATATGGATCCAAATGTGAAATATAAACTAACCATAAATGTTTGAAGTATATAATTACTCAGAATCAATTTAACATGAGGAATACTTAATGGATTGAAATAATACAAGATTAGGATTTCATAATCAATTTACATTATGGAAAAGAAAAAATATGTGGCAGATTCCTTGAGTTAAAAACATCATTCATCATTCACTATGTTTTTTTTGAAACATAAAACCATCCATTTTGATTTGAAGAATTTTTTCATTGAAGTTGTTGGTGAAGGAAATATCTACATTTTGTTTCATTTTTCAGTGCAGTCGTATCTATTATAAATAATTAGAAAATCAGAGAATGACGATTCTAAGTTAGAGAAAAAGGTAGAATTTGTGAAAAAGGGTATGTTTCCATAATTTAATTTTGATAATGATTATATTATGTTATTTATGATGAAATTATGTGTTCCTTTTGATTCACATATAAATAAAGAGTTGTTTGGTGAAGCACATAGATCTATGTTTATAGTTCATCATGGTGGAACTATGATATACATAGACCATCAAGAGTGTTACAAGTGGGATGAAATAAAATGGGATCTTTATGAATGTAAAGTAAAAAATATAGACTATTAAACAGGATAAAGAAGTGTTAAAAATACCCAAGGGGATTCTTCAGTATTTTCCAATTCCTTATTGGAAATTATAAAATATATCCATGGATTTCATGGTGGTACTACCAAAGACATCTCGAGGTAACATTGAAATCCAGGTTACTGTTGATCGACTGAAAAAATATTCACATTTTTTCCTGTTTAAGATAATATGACTTTTGTGTAGGTCTAGGCATGGTGGAAGCACAGAGGGGATGGTTCCCAAGGTTACTTTTTGTTTTTATTGATAATAATTTTGTGTTCTATTTCGATTAAAAACATCGTGACCAATAAAATTGAATCAAAGAATAAGTAGTGGAAAGAAACTCGAAACCAAGTGAGAGGTTCAAAATATATTGTTTATAATTAATTTAAATAAATAGAATTAAATCCATGGTTTTTATTTCTTCAATAATAAATCCAGGTGTGGATATGTAGTGCCCTATTGATTCATTGTAGAATCTGAGTGTCAGATTCCTCTAGCAGTTATCCACATCTGTTCCACGTTTCTCTGAACATTGCTGAAGGAATCTTTCTTCTCTAGAAATGAAGATCATTTGGCTTCTGATTTACAACTTTAATCACCTTGAGTATCTATTCTGAAAAATTCTCCCTGAGATGGGGGAGGAGGATCACTCTCATTCTGGAGATAATTCTTAATGGATAAATAATTCATTAGTCTTGATAGATTTTATCCAATTCATTGTGCACAACCCAATAGGTGTCTCTTAACATCACTTGGCTAATAAGAGAATAATATAACTAGGAATTTGTTTCACTAGGGTAATAAAAAATAATTATCACATGTTCCATTAATTATTTCATTAGTCCTAGTTATAAACCCATGTAAAATAACAATATCAACATTATTATTTCCTTACATGCGTTTAACATACAATTTATAAATAAATATTATTAAATAAAATAATATTTAATATTATTATTTCTCAATCTACCATTATACTCGGTCTATTAATCCTCCTAAATATTTTTTAATTGTTATGCTCATAATATATTCTCTTGAATTAAAAGTTATAGAATAGATGAAAGCATCCATGAATAAATAATTATTAAACCAAAACATGGAATAATCTTTATTCAATTAGTAAAATAATAAAATATTTCACTAAGATACTGGATAAACTTATTGTGTGACCATCTAGGCCCCTTTCTCCATCTCATTAGGTAAGCCAACCTAAAGTTCATGGTTAGAATTTATCCACATATAAAGGCAACCATAGAGAAATATGTTAATTTCTCAACAACATGTCAACTCATACAAACATTTACGGTGTAATATAATACCTTTGTCTTGAAATCTCAAATCAAGCGGGTTCCATGCAAGTTCTATCAAACCATGTTCTTGATTTCTCATTCTTTGACATACTAGATGTTGAAAAATTCTATAGAAAACTATGGTGATGTATTTTTTAATGATACATCAGTTCCTTTGAAGGGCCTAAGATATCAACATTCGTTATTGAATAGAAGGGACAAATCCTTTCTCACATTATTCATTAATACAGTATTACTCGTGACACACCCAATATATCCTACATCACCACAAACATAAGTCATCATGATTTTCAGTAATACATATAAGTGACAAAATCATAAGACCCATTAATAATAATGACAGAGTCTAATGATCAATACATACATCCCCAAAATGGAACATACTATGAAACTTATAAATGTGGATTTCATACTAGCGGGTAACATTCTCATAACATCCTCATGAACATTACCAAGGACATACACCATGAGAGGATTCCTCAATTTCCTATGAGTCTCCAACCCTGATAGCCTGTATCATATATTTCGTTTCTAAATAATATCATCTGGAAATAGATTATATATTCAAGAATATTTTCAAGGCACTTTCGGGTTCTCAAGATTGAAGGGATCCCCGATGACCTTTTATTATGATAGCTCCTATTAGGACATTATCATAGATAATGTCATGAATAATAACATTCATGATGTGATAAAGAGTTTATTAATATCCATCCAATCAATACATGTTTATCATAAAGTACAGAGAAATTTTTTCTAAGGAACTAACTCCAATAGACTCCCAATTGAACTAGAGCCAAATTCTGACAATCTTATCTCTGCATCATCTAACATGATATTACGGCTTCTTCAGAGATGTTATATTAGTCAAGGGGTCCTCCATATTCTCCTTTTGGGATAGACTTCTCACTGCAACATCACCCCTTTTATATAAATCCCTAAATAATGATATATCTAGAGTATGTGCTTTTTATGTTGTTGTGACATTGGTTTATTTGTAAGAGCCACCACTATTGTATTATCAAAATAAAATTTGATCATATATTTATAGCATTTTACCATATCAAGATCCTAGAAAATATTCTGAATCTGTATAGATTCTATGTCTACATCAGAAGATACTATATACGTGGAATACAGGGTAGAATCGTCAACAACTAGCTAATTTGAAATCTTCATGCTCATAGATTCTCTATTGAGATAGAAAACATATCTCTATTATGACTTCATATCATTCAGATATTTCAAAAAACTAGTATCACAAAACCCTTTGATGACAAGCTCCACATCACCTCCATACACCATGATCATATCCTAAGTTCTTCTCAGATACTTAAGGATATTCCAAACATAATTTCAATGTTGTTCTCCTGTATCTTTGTGACGCCCCAGGTTTAATGAACTGGTCTAAGTGAATAATGTTATGCTTTTAATGATGTCTCATGTTTTATTTGATGTGTTTTGTGTACTGATAAAGAATTTGAAACGAAATAAAACATGGAGAATAAGGTAAACTGGTATATATTTAAAAGTTACTTTGCAAAAAGACCCAACTAATTGAAAATACCATGCACAAGACCTAACACAACCACAACAATACTTCTAAGAATCACAACTCGAGTAATCGGATAGTAATCGTCTTCTGGGTCCATCAGTGTGAAAAAGATAATATTCCAAGCCACGACACACATACTCAGCACCAAAGGTATGAGGAGAGCCATCCTTCCTGGTTCAAGTGTTTTGATTTTGAGAAACACCCTATACACCTATTTTTATAATGGTCCTTTATGTTATGACCGTTAAATATATATAGTCGTTGGGTTTTCAAAACAACCTTTGGGTTTCCGTTGATAAAGTTTATCTTTATAGGAAAACTTGTTTTTAATGCTCTTATAATTTTGTGATATTTGAAATGTTATAATATAGCTAATATATTTTTCAAAAAAGAATCATAGTTTTAAAATAAAAAGAGTATTATTGGAAATAAATATTTTTGTTTCTACAAAAATCCCGATGGACACCTATATATTTGAATACTTAGTATTATTTTTATAAAAGGTATGTTTAAAGGGTACCAATAATAATTATATCTTTTTTTCTCTAAAATTATTCATTTTTTTAGGGAAACTATTGGTATTTTAAATGAAATAATTTTAAGCAACAAATAGTGGTGTACTTTAAAGATCATAATATTTTGGTTTTGTATGTAAAATATGAAAGGTATATCTTTTAAAAGATTTATATCAATACATGAACTAATTTATATATGCTAGAAAAGGGTTTAAATTTTAACTTAAAACTATTTGTTTTTCTTGTATATTAACTCATTTTTTTAAAAATATTTATATTGCTCACTATTTTGAACTAAGTATACTTATAATAGTTATTTTATAATCCTATATAATTTTTTATGAAAAACAATATCTTGGGGCCCGACCAAGCCGAGGGCATCCCTTAGGGAAAAGCCCTCAAGGCCAATACTGAGCCCCTAGGGACCCGAGGTACCGACCATCGGGGTCCCAAGTGTGTATAGAGAGTGTCAGCCAGGCCTGTGGCCTGAGCCGAGCATAGGTTTATCCAGTCGCACATGGGCCAGTGTATAAGGCCACGATACGCGTTGTGTATAGTTGGGAAAAGGCCCACATGGGGCCCATGTGTAAGGCCCCTGTGTGTGTGCGTTTGTGTTATTTCCTCATTGCCAGCATGGTTTGAGTTTTAAACCTCGCCTCAACGCGTTTCGTTTCGATGTGGGACGCGCTTCGTGCAATCAGAACCGTCTGATCGACTTCCGCGTTGATCTCGTCCGTCCAACCCTTTTAACTGTGCGATCTACCCCACTTGTCTCTGTAACCGTCTGATCCCTACCGAGATTTAATCGCAGCCCTCGATCTCTTTAAATCGATTAACTCAATTCCCGCGCTTCTCCAACCAAGAGATCTATCCTTGTTTTGATCCAGGCCATCCATTTCTTACCATGTCGACCTCCCCATCGTCTTCTTCCTCGCATCGAGGTCCCGCACCACTAGGCCTTCATCAAGGATGCATCAGCCTTCCCCATCGCACTGCTCCTCTTGACTCTCGAACACCCTCTCCTAGATCACTGTATTCCCATCTTACCCAAGATGGACTATTCTTGGGTCGAGTCATTGAAGTGCACCGAGGCTTATATAAACCCTCCCACCTCATGAAATCAAGATGGTTCCTCCTTCGCCTTCTTGCCCTCGGCCTCCCAGCAATCCATCGAGCATACCCCTATTCTAAGATTCCTACTCAAGCAAGGTAAGGGTTCTTGCTTGATTTCCTTTTTTCGGAGGGACCATCATTTTATACTCCCGGTGCATATATATAGTTTATATAAATATACTTAAATATAAACCCCTCAGATTGTATTGCCTATAATGAATTTGTTTTCGGGTGTTTAGTATGGTGCATATGTGAGGGTGTTTTCTTGTTTTGATTTATTTTGGAGAAACCCATACTGTTATACACTCGGTATATGTATACGGTTTGTATATGCATATATGTACTAAATACCCTTCAGTTTGTAATACTACCAGAGGATGTTTGCCTTGCATTATTATAAGATTTATTTGTATATGAATATTTTAATGTCTTTTTTTAACAATTCAGTTTTACAAAAAAAATCCCAAAACATATATTTACATATATAAGTGTATATACAATGTTGTATATATATATAAATATGTGAATACATAGAACCCAAAATCTTAGGTTTAGGGTATCCAAGATCATTCGGTAGATTATACTAAGTAATATATGTATAATGAGGTTGCATTTTAAATCGACTCTTAACATATATTATTTATGTAAAGCTTATATATATATAACTAAATATTTCTACATGTCTATTCATTTTTTAAAATGAGACAGTATGACTTTAGGGGATGAATGCCAATCCTTGAACGATATTTTGGATGCAATCTAGGCCATGGGCTTAGGTATATCTATGTTGTAGTATTAAACCAAAGTTTGTCACATGTTTATGTATTTATAGTTTCATGAATATTAAACCTTCTTAAAGTTTTTGGTTCTTAACTAAAATAAAATTAAGAGTTTTTCAGAACTCATGAAATCTTAATGGCCTTATTTATTTAGTACATTGTTGGAGAATATATGTTGATGTGTGTATATAATTATAAGTATAATGTCCAAACTCTATTTTTTATGATTACCAGGACTGAATTTATGTTGTGATATATATGTTATTTTTATTAAAGGATAATTTTGGCTTTACTAAAACAACATTTGTTTTGTATATAAGTACACACAAATGAGCATGATTTATGAAAGGAGTTTATTTGACATTTCCAAAGATGTATTTTATGATAAAGTTTATATTTTGGCTTGATTAATATGTATTTGTGGATTTGAGATTTCTGGGATCATGTCATCATCTGTGTTCATTCATTGACTTTTTCCTACTTTGGTGAATGTAACTAATTAAACAATTTATGGTTTAATTTATCTTAGGGCCTGTTTATCACCATAACTAATGAAAAGTGTTTTCTTTAAGCTTCCCACTTCCATAGAGTAATAATATTAAAGATTCTTCATTTATTATATCATTATTTTATATTCTTTAGTAATTAGCTTATGTGAAAAGAATGTTTTACTGAACTATGTGTGCCTTTGATTATCTATTAACATATTTTTCCATATTAACTGCCATATCATGTATTAGCAAGATTTGTGGTGGCTCATTAATTATATATTTTAGTTATTATTGTACACAATTCATAATGATGGAATGTCACTAAATGAACTAAGAAATTAGATTATCCAAAGTGGTATGGAACGCCTTGGGTAAAATAAAAATTAATGAGATATTCACGGTGGTATGGGACATCTTGAATATACAAATTATTTAAGAAAAGTATGAACGATGTGGCTCACATGATAACAAAGGAAAATTTAAGGGTGTGCACTGATAGCGCCCCATTACATTGGGTAATGATGTAACCACTAGATATTAAAAACCTAAGGGTGCGCCCTGATAGCGCCCCATTGCATTGGGTAATAATGTAACCACTAGAGATTACAATTTTAATGACACCTTGAGCATGTACCTTGGTGATACGGAAATTATTGTCTTTGTTAAAAGGTGTGGCCACATGTTCAAGTAGTGTAACAAGTTCTTTTAAAGATAATATACCTATTTATTAATGAACATTGCCCTTATGATCTCATAAAATTCGTATTTCACTGGTATAAGTTGGAGCATGGTAATCAGCATATGAAAATTTAAGTTATTTCCTCTATGCGCAACTCTGATTATGCATTATTCTTAACTGTTTAATTTTATGCTTAAGTAGATCACATGGCTTAGTTTTTTATGATAACCATTTTCACTCCTTTGAGAAATGACATAATTATTCCATATATTTCCTGAAACTATTGATTGAGCACTTTGATGATTTGTGTTACAGTTTTCCATAAGAGAATGATTTTAAATGAATGATTTCAAAATGTTACACTACTTTTATTTTCTTTTAAACCCCTTAATAAGTATGGAAATGCTCACCCTATGTTTTGATTTAAAATTTTCAGGTATCGGCTTTAAAAAGATGAAATATTTCAGAAGTTGATGGTTTCACAAAACCCGAACCGCACACGATCCTCTGTATAGGGCATGATGTGTAGTTTACCAGTGCATGTTTTATTTTAAAGCAACACATCATGTTCAGAAGGCACCGACTCCTGGGTTTTTGGGGTCGGGGTCTCTACAGTTGGTATCAGAGGTTCAGTTTGGATAACTCTGGAAAACAATAAACTTAAATATACATATATATATATTTCTGTTTTACTAAAAAAATGGGTTTTCTTAAATTTTAGATCGAAAACGATTGTACTAATCTTTTGTCTCTCCCCACTGAGGCCCTAGAGACCATTGTGTCTTTAGCTAGCCGTGAGGTTTTTCAAAACTATGCCCATATCTGCATGTCATTCAAACACCTTTACAACATATCCAACTCACCACGGGTGCTTCAGTTACACCAAGGGGTAGGAATGGATTACCTCCTCATGATGATGACCCGGTTTGCCTCATATTTACATCAGGGAGGGTACTATGAGTGACTTTTCCGAATTTTCACGGCAGGTGAGGGCTTTGGCACTATTATCCTCAACCCTTTTCAAGAAGATGCTGCTACCGGTGACCTGTGTGTGGCCTATCTATGGAAGGTTTTAAACTACGACTTCTAGGGTCAGTTTTTGGACTTTGTAATGTAAGAAGATGAGTCCACCCAACTGTCTTGCAGACAACAAGTGTATGTGGATGTCTCCCAAATTCTTACCCATCATGCAAGACTCATGAGACGTCAAAGGTGCCCCCATGAGTTTTTCCCGGAATGCTCAGCCTGTGTTTGGTTTCAGTAGTTAGGGAGTTTTTCTTCTCGTTGTGGAGTTCGTTTAGTCGGTGGTAAGGGAAACTCAAGAGCTAATGTTTAATATTAAACTTATTTTTATTGAAATGTTTTCATTCCCCTTCCTTGTCTATACTTTTTATTTATCCTTGAATGGATTTCAAGTGATTGAACTCCCTTATTAAACTTTCAGATGGAAGGAAAAATCCACCTGTTATCCCTTCCCACTGAGATTCTGGGAATCATTGCAATCAAAACGTGTGAGAATGAGTATGACCCCTTCACAAATTTTCAAAAAAATGTGCAAGCAGTAGTTTTAGGTAAGAAATAGTCTGAAGATTCTCTGCACCTACCAAGGGAATGCCTCCATCTATTACCACATAGGCCCAGCACTGCTGGCCTGGCATGAACGACAAAGAAGATAACACGAAGGGATCTTCTTGTGTTTCACCCTAGGCCGGGTCTACACGGCCAGAGTGAAATTTCAAGAGGCTTCATTAGAGGGAAATATTTGTGAGACTTATATGTTCCAACTCCTCAGCTTTATCCTTCTTAACCACATATATGGCTTGAATGTTCTCGACCGAGAGATAATTCGGCAAGTGCTTCGTACGTTGGTCTACAAGGACATTTCAGAACTTTGTATTGTTCAAGCTTCCCTCTGGATGCATGAAGGCCCCAAACATGAGTTGAATCCCTTCTGTCCTAGGTGTATATGGGTTAGGGAACTAGAAGATTTGAGTATCGCTACGAGGATCTCTCTAAATGTACCTGTTGACCCTATACATTGGTGGAGATGGTAAGAATGTCACAGAACCTTTGTAGTTTTGTGAAATAAATTGCGAGGATGCAATTTTCTAAAGGGGGGGTTAATGTGACACCCCAGGTTTTATGAACTGGTCCAAGTGAACAATGTTATGCTTTTAATGATGTATATTGTTTTATTTGATTGGTTGTGTGTTCTGATAAAGAATTTGAAACAAAATAAAACATGGAGAATATGATAAATTGGTTTATATTTAAAATTTATTTGCAACAAGACCCAACTAATTGAAAATACCATGCACAAGACCTAACACAACCACAACAAGACTACTAAGAATCACAACTCGAGTAATCAGATAGTTGTCATCTTCTGGGTCCATCAGTGTGAAAAATATAATATCCATAGCCATGACACACATACTCATCACCAAAGGTATGAGGAGAGCCATCCATCATGGTTCAAGTGTTTTGATTTTGAGAAACACCCTACAACCCTATTTTTATAAGGGTCATTTATGTTATGACCGTTAAATATATATAGTCGTTGGGTTTTCAAAACAACCTTTGGGTTTCCGTTGATAATGTTTATCTTTATATAAAAACTTGTTTTTAATGCTCTTATAATTTTATGATATTTAAAATGTTATAATATGTCTAAAATATATTTCACAAAAGAATCATAGATTTAAAATAAAAATAGTATTCTTGGAAATAAATCTTTTTGTTTCTACAAAAATCTCGATGGACACCTATATAGTTGAAAACATAGTATTCTTTTTATGAAAGGTGTCTTTAAAGGGTACCTATAATAATTATATCTTTCAATCTCTAAAATTATGTATTTTTTTAGGAAAACTATTGGTATTTTAAAAGAAATAATTTTAAGAAACAAATAGTGGTGTATTTTAAAGATCATAATATTTTGGTTTAGTATGTAAAATATAAAAGGTATATCTTTTAAAAGAGTTATATCATGAAATGAAATAATTTATATATGATAGAAAAGGGTTTTATATTTTAAGTTAAAACTATTTGTTTTTATTGTATATTAACTCATTTTTTCATAAATATTTATATTGCACTCTATTTTGAACTAAGTTTTCTTATACTAGTTATTTCATAAACCTAAAAAAAATTTTATGAAAAAAATAAAGTTGGGGCCCAGCCAAGCCTAGGGAATCCCTTAGGTACAAGCCCTCAAGGCCGAGACCGAGCCCCTAGGGACCCGAGGTACCGACCATCGAGGTCCCAAGTGTGTATGGAGAGTGTCAGCTAGGTCCGAGCCGAGCATAGGTTCATCTAGTCGCATGTGGCCCCGTGTGTAAGGCTACGGTGCGCATTGATATGGTTGTTCCGAGGCCCACATGGGGCCCTTGTGTAAGGCCCATGTGTGTGTGCGTTTCTGTAATATCCCCGTTTCCAGCGTGCTTTGAGTTTTAAACCTCACCTCAACCGCGGTTTGTTTCGATGTGGGACGTGCTCCGCGCGGTCAGAACCGTCTGATCGACTTCCGCGTTGATCTCATCCATCCAACCCTATTAACCGCATGATCTCCCCCGTGTGTCTCTGTAACCGTCTGATCCCTACCTAGATTTAATCACATCCCTCGATCTCTTTAAATCGATCAACTCAATTCCCGCACTCCTCCAACTGTGTGATCTCTCCTTTTTTTGTTCGAAGTCGTCCATTTCTTACCACGTCGACCACCATGTCGTCTTCTTCCTCACATCGGGGTCCCACACCATTAATCCAGCATCAAGGACGCCTCGGCCTTCCCCATCGCACAACTCCTCTTGAATCCTGAACATCCTCTCCTAGCTCACTGTATTCTCGTCTTCCCCACGATGGCATACTCTTGGGTCGAGTCACCAAAGTGCACAGAGGCTTATATAAACCCTCCCACCTCATGAAATAGGGACGGTTCCTCCTTCACCTTCTCGCCCTCGGCCTCCTACAAATCCATCGAGCATACCCCGATTCCATGCTACATACTCAAGCAAGCTAAGGGTTCTTTCTTTCTTTCCTTCTTTCGGAGGGACCTTCGTTTTATACTCCCAGTGTATATATACAGTTTATATATATATATATATACATAAATATAAACCCCTCAGATTGTATTGCCTTCAAGGAATTTGCTGTCGTGTGTTTAGTATGGTGCATATGTGGGGGTGTTTTCTTGTTTTGAGTTCTTTTGGAGAAACCCATACCGTTATACACTCGGTATATGTATACGGTTTGTATATGCATATATATACTACAAACCCTTCGGTTTTAAATAATACCAGAGGATGTTTGCCTTGCGTTATTAGAAGAGTTACATGTATATGAATCTTTTAATGTCTTTTTTTTAACGATTCAGTTTTACAAACAAAAAGAAACCCAAAACTTATATTTACATATATAAGTGTATATACAGTTTTGTATATATATATAAATATGTGAGTACATAGAACCCAAACCATTCGGTTTAGGGTATCCAAGATCATTCGGTAGGTTATACTAAGTAATATATTTATAATGAGGTTTCATTTTAAATCGACTCTTAACAAATATTATTTATGTAATCCTTATATATATATAACTAAATATTTCTGCATGTCTATGCATTTTTCAAAATGAGACAGAATGACTTTAGGGGATGAATTCCAATCCTTGATTGATATTTTGGATGCAATCTAGGCCATGGGCTTAGATATATTTATGTTGTAGTATTAAACCAAAGTTTTTCACATGTTCATGTATTTATAGTTTCATGAATATTAAACCCTCTTAATGTTTTTGGTTCTTAAGTAAAATAAAATTAAGAGTTTTTCAGAACTCATGAAATCTTAATGGCCTTGTTTATTTAGTACATTCTTGGTGAATATATGGTGATGTGTGTATATAATTATAAGTATAAAGTCCAAAACCCTGGTTTTTTATGATTACCAGGATTGACTTTATTTTGTGTTACATATGTTGTTTTTAATAAAGGATAATTTCGGCGTTACTAAACCAACATGTATTTTGTATATAAGTACACACAAATGAGAATGATTTATTAATGGAGTTTATTTGACATTTCCCATGCCATATTTTATGATAAAGTGTATATTTTTTCTTGATTAATATGTATTTGGGGATTTAAGATTTCTGGGATCATGTCATCATGAGTGTTCATTCATTGACTTTTTCCTAATTTTCCGAATGTTACTAATTAATGAAGTTGTGGTTTAATTTATTTCAGGGCATGTTTATCACCATAACTAATGAAAAGTGTTTTATTTATTCATCCCACTTCCATAGAGTAATAATATTAAAGATTTGTCATTTATTATATCATCATTTTATATGCTTTAGTAATTAGCTTATGTGAAAAGAATGTTTTACTAAACTATGTGTGCCTTTGATTAGCTATTAACATTTTTTTCTATATTAACTGTCATATCATGTATTAGAAAGATGTGTGGTGGCTCATTCATTATTTATTTTAGTTATCATTGTATACAATGCATAATGATGGCATGTCACTAAATTAACTAAGAAATTAGATTATCCAAAGTGGTATGGGACACCTTGGGTAAAATGAAAATTAATGAGATATTCAAGGTGGTATGGGACATCTTGAATATACAAACTGTTTAAGAAAAGTATGAACGATGTGGATCACATGATAGCAAAGGAAAATTTAAGGGTGCACCCTGATAGTGCCCCATTGCATTGGGTAATGATGTAACCACTAGAGATTACAATTTTAATGACACCTTAGAGATGGAACTTGGTGAAATGGAAATGATTGTCTAAGTTGAAAGGTGTATCCACATGTTCAAGTTGTGTAACAAGTTATTTTCAAGATAATATACCTATCCTTTCACGACCATTTCCCTTATGCTCTCATAAAATTCATATTTCACTGGTATAAGTTGGAGCATTGTAATCAGCCTATGAAAATTTAAGTAATTTCATCTATTCGCAACTCTGATTACGCATTATTCTTAACTATTTAATTTTATGCCTATGTAGATCACATGGAGTAGTTTTTTATGATAACCATTATTACTCCTTTGAGAAATGACATAATTATTCCATATATTTCCTAAAACTATTGATTGAGCACTTTGATGTTATGTGTTACATTTTTCCTTAAGAGAATGATTTTAAACGAATGATTTCAAAATGTTACACTTATTTTATTTTCTTTCAAACCCCATACGGAGTATGTTAATGCTCACCCTATGTTTTGATTTAAAATTTTCAGGTATCAGAATTTAAAAGATGAATTATTTCAGAAGTTGACGGTTTCCCAGAACCCAAACCGCACACGATCCTCTGTATGGGGAATGATGTGTAGTTTACCAGTGCATGTTTTATTTTAAAGAAACACATCATGTTCAGAAGGCACCAGCTCTTGGGTGTCTGGGGTCAGGGTCTCTACAATCTTACTGATTTATTACTACCATGTTCAGTGCATTGTAAATATCATGTCTAGTACATAACATGGCATACATGACAGATCCTATCAGTGAAGAATATAGAATATTATTCATTATATCTTTCACTTATTGTGTATGGGGAATCATTTTCTTAGAATGATGTAAAACTAGTTCCACTATAACCAATCCCCTCTTGGATTGTTCAATAATAAATCTATTTAGTACATGGTTAATATTTGAACATTGAATTATTCTAAACAGCCTCATGGGTCTATCACAAATGGTTTTGATCTGTATAATGTAGTCTTATTTTTCTAATTCTTTTATGGAGAATCACTTGTTCAACATTTCATCAATTGATTGTAATACTTTTATGTCGTTTCCAAAAAGTAATATGTAATCAAAATATATTACTAGGATAATGTCTTCATTCCCATTAAAACCTTTGTAAACACATGGATCATATTAATTTTTAATGAAACCAAACCCCCTTATGGATTCATCAAATAGAATATTCCCTAGCTTGGATGCTTGATTCAATACATAAATAGACCTTTTGAACTTAAAAACCCCTTTTCCATCACCTGGTGTCACAAAACCTTATGTTTGTGTCTTTTAAAAATATTCCTGAAGGTTCCAGTTAGGGAATTCAGTTTTGACATCCATTTATAGAACCTCATAGTCAACTTATGATGCTATGGATAGTATAATTCTTATGGATTTAATCATAGAAACTATATAAAATATTTTGTTTTAGTCAATTCATTGATGCTGTTTAAAACCATTATCCACTACCCTTATCTTCTCGGTACTTACATTACCATGCATGTCTAGTTTCTTATTAAATACATATTTACATCTAATAGGCTTTACATCAACTAGCGCACCAACCAGAACAAAAAAATGGTTCTGATACATGAAATCCACCTCACAATTAATATCTTCTAGACATCTTATAGCTTCTAAGCACTCTATTTCCTAATTGTGGGATAGAGGTTCCTAATTTTCCAATAATAATGGCTCACTATCATTGGTTACTAGAACACCATATCTCTCTATTTCCCCCACCTCTCTTGAGATCCTATGTATTACTTCTATTTCATGAACCACTTCTTCCATAGGGACCTGTGGAACTTATTCCTATACCAACACTTATGTATCTTGGGAATCATCTTCATCGATGTCAATCATTCTTCCACTACACATTTTTAGGTTTTTCACCCTCTCTAAAGAGAAGCCTTGTTTAGCGAAGTTTATTTCTTATATGAGGGGCTATATTTTTAATATCCAATTATTTTCATGGGATTCCCTATAAAGATACAACTTATACCCTGGTGTTATGGTTTTCTTTCGGATAAATCCATAAAAAATTCCTCACATCCCCATATATGTGTCTGTGAAAATATGAGTTCCTTTTCACTCTATAACTCGAATGGAATTCCATTTTCCACTTTAGTTTTTCTCTTTTTAATGTGTATGATACTATTTTTAATTCATATCCCCAAAAGGATAATGGAAGATCTGTATGACTCATCATTAATCTGACCAAAGTATGGGTCCTCCTTTAACTCACACCATTACACTGTGGTATATTAGGTGGATTAAGTTGAGATAGAATCCAAAAATACTATAGAATTTCAATAAACTCTTGGTAAAGATATTCTCCACCTTGATCTGATTGAAGCTTAATTATCTTCTCACAATGATGATTCCCAATTTCATTATTGAATTCCATTAATTTATCATTGTACTTGAAATTATACATCAAGAAGTAAAAATTTCCATTTCTACTCAAGTCATCAGTAAAAGTTATAAAGTATGAATATCCACCTCTAGCTTCTATAAGAAATTTTAAACAGACATTAGTGTGTACCAGTCCAATAATATTTGAATCCCTTTCACCATATCTAAAAAATGGTGGTTTTGTCATTTTTAGTTTTAATCTAGTTTGAAATATATCAAGTGGTTTTAGCTCAGAATAGTCTAAATAACCATCTTGATAGAACATTATAAAAATGCTTCTAGTTTACATGACCGATAGGTTGATGCCGAAAATGGGTGTTATATGAGTCATGTGAAATTGATTTTTTTATCAATTTCCCACACTTGATTTTCATAATATAATAAATACATATCATTATTTAAATGATCCATAACATAACATATGTTTTCCTTGTAAAAGAATCATCTTTTATTTTGTAACATGAATATAAACCCATATGTATTCAAACATGTTATAGAAATAATGTTTTTGAAAAAATTAGGTACATAATAAAAACTATTTAAAACCAAAATCCTTCCTACTGGAAATGTGTAGTGGTAGTCACAAATGGAATTATTATCTAGCCTCACACTATTGGAATCTCATAGATCCACCTCTACTATGGAAATTTTTCATAAAATATATCGTTCATGAATTTGAACATAGATGTGTGCACCAAAAACATTATCTAATACCCAATGTGAATAAATAGAAAGATTGAACTCAATAATAAATTTTAATTTGGCTTCCCCATGCCTATGGGTGCAGTTCCTCTGCCAGTGTCCTAATTTGCCACATCCAAAGCATACTCCCTTATTTTCCTTGCACTGCCTTTGAATCTCTTTCTTATTGATTGGACGGTTATTTGGGGATTTATACTATTTATAAGTCATAAGACCTTTTTCCTTATTCTTTCTCTTCCTATTCACCATAAGGAGAATGGGTTTTTTACACCCTATGTCCTCATCCACTGGGCGAATTAAAGTAAGTAGTTCTGATAGACTCTTCTTATTATTTATAATTCACAATAAAACTATAGAAGATATTTTGTAGTGATGATATTATGAGATATATACAAATAATAAAGGATTTTACTCCCTACGATGTCCAGATTCTCATCTTAGATAATATGCTTGACTATATGTGCCCCAGTTGGTGTAGATTGTCCAATCATAGTGGTTATCATAATGTTAGAGATCTCATTTCTCTATTGTCTCTCCCTATCTTGGTAGATATAATGATGGTGAGAGATCATGTTATAAGAATCCATTTCCACATTCTAATTCAAGAGGTCATTGTACATGGTTGATAGCATTAGGAACTGACCATCCATAGAATCATTTAGATGTTTCTCACATAGAGAGAGCTCCTCATCATTTGAATCATTTCCAAGCACAATTGGTAAAGGTTCTTCCAGGACATATACTTTCCTTACACGGTGAAGGATGAATGGATGACGTATTTGTTATTCCAAGAAATTAGTTATAATTAGTCAGTTTTCCTTATCGATTATGGATCGTAATGATATGTTTGATTTCACTTGATGTGTCATTTCTAAAAATAATATTAACAAGGTTTTATTAATTTATACTATAAAATCAGGACAAATAATTATATAAATATTCATTAGTCTCACACTATGTTATCAAAACCCAATATCCCTCACCATTGGCTTTAGAATTTCTGATTTTATAAAAGTTCTAGTGGAAAGGATCCATATTTCCATTTTCATTACCCCATTATTGGCTGATCATGAAATTTGAATGCTTTTAAGTTGGCATTCCCAATGCTAACTACATTAACTCTCAATTCATTAATCAATTGGGTGGACTCCACAATCATGGAATCCTAAATTTTAAATTTACACATCATTTACCTCCTAGTTAAATCAATTCATGATTTGGATATCAACCCTTAATGTCAATCGAGTTAAATCAACCAAAAACCTCAAATTATAATTCACCAATAATTGAATGCATCCCAACTTTTATTTCTCAAGTACATTGAACTATAGTTCAATTCATAAAAAAGTAATGGAAGGTCGTACAAAATAAATATTTTATTTATAGATTTTATCTTTTATGTGTAAATTAGTAATTATTTTATTTTCACATTCTTGTTAATTTTTAACCGGATAACATATAAGATTAACGATTCCTTTATATAATATTTACACATAAGCCAGTTATTATAGTTCCATTGTTGCACGCTTGTTAATTAATTAATTTTGTGATCAGAACAAGACAACTGTAATGAAATAACAATGCAACTGAGAGAATTAAAATAAAGGGTAGGATCATGATCTTTTTCTAATGGTAAGTTTATGTAGAGGTCGAGAAACTAACCACTAGCTTGGGGAGGAACACCTTTAACCAATTAGGTTCATGTTTACATCTTTCCACCTATCCACCATTTTGTCTCCTTGGATTGGAATCGAGTCAGATCCAAACATGAACTGCCACCAGTAGCTTCAGAGCTCCATCTATTACATGTTCATTTACTCACATGTTGTTGATGTGTGAAAGGGGTTTTACATAAGTGAAACCATGGGAACACAGTCCCTACATATTAATGAGGAGATAAGTCACACATTCAAACAATTGAATTTATTAATAAATTAAGAGGAAACCAATCACATTCAAAGGTCTAGCCTAGATCATGACCATCCACATGATTGAAATGAATTATGAATTTAATAAAACCATCATTCAATTGTTTAATCATTTTTATTTAATAAAAATCGCACTCATATAAATTAATTATTATCATTAATTAATGAATACATTTATCTTAATACATTCATGAATATCCTTGATATTATCATCCATTGTAATTTTAAACATTTTAATAAATTTATTTAAAATTATTTGTGTGCATAACTTTTACCTTTGAGGTAACTCGGTGAATACCATTCCAAAACTACAAGACATGTATTATACATTTATACACTTTTTTTGTGAAATATAGCATGCTCGTAGAATAATAACTATAATATAACTCATAAAAGATGTGGAGATCATGAATATTTCATAGATGTTAATAAAAAGAATATATATATATATATATATATAATCCTATCACATGCTGTGTCCCATCTTTATACCCAAACACAATTACATGTTTAAGGTTAACATAATATAATATATTTTAAATCCTCGTAACTGGTAAAATTGCATGTGGTGTTGATCTGATCTACACAGCATGTACATTCCTCATAGATAGTTGTGACACAATAGAATACTTAATCATGGATTGAACAAATGTCTTCCTATTATATCTTTTACACTCCTATGGGCCATATAATAATGGGTTGGGCTCCAAGGACATGATGTTTCAGTACAATATAATGTCAATCCATAGGTCCATTATACCACGACTCTGCATACTTTCAATCTACATGGCCATCTTAAAACGATATTTTCGTAAGATAAGTGTCAACGATGTCATACAAAAACTCCATGTCTTGATAAAACATCATCATCATCATATCTCAAAAATTATCCCCTATAATTGATAAACAATTTGTGATGGAAAATTTATAATTTTCATCCATAAAAATACCTATAATTCTAACAAATCAGTATTCTAAAAAAGTGGAACATATATATGTACAATATAAAATATCTATAATGAGTATTAATTAGATTTTTATACATAGAAACATTTGAAAAATAATTATACATGTGTCTAATGAGATACACATTTATTCACATGTGATCATACTCAATCATGGGAATCAAATCACATTAGATGTTTCCATGATACCAGGCCACCAAAAATATACAAGACCAATGATAAAAAGGGATTCCTAGTGTGATGAATCCAATTCCCATTATCATCCATGTAATGACACAAATATCAAACTGGTGCACCAATTTTACCAAAAACAATATACAATCATTTATCATAGCACTTAAAAATTTAAAATTATATGATAGGATCATGCCATGGGATGAAATATGAATCATGTTATCTTGAGGATACATCATATAATAAAATAATATTTTAATATATTTTTTCATTTTATTATATTATATATTTTTAATATTTTCATCTATGTAAAACATAGAACAAATTTAAAACTATGATATGTTTTGACCAATAGAACATTTTTTTAAATGAATAGGTATAATATATAAGAACTGAATTATAGAATATATTAATATAATTGTATATAACTGTTAATATAAAAATATTTAAACATTCATTGTTGGGATTTAGAATCGTTCATATTATTCATTATACATATTATTAATGAAAAAAATGTACATTAATTTTAAATCAAGATTTAATAAAATATAATAATGGGGGATCAGAAGTATCATTATTTGTAATTTATGGAAAATTATTATAATAATAACTAATATATTAATGAATTGATATTCTATAATATTAAAATTTTAAAATAATTAATTTTTTTATTTAAAAATTAAATCATTAGATTTTGTAATTTCAATTTGACATAATTATCCTCATTTACGGATTTGGGATAACAATATAAGTTGATGATATTTTTTGTGATTTTTTTGAAAAGATAATTTTCAGGTGACTAGTGAAAATATATATTTAATTTTTTAATTAAATTTAATAGTACATAAATATTTATTGAAACATGTGTAATATAAAAAATAAATATTGATAATGTAAAATAAGAAATTTAAAAATACTATTTAAATTTACAAAACTAGTTAATATTATTTATTCAAATTGACTAATATTTTCTGGAATTTATTTTTCATGTGTTTCATAATTTCACGAACATTGATATCAAGTTTTAAAATTTTCTTAATATTCCAAACAAAAATTATTTGACAAATAATTATATTATTAATATCATTATAATAAAAAAATGTACTATTTTAAATTTATTAGATGTATGGTTAGTATTACATTGTTCATAAAAACATGTATTTAAGCACTAATATTTTATATAATTTTAATAGAAATTAAAATTAATTTTATAATATTAGATATATGTTTA
Source organism: Viscum album (assembly GCA_963277665.1). Lineage (NCBI taxonomy): Eukaryota > Viridiplantae > Streptophyta > Magnoliopsida > Santalales > Viscaceae > Viscum > Viscum album. The sequence continues at coordinate 1,387,495,852 of OY728159.1, forward strand.
AATAAAATGGTCTATATTATTTTAATTTTATAATTTCATTTTTGGGGAATATAAAATAAATTATTAAGAATCATTTTAATTTCCACTTTAATGGTGAATCAATTATTTTAAAATTATTGATGTATATATATCACGAAATTTTTACAGAGTTAATTAAAAATATAATTGTTCAATTAATGAATATTGGAAAATATATAAAATATATTAACACTAATAAAATTTTCAATCAATATTAAATATGATGGAAAATATATAATTCTCAAAATGCCATTTTTCTAATAAAATCTTTTTAAAAACAAAAAATGTTTTAAAGTGATAGTTTATAAAACAATGTTTTGAATTTCAATTTGATTAAAAAGATGGTTTTTTATTTCCATCACACCCAAATTTTGTTATATGAGTTGTTTAGTTTAATTAATAAAATATTATATCAATTAAATAATACCTAGTTGCCTAGTTTAAATGTAAAGGAGTTAATTGTAAGAAAAATAAGGTAAAACCTTTTTTACTTGTTTGAAACACATGTGGTATGACATTGATAGGGCTTTATTGACCAAGGACCACCCTTCACTCAATTCTTATGAAATTTTGGTTTCATTGACCAATATTAAGTGTTTTGATATCATGGAAGTGTGAAGTGTATTCCAAAATGTTCTATTTTACCCACATTCTGAAGGGAATCACTTCCTCCCCTCAATTGTAACACATTTATTTTTAATTTCTCATTATTATTGTCCCAAAACATATCTCTAATATGTCCTTTAATGACCCTAATATCCCCTTTCTCAATTAGATAACTTATTTCCATCACAATATATGAAATATCTCAGAGATCGTGTCTCCAATTAAAATGAGTGTAAGGGAAGACCACATATGTAAATCGGTAAGGGTCATGTATCAAAACATCCATCACGGATAAAAATGTTCTTTTATGAAAATATTTTTTTATTAAAGTAGTTCATATACTATAACATAGTATTTTATATTATATATTGTGCTTACTCGTCATATATTAACATTATCATTGATCTCTCTATTTTTTGAGGGGTTTTTATTATAAGGTTTAAAATTATCTATGGGTGTTCAACTTAAGTTTTCAATATTCAAAAGCATTTTAAGTTTATAATCCAATTTTTTATTTTTATTATCTATATACTCCAAAATAATATATTTTCTCACAATTTTGGATATTATTTTTAGGTTTTACATAACCATCTAATTTTGAATCTTCTAATGAACTTTTAATCAGACCATACTACAGTCCTAAGGGATTTTCATAACACAATATGACGTATTTAATTAAATTTTTTAAATCAATTTTTCGTTTCTTTCCATCTATTATACCATATTTTTATGTTGGTAGTTAACATTTTGATTCATGTATTTTATAATGGTGAGTTGTAGTCAATTCTGTAAATGAAAAAATGGTTAGAATAATTCCCATCCTTTTAAATAACAATTTACCCCCTTTTTCTATAATGTTCCATATCTCTAGTGTGCTACATTTTTTTATAGAGAACCATATGAGTCTAATTTGTTTATTGAAAATGGAATTCTCTTTCATTCATTGAAAATATTCATTTCTTGTTCCATTATGTTATTCCCAATTAACTTACATTCATTTTTTTGACTATACTATTCTAATGAATATTATAAAATCAATCTCCATGTTTGAGACATAAATTAATTTTTTAAATATGAATGTTCAAAATGATTTAATTACTTAATCTCATTGTATTCTATGTCATATAGCCTTTGGTTATGCCTTACCATAATTATTTGAAACAAATTTTTTTTCATGGGTTTTATCACGCTTAAAAATTACATATGATTTCATTCTTATTTTATGTATCATGTATTATTGTACAATTTATGATGTAGGATAGCTGATTTTATTATTGGGTTTTATTTATATCCCTTTAAAAAAATTGGCAATGTTAATGTTAATGAGATACCTTGTGTGGTGAATGGGTGGTTAGCCTAAGAACATTATGAATGGTTCATGGATAGTTCGTCGATGCATAGTTTTTATGGTGTGTGGGGGTCCCCTATGAATAATAGGTATGGTTGATCAATGATTAACTTTTCCACACTATGTTAGGATGTTTTATATAAATTTAATAACATATTTATGATGTCATATAAACTATATTATAAGGGATTTCTAGTTAGCTATGATATATACCTATGATTCCATGTTTTATGATGTTCAATAGGATTATTACTCCATGATATTAGGATATAATTTCCTAATACGCTATTTTCAATAATATTTAACAGTCTTTTATCATGGTTCATGTTTTTTATTTTTAGATCACATGAAATTACTTTAGGACTTATATATAATGATAATTTTTTTTAATGTTCTCTTAATTTTAAATTTCATGGTGATCATGATTTCTCATATTATTTTCATTTAATCCTGTTGTACCTCTCGTACCCCTCGAGGTTTAATTTTCATGATCACAATCACTCTCATCTTCATCTAATCTTGTTTTAAGTGTTTGTGTTGATAGGCAAAAGGTTGCCAAGGAATTAGGCCAAGAAGAAGCCAAAAGTGGACTGATTTTCAGTCCACCGGCCAACCGATGGAAGACCACCGGCTAGCCGATGGAGGACTGGACAAGAGGCATTCCTCTGTCCAGACCACCGGCCAACCGGTGTCACACCAGCGGCCAGCCGGTGGCACCCAGAACAGAGGGCTGAGCCACTGCCTAAGCACCGGCCAACCGGTGGCCTCAGCAGCAGCCAGCCGGTGGCACCCAGAACAGAGGGCTGAGCCTCTGCCTCAGCACCGGCCAACCAGTGGCCTCAACACCGGCCAGCCGCTGGCACCCAGATGAATAGTGGTTGCTACTGTCTTGCCACCGGCCAACCGGTGGCCTCCTCACCGGTCAGCCGGTGGAGCCTGGACAGAAGCCCTTCTCCTTTTTGCACACACCGGCCAACCGGTGGCTCAGCACCGGTCAGCCGGTGGAGCCAGTCAAACTAGCCGTTGGGCTTTTGACCAGCCTGTCCACTTGTCTCCCAACAGCTCCGAAAGCCTCTCCAACAGCTCCAAAGGCCTCCAACGGCCATATGAGGGTTCCCCCTCTATAAATAAAGGACATTGAAGCCCCAGATTAATACCGGAACCATAATCAAGCCAAGGAATCCCACAGACACATTTTTGATCAATTGGCAAACCTCCGGCGCATTCCTTCAAGGGAACCCCAATTGCTCCAACTCAATTCCAAATCCAAGGAGCACCATCAAAGAAGCTTGGGAGCGCCCTTCATCAGCTCCATCAATCAATTGGCGGCCAAGACTTCCCCATTACGGTTTTTTTATTGTCTTATTTATTTTGAGCTTAAATTTGGGTTTGTGCCTACAAACCCCCCACTTCTTTTATCCCTCTCTCTTTTGTGTTCTCACAGCACCTTCAAGGTGTGAAGAGGTTGGTCATGCCTTACCTTTCAAAAGGCTTGAGTCAAAGGTGAGCTAGCCTTCACCTGTAAGAAGGCTAGTGGGTTCTTGCTAAACCAATAAAAGCAAGTGGGTTCTTGCATAACCAACAAAAGCAAGCTGTAATAGGTGAGCTAGCCTTCACCTGTAAAAAGGTTAGTGGGTTTCTTGCTACAACCATTGAAAAGCAAGCGGTAGTAAATCTCTCAACGGTTGAGTTGGGAGCGGAGACGTAGGCCGGGTTTTAGGCCGAACTCCGTTATCAATTCTTGTGTCTTGCCTCTTTACTTTTCGCTGCATTTCATACTTTGATTTTAATTTGTTAATTAATTTTTAAAAGGCAATTCACCCCCCTCTTGCCATCACTCCTTTCTTTCTCCGCCCAACAATTGGTATCAGAGGGAAAATTTGAGTAATACCCTAACCGGTTTTAAATTCAAGATCCATTTTTGATGGATTCAACTTCTTTCGCCCCCGAAGGCTTTTCTTTGGGTCGTGCTCCATTTATTGATGGAACCGACTATAATTATTGGAAAACCCGCATGACCACTTTTCTTAGAAGTATAGGATATCCTATTTATAAAATTGTCATGCAAGGTTATTCTCTATCTTCTCCCGATGAATCCAAATGGACCCAAGCCGACATTAAAAATTTCGAGCTTGATGGAAAAGCCATGAACGCTCTTCATTGCGGCCTTGACCAAAATGAATTCAATCGAGTTTCCACATGCACCTCCTCACACGAAATCTGGAAACTTTTGGAGGTTACCCATGAGGGGACCAACAAAGTCAAGGATACTCGATTGGACATGTACCGTCAGGATTTTGAGTCTTTTTCCATGCATCCATCCGAATCTATTTCTGATATGTTTACTCGATTTACTGATGTTTGCAATGGTAGAAAGTCTCTTGGAGATAATATTTCTGCAGAAACGATGGTCAAAAAGATCCTATGGATCCTTCCAAGCTCATGGGAACCGAAGGTCACGGCAATTCAAGAAGCAAAGGACATCAAGAACATGCCGGTAGAAGAGGTCATCTGATCTCTCATGACATATGAGATCACTATGAGGAGTCAAGCTGAAAAAGAAGGCAAACCGATCAAAGTTCCAAAGAACATCGCCTTCAAAGTTCAAGAAGAAGAAAGCTCATCCTCCTCCTCATCTTCTTCCTCTTCAAGCGGCGATTCCGAAATGGAGAATCTTGCCCGCAAGATGCACAAGTTCATGAAGAAGCACAAAAAGAAGAAATCTCGCAAGGCCCGCAAGGCTCAACCCAACGAAAAATCCGAGCCCAAGGTAAAATGTTACGGGTGTGGCGAGAAAGGCCATTACAAGCGCGATTGCCCACTCAACAAGAAAAAGGCCATGCAAAAGGAGAAGAAGAAGGCATTCAAGGCCACATGGAGTGATAGCTCCGCATCATCCTCCTCCTCCTCCTCCTCGAGCGACAACGGTAACAAATGCCTAATGGCATTCCATGAGGTAACATCTTCCGACTCCTCTTCCTCTTGTCCTTCAAATTCAAATTCTTTAAATCATTTATCCTACGAGGATCTCCAACACGCTAGAGATCAATTGGAAGAAGGTTTTCACGAACTTTCTTCCAAATTTGTTTCTTTAAAAAAGAATTTCAAAAAACTCTCTTCCGAAAAAGAACAACTTCTTAAAGAGAAGGAAGAGTTGACCCTCAAAATCCAAAACCTTCCTGATGATGATTCCATGGAATCAACCATCAAAGATCTAAGGGAGACTCTAGCCAAGTTCAGCCAAGGGGAACAAAATTTGAACAATTTCCTAGGTTCCCAACGTATATCTAGAACCACCCAAGGGCTTGGCTATTCCAAGCAAGCTTCCTCTTCCCATGCACCTACTATTTTTGTAAGGGGGAGCTCCCAATTTAAATTTTGTAATTATTGCAAAAAACCCGGGCACTTAATCTATGAGTGAATTTGTAAAAATGCCCGGTATGGTAGGACCAAAACTATTTTCTTAAATGATGAATTTTATAGGAGAAGACCCGCCACTAAGAAAGTATGGATTGAAAAATCCCTTCTAGCGAGTCTCTCCGGGCCAAAATTTGTCTTGGTTTGATAATCCTCTCCCCGGTGTTTTTGTTGTTTTTATTTAGGGGGAGTTATGATTGTTTAAGCCCTTTTGATCTCAATTTCAAAACATTCTATTCAAACATTCAATTACAACAATTGGTATGGATTGAAAAATCCCTTTTCACTTTTTTACTTTCAAATCAAATCTTCTTTTTCAACTCTTGGTATCAAATTTTTTAATTCTAAACTGTTATTCAATTTTTTCAAAACTTTCAATTCAAACTGTTATTCAATTTTTTCAAAACATTCAATTCAAACTGTTATTCAAATTTTTGATTCAAAATTTTCAATTCAAAATTTCATTTCCAACAGTTGGTATCAATTCAAATTTTTGATTCAAAACTTTCAATTCAAAATTTCAAAAATTTCAATTGACTTAAAATCTCTTGTTTCCCTCAATCAAGTTTTATGCCCCGTGCTATTTTGATAATCACAAAGGCGGAGAAATTCTTGATTGATTGAGGGAAAATCTTTTAAAGCATTTCTTCCAAATTTCAGTTTTTACATTGTTTGTTTTGGTGATTGTGATCATCAAAATAGGGGGAGATTGTTGTACCTCTCGTACCCCTCGAGGTTTTATTTTCATGATCACAATCACTCTCATCTTTATCTAATCTTGTTTTAAGTGCTTGTGTTGATAGGCAAAAGGTTTCCAAGGAATTAGGCCAAGAAGAAGCCAAAAGTGGACTGATTTTCAGTCCACCGGCCAACCGATGGAAGACCACCAGCCAGCCGATGGAGGACTGGACAGGAGGCATTCCTCTGTCCAGACCACCGGCCAACCGGTGTCACACCAGCGGCCAGCCGGTGGCACCCAGAACAGAGGGCTGATCCACTGCCTAACCACCGGCCAACCGGTGGCCTCAGCAGCGGCCAGCCGGTGGCACCCAGAACAGAGGGCTGAGCCACTGCCTCAGCACCGGCCAACCGGTGGCCTCAGCCCCGGCCAACCGCTGGCGCCCATATGAATAGTGGTTGCTACTGTCTTGCCACCGGCCAAACGGTGGCCTCCTCACCGGTCAGCCGGTGGAGCCTGGAAAGAAGCCCTTCTCCTTTTTGCACACACCGGCCAATCGGTGGCTCAGCACCGGTCAGCCGGTGGAGCCAGTCAAACTAGCCGTTGGGCTTTTGACCAGCCTGTCCACTTGCCTCCCAACGGCTCCGAAAGCCTCTCCAACGGCTCCAAAGGCCTCCAACGGCCATATGAGGGTTCCCCCTCTATAAATAAAGGACCTTGAAACCCCGGATTAATACCGGAACTATAATCAAGCCAAGGAAGCCCACAGACACATTTTTGATCAATTGGCGAACCTCCGGCGCATTCCATCAAGGGAACCCCAATTGCTCCAACTCAATTCCAAATCCAAGGAGCACCATCAAAGAAGCTTGGGAGCGCCCTTCATCAGCTCCATCAATCAATTGGCGCCCAAGACTTCCCCATTACGGTTTTTTTATTGTCTTATTTATTTTGAGCTTAAATTTGGGTTTGTGCCTAAAAACCCCCCACTTCTTTTATCCCTCTCTCTTTTGGGTTCTCACACCACCTTCAAGGTGTGAAGAGGTTGGTCAAGACTTACCTTTCAAAAGGCTTGAGTCAAAGGTGAGCTAGCCTTCACCTGTAAGAAGGCTAGTGGGTTCTTGCTAAACAAATAAAAGCAAGTGGGTTCTTGCATAACCAACAAAAGCAAGCTGTAATAGGTGAGCTAGCCTTCACCTGTAAAAAGGCTAGTGGGTTTCTTGCTACAACCATTGAAAAGCAAGCGGTAGTAAATCTCTCAACGGTTGAGTTGGGAGCGGAGATGTAGGCTGGGTTTTAGGCCGAACTCCGTTATCAATTCTTGTGTCTTGCCTCTTTACTTTCCGCTACATTTCTTACTTTGATTTTAATTTGTTAATTAATTTTTAAAAGGCAATTCACCCCCCCTCTTGCCATCACTCCTTTCTTTCTCCGCCTAACAAATCCATGATGGAATTTTTATTATTTTTTCAATAATATAGAATGTTTTGTATGATTATGATTATGTTTCATTTTCATTGGTTATGAAGATAATAATATATTATGAGATGCCTAAAAGGAGTTTTGATGTGTAAGATTATTAGGACTTGTTCAAATGTTTTGTTAAACAAGTTTCCAATGAAATTGGTCCTCTATGATAACAAACAAAATTGTTCTCCAATAAATTTTAGACTATTGTAATTTGTAATGTATTAATTATAGAAGGAATTTATAATAATGTTATGTTTAGTTTGTATCATCATATATTGTCAAAAGTATGGTTTTATTAAAATTATTATGAATTATGAATTTTTTTCGGAATATGTTAAGAAAATATTATTGAAAATCCTGGGATATGTATATGGGATATGAATATGTATATAATAACGTCTTGGAAATTTGGTAATGTATCTTGTTTGTGGTTTTCCAAGAAATAAATATTTTTTTGGATAATCGATGTCGATTTATGCTCTATTAAATATGTAATAAGGTGTAATAAACAAAAAAATGGTTTCTTGGTTGTTAGATCTATAATGAAATTATATATGACAAAGAGGGATAACAACAAACATAGTTCAACTCTCTTGAGAGATATGTATTTCATTATAATATACTCATTATGAGCAAATATAAAGGATTCATTTCATAGTTACATTGAGTATCAATTATGATATGTGTATGGAATCCCAACATAACGTAATGTAGGAGGAATCTCAAATGATATATTTAATACTAAGGAATATAAAATTTGATTTTATAATGATATAGCATAAAATATTAATGATATATATTAGAAAAATTGAAATATCATGCACTAAATTATGTATTTGAATGGTTAATGGTACTATAATGTGAAATCATAATGTGAGATTTATATTCCATCACTAAGAATATTTAATTGTTCTGATAGATATTAATTATTCATGTTAACCCATTTTGGTTTTAGTTATGGATAGAACTAGATGGAACAAATTTATGAATTAGAATGAATTTAAATGAAATGATTGCTTAATGATCAACCTATAGAAACATGATGTGGGAAAGGGAAATATATATATTATTCTAAACAATCTATCACAAAAAATCAATAGTTCAAAACAGTGAATTCAACAATAATAAAAAAAGAAGGGGACACATGAAAATTTTAGCAATAATGAAAATGAATGTATTGATATTCAATATAATATATGTCATGAATTGGGGAATGTTCATCTATGTAATGGTATTATAGGTGATAGAAGATTGTTTACTTGTGGTAAATATAGACATTTACCAACAAGATATTGAGGGAAATAGAAGAATACAATGAAGGATGCCAATGTTATTCATAGTGATCCACTAAGAAATTGATTATTTATAATTGAAGAATATGGGCACTATGAATCCTAGTGCACCAATACAACGGCTAATGTGTATGATTGACACCAACCACATCCTATGTCTTAGAAATAATGAATATCCTATGAAATTAATTCATTTCTGGTTGAAATTGATTTCCCATCCTATACTTGTTAATATATCATGTCCTGTAATATTTCATGCATTATGTTTTGAGTTATAAATAAAATAAATTTGGTGGAATAATTAATATACATTTAGTATATTATTAATCATAATGGTTTGAGGAAATATGTGCCTTATAGTATTATCTATACTCCACTTATTAAAATTATCTCTGGAAAGGGCTATCTAGTTTTGTAATGGGTTCATATCAAAAATTCATAGTGAAAACTAACTTTATACCTAAATAAAAAAATGATAAAAAACCCATGCATTTTTTATTAGGTCATCATAATGTGAATTATTCCTATCATTTCAGTTTTAAAATTGAAAGGATTCAACTTATTTAATTAATGGAGTATATAGTCACTTGAGATTTTAATATATGTTTGACACAAAATGTGTCAAATATGTGTGATAACATTATACATATATAAATTTAAAAAAAACAATGATACATTTAGACAACTGAAAATAAACCATGAATTAACAAGCATGGATAATTTTAAATAATTATGATATAGAATAATATATGTCTTTATAAAATCATTATTTTACTCAAATTTTCAAAATTCATTTTTATGAATATGTATCTTCATTTTTACGTGTTATAAATTTTTTTAATGTAAACTATGTATATTTTAATTAAATTATGAATTTAAGAAAACATAGTATTGAGAGATTAATGATTTATTTATTATAATTTGATTATAATATTGAATAAGAACAAATAGTATTTTAATTTGAGTAATTTTCCTAATAAATACAATTTCAATATAATTTATTAATATAGTTAAAAAATTAATGTATAATCTTTTGAATATGAATTTGAATAAATAAACATTTTTGGATTTATAATAACTGTTTTAACTTAATATGATTGTTTGTTATTTTTTATTAATAAAACATTATGAGGTGAATATTAAAAATTGATATTTTATTTATATCATAACATTTAGATGAAAAAAAATTTGAATCTTTTTTTTATTTTTAAATTATATTTAGAAATTTAAATAATTATTTTTCAAATACTATTTCAAATTGTTAACCATTAATATAATTTCAGAAAATCATGAAATGTTTTATAAAAAATGTTTTTTTTCTATTTAATTAATGTTAATGTGGGGAAATTAGATTTTGATATAAATTTTAATGTAATATAAAAATTATTTCCAAAATAATAATCTTGTAAATTTCATTATAATCAATGATATTTTTTGTTTTTTGATATACATACTCATTATCATTAGAAAAAATTTATTAGGAAAAATGGTTTTTATGCTGTAATAGTAGGTTAATATGCATACTCAAATAATTTTATTATCAAAAAATGATTATTATATTTTAGATAATAATGATAATATAATTTAATATGGACAATCTATGTTTTGGGTGTAGAATTTACATTATTTGTATTAAAGATTGTTACCACAATAATGGTGAAACAATTATTTTAAAATTATTTTTTTATTTCGATCAGAGAATTTCAATAAATTATTAAAATAAATTATTTTACATAAGTAAAGATATAATATTTATAAACATGTAAATAAATATAGTAATTAAAATTTATATTGTAGTTAATAAATTATATGATTAAGAATCTCAAATGATCAAATGGCCATTTTTTCTACTACAAATTTTTCTCTCTACATTACATAATTTAATTAATAGATAATATTATAATATTTAGAAATTGAATTATATTTAATAGATATTAAATTCAGTTATTTTACATTCATATTTTTTAATATTATATATTATATTTTTTTAATGAAACATAATGTCACATAATTGTTAACTTGTTACCTTGTTTATATGTAAAAGTGTAAAATATAAAGGGTTAAATGTAAAAATCCTATAATATATCTAAACAATGTGTGTAATGTCTTGGTTGAATAATGAAAAATGTAATAACATCCCACAATATTTATTATTAAATTTTAGACTTTTTTCATATAAATATTTTTTTTGATTTCAGGGAAGTAGAATGTGTATTCCCAAAAGTGAATTTTAGTCACTTACAAAGGGGAATCACTTCCAACCCACCATGGTTAGACATTAAATTTGAATTTCCCATTATCTTCTTGATAAAATAAATCTATTAGAGTGAATTTTATCATCCTTCGACTCATGGTATCTAGATATAAGTTTATGGCCCTCACATTATAGGTAATCTCTATGAGATGATCTATCTCTAAATAAGTTAAGTGAAAGTGTAGACAGCCATCAGACATAGGTAATGTTTTTTTCTTCATCATTCATTTTATGAGGCTCATGGTGAATTATATAGATATATTCTTTTAGATTTTATATATAATACGAGTTGATAATTTGTAATAATTTTATATATTTATTTATGGTATTTTAACATCATCATCGTCATCTATTTTATTTACATGGTTTTTATTAGAATTATAGTATGTTCTAGGGGTTTTCATCTAAATTTCCATTCATTGAGATATTTATTATTTTTATTAACAAATTTGGTATTTCAATTTTTTATTTACTACCGATTATGGTATTTTTTATACTTGATAAATTCCTTCATGACATACATTGAAGTATATTATTTTCAATGTTCTAGTGAAATTTGATTTAGAAATAATATAATAATGAAAGAGTAAATCCTATGTACATTAGGATTCATCGGTTATAGTATTTTTCCTGAAATTATTCATTAATTTCATATGAAATACCATATTTCCTTCTTCTTAGTAAATTTTTTGAATTATTTATTCCTCTATAGATATTTATTGTTTTTTTTTAAATGAAACTATGTTAAATATATTTCTGATACATTAAAATGACTGATTTTGATCCTTCTCCAATATTTTCCTACATTCTAGTGTTCTCTAATTTTTAGAAAAAAAATTACTTCTATCTCAATTGATCATAATATTCACATTATCTTATTTTAAAATTAAAATTTTTCTTTCAGATTTTATAATATGAGAATTGAATATTGACTTCTTAAAATATAAAATAAGATCATATACACCTCCTTTGCAACATTTCTATGAATAATATGTTTATTTTCTCCCTTTTTATGTAATATTATTCTCATGACCATCACTTATTTGTTATATATACCATACATATATATTTATTTATATATCCATTTCATTTTCTACATGACACGTTATTTTAGTTTCAATTGATATCCAAACTTGATCTTCCTTGGTTCTGATCTCATGTAATGAATTACCCCCAATACACATTTTCAAACAATTAATTTATTTTAAAAAATAACTATGTAAATGATAACCTAGTTCGTTCAATTATGTTTTTATGGAAAAACTTATTCTATTTCCATTTAATAATACAGTCAAAATTTACTTTATAATTTTTCTGAAAAATTATTAACTTACATTTTTACATCATTGGATATTTCACATGAATTTTTAACATTGAAACTCAATGATCAAAACCTATGTTCTTTCTATAATTATTAAATTTTATAATGATTTAATTTTTTTCAAGTTAATAATCTATATGATGTTTCCATTCATTAATAATTATGAAAATATTTTTAAAACCCAGATTTTGTTCATTATTTGTACATTTCATGTGAATTTTTTATGGTTTCATTCACTTTTTGTGGAACACATAAGATTTTTCATTATTATGACGGATCTTATTCTATAGTTTTATGGGTGGGAGTTTTTTGTCCAACATGATCCTTGGGAAATTTCTACATCTCATGATATAGAATCTATATTTCATGAGATGTTAGTATAAGAATTTTATATATGATGCAAAGGTGATTGAACATTGAAAAACATTTATGGTGCATAGGTTTTTATCCAAAGATCTCTATATATAGCGCATGGTTAGTTATCGTATGAAAAAAAAATTTATGATGCTATTTTTTTATTTCTTACCCAGATTGTTACAGTGAATATGTTATATTATATTATATTGGTTTTTATCAATAAAAAATTCTTTTGTTTTTATCTTTTTTGATGTTTCCACATGCTTGTGATTCCATGATCTGAGGATATCATTTACTTAAATCTTATTTCCAATTATATATCACAATAATATATCATGATTCATCTATATTCATTTAAAATTACCTATTTTTCTTTCATTTTTTATACAGAACCCTTAGTTCAAAAACATATTTTAATAATAGGTTTTTTAATACCCATATATTATCATATAATTATTATCCAATTGCTGATGATATATAGATGTGTTTGAAATTACTATTTATTTGATAAAAATACTTTCTTATATATACATTAACTACATTATTGAGATAAGCTTAACATATAATAAGTCTACAAGAGTTTCTATACCAGATTTATTATGAGGAAGTGTGCACATGTTTTTGAAATTAAGATCCCATGAAATTGGTCCTCAAAGACACTAAACAAAATTCTTCTATATGATTTTTATTTTGTTTAGAAGTTATTTTTTTATTATGAAATTAAATTAAATAAAAAAAAATTTACAATGGGTTGGCATACCGTTGTTAATGGTAGATATAGGCTAGCCAAGAAGAACCAACTAAAACTAAAGATCAAATATTAATATCTCAATCACGTATAAAATTTTAGTTAGATATTTTTAATGATTCATAGATTTAAATAAATACATTAACTATAGGATTAAAATCAATGAGAAGTTATAATTTGGCTTAGAATATGGATCTAAACTCAATTGATTATTGAGATCGATATAGTCAATTAAATCACAATAGGAGAAGAAGGGGAGGACTAGATCCCCTGGAAGAGTATCATAGAGATTTCATGTTCCTAATATGGTAATAATTTTATGAAACATGGATTTATAATAAAAATGGATAAATAAGTTGAATATTCCCTTAATGGTGCTTAAATTCCAGTGTCATCGGTAGGCTGGTTTGTATAAAAGAATGATATGAATTTTGTGTTGACCACTAATAGGTCTATGAAAATTTTCAAGATAAAAACCCTCTTCCAAAATGCCGTACTTGATTTTTGGATATTCATAAATCAATACTCTACTATTAGAATGACACATTGTCCAGTTCATTCCACCAGTTATCTGGTTGTCTTGTTTCAACCATCGTGCAGCCCATTATGCCTCTATCATTTAAAACATGGCCTCGAATAACCCATTACCCAATAAACACAACTCTAATTGAGAAAAAATATGATACATCAGAATGATAAAATTAATGTACCATGAAATTTCTATGGTTATATACTTTTAAAAATTATAGTTGGTATCCCATAATCATGAAAATCAATTAATTTATTTTTATTATAGAAGTACAATATATATCCAGTTAATAGGGTTTAAAAAATTGTTTATCTAAAACTTTCCATCATATGGAATCATGACTCAAACATTATAAAATTTATATGACCCCTTATGGTGACTCATTGAAACATATTTTGACTCTAAAACTATCTTGTCTTCTCTATAGTTGATTATTTTACCAGATGTGTTATATATTTATCACTAGAAACAATACATCATATAAATAGTTCATAAAATCAAAACATATAGTGGAATAAATATTTCATAAAATCATTCATCCTTACAAAATATTTAAATAAATTAAAATACCATGAAATCATGCACAACAACAAGTTTCAAGTAAACCACTAATCCAACCGTGACATAGACTTTCAAAATGATTTTTGTTACGTCACTAGAGACTGATGAACCCTTATATATCAAGCGAATAATTATATTGAAAAAAAAAATTAATCCTATTAACCTTTTCAAAGGAATTGAAATTCAATTTTTTGCGAATATCAACACCATGATACATGATAAATGATAACTTTAAAACATTGCTTTTTTTATACAGAAAAACCATTATTTTGTTGCTGGTCATTATAATTGTTTACCATGATTATGAATATAACAACTCAATAATTTATCACCTAAAATGATAATGAAGTAGAAAATTACATAGTCATAAAACAAACATCATTACTGATTGAGTCTAAGTATGTTTGTTTTTATAATAATGAAATAGTTTAAATAATAACAGTGATTTAATATATACCAACCCATGAACATATAAATTAATTACAATTCATTTCATAATTAAAGAGTTAAAATCATTATAAAATTGTAATTATATAAAGGGTATTTATACAAATTATATAATATATAATAATATAATAGTAACCTCATATATTTGATTATAAATAAAATTTATGTATCTTAATAGTGAAATCGTAATATATTTATATCATGGAATATGTAAATAACTGATTTTCAAATTATAAATTAAGGGTATCTATTATTTTAGGTCATAAATAAATAATTAAAATCTACTTATTTTATATTATTAATTAAATTAAAATATATTTTCATAAAATATATTCTGATTGTAAGATAAATTAATGAGACCATATTTAGTTTTTCAAAGTGTCATTGAATCGGTTATAATTTTAAAATTTCTATTAATTGAATTAATGAATATTTAATAAAAAATTAACTTTTTCATGTTTATAAAATCATTTTCATAATACTTAGTTCATTTTTTTATTCTATGAATTGAAAAATGGTTGTGGTTAATGTTTTGGAAATTTCTAAGTTATTGATTTTTAATGAATTGTAATATACAGTAACCAATAGTGCATATAAATTATATTTGTAATACACTATTTCATGAGTTATTTTTAATTTAATAACCATATCAAGAACTAAAACTAATTATTTTACATTTTTATCAATATTTATGAAAATATTAATTTTTGTGTGAAATATTATAATCTAATGACTAAATTAATGAGAAAACACCCCTATCCTCCACTATAAATAACTCCCCTTACAACCTCTTCTCCTCACACCATAAAGAATTTTATATTTTTTAATTTCATCCTAATTTCTTTCCCAAGACTCTTCCCCGCATCTAATACCTACTCATGCCAGCAAAAGTCCTAAACCAAGGGAATTAAATTGGTTCTCAAGGAGAAGATGTTCAAGAGGTTACATCTTCTTTGATTTTCATTTATTTTCATTTTAATCTCTTTTAGTTTATTATTTACTCCTCAACTCCAGACATTAAAGTAAAATTATAACTCTATTATCAAAAATATAGAATAATTTTATTTTTTTAATGTAATATCAATCATTAAAATTCTCTTCTTCTCCTCTCATTATAGAAAATGGAAGCATCGTCTGCGACGTGCCGAATTAACGCATTTGTGGAAGTCAAGTTTTCATTTTCCTTTACTACCTTCAAAGATAGTTCAAAACCATTATTTTTGTCAAAAGCTATTTTAATATGTATATATTAAATTTTTTTATGATCTAGAACTAATTTATATACCTAATATTAAACAAAACGATTCTAGTTTTTGATTTATGTAAAAAACAATGAAAATTTTAACAAACATTAATTATTAATGTTTTGTCTAATGAATCATCCTCATATCAGAAAATAAAATGATATAGAAAATAATTTAAATTTATGGAAACATGTTAACTCCATTTTATTAAACATTTGGTGTTTTTTTCCATTCTACAATAAAATCCATGATGAACCAACCATTGAAATTATTAAATAAATGCACCAAAAATAATGGAAAAAATATTATCAATAAATATGTGGAATGATGGTATAAAAAATAATATAAGGTATTATAAATATGAATATAATTCATAAATATATAAACAAAACTCTTTAAATAATTATAATATTTGATTCAATATATTTTATGTAATATGAACCTGGGTTAATGGACTATTCTTTTAAAAATCCTCTTTAAAAAGAGTAATAATTATTGCTATCATCGACCAATAAGTAGAAAATAAAGATAATATCTACAAAATAAATATGGCATATAAAGAATAATTTTTCTCCAGAAGAAACTAGGAAGGATAAGAAGCTGAGAAGGAAATTATATGATTCAGCTACGGAATCCCCATAGAAAGTAATATCTAAAGAATTACGTATTGACATGGTATAACACACCTTGTTATAATCAATGATCTATCCTTGTCCTATGTGTCTATACATTATTCACAATAATATATATATATATATAAACGAAATACTTAGGTTCAATTCCATAATACTAACTAAGATATAGTACAATCGTACTAAATAAATCTATATCAATCAATCAGTAGCACAATCAATGTATTAAAATTAAATAATTACAATGAAATAGTCAATCGGTATATATATGATATATGTCCATAACATCTTACTTGTGATTTGAAAATAAATACAAATACAATATATCTTTTAAAAAATAACATCTATGAAAACTCAGCAGTCTCTTACGTAAGAGTTTTCAAAGAACATGATATCTTCCCTATCTAAGTTACAAAAAATCTATCTCCTATCATCCATATACCAATGGGAAAAAAGAAATCATTAGCCCTTTTTACAACATTGAAACCTCTCTGACTTGATATAATTGTTTTCAAAAAGAGTTCCACAAAACAGCTTGTGTTCCTCTCCATACACAAAAGGCATTTAACTATAGGTGGAGTCCAATAATAACATGGGGATACTATATCATTTGTAATAATATAAATAAATGGGTGATAATAAATTAATCCATAATTTATGAAAATATAATAAATATAGAAAAAAGGTAAGGTTAGTCATTACAACTGTAATCAAACAGACACTTATTTTTGCAGGCCAACTAAATTGAACAAGATAAAAGGTTTGTAGAAAATACAAAATCATAAATTCATTATCTATAGAGACTTATGACATTACCCTTTCTTACACCAAATCCCTAACCATGAAGTCTAACCATTCACAATATTCCCTTGCATGGAGTGACTATAAACATATAAGGTCACCACCAATGAATCATTTTTAAGAAAACATGAATAAGTGTTTTATGATGTGATAATTTTAAAAGTTAAATAACAAAATAAAAAATAATTTTTCTATAGGTCATGAAATAAACAAGACATCATGAACCATGGTTGTAACTTTTTGTGATCTATATAGAATTTATTAACATAATATAATACTTAATCATCGATGGAACAAATGCCTTCTGATTCTGTCTTTGAAAAATATCTAGGACAATTAATAATGGGTCTGGCTTCAAGGCCATCATGGAGTATCACAAAAGTGTGCGAGGCTGCAGGTCCATCATAACGCGAATCTTCATTATTTTAGTCAACATGGCCATCATTTCAAGATACTGCATCATGATAGGTTTCTGCGATGTCATACCACAACTCTATTTCTCATGACATCACCATCATAATAGCATTTCACAAATTATCCCCATATAAGTGATAAACAAGCCATGATGGTCTATTTATAATATTC
Source organism: Viscum album (assembly GCA_963277665.1). Taxonomy (NCBI): domain Eukaryota; kingdom Viridiplantae; phylum Streptophyta; class Magnoliopsida; order Santalales; family Viscaceae; genus Viscum; species Viscum album. Next base: position 1,387,514,161 of record OY728159.1, read on the forward strand.
ATCCATAAATATACCTGTAAATCCCAAAAATCTGTATTCTACACTAGTGGAAGATATATAGGTATAATATGGAATACCATTCATGAGTATCTATTAGATTATTTGTTCTTAGAAACATGTGATCAACAATAATACATGTGTCTCAAGAGATACACATGTATTCACATGTGATTAGATACAAACATGGGACTCAAATCACATTAGTACATTCCATGATACATGCCACAAAACATATGAAAGACTAGTGATAACAAGTTATTCCTAGTGTGATGAAGCCAATTCCCATTATCTTCCAAGTAATGACACTGATACCACACCCGTGCACCAATTTTATGAAAACCGAGATACATTCCTCTATCATAATGATTAAAATTTTAATATTATATTATAGGATTATTCCATGTGATGAAAAATGAATCATATTATCCTGAGGATACCTCATATAATTATCTCTTATTTTAATATATGTTTTCATTTTATTGTGGTATATATTTTCAATATCTTCCCCTATATTAAACACATAAAAAAATGAAAAAACGATATGTTTTTACCACTAAAACAATTTTTTAAAATTAATAGGTGTAATAAATATCAACTGAATTATAGAATATATTAATATAAGTGTATATATTGGTTATTTTAGAAACAATTTCATTATTCATTTTTGGGATGAAGAATCATTCATTTTATGAATTATACTACTTTTTAATGAAAACTATTTAAATTTATTTTAAATGATGATTTCAATAAAACATAATAATGTGAGATCAATAATATAATTTTTAGTAGTTCATGGATGTTATATAAAAAATATCTATTATTTTAAAGAATTTATTTCCTATAAAATAACATTCGCACATGAAGTCAGGTTTTTATATAAGAGTTGAATCATTAACATTTTGAGTTTTAATTTGACAAAATTTTCCTTTTTTTTGGATTTCGGATGAAAATATAAGCTGATGATATTTTTTGTAATATTTTTGGAAAAAATAGTTTTCAGTTGAATGGTGAACATGCATAATTTATTTTAAATTTCATTTAATAGGGAAAAATATTTCATGAAACACATTTAATGTAAAATAATAATATCTATACAGGAATATATGAAATAAAAAAATTAATATTTACATTTATAAAACCAATTAATATCAATTATTGAGTAATATTTTATGAAATCTATTTTTCATGTGTTTTAAAATTTTAAGAAAATGGATATTACGTTTTCATATTTATTTATATTTAAAATAAATCTTCATTAAAAAATAAGAATATTACTAATATCATTGTAATAATAAAAATTCGATTATTTCTAAGTTATAAAATATATTGTTAGAAATACACTTTTCATAAAAACATGTCTTTGCAGGCTAATCATTATGTTCTTTTCAATAAAAACAACAATTAACATTATAAAATTATTTATATGGTTTATATAATATGGTTCATATGATTTTTAATTTCTAACTTCATTTTTAGGGAATATTATATAAATTATTAAGATTAATTCTAACTACCACTTAAATGGAGAATAAATTATTTTTAAATTATTGATTTATTTATATCATGAAATTTATACTGAATAAATTAAAATATATATCTTCAATTATAAAATATAGTGAAATATAGAAAAAATATTAACACTAATTTAACTTTCAATCTATATTAATCATGATTAATAATATATAATGGTAAAAATGTCATTATTCTAGAAATATAGTTTTCAAAACAAAACAAGTTTTAATTTAATAGTTTATAAAACTAAATTTTGAGTTTTAATTTGATTTAATAGTAGTTTTTTTAGTTCCATCAAACCCAAATATGGTTATACAGGGTTTTTTATTTAATTAATAAAATATTACACCAATTAGACGAAATCTATTTAGCTAGTTTAAAATTTTAAGAGTAAATTGTAAAAACATTAATCTAAAAACACTATAAAATATTTTAAACACTTTTGGTACTATTTTTATGAGGTTTTATCAACCCAAGATCACCCTACACTCCATTATTTTTAAATTATGATCTCATTGACCAATCATAAGTGTATTCGTATCATGGAAGTGTAAAGGGTGTTTCAAAAAGTTCCCTTTTATCTGATTATTGTATAGGGTCACTTCCTCCCATCCCTAGTAACACATTTCATTCTAATTTACCATGATAAGTGTCCCTAAAACCCAATCCAATATGTCCTTTAATTATCTTAATATTCTTTTTTCATAAAAATATAGTTTATGGCCATCAAAACCTATGGAATCTCTAAGGGAAGATCATGTCTCCAATTAAAATGACTGTAACTATAGAGAACATATATAAATAGGTAACAGTCTTGTATCAAAACATCTATCACTGACACACATGTCGTTTTATGAAACTAATTTTTTATTAAAAATGTTCATATACTATAAATTAATATTTTATATAATATATTTTCCTTACTCATTGTATTTTAACATCATCATTTGTCTCATATTATTTTTAGTGGTTTTTAATATAATTTTTATAATTACCTAAGGGTATTTAACTTGAAAATGGAATAGACATATGTGTCCCATTGGTTTGTCCAATCCAGTGTTTGGGGTGTTCTGGTCGAAAAAAGTTGCTCATTTCCAGTGTTTTTCAATTTTCTAGTCTTTACATTGGTGAGTCAGGGCATCAGTGAGTTAGTGTATCAGTGAGTTAGTTCATCGGTGCATTAGGGAGTAATTTAGTTAGGGTGTCGGTGATTTGGGGCATCGGTGAGTCAGGCGTCGGTAGGTCTCTTTGGTGGATCAGTTTTGGTAGCTCAGTATGAGTGACTCACTATCTGGGGCTTGCTATCGGTAACTCACCCATTGCTGACTCACTGTCGGTGGATTGTTGTCGGTGACTCACCCATCGGTGACTCATTCTCAGTTTTCACAATTTTACCATTTTCACCCACCTTACATTTTATTGTACAAAAATCATGATTAAATACTCCTTTGGGAATATCTAAAGATGTTTCAAAGGATATTAATTATAGAATTAATATCATAATGCTCAAGGGACATTGAGATGGTATAACTGCATGAAATTGGCCATGATCTGACTTTAATGACATTAGATGTGTTTCCTTGTGTTGATATAGGATCTATCTTTTTTTTAATATGTGTTCATATCTTCCCTTTTGTCTTTGTATATCGAGAGCTTTTCTTCCCTAGATGAGCTATTCACTTATTCTCTAGCCCCCCTCTCTGGTTTTCCTTGGAATCAACATCTCATGTGACCCCTCTATTTTGGCTCAAGGAGGATTGTTCGTTACCCATTGATGTAGGTAGGGATTTTACTATCTCTCTATAATTGTGTATCTTGTCTGGTGAGAATAGTAAGTTGATTTCATGAAAAACTATTGAATATGTCCTTTATCAAATATAAATGATAATGATAAAATAAGATATTGATAAAGGGATGGTGATGGATTGTTAATGATCACTTTTTTATATGATATCTTTGTCTTTTGAGGTGATATATTATTGTTGTGTGACCTATTAAAATCGTGGAAATTTGATCTTTTTTCCTCTGCATGGTTGAATCTTTGTAACTCTTGTTACTTCCCCAAGTATAATCACTGTAAATATAAATCTAATCAACCACCTACACATGGTTAAATAAATTAATACCCTAGTATGAAAACCCTTGTGTGGTCACCCTTTCTTAACAAAGTGGGAATTAAATAATTTTTTTTGATAAATATAAATACACTCACCTTATTTCGATGTTGTTCTTTGTTGTGTGGGTTTTTTGGGTTTCATTGTTTAAGAGGGTTATATGGTGGTGGTGTAGGTTGCATTTTATGGGCAGAGGGGTGAATATAGGGGTTGGTTCTGTGAGAAGGGTGTGTTATGTGTGTGCAGTGGGGTTCTGGTTTAGTGGTGGTTGCATTGGGCTTTGTGTATGAGGTGGTGAAGGATGTGTGATGGTATCTCATGTTTAGATATTTTTTTATTGTGTAATAGATTGACTTGTTATTTATAAGGAATGCATCTGGGTAGTGGTTGGGCAACGGGGCAGTAGGACAGTTATGTCATGATTTCATGTTTATGGGTTTTCTCGGTGTGGTGTTATTGTACTGTGGGGCTACTAGGTTTTTCTTTGAGGTAATTATTGAGCACTATAACACTTAATAATGAAAATTTGAAGTGGTTAAATGGGTGTTCATTAAATGGAAATGTGATATGTGTTGTTTTACCTAGGTCTTTATTCCTGGTGAGTCATGGAAGACTATGTGGATGTTTCTTGTGTTGTGTATGGTAGTTTTCTTGGTAGTTATGGATACTAATAAATAAATGAAATTATAATGTAGAATGACATCTGGTTAAATGAAATGTGGGTTTATGTTTTTTGTGTGGTTGTTGTGTGGCTATGTATGTAGGGTTATAAGTAAAGGGAGTTTTTATTTGTGGTATGGTTTCTCGTTTGGAAACCCAAAGGGTCGGCTTGGTGTTTGTTTTCTAATAAGTATAAACTTCTTGTTCCTTATGATTTATATATGTACCCCACCCATGTTGAGTACTATGTTCCGAACACCCCCATTATTATGGGGTACGGTGTCTTTCCCAACATCCTAGAGAGAGGATGGAGGACTGGTTAGTGACTTTTCCCTGATCCATCTTCTAAGCATTTATTACCTAGGTGTTTTTGAGTAGGCTGTAATGGATTGAGTTTTATTACCATATTTATGTTATTGGATTTGTGAGATGTGGTTTGTTTCTAATGTGGCTTTGGGATGAGTTCCTTGTGTTTTTAGGCAGTGTGTAGTCTATGTGATGCCCATCTTTCTGGGAGATGGAATGTGGTGTGGTCTGTTGCCCAGGTGTGTGCGGGAAGGTTGTGACAGTGGGCCTTGTGGAATAGCAAGGTAGTGTCAAGAAATTCAGCATTAGGGATGAGTAGTTAACCAGTGGGAAGTGGTGAGAAGTACCAAAATATTTATGTTCTTATTATATTACATTACTTGATTTTTATTACTCGGTGAGTGTTCCTTGGTGAGGTTGGGTGGTTAGTATTCCTTGATATGTGTTGTTAGGTTTTTATTTTTTCTCACAGGGGAATTAGTATGTCCCTCCCACTTGTTCATGGGTGAATTTGGATTTCCCTAATGAGTATACTTGTATGCTCACCCTATGTATATAAAACTATTTTCAGGAATCCAGGGAGATTACACGGACCGCACTGGATCTTAACAGCTCGGACGTTGGGGGTGGTTGTTGTGTTTCTATTAGCAGTTATCTAGGTATTAGCCAAGGGTTTTAATTGTATTTCTAGATGTTTTACTTTAAACATGCACATCGGGTGGATTTTTTTCCTTATATATAAGAATGATGGTGTTTTTTCGGTTTTAAAAATAGTATCTGACGATCTTGGTTACCATTAAATGGTAATTACTTCCATTTTTTTATTTTTATATACCCTTGGTGTTGTCTCCTCCTATGGGATTTTTGGAGGTGGGACTCGTTGGTCACCATCTCTCCTCCATCATGAAAAAAATTTCTCGAAAACTTTTTATCCCTCTCCTCATCTTGAAGAAGGTTGGTTGTGACAGAATGGTATCAGATTTGATGGTTGAGATATGTGATGATTTTTTTAGTTATCCACAGTTAGTATTTCATTGGTTGTTAGTGAAACAGTTTCAGGTGATCTTTTTGCGTGACATAGATTAGGGAAAGACCGTATAGGAAACATGATTTTAAATCCCCCCATAATCTAATGTAAGGAATATGAGTCTTCTGAACTACCAAGTGAGGTGGAAGTACGTGTAGGGTAGAGATCCTAGGGAAGGTAAATGAATCATTATGACTGGTGTTCTTTTGTTTTTTTTTGTGAATTTTCATTAAATTAAAATAAACAATTAGTTAGAAAGAATACTGAACATATTCCATGCTACTAGGGCTTAAGAGTACCATGTTTTCCATTTAGCTATGGCTCCAAGATGTCACTCACGTGTTGTATGAGTAGTGTAGGGTCATCAGGCTAACCTAGTTGATTATAATATGGTTAATACAATAGAGGAGGATGCACAGTGGAAGAACATGTTTTTTGGTTTTCAATGGTAGACTCTGGGAAAGTACAAGGGCAGTGTCTCAGACATGGAGACAGAGAGTAGGCTTGAGGATCTGGTGATCACTTTTAGAATGATCCGGGCTTTGAAAGAGTTCTGGTTTTCTCTGGAGATAATCCATATTAGGTAAGCAGTGTGTCAGCAGTGGATGATTCACTTTGGACAGAGGAAGGAGGCTTATGTTTTGTGGGATGAATTTGAGAAGGATTTCTAGTCTGAATTCCTTTCCTCCATGATAAAAGCTATGATGTGGTAGAAGACACACTCCCTTCATCAGGGAAGTATATTGGCGAGTGAAATGGGGATCAATTTCAAGGATATCCTACGTTTTTCTCTTGATCTCTTTACAGATGTGGTGTCTCCAGAGAGGAATTAAAGTAGGCACATTTTCCTTCTCTTCAGTATACGTTTACTCCCTTCACTATACCGATATACCTATAGGTTTAGAAGAAGGACGAAGTCGTGTAATGGATGAAATATAAAGGAGCTATTCAACAATATGGTAGTAAGACATGATCTTACAAGGGTAAGGATGTCAGCAACAAGTCTTCGGTGTTAGGTCCTTCCAGATTTCAACCACCGAGGAGCTGGGCCCAATAGATTCAGTTCTGACCCTCTTTTCTTTACCGTTTTTCCATGGTCCTAGGAAAATTTTCTTTTCTTCAAGAGGTCGTGGGAACCATCTAGGATAGTTCATAAAATTTTCTAAGTATGGTGGAGGTGGGAAGGCACAGCACCCACCTCAGTACTAGTTTCAAGCCTGGCCTTCCCAGCAGTAGGGACAACAAACTCATGCTCCACCAAGGGTTAATGGTCCTAGAGGAGGTCAACCACAGGGTTCTCCTTTGGGACCAGGACCAGGGTGTGTTTGAGGAGTTTCCCTATAGTCGAGGGGTAGAGAATATTGGTGTGGGTAGTTTCATGCTGTAGAGGTATTAAATCTATCAGAGATGAATATCGTTTGAGGTACAATCAGTTTGTGTAGTATGCTTGATTGTGCCTTATTTGATTTGGGTGTTTTTCACTCTGTCATTGCACCATGTTTGGCCCATTCCTTGGGAGTAGATATAGATATAAATTCCATTCCCCTAGTTTGGAGTACACTATTCATAGGTTAGATGATATTTTTTGATAATTATTGGGGAAGTATACTTATTTCGGGGTCGTGTCAATCCAATGGGGATCTCTATATGCTATTGATGAAACCATACAATGTTATACATAGCATATACTATTTTAATCTATTTGTTCTATTATCAACTACATCCAGAGAAGATTCATGTTTACAGATTAGAGAGGCAAGCTTGTATCTTTAAATGGTGAGGAGAGCTATTAGTAGGGAAGCCGACACAAATAGCCTCTTCATTCCTTATTATCTAGGATATCAGTGGGATTGATGGACGTTATTATGGTGGAGGTTTTAAAAGATGATAGATTGTTCTGGGATGTTTTCCCCAAGGAGTATGTGACTTTACCCCCTCAATGTGACATTGAGTTTGGAATAGACTTACAACCCAGTGCATGTATGATTTCATTAGCTCCTTATCGAATGGTGCCTTCTAAGTTGCTGGAGTTGTGGATTCAGATTGATGATCAAATAAAGAAGGGTGTCATCTAACCGAGCCTTACACTATTGGTTTTCTAGTCTTGTTTTTAAAAAAGGAGGATGGTGGTTTTAGGCTATTCATAGACTACCTAACTTTGAATCGGGTAACTTTCATGAAATGTTAACATATCCAGAGGATAGATGATTTATTCAACTAGATGAGGGAAGCATGTTGGTTTTCCAAGATTTATCTATATTATGGATTTCAATTATAGGGGGTTAAGGAGACTAACATCCAGAATACAACTTTATAGTAAAGGTACAGGAACTTTAATTTCATAGTTATGTCATTCGGTGTTATGAATGCACCAGTAGTGTTCATAGAGATCAAGAACTTTGTCCTTCAAGAATTACTGGATTGGTATTCATCGTATTCATTGATTAAATCTTAATCTATTCATAGTTATAGTAGGAGTATACCAAGAATCTCAGTACATTACTATAGGTCCTTCGACACTACAAGATCTACAGAAAGCTATACAAGTGCAAGTGTTAGGCATGGGATATCCACTTATATGGAAATTTAGTGACTCATCGGTGTGTAGCATGGGACACATCAATGTTTTATGTAGTCGTTTCTTGTTAATAACCAAATAATGTGGTGAAGGTTCACATTTTACACAGTTTGGAAAGCTACTACTGGAGTTTCATACCTAATTTATCTCGCGTAGAAGCTATGTTGATGGATTTGACGTGGAAAGGAAAAGATTTTCTATAGGGAAATCAGTGCAATGTAGTGTTCGTCTATCTGAAGGGGAAGTTGTCTAGTGCTACAGTGCTCAGGCTTCCAGAGGAATGGAAGATGTTCAGGTTGTTTTTTGATTCTTCCCTTATAGTCATAGTGTGTGTTCTGATGTGACAACAATGAGTGATATATTATAGGTCTGGGGAGTAACCTTCCAAAAAATGTAACTATTCCAACCACGATCAGGAACTAGTATAAGTCATGTTTTCACTAATTTTTTTGGTGAAATTTCCTCATTAGGGAGTGATTATTGGTCTTCACAGATCACAAGAGATTTAGGTACATCTTTTCCCAGCAATATATGAACATGCGGCAGAAGAATTGGATGGAGATTCTCCAGGATTGCCATTATGAGATATCCTATACCTTAATAAAGGGTAATGTTTTGGTCGATGATTTGAGTCGGAAATTGCAGAAAGAATTAGTCCGTGAATTGGTAGATGCTTGGAGGGCGATGGAGGAGTTGTCTTCCATGAACATAGATGCAGGAATGGATGGTGGCAGAGGATTCCTCTTTCTTATGGTTGTGTATTCTACTATAATATGGTAGGTGGATGAGTTTATGTGTGGAGACTCAGAGGAGAAGTTGATTCATAATCGCATTGACATGGGTGATGCTTCGGATGGATGGTTGGAGGATGGTTAGAATTGTGGTTGTTTCATGGGAAGCTATTTGTTCCATTCAAAATGTGTGTGGATTTTCTCTTTGAGTTTAACAGATCACCCCTAGTGGTACACCCAGGAGTTTACAATATGCTTCAAGGATTGAGGGAATAGTTCTGGTGGCCTAGGATGAAGCGGGTACTAGAATACTATGTGGAAATGTGCTTAGTGTGATAGTATGTGTCGGTTGAGCATCATGTTCCTAGTGGATTGTTTCATTCCCTAGATGTCCTCGAGGGGAAGTGCAATGAAAAACCGATGGATTTATTCATAGGATTACGTAGGTATCAGGTTGTTTGTGATGATATTTGTGTAGTAGTTGATTAGTTTACAAAATTAGATCACTTCTTATTGATCAAGGATTCGATCACAATGGATGCCTTAGCCCATAGGTATGTGGATGAGGTGGTGCGGCTGCATGGAGTCCCAAAATCAATTATCTCATATTGGGATACATGTATTACATATCATGTATAGAAGGGAATACATACTAGTTTTAGAACTCTGTTATGACTTAGTACTACCTTCAATCCTCAAATAGATTGGAAAATAGAGCGGACCGTGCAGATTTTGGAGGACATGCTGCGACCCTGCATCATGTATTTTGGTGGGTATTGTGTGATAAATTTTCCCTTTGTAGAGTTCTCATACAATAATTTCAATTTCTATTCCATTGGCATGACCATGTTTGAGTACTTGTATATAAGACTTTTTAATTCACCCTTGTGCTGGACGAAAGTTAGGGAGGCAACTATTCTTGGTCCAGACGTGGTGTCGAGTATGAAAGAGAAGGTGCATATTGGATGAGATAGGATAAAGGCATCCTCGGACTGGAATAGGTCGTATACTAATCTATGGATACGGCATTTGGATTTTCATGTTGGGTAACACATATTCTTGAAGGTTTCCCCCTAACGTGGGTAGCGGAGGTTCCACAGAGGAAGTATGATTTCTCCTAGTTTCATTAGACTATTTGATGTTTTGGGACGATTTGGTGAGGTGGCATATTAGTTGTCATTTTCACCACAGTTGGGGAGGGTCCATGATGTCTTTCATGTCTCCCAACTTCATCAGTATCTTCATAATGATTCTCATTCCATTGATTTGGGAGAGTAGGATATCGAGGATGAAAAAACATTTATGTCGCGACCAGTGAAGATCCATGATCATTGGGTGGAGGTGAAATGTGGATGGACCATTCCATTGGTTCGCATGCTATGGATTAATTTTGGCCCGGAGGAGAGTACATGGGAGCGAGATATGTAGATTCCCACCTAGTACCTTAAGTTTATTTGAGTTTTTCATCTGTCTTTTGACTTGTGATGTAAAGCTGGAACATTGATTTCTATGAGATGAGTTTTTTCCTAGTTAGAATACTTACGATGATTTCCTAACATATGAGGAGGGGATGAAATGATCCCTAATCATGACACATTAATGAATATGTGATCAAACCCGTGTGGGAAACTCAATTTTTTCCACGGAAAATAGAATCATGACATAGGGGAAGGAATTCCATAATTCATATGTTCATGTGGTGTCACTTTTTGTGTTTTTGGGGTACGACTTGTAGTTGATGGTTTGGAAAATATGGGGGAGGGGTTCATTGGTGTTGAGGTTTCACTCAAAAGATGTGGTTTATCCATGAGAGGCATCTTACATGGATGTTATTAGGACCCCTATTTCATTGGGGTTTGGTTTTTAATTCTCAAGGAAGAGAATAGTTTAAGAGGTATATGATGTAATTACATGGACCTTTGTGGTCCATTACATTGTCAAGTCCTTTATTTGGGTTTATTTGGGATTCAATGGTAGATCATTTTTATATTTTTCCAAATTTCCATTTTATCCATCGTTGATTCAGGGCGTCTCGGAGTCAGGGCATCAGTGATTTCGGGAATCAGTGAGTCAGGGAATTGGTGAGTCAGGGCATCAGGGAGTGAGGTTGTCGGTGAGTCAAGGAATCGTTGAGTGAGGATGTCGGTGAGTTAGGGAGTTGGTAAGTCAGGCATAGGTAGGTCACATCTGTGGCTCAATGTTAGTGAATCAGTGTCAGTGGCATAATGTCGCTGACTCACCCATCAGTTACTCGCTCTCGGTGGCCTGTAGTTACTGACTCACCCATCGATGACTTGCTTTTAGTTTTTTTTGGTTTCTCCCCTCTTACATTTTATTTAACGTAAATCAAGTTTAAAGCCTTGTTTGGGAGTTTCTAAATGAATTTCAATGTTTATTCATTATATACTAAATATCTTACTGCTTGAAATACATTGATATATTCAAACCACATGATCTTAGCCATTATTTGACTTTAATTGCCAAGGAACCACTTCTTTCCATTGATATAGTATCTGTCTTTTTTCTAAATTCATGTTCCTCTATTTTCTTTTATCTTGATATGCCGAGAATATTTATTCCATATGCGATTTATGAGCCTCTACTATAGCCCCCCCCCCCCTCTATTTGGGTTCCCTTAGAATCCCCTACTCATGTGACACCTATTTTCTGGAACAAGGAGTCGTTTTGGTCACATGTTGTTCCAAGTAGGGATTCAACTATCTATGTTCAATTTTATATCATGTGGGATGTTAATATAAAGGTTCTTTCATAAAAATTGTTTAATCCAAGCTTTGAAAAAGATAAATTCAAATTATGATAGAATGTAAATGGATTTATGTTGATCAGTTGTTTTATTTGTTATCTAGGATTATGATGTGTATATTATGGTTGTGTGACCTCTTAAAATCGTGACCGTTGGGGGTATTTTCTTGTGCATGGGTGATGCTTTTTACCTATTGTTGTTTCTCATAGGATAATCAATGTAAATATCAATATGATTAGTCTCATACACTTGGTTAAACAAATTGATGTCCCATGATGAAAACCCTTGTGAGATGACCCATGTTTATCAAAGTTGAAAATAAAAAACCATTGTTGACTAAATATAAATAAACTCTTCTTGTTTTTGTGTGGATTTTTGATTTGTGGGTTTTATTGTGTTTTATTCTTGATTAGGGTTATATGGAGGTGTTATTGGTATCTTATTTGTGGGAAAAAAGGTGAACATAAGGATTTATTCTGTGAGAAGAGTGTGGTATGTGTGTGCAGCGCAGCTATGGATTAGTGGTGGTTGTTTTGGGATTTGTGTATGAGGTGGTTCATGAGGTGTGATAGAATCTTAGTTTGATAGATAGATTGATTTTGTATAAGATATACTTGTTATGTAGAGATACTACATCTGGGTAGTTTTTGGGTAGAAGGGATGGAGGATTTTTGTCTCGTGATTTCATGTTTATGGGTGTGCAGGATGTGGTGTTATTGTGAAACGGGGTTTCCAGGTTTAGTTTGGAGAGGATTCTTGAGAAGGATAACATTGAATAATGATTGTTGGTAGTGGTTGAAAAGGTGTTCAATAAATGGGGTGTGCAGTGGGATTTTTTTACCTCAGTCCTTCATCCTGGTGTCTTATGGTTGAATATTTGGCTACTGCTTGTGATTTGTTTGGGTGTTTCCCTGGTAGGTATGTATACATATAATTAAATGAAATTATAATTAAGAATGAATAATGGTTAAATTTATGGTGTGGGTTTTTTTTGTGGATGTTTTGTGTCTATACGTGTAGGGATATCATCAAGGGAAGTTTTTATGTGTGGCATGGATTCTCATTCGGAAACCCATAGGTTGAGATGAGTGTTTGTTTATCTATATGTATAAACATGTATATCCTTATGTACACTATGAACACCCCACCTGTATTGAGAACTATTTTCCAAACACTCCCATTTTTATGGGGGAGGGTTTCATTCCCAACATCTCGGTGGGAGGATGGGTGGATGGTTACTCACTTTACCCTTCTTCCCCTTCTAGGAATTTATCGCCAAGGTCTTTTCAGGTATGATGTAATGGCAAGAGGTTTAATAATGGATTTAGGGAATTATCTATCTAAGAGGTGGTTTATTTTCCATCTGTATTTGGGGTGAGGCCCAGGTGTTTTTATGTAGGGTGTAGTATGTGTGAGGCCCAAGTGTCTTCGGGCATGAATTTGGTGTGGTTTGTGGACCATGTTTTACGGGAAACTTGTGATACTAGGGATTATGGAAGGGCGTGGTATTGCAAGGATGTTCACCATAACGAACTAGCAGTTATCCAGTGGTTAGTTGTGCGGGGTACCTAAATATTTATGTTCCTATTATATTACATTACATTATTTATGTTACTTGGTGAGTGTTCCTTGGTGAGGATGGGTGGTTAGTAATCATTGATATGTGTTGTTTTTTTACTTTTTTTTATCATAGGATCATTTATATACTCCTCTCTATTGTGCAAAAGTGACAGTTGTTTTCCCTTCTGAGTATACATGTATTCTCACCATATTTATAAATAACTATTTTTAGGTTTCTTGGTAGATTATGAAGATTCTGTTTGACCGTACTAGCTCAGATGATTTTGGTGGTTTTTTGTGTTGATTCTTAGCTTTTCTTTTGGTATTTAGATGTAGTTTTCAATGTATTTCTAAATTTTTTTACTTTAAACAAGCACGTGGGTTGGATTTTTGATTCTTTATATATATCTAACTTTGGGTCATTTGCGGTTGATATATCTTATCTTCCAATCATGGTTACTATAAAAAGGATTATTCCACCAATTTTTGTGAGATTTATATACACATGGTGTTGTCACCACCCGAGGCATATTATAGGTGAGACTCGAGGGTCATTATCTCTCCTTCATGTTGAAAAAGGAAGGTCTCAATATCTTGTTATCCCCTCCATAATATTGAGGAATGTGGGTCGTGACAAACTCAATTTCTATTCATTCATATGTGTTTTAATTTTATATGAAAATTTCTTATTTTTATTATATATATACTACCAAATATTATATTTTCACACAATCCATGATATTATTATTTTTTATTTAAAAAAAATTGTGATATTGAATCTTCTAATGACATTAGAATAAGGATGTACTAATGTTGTGAGGGTATCTCATAATATAATAATATTTTATTAGTTGTATTTTTTATTTTTTTTTCATTTCATTTCATCTAGTATACCATATTTTTATTTAGTTAGTTAACATTTTTATTCATTTATTTTATAATGGTGAGTTATAATCCACTTTTAAATTGAAACAATGTTAAGAATAATTCCCAACCATTTAAATGATGATTTACCCTATTTTTCCATAAATTCCTTTCTCTCCAATGTTCTACATTTTTTGAATAATTATTAATAATAATAATATTTTAAAATCATATTCTCATTATCCCATTTTAGAAATTATGTTTTATTGATTTAATTTTTATGTGGTATTTAAATAACCATGGA